>OY728150.1:786217010-786860760 GCA_963277665.1 Viscum album
TGTGGCCGACATATCCATTAACTAGGACTCTGATAACCTGCCTTTTGAATCTGGACATTTGGACACTAGCCACATGGACATAATGGTACATTCATCATATAAGACTGGGTTTTGGGTTTTTCCTTGTTCTTATTGAGTCAGCTCTACAGATATACTCTTTGACTATGGGGAATCTTGATTGAATATCAGGATACCTCCACGATGATAGCCAGTGAGAGTTCTTCAATGTGATAGTGGTGACGATTCGCCCCATGTAGAGGCTATGGACCAGGGAGCAGGTTCTGAGGCTGGAACTCCAGCTGGTCCACCAGTTGAGCCATCACCTGTAGAGCAGTTGGTAGTGCCAGAAGTGTAGGATGAGGTTGCATATAGGCTGAGTGTGCTGCATGAGTTCCAAAGGTAGCGACCTCTGAGGTTCCGGGGTGATCCAGATCCTGAGGAAGCTGATGACTGGATCGATGTAGTCACCCGTGTTTTCCGCCTGGTGAGGACACCCCCAGATCAGATGGTGGTCCTAGCGGAGAGCCTTCGGCATGGTTTTTCTGGGCGATGGTGGAGTTTGGTCACATAGTCCCACGATGAGGAGACGCTCACGTGGGCAGAGTTTGAGCGGCTCTTTAGGGAAGAGTTATATCCAGTGTCGCTGAGGTCAGTGTGGATCCAGGAGCTTCTACAGCTTTGACAGAAGGGCATGACCACGTCAGAGTACTCCGTGAGGTTTACAGACTTGTCATGATACTCCCTAGATATGGTTCGGGACTCGTTCTTCTGGGCTCAAACCTTCAAGCAGGGCCTACACAGAGACTCTGAGCAGGTGTGGTTTCTTTGTGTCTACCCAACTATGCTGGAGTGCTAGAGTGAGCGTTGATGGTGGAGAGATTTTTGGCTGATAAGATCCCGCCTGTTAGTGCTAGGCACGTGAGACCTAAGACTTCGTTAGTCAGATCGGCAATTGGTAGCTAGTGGCAGGCGCAAGGGTCTGGATGTGGTCGACGTTTCAAGAGGTGACCCTATGATGAAGGATCTGAGGTTCAAGGCTCACAGGGATCACATGACAGTTTTTCTAAGCTACAAGAGAGTCGGTGTTACACTTGTGACAGTCAGGGACATCTTGCTAGAGATTTTCTTACCCATTGTGCTGCTGAGAGGGACCCGGTCGACAGACCACCTTGGTAGAGGCAGCTTCTCGAGCAAAGAGATCTGTAGGGAGGTGGACATGGCGACGGAGCTGGTGCAACACTAGGAGGTGGTAGGCGGTATCAATTTCCACCACCCCCACCCCTAGGTGGTCCACACCGGGCTGAGGGAGATGGTAAATGAGGGCGAAGACAACTGCATGCCTTAGAGGCTGTTGACCCAGAGGCACCGCGGATGGATAGAGGTACGCCTTGCGTCCTTTCAAATTTCTACAGTAGCTTGTTAGACACTGTTTAGTGGTACTATTCCCTTTCTGTTGCTTACTAGAGGTTTTTTCAGGGCGTTGGTAAAACCCTGTGTGGGTGTTGTTTGACGTGCTTCAAATGTGTGAGGAAGAGGGATCCTTCCCCCACCGAGATTCATTTTTGTGACGCGATCAAAATCGTGCGGGTGAGTCAGTGCCGCCCAAAGAGGATAGTGTTGAGGTGTGGTAGATGAGTCCCTCTGACTTATGTGTTTGGGCATGGGTATTTGTTGGGGAAATCGCTGGCGTGGGAGACCTAGTTGAGAGTCCAATTTCTTTCCTTGTGCTTATATATTTTCATGGATGAAAAATTCTAAGGTGGGAAGGATGTATCGACTTGGGTTTTGGCCCTGTCAAACTTTGGAATATTCCTATGTATAATTCCAGAGCTAGGCGCGAAGATGGCGTGTTATTCCGAGGCCCGGTGTGCCCGGAATTAATTTTATAAAAATAGTAAGTACTTTTATACAATACATGTAGTGGGGGTCTGTTATCTCCTAAACGATAACTCAGAATGGGAATCTGAGGGCACAATTGTGTCTGGAGCGTGCACTTTACCCTAAGCGGGGTGTAAACTTTGCGGGCGCGGGCCTACTATGAGAAAAGCCATCAAGGGAATTTATGTAAATAAATGGAAAAGTTTATTTACGAGTGTTGGATCGAATAACTTCTGAACAAAGTCTCATATTGAAAATCTGAGTCCAATGTTGCGTTCAAAACGTCCTGTTTACCCTAGGCGCAATATAAGTTTAGTTGGTGTTGGGTGCCGGGTTGGAGGTGTAATAGCGGGGAGATGAAATGAGGTTTTTATTTAAAAATAATAATAATAACTAAATCAATCATCCCCCCAATCCCCTCTCTACGTAGGTGACGAACCCCTCCCCCTCTCCCACCGTTCTTCACCAAATCGAGCCCCGGGCGTCGGTTTTCAGTGTCGATCATTAGCAGATCGAGCTTTAGGGCGTCACGGGCATCGTTCTACACACGAAGTTTCGACGATCCGCCAACAGGTAGGCGATTTGAGTTTGAAAATCCCGGACCTCATTTATGTATTTTTTTTCTTCAAATCGTCATAAGGGTTGTATAATTCGAGTCCCGAGGTTTCCAAAACATGTTTCAGATCTGATTTTGGAGCACTGGGGTGCTCCCGGGGGTTCCTGGAGGTTTTCCAGCAGAAAACCCGGATTCCGGTGGCAGCCATGGCGGAATCCGTTGAGGGCAGCGACGGTGCAGCGGTAGTGCGGCAGAATCCGGCAGGCGGTGTAGCGGCGCGGCGGTCCAGCAAGGTCGGCGTGGCGGTCTGGTTTGTTTTCCAGTGAGCCAGCAGTGGTCCGACCAGAATATTCTAGGAGCTCTTTAAACCCCCGTAAAAAGCATATCGGGAGTCCAAATCGTGATCCATTTGTGGCGATGCGTTCCTTGCATCGAGACAAACCTTTTGGGTTTATTTTGCGAATTTTTTGAGTCGAATTCGTGGCCCAGGGCTACGAAACGTTGAAATAATAATAATATATTATTATTATTCAGCTTCGACCCACCATAACTATTGCACGGAGTGTCCAAATGACATGACGTCAGTGGCGTTGAGACCTTGATGGTACAAAAGACTTTTCGAGATAGTTTCCGGGTGTTGGGACCAAGAACCGGGTGTGGGCCCCACGAGGCTGGGTTTCGGTGTTTACGGGGAAACACAACTTTCTCATCAGGAGTCAGACTCTGGCGGATGAATAGGCTGTCTCAAGAGGATCGCAATGGTGTGATCCGTTCGATGAGTTTCGGGATCGAAGCGTGGGCCCCACTCAAGCTGGCTTCGGTGAATAGTACCTTTTTCACTGGGGGTCCGTTTGGGATGAACGAGTAGTGGATCTCGTGTGTTTTGTTGAGGGAATTTCAGTGGTATGATCCGTTTATTGAGTTTTTGGATCGTTGTGTGGGCCCCACACGGGCTAGCTACGATGAATAGTGACTTTTTCACTGATTGTCCATTTTGGGTGAGTAAATAGCCTATCCTACGCGTTTTTCCATGTAGATCATGATGGTGGCCTCAGTATCGGCCTTGGAGGTGCACGGTGTGGCATTATGGTGGGTCGCTCGGGTTAGCGATGTTTGGACCAGCAGTGGTTGAGGGTACTCCCATAGTTCATTCCTACGAGGTTTCGTGAAACATCACAACCTTTGTTTAGGTTTGTGATCCTCTCGATGGGATGTTTAATCTGTTAGAGTTGTGTCATCCCTCCGGTGGTCCCAGAGCGGGATCCTCTAGCATCCTTTCAATAGATCAGGTTCTTGGTATCGTTGTGACCGCTTATCCACAGGCAGTGATCCCCTTTCTAGGAGGTTAACCCCGTATGGTTTGTGGAATCATCTGAATATGATCCCCTATGTGGTGGTCTGTGCTCAGAAGGGTTGTGGAATCGTCGGGAATACGATCCCCTACTTAGCATGAGGTTTCTAGTGGGGTTGCGGTATCGTTGGTTATATGATCCCCCACTCAACGCATGGTTTCTATAGGGTTGCAACATCTTTAGTTCGATCCCCTAGAGCACGAGATGTACCAGGTAGGGTTTTGGTATCATTGTGACCGTCGTGACATGGGTACCGATCCTCTATCTGAGTGATGTGTTTCTATCGAGCACCAGATCGGGTTGTGGTATCCCCTAGTGGATCTTGAGAGTGATCCCCTATCTGTGAGATCTACGAATGCCAGATCGGGTTATGGTATCCCCCAGTGGACCCTGGGCGTGATCCCCTATATGTGAGATCTTCATATACCGGTGTGGGTTCTGGTATCCCCTAGAGGACCATAGGAGAGATCCCCTATCCGAGGAGTTTTGTATTTTTGTTGTTTCAGCGTGACTTTCTTGGTGACGGTATCCGATGAGCGTGATCTCTCATGTGAGTATCTAAGATGTTTGTGTGGGACCCTATGGAGTGTATCTCTCTGACAGGTGTCATCTGGGATGACAGTGTTTGTGATGCGTGTTCTCCTGGTTGTGATCCGTTGCTGTTGATTAGGTCGGTACTTCATGTGGCTTGGTGCATGAGTTGAGTATATCTGGATGTTCAAGGTGTATGTGTGGGCATACACCTAGAATGAGCTAACTAGTTGTGTTTAGCCAAGGATGGTCACGAGATAGGGTTTCTTTCTCGTCTGGGTTCCCTCTGGCTGGGATGAACGGACTGTTTCCTTTCAGTTTCTCTCTTTTTTTTGGGTTTTTGGGGGCCTACTGAGTATTTTTATACTCATCCCTACATGGGCTTTGCCCACACATGTTTGTGTCTTGTGTAGACCATAGGCCTTTCGACAAAGTCCCAGGAGGACACGGTGCAGGCGGAGCTTAGTGTGCATCTTTGACCGGGGTGTTTACTGGAGCTATACCAAGGAGCTTACCGACATGTGTTTTGGCAGTATTTTCCCTTCTTCTATGCAGGTTAGACACTTTTATAGTTTTCTTTTGGTGGACCCTATTTTTCCCTTTTGTACTTCTGTTGTAATCTAGTTGTGGGATAGTTGTATGCATTCATTTACTATTCAGTTTTATATATCTCTGCACTATTTCATGGAGGTGTATGTGGGTGCGTGTTTATAGGTACCTTAGGCTAATGCCTCCCATGTGTGTGATAGCCTACTCAGCGCTAGATGCCATCCCCTGGCCTATTGGAGGCGGGCTTGGGGAGTCACGGCTCAAGCCCCGTTGGGTCGGGTTGTGACAAGATATGAAATTTCTACATCTATTTAACACAAGGGAATTTTACGTTTTATATGTGGAAGCTACTCTTAGAGACATGATGTTTTAGAATTTAAATATGGAAGATGAAATGAGTTCATTAAATCTCAATAATACTTTGTATTTGGGAGAACAATAAGAAGTAAATTGAGCTCTAGAAATTAAATGGGGTTTTAATTTAAAATATTAAACTAATGTAAATTTTAGGTATAAAATAAGGATGGTGGTTAAAGGATTTAAGATAAAGTAAGAGATTGAATTTAGTGAAATTTCCTCACCTGTGTTAAATCACACAACCATTCTAACAGTGTTCATCATAGTTGTATATAATGATGTACACTTGGGGTAGATGGATGTGAATAAATCTTTTCAACATGGGGATTTTGAGGAATAAATTTACAAGGATCAACCAAATGTTTATGATGTTCAATAGAAGGATATATTTTTTTGAGTGTTTAAATGAAGGTTTTTTGGGATGAAAATTTTTCCAAGACAGTGGAATCAATATTTTGAAATTACTTTCTTGAGGAAAGCTATTTTAATTATGATTCTAATCAGTGTTCTTACATGATGTAATGGGATGTTACAATATACCTCATATTTTTTTTATTTAGATGATATATTGATTGCTGTTCTGGAGATCTATCAAATTGGGGAACTGAAGATAAATCCATCATGAATGTTAAACATTAAGAACCATGGAAAATAAAAAAATAACATGGGGATAATAATTGAGAGGTATAGTAATGCTGGTTCTTTGGTTTTATCCCAAACAGATTACATAACAAAGGTCCTCAAATGATTCTATATGAATAGTTGTTATCTTTTATCAAACCCCCTTGTAGGAGACATGAATAATTATGATGCAAAGTCAACATTAATGGATGGATAAGATCGCAACATGTGGAAGCTGACTTTTTCTTCAGTTATAAAATGTTTTATGAATATAATGGATTGTATACTGAAGAATTTTTCATTTTTAGTTATAGTTGTTCATCATTTCTTGAAAAATAAAAGAAGAAAACTTTGGGAAGTTGTAAAATGGATTATTTTATAAAAAAGGTGTAAGAGTATATAGATTTATGTTTGAAAATTTTCATATTTTTATAGATATATATTTTCACAAAAAAGTACCATAGGGTTTTATTTAATTTTTATAAACCAATGGTTAGTTTGATTTCCCGGTTAGAAACAGTTTTTACTTTATCTATAATGTAATCAGAGTGTGTTGATACAAATGAAGAAAGGAAAGATATGATATAGTTAATCAAATTAATGACGTAATGAAAAATGGGATCATAATGAGGAATTTTATTTTTTGATTATTATAGCTCCATTTTATTTCCTGCAATCTAGTTTTTTATAAAAGAATAAAACACATTGACATGAAGTATCAATATATTATAATTCTTTATGAAGATAATATGATGGAGTTATAAATGTTTTTTTGGGATTTATAATCCTATTTTTATGTTTATAATGGTTATAGTCCATGATAGTATGAGACAACATTGTTCCAAAGTGGGACTCAACTGATCATAATGAGTAGAGTATAAATCATGCATCAAATAGAGGATATACTCAGATGGTTGTTTGAATATGGATGAAATACTAAGGCAATTCCAAGGGGGATATTATTTGTTTTCATGAAAAGTTCTATAGTTTCACTAAATATAGCTTTCTAGACGGAGTCCACTAAAAAATATGACAGATCAGGATCATTAGATAGAGATAATCAGACAAAAATTCATTGACTAGAGGGATTCTATAGTGATAGATTAATTATTAGAAAAATATCATTTAATGGAGTTATCAAAAATGGGGTTCACTTGGTAGGGAAATCCAATTCATGGGTTTAATTCATTGAATTGGGTTGTTGGAAGTTTCATCAAATGGCTTAACGATATATCTATGGTTGTATTGGTCAATAATATTTTTACTATTAATATTATTAGTTTGTGTAACTATTTTACTAGATATGGAACACCATATATAGATATAGCGACCTACCACCCTGATTATAATGTATTGTTTGTATGATTCCTATACTGAACAAGTAAATAGATTCTAACATAATTGAATAAGTCATTAATAGTGTAGATTAATGGAGAGATGGGTTTTATAATTTCTTTTATCTCCTTAATAAAATATGATATAAGAGTTCTCCCAAGGTTGTAAGATCATTTCCAAATAATGTAAATTTTTATTGTCTATTTTTTTGGTTATTTGTATTTTTAATGTATATTTGGGAAGTATGTTTTTAATGTTATTATGGTGATTAGGTTACCTCTCATTTTAAATAATGTGCATGACATAATATGAGATTGTTATTGGAAAAACATATATCTAGTAACATTCTAGATATTTCCACTATGTTGGCAGAAGATAAATAGATAAACGATCTTTATAGTGAATATTGCTCTTTCTTGTTCACATGTTAGATTAAAAGTATATTTTTCTTCCCCTAGTTACTTCCTTGGATCTCCATATAAATTATATATATGCAACAAAATAGTTAAATTTCATATCCATTCATTTCATAGATGAGGATAAAAACAAAGTGAATCTTGATAAGTCAAACATATAATGAGATAAATATACTAAGAATATATAAATAAAGAGGTAGTAGAATTTTTTTCATGTTCTATATATTCATAAATACAATAGTTCAAATATTATTTTTTGACATATATATTCTATAAATGTAATAAATTTTATTAATTTTTTTAAATCAAGAATATCAATATTTTAGATAATGTATTAGGAGAATTTATGTTTTTATCATGGGTTTTCTAATGTATGCTATGAAATTTGATGTTTACAATGTGAAAGGGAAAAAATTTCATATAGTTGATCTAGAAGAATATTTATAAACACATAATAGTAGTATATATATAGTTTATAATTTTTTATATTATGGAATGTTTACTGATATTATCGAATTAAACATTCACCTTCATTTTTTCAGTTGTTTAATTAAAATAAAAGTGGGTTAACATTAACAAGGGTATGGAAAGGGGAACCATAAAATTTACTTATGTGACTTATGTAGTGACCTAGAATTAACTAGCTCAGATCCAATTCCACACATTATTACATTGAAATAGATATAAGGAATCACATCTTGAAGGATGGAATAGTTTAATAGTCTTGGTAAGATAATTACAAACATGAGTATTGAATTAAAATTGAATACAAAATTTACAAAATATTTATTATTATTCAATGTAAACCTTGTTCCCTATAGTGTATCCTTTCATACGAAACATATTACTCTTCATGGAATCCTGAGGAAAATAAAAATAATAATATTGATATCAAATGAGCAGTAAGGGTTATGTATAATGGAAGTAATCATGAATAAATAAGGAAAATTTGTATTGAATGGTCAATAATAGAACACATATTCAATTTAAATAACTTTAAAATAATGAAAATATAAGGCATAATCAATATCAAAAGGTATATAACTAAACACACATTCCATTTAATCAATATACTCATAACGAAAAACACTCCTTGATTTTATAATAGTTAAAATATAATTGATAATAATAATTAAATTTATAATGAAATAAATTATTTAATATTGGATATCATGATTCTTAGGGACATGATAACTATGTCATCAAGACCTTTTACAAGACTATTTAGAACATGCTACTATTAGTACCTTTCACATGATAGTTTAAAATATACATGGATACAAATTCAAAGGGTTTTTATCTAACTAATTTCACCTCATGAGGCTACAAATTCATCAAAGGGATTTTGTTAACCAGTCACCAACCCATGACATATGAGTCCAATGAATTATTCTAATATAATCAAATCATAAAAATTTACCTTACCATTAAGTATCCGTATTGGGCAAAGGATATAGGATTACCAATATTTACCCTACTAAAAAATAACTTTTGAAGTTAATTAAATATATAAAAATGGTATAAATTTTATGAAATAATAAAAACCTTGTAAAATAATGTGTATATTTAGGTTAATTTTAATGCCCACTAATCATAGGAATATGAAAATTTCAAGGGAATGTTAATGCCTAAAAAATGAATTAAATAAGTGAAAGTCAAAAATTTTAATAATCAAAATTATCATAAATCATAAATAGAAATAACTAAGATGTAATAAATACATTATATACACATTTTACTATAATGAATGGTTGTTTTCATTGATGAATAGAAATAACATAAATAGATTTTTAAAAATATCCTCCATTAAAATATCATTTTTATTTGGAAAAAAAATAATGAAATCAAAATTTTCAAAATAATTTTTGAAAATGTTTTACCTAAAAAGTAACATTTGAAACATATAAATGAATATATAAATCTTTTGAGTTGTTATTAAGGAAGGAAATTATTTTCATGGAGTACATTTTAAAACAATGTTTCCCTTCACTTTTTAGTAAAATCCAAACATGAATTATTTTGAAAATGGAATAATATTCCTTTGAAAAAAAATTTAAAGAGTAAAAATGGTTTAAAATTACTTTAATAAATCTTTTTAAAAAGATTAAATCATTTTTGAAAACTTTTTTTAGATAACATGGTTTCGGATGAAAACAAATTTCCGACCGAAGAGAGAAATGTGGTCGGATTTCCTTAAAAAAAATTTGTAAAACGTTTTTTGTTCTAATGAGTAGAAAAAATGTAATATTACTTAAAAATATAATTTATATCCATATTATAATAAAATAAAATATCTTATTAAACAAAAATTTAATAATTTCACTCAATGGAGATTCAAGTATAAACTATCCCGTTTAAAATGAGATTGTGAAGAAATCCCTTACAAATATCATAATAATGAAAATAGAATTAGTCAATGGATAGATTATGTATCTAAAATGTAAATCCAAATAATATAATTTTAAATAAAACAATATATATTTAAAATTTATTACACATATAATCTTATAATATTAATGGCAATAAAGATGTAATATAACCCAATGAATTTTACTTGGGTTATAAAATTATGTACCACTTACTAACTTTTAATTAAAATCCACTTAAATGAAATAATTACAATTGACACTAAAAATAACATTAATAATTAATTATTCATGATATTATATATCAAATTATTAGAATATACACTATATAAAATAAATTATGTGCATAACATTACAATACGACTTAATGAAATTAAATTAAGATGAAATCCTTTACATTATTCTTTTCTTTGGTTGTACGTGTATTAACCAAATGTATTGTGGTTTTACACATTTTATTAAATTATAAAATATCTATATTAATATTTATAATATCATTTATTATCCTTTTATAACATATCATTACCCATTCATTAATAATAATTCATTATTCTCACTATTTTGGGTGTTAATTACCTTTTTTTTTCATGCGTGATTCGTTATAAATGATATAGTTATTTTGAATGTTGTATAGATATATCATCTATATAATAATAATAATGACATAATTTTCATATTTTTACATTATTTTCAGTTTTAAAACCAGTCATGAATGATGGTTATGAAAAACGATGTACATTAAGATCATGGAGACGGTAAGCCATGCACATGCATGGTAGCATTTCCATTTTACAAGGATCCTTATAGAAATGAGGTAAGTAATATTTTACCTTTACATATTGATAATAAAATATTTTATACAATATCATAAACTTTTTTTAATCATCCAAGTGGTGTGGTGATGAAAAGAGACTCACATAATTTCATGAAGGTGGTAGTCCACCCATACACAAACAATGTTATCATCTTTATGTGAGTGAAACTGAAATAAAAAATGATATATATTATATTTATTGAATGATATATATTGTAGGAATAACATAATTATGTATTTAATATCATATATAATAATTACATTTATCTTTATTACCTTCCATGTAATGAATTAACAAAATAAAAATCACATCACATCTCCATAAGGTAGTCTTCTATACGCACGAGCGACATTATCATGTATCTTATGGTAATAAAAGGCAAAATAATAATGTGATATAATAACTACAGAGGTATAATTAAGTTTAAATATAACATATATACATTAAATACATCATTATAACCAACTAGGATAGGTGTTAATGAAAGAACAAATGACAGTAGTGCATGAAGAGGTAGTCCATCGTACACATGAATAATGATTTCGTAACCCATTTGATGAAAGTGTGTGTGGTTTTATGTCATACCATTATAAAAAATAATAGTATATGGATTATATTGATGTGATTATATCGACATGGTATGAAAATAGTTTTACGAGGTGGATAAAGAGATAAAATAAAGTTGTGTGTTGAAGTATATTACCTATTTTTCAGGTGTCCTCCTTAGGTTTTCACTAATTCCTTTTTGTGTTGGAATTCTACCCAAAATATGGCTTCAATGATGGGATTAGGGATGTAATTAATTGATTTGATCCAGTATTTTTTAACCAAATTTTTTTATATAGTGGGCATAATAGAGGCGAGGGGGTGGCCTTTTATAACTAAGGGGTGTGGCACAATTGTAAAATTTTTAAGAGAGTTAGTTATACACATGTTTATACCTAAAATATGTCCCCAATAATGAAAAAAATTTGATCCTATAAGGTATGAGGTTGAAATATGGAAATACAATTGGCTTTTTAAATGTTTTGTGTCATTTTTATACCCTTTCTTTTGAGATTAATCTCCTGGTGAACTCATTTTTACCTTAATGGTGCTAATTAGTTTTTAATTCCTTCACATATCATTATGGTAAAAAATTAATTTTACCTAAATAAAAATTATAAAATATTCTTATTCAGTATATGGAATCAATTTTTCATAATTCAATTCATATAATGGGATAAAATTAGTTTAAAATTAATCTTATATACACAATGAGAAAATGAGTCTTTAATGTTAAAAATTTCCAAAATTCGGAATTTTTATATCCAAATTCAACATGAAATTGATCCCAATAAAATAAATTGGATTAAATGATATATAATTGATATAAATTTACTTAAAAATAATGTCTAAATATAATTTCACATTATGAATTATTTAAAAAAATAGCATTTTCAATTAAACTCAGTACTTTTCACTATTCATCAAAAGAGAAGCTTCCTAGAAAAATATAAAACATTAACCGAAATATAATTTGGTTATTCCAATTTCAAAATGAAGTTTTTTTATATAAATTTTATATAAGTGGTAAAAATTAATTTTAAATTACGTTCTTGTATGATGATTAAACTATCCTTTAGAAAAAATCAGTTTTTTATATAACATTTTTTCCTTTGAATTGATTCTTATCTTATTTATAATACACATATAACAATAATATTCATTATTTACATAGAACTATTCATACATAACACTATAACATCTTGGTATTCATATCAAATTAAAAAAAATAAAATTTTAATAATAATTCTTATTTCATTTAAAATTGGTGGTGCATGTATTTCAAGCTAAAATCAGTATTCTGCATAGAGAAAGATATACTTAACGATGCATGTAATCCAAGATAAACTAATTTTTTTATATAATATAAACTATTTTAGTGATTTAATTAATTTATAAATAAATATTTTTTAATATCTCTAGGTGTTATATTTTCTTCTGTGCATCGTGTTGCATATCGTGTATGCTATCAAATAAAATGTTATTCTTTAAAATTTTAGGTTATTACACTCTACAAAAAATTAATAAATTTCATCATATAAATTTGAACATGATCTTTTTAATCCATGGTCTGATATTTTAAATTTCATTTGTTAAAAAAATGATATCACAAATGGGTTAATAAAACATCATCTAAAAAGAGAGAAAATGAAGTATGAATGTCACATAACTAGGTTTCCAAGTGGGGGATAATGAGTAGAAAGTGAATTTCTGGAAATATAGGAAAATCATAAATAATTATAGATATTTAATGAGGTTATTGATCATAGTAAATTGAATTATCAATGTAACGTTGAGGACTAAAAACCCATAAATCATTGATCATTTTAAATTCCTTCTGATTCATCGGATATAAAAGTAATAGTATGACATTTTTGTTTCAATATTCATTCCCTAAAGTTGATGAATTATTTTAGGATATATTAATATAAGGGAAAATAATTTATTGATATTATTTTTATTTTTAGGCTTACATTCTATGGATGTGGTTCTATCAATTTTTAATTCACCCCTTACACTAAGAAATGAATATCCGAAAATGATATTTTTATGGTTAGAGAACTATAATTAACTTTTAATGGACAAAAATATACATAAAAGTGTGACAAGTCTATATGTATGTCTATTACTATTTCCCAAAACTAATACCGTTATCACAAGTTATCCAATATAATAAATTAATCTCTGAACTTCAAAAGTAACACCATTGGTTGGTCATTAATATTTATTCCTGAAATTAATTAAATAAAAAATGATATATTGACTAGGATAATGTGTAGGAAAGTTTTTGGAATGACACCCATAAAACCCTTTTGTTATGGGTTGATTCCCAATAGTATTTTAAAGATCAATGGGTTATTACCTTTCATGTGGGTTTTAAATTTTATAAACTATATTAATATAATTCATTTAACATTCACAAAAATATAACATGAACATAGTTGAAATAAAATTAATCATTAAGTTACCTTTTCACTAATGTTTTCAATACAAACACAACAAATAAATACTTCATCCATTTTATTTCTATATTTTACCTTCTAGGGTCTAGGGTTTTTCCTCTAGAATAGGGAGGTGACTTACATAATTCCCAAGTTCCCCACATTTAAGACAATAAATTTTACATGGATCCTTGGGATTATATTTGTTTCCTTCCATCATACACATAATTTTTCCTCAAAATTATTTTTCTATATACCCTTTGTTTCAATACATAAATCATCCCCTCATTCCCTTGAGACACTTTCGTGAGTGTATCCTTCCAAATTTATTACATGATGGAAATTTATCTTCTATTTCTGCATGGTCTCCCCTAATCGAGCTATTAGGGAATTCAATACTTCTCTTATTTGGTGAGTTAAAGAGTTTGTTAAGGTATATGTGGTTAATTATATTTCTGGATAAATGATCAAGAATAAGAAAGATATCATTTTATTCATTAATCATCCCATTTGTTTTCTCATAATCACTACATTTTACTTTTTAAGAAATGTTATGAATATTCCTTCAGGTTCTAGACATTAGAAAAAAAAAGTATTGTTAGAACAATAATAACCATAATAGAACAACTGCATAATATGTTCTTTACCAAAACATTTGAGTTTTCTTCTATACATATACTTAACATTTATCACAGGGTTATATTCCCTAATAAACATTTTCATGAATTTGACTCCTATGTTTTCTAAAAAACATTATCTGATACCAACTATAGTGACTCTGAACCTAGTATCCTAAAGCCGGTGTCATACATTATTACATTAGCATATATATAAGGAATCACATCCCAAATGACTTATAGTTTAGTAGTTTTAGTTAATAAGATACATACTTGAGTCTTTAATTAAAATTGAATACAAAAATTAAATCATATTTTTTAGGATAACTTTATTCCATCTTTTGTATCCTCTCATATCAATAATAGTACTCTTCATAGAATACCATGGAAATAAAAAAAAATAAGGGTGCGATCAAATGAGCTGTAAGATTTATTTAAATATTATTAAATCAACAGTAAATAATCAAAATCAGTATGGAAAGGTAAATAGATGAACACACATGAAATTTAATTAAATTGATAATCTTGATGGGATAAGGCATAACCAATATGGCATGGTAAATAATATAACTGCATGCCATTTAATCAATACACAATGAATGAAACTCATCCCTATATTTTGAAATAGGAAAAATATCATGGATAATAATAACTGAATTGTATATAAATATAATTTTATAATATCATACATCACGCTTCCCGGCCACATGATACCTTTTTTTCAATACCATTCATAAGATAGATTAATACATACTACTATCAAGATCATTCCCAATATAGTTTAAAACATTCATGGTTAAAATACATAGGGTGTTTTCTAAACTAATTTCACATCATGATATTAGAGATGCATTATGGGGAATTCAATGGACAATCCCCAACCCATGTCATAATTTTACAAATCATTCCTCATATATCAAATAACTAATTTAATTCATAAATAATTTTCCTTATCATCAAGACCTCATAGTGAGTAATGGATATGTATTTGTCAATATTTTCCTATTTAATCTAAAAACTATCAATGTGAAAAACATACGTAAAAATTAAATAAGTTTTAAGAAATAATCATATCTAGTTTAAATAATGTAGATATTTGGGGGAAATTTAATTTCTAGCAATCATAGTAAAGTTATAAATTCAAGGGAAATATATTGAATACAAAAACAAATTAAGTGAATATTAATACATTACTTATTCAAAATGATCGTAAAACACCCATATAATGAATTAGGATGGTATCAATACAATACATACCCATTGGATTAAGAATAAATGTTTATTGTCATTGATGATTATAAATAAAATAAAAAGATCATTAAAATCATTCTTGGGGAAAATATCATTTTCAATTTAAAAATCATTAGAAAATCACTATTTAAAACCTGAATTTTATCAAAAAATTGAAAATAATTTTCTTTCATGATAACATTTTAATATTATAAAATAATATTTAAGAAATTAAAGGGGTCATTATGACTAGAAATTCAATTAATGGCATACCCATTAAAATAATGTTTCATTTCACTTTTTAGTAAAATCCAAAGGGGCATTGTTTTTTAAAAGACATAAGATTCCATCATAAAAAATAAAAGAGTAAAAAGGGTGAAAATAAATTTAGTAAATATTTTTTTAAATGATGAAATATTTTTTAAATCCTTTTTAAAAAACATGGTTTTGGTAGAAAATAGATTTTTGATCGAAGAGAGAAATATGGTGGGATTTTCTTAAAAACAATTTTCAAAATCATTTTAAGTACCAAATTATATAAAACATGTATTATTAATTTAAAATTTCATGGATAACCAAATGATAATAAATGTAAATGTTTTATTAAACTATGATATAATATATTCACTCAAAGGAAATTCAAGTATAAACAAAACTAATTAAATTTATATTTTTACGTAAACCCTTACAAATATCATAACGATAAAGCTAGAATTCGTTAATAGACATATTTTGTCTATCAAATTTAAATCCTTATAATTTTTTTTAAATAAAATAATATATAGTTAAAATTCATTACACACATATTATTGTAATATTAATGACAATGAGGAAGTAATAAAACCCAATGAAAATAAATTGAGTTAGGAAATCTTTTTCCAATTAGTAATTTTTTTTTCAAATCCCCATAAATTATATAATTCAAATTCAAAAAAAAAACTCCATGAATAGTGATTTATTCACAACATTACATGTTAAATGGGTAGTTTATAGACCATATAAAACAAATTTGTTTTATATCATTACAATATTCCTTAATGAAATGAAATTGAGGTGAAATCCTTTACATTATGCTTCCTTTCATGTTTACATACTTTAGCCTCCTATATAATGGTTTTAAAAAATTTATTAACATATAAAAAACCATATTAATATTTATAACACCGTATATGTTCCATTTAGAACATCTCATCACTTTTTCAATAAAAATCATTCATTATTCTCACTCTTTCGAGTGTTAATTGTGTTATTTTCTCATGTGTGTCTCATCATGAATGATCTGGTTCTTGTGAATATTATATAGTTCTATCACATTCAAAATAATAATCATGACATAATTATAATATTTTTACTGCAATTATACTTTATAAAACAATCATGAATTATGGTTATGAAAAATTAAGTATGTTATGATCATGGAGATGATAGGAAGTACGTACACCAGAGTAGCATTTAATTTATCCAATGATCATTATGAAATGATGTTATGTGTTATTTTACCATGATTATAGTATACTGTATATAATATTATATAATTCTATATAAAAATTTATTTGTATTGGTGATGAAATGAGAATCACATCACTTCGTGAAGATGGTAGTCCACACGTACACGAACAATGTTATCATATTTACATGGATGAAAAAGAAAGAAAGAAAATGATATTTATTATATTTATAGAATGATAAATATGCTATTAATATCATAAATATTCCATTTATATCATATATAATCATTATCATTATCATTATCACCTTTTATGTGATGTTTTAGTGAAAGATTAATCACATTGTATCACATGGTTGTAGTCCACTATAAACACGAGGGACGATATTCTGTATCCTATAGAATAGAAGGTAAAAGAAGAAAAAGATACAATGACTCCATTAGTAAAATAATTTTACAAATATCATATATATACTTTATATGAATCATTATATCCAACCATGATAAGTAGTAATGGAAGAATGAAAGAAATGAGTTCATGAGGCGGTAGTCCACCTTACACACAAATGATGATTTCATATCTCATTTGATGGAAGTGTGGAAGGATGTAGGTCATACCCTTATTATAAAAAATTCCCAATATATAAAATATATTCTAGTTATTATATCATCAATTCATAGACATAATTTAAGGAGGTAGAGAAGGGGATATAATAAAGACGTTTGTTGAGGAATATTACCTCTTCTTATGGTACCCTCCTTAGGTTTGCACTAAATCCCCCCAATGTTGGATTTATTCCAAAAATATGGCTTCTTAGATGAGAAGAGGGATGTTAGGGAGTTATTTTTATAGGTCTTGGAAAAACCTAAATTGTTTTATGGTTTGAATAATAGAGGATAGTAGGAGGCCTTTAATATGTGAGGGGAGTGGAACACTGTTAATCGTTTTGAAGAGAGTTTGGTGTAACCTCAGCTTTTAACAAGCATCAAGGCCCAATAATGAAAAAAAATTCATTTCTATAAATTATTATGGCAAAATATTGTAATCCAATGGGTTTTTGAAATTTTTTGGTTCATTTTTATACCTTTTATTTTATGTTTAATCACCTAGTAAACATGTTTTTTTCTTAATCATGGTATTTAATTTTAATTCATTTCAATAATTATTGTTGTCAAAAATTAAGTTGGCCATATTAAACATTATAAATTTTGCTGATTCCAAAAATGGAATCCTTTTTTCCAAATTAAATTTTATATGATCCTTCCATCATGATTATAGCCTTTTTATAAGAGGATATGTGTTAGGTATTCACTATTTCAGACCTCTGTGAGTGCACTTGCACATTAATTAAAGGTAGAGTTCCACATTTATGTAAGTATTTGTCACTATTAATCAATAAATTAAACTTCCTAAAAAATATCAAAACTTTACCATAAAATAATTTTGGTATTCTGCTTTCAAAATTGATGTTTATTTTTTCATATAAATTTTTGAAAAGTGGTAAAAAAAAATTTAAATTATGTGCACCTAGAAATATTAACCGTAATTTAGAAAAACAATGTTTTTTAGAAAAAAAATTATTTTTATTTGGAATGATTCCAATATTATTTATAATCCAAAAATGATTATAATATTAATTTTTTAGTTATTAATATTTATACCCTCTAACATAACATCTAAGCATACTTATCAGACTATATAATAATATTTTAATAATATTTCACACTTCATTTAAAATTAGTGTTTCATGTAACACAGGTTAAACTCGGTGTTCCATATAGATCAAGCTCAACTTAAACTTACGTCTAACATAATAAAAACACAATGTTGTGTTTAATATACACTATTGGAGATATTTATTTTAAAAAAATAATTATATTTTAATATCTCAAGGTGTTATAGGGTCTTATAAGATTGGTGTTTTTGTTTCATGTTATTTTGAATAAAATATTCTTCTTTTAGAATTTTGGGGTGTTACAACTTCTTTCAGTTGGTGGATGATGGTTTCCAATAAGAATATGTTTTTCATATATTCAAATCATAAGAAAAAATTGAATATTATTTGGAATATATAATGGATTATGGGTGTAGTATAGTTTTGAACATGAAACAAAGATATTTATATTATATGGGTGATTAAGGGGAAGAATTTTCACCTGACATTGAATCTTATCAATGACAATAAATTGAAATATTTATCTAGATGATATTTATAATATTAATCCTATATTGTTGGATGAATTATAAGAATCAATTATGGAACAAGATAATGATATTATTGAAATAGATATTTATTTTATATGATTTGATCCATCAATTTATCAACTATATATGAATTAAATTATTTATTTTGGAGACTGTTCCAATGTTATCATATTTTAAATTATTTTAATGCAGTAACTGTTAAATTTTGAAATAATAAATATTATAATTATTTTAAAATATATATTATGGAATTTTTTTAATTTTTGAGAAAATAGGAATGATGAAGAGAAAATGATTCACTGATAGGAGTCGATTGACACTAGTTGTGTTACCTAGCATTTAAGCATCGAAATTACTGAATCATCCCTTACATATTGTATCTTCTACCTATTGACCCTCATATTTTTTTTGGTTTTAATTATGTCAAGAAATATTATGTTGCTTAAAAATGTTTCTCGAAAATTTCATATGTTTCTGAGGATTTAATTTAATAGGAAGGAAACTGGAATATAGAAAAATTAAAATTTGGATTATTGGACCATGTTTAAGTTGAATACTACAGTGAAACATGAGCTGAAATACAGTATTTCACTATAAATACAATAGGAATTGTAGAACATTCCTTAATAGGAAGCACCCAACTAGCTAGCTAGTTGATATTAAATAATTTTAGGGCTATTGTCTTATCCACTGGCTACTTGGTGGCATCAGTCGATTAGTCATTGGAACCAATCCAGAACATTCCATGGTGAATTCATGGTTGTTCAAAAATATACATCTTAGGACCTCATGACAATTATCATACATGGACTACCCCTCCAACCTATAATTATATAAATATAGGATAGTGGTGTATTGTAATAGAGAATATATTTCCTTCTCCAACAATCTCCTCAAATAAAATGCTGAGCGTCTAACATTATCTAAGAAATTATATAAATTAGACAATATAATTTTATATATTAATAAACATATAACTTTTGTATATATCTCTTTATCCCTCTATAAATTTAATCCATCCTTAAATATAGATAAAAGACCCAAATTTTAATTAATGTGCACCTAGAAAATCATTTTTATCATCCCCACATTTCAAGAAATGTATCATTCTCATTTTGAGGTACACTTTTACCATGTTTTAATTATTTCATTGTTGTGTTTGGTTTTTGGGTTTCATCTATCGAGATTTGACAAATTTGGAAGCCCAAGGGGATATGAATGGTTGTTTCATGTTTAATTAAATCCATGTGGTTTTCCCAGGGCACCATGTGCCGCATTTTGGAAGTAGAGGAGGTGGAACACTATTGGTGTATAGTTTTTCAAACTGTTTGCAACATAATAAAAACCATGAAACCCTTATGTATAGGTGTATGGTTAATGTGAATTGATTAGAAAACCATGTGCCTCTTTCCATGAAAAAATGTTCATGAATTTTTAATCCCATGAATTCTTAATTATAATTTTTGAATCCCCTATTTTATAAACATAATCACCCATTTTCATCCTTACATCCTTTTTTGAGGTCCCCAAGAGAATTCCAAGTCTCCTCACACCCCTTTGATGGTGAATTGATGATCCGGTTGAAGTTTAGTCTCCTCATAGAGTGTTTTCTTCCCCGTTTGGTTTCCTCCCTCTATTGTCTCTCCATATGAGTGGAGAGGAATGATTTTTCCTCTACTAATTATGGTTTAGATATAGTTTTAGATGGATATTAATCCTTTTGATCTTGATCTTAGGTATTAGTCCTTGATATTTCTCCCTGTTTTGATTTAGATATTTCCACAACAATTTGGGGATCTCGGTTTGGCAAACATTCATCATCGAATTTTAGGTAGGCTGTCCAATTATCAAATCCCATTTTCTTGATTATAATTATATATATGTAATTGTGTAATTTCAACTTCCACATTGGGAAGTATCATTCTAAATTGAATTAATTAATTTAATTCCCATGTGAATATGAAATTGGTCTGAAATGTTATAAGGAAATTGTTGAATAATGTGACTATGAAATTGATTGACTAATTATTACACGAGACTGGTTATGACCCATGGGGTGTGTTTATGTGATTTAAATTGTGATTATATATTAAAAAATTGGTTGAAAATTGGATTTATGAATTTTATTATTATTTAATTTTGGAAATGGTTGAAAATGGACTAAGAATTTGGAACCATGGGATGTGATATTTATAACTGTGTTGTGGGATAGGGACCGCTTCTCCAAATACCCACGGAGTGATATAATACCATGCTAGTCCCCCAATATATATATGTACTTCATGCGATCTATAACAACCCAAAGTTTTTCAATGGAAAATTCCATTCTTATATTTATGTTATAAAAACACAAAATAATGAACTACTAAGTGATAAGCGACCTTTAAACATAATTTTGTTACCCCTATGTTTGGAATTTTAAAAATCCAACATACACGGTTGTGTTCAAGATAGTTTTTGAAGTCTAATGAAACAAAAATATTTTTTAGTGAATAGTAACCTACCCTTATGAATAGTAATAAGAACCTTATGAATAGTAAATAAGAGTAACATTACCTATGAATAATAAAATAAAATTTAGACATCATAGAAAGTGATAATTTGACCTTAGTAAACGTTTTTGGTATTTTATAAGTCATAAATAATTAACTATAATTAATTAATTAATTTAAAAGAACATATATTTTCCTGAAATTTATTCATAAATTATTGAATCAATGTCTAATAGTTTTTAGATAATTTTATAAGACCCTAAGTAATTTTTGAAAGAACTGAAAAATCAGTTTTATTTTTAAAAACTGTTTTTTAAAGTAAATTATGGTTTTAATTAAATATTAAATTAATGATATTTAGAAAATTATTTTTGAAAAATGGACATAATTTTTGGATTCAACACGTTGAAAAATGGTAGGGGTAAATTTTTGGGTTTATTCTGAAATACTTCAATTTTCAGGTGAATAGTAAAAAATACAGTTTTTCGCATAATCGGTGTACACTAAATTGCATAATTAATGATGTAATTATGACATAAACATTATAGAACTTTAGTTTCAGCCAAAACATATTAAATTCATAAATTTTTCCTTGAAATACAATAAATTCAATTCTCAAACCTAAAAAGAACTTTCCAAATCCTAAAGTCAAAAAGGTGATTTCTTAAAGTGTCTTTTTCTCTTTCTTTCACTTTCCTTTTAATAAAGTAATGAATTAGGATTATAAAGAAGATTTAAAGCCTAAAAATAATTTTATTATATTAATATATGATTTAGGATGTCAAAAAACTACTATTACAAGTCTAACTTATGATATATTATTTTATTTAATATTTTATGCCAAAAACACCTCCCTCCTCATGTATAAATAAACCCTCCCCCTCCTCTAGCCAAACCACACCTCTAAAGTTTCAAGAATTGTCTAAGCTCTGCCAAATAATCTCTCCTAGCCCCTTCCCCACGTCCAAGAGCTCTTGGTCTCATCAAAAGACCAAGCATAGGCCCTTAAGGAGGTAATTTCCCTCCCTCTTCTCCTTTAATTTCCTTTCAAGATCAAGTTCCTTTCTTGATCTCTCCCTACCTATCTTCATCAAAATTGTTTTGTAACTCCAGTATTATACATATAATGTAATCTTATGATTCTAATGGTATATTATATCACCCCACACCCTTTCCCTCTTCCTTTTATTTTATTAAAGAGAACGTTGTTCATGTGGTGATAATTTATCACCTTCAAAAACGACATATTCTCTTCTTCCATTTCTACATTCAAATCTGGTCATGAAACCATTTTTATGGTCGAACCAGAATATGTTATACGTATTATGTTCTATTTTAAGTTCTGGAAATAACCTATGGCCATACTACTAATTGAAAAGATAAAATGAGTTGGTTGTGATCCAAAAACCACTCAAATTAGCCCAAATAATCTTCATTTAATTCT
Organism: Viscum album; assembly: GCA_963277665.1. Taxonomy (NCBI): domain Eukaryota; kingdom Viridiplantae; phylum Streptophyta; class Magnoliopsida; order Santalales; family Viscaceae; genus Viscum; species Viscum album. Next base: position 786,240,210 of record OY728150.1, read on the forward strand.
TATCTAATGATTCGGCCACATGGATCTAATATAACACATTATAAAATACTTCAAGCTTCTGTAATATCATTAATTATGTGTAATATCAGTTCTGGATGTTTACCCATGATCTTCCCAAACATCAATTTAAGAATACAAGTGGACCGCTCAAGAAAACCATAAAAACGAACATCCCCGATCAATGTTTTTAAACTCTATAAGTCATCCAAAGGAACATAATATGAAATAATGAAACCAGAATGAACACTATTAATGTATAAAAGGTTCTGGAATTTCTAATTAATGAATATAATGTCATTATACAGTACATTAAAGAGAAGGAGGCATTCGAGTACAAGGTAAGGGGAAATCTCGAACCCAATTTTCTTCCTTCGGGTTCTCCCTCTTTCACTCCATTTTTGATATGGTTACTCCTCAAAGGTCTGTTGTTCATATTTTCCTTTACTTTTCTGGGATATACATGTTTGTAACTGGTTTTTATGTCCATCAAAATGTTTTCCAAAAGAACTCTTCTTTCAAGATCTCAACTTTTACCTCTCATTCAAGGTTGATGGTTCTTATATCAAGTATGTTGTTCCCTCTTTCTTTTGGGAACCCAAAGATTATGAATGTGTTATTATGAGATGAAACCCATTCCTTTCCATGGGTTATTTATGTACATGTTTGATATGTGTTCTATGTCCCAATCATGATAATGATAATGTTATGATGTGACGGGTGCTCCCAGAATTATATAGCACAATATGAATGTTTAAATGTGACAGGTACGCCCGGAATTATATATCACTCCAATGCATTGGGTAAAGTGATGAATCTCATGAGTAAATGTGAAATGATGCATGAACATGATTCTATCTTTGTTCAAAAGTATGTGTGGTAGTTAAACACTAAGACATGATGTTTCATTTTTATGCTTTGCCACATTTCAAGTTTATTGTTTATGCTCCTCTCATGTTCAAGATCTTCTTCCTATGTCATGATTATGCTCACCCCATGCTATATTGTTCTTATCTATCCTCTTACTGGGATTTTATATCACCCCTTTTTATGTATATCCTCAGGTGGCTACATGTACTAAGGAGAGGACAAGTGCTACTAAGAAGCTATAGAAGAAGAGATTAAATGAATTTTTATGCTTGATGTTGTACTTGTTATGTGTAGTCATAGTTTTCCCAAGACACTAAACCTCTGGATCCTCCATGTGTAATACTATTATGTTTTTTATCTTTGAAATGATGTAACAGTAATGTAAGAAAAGGTCGGGTCTCTATAGTTGGTATCAAAGGAAAGGTTTAGTTAATTTGGGAATTAGGATTAGTAAACCCTAAAGAAAACCTCTAGCATGAGACTAAGTACAAATATGCACACAAGGATATTTACCTAGGGATCCCATATGTTATGTTTTTGGTATAATTGTTTAAAAGGATAAGTTATTCATGACTTGTTTACTTATGTTTTGTTCTAACCTTTTCTATTTTAGAAAATGGTGGGAACCAGGAGAAATCAGGCCAATAACTCTTGCGAAGGCCAATGCAGTGATTGCCCGAACGACATCCCCAATGATTTTGGAGGTGGAGTTCAAAACTTCATGGCGATGCTTACCCAATTATCTCGGGTTATGAATAATAACCATAATAATGGGGAACATCCTCCTTCGCCAAATAGGGAGCAGCTAGCTATCGAATGTTTTATGCGACAACGACCACCGCCGTTTTTTGGATCTTCTGATCCACTAGTTGCGGAATAGTGGGTCAACTCCATGGAGAAGATCTTTTCTGTTCTTCACTGTTCCAAGACGGAGAAGGTGACTCTAGCCGTTTATCGTCTAGATGGAGAAGCTGATCAATGGTGGGCTTTGATTAAGAACACCAAGCCAAGGGATGAAATTGAAGAGATGGAATAGGAAGACTTTAAGATAATGTTTCTTAATAAGTACTTCCCACTAAATCTTCGCACGAAGATGGAGAGAGAATTCATAGAGCTCAAGCAAAAAGAAGGAGAATCTGTCACAGCCTATGAAGCAAATTTCACAAGGCTCACAAGGTATGCTTCGGGTTTTGTTATCAACAATGATAGGAAAACTGATAGATTATTTAGTGGATTAAAACCACATCTTTGAAAAGCTCTTGCAATTAGAGACTTTGGGAGTTATGAAGAAGTTGTTCAGTGTGCTCTCAAGGTGGAGATGGAGTTTGGATAATGGTCCCATGGATATGGTGATAAGAAAAGAAAGATGGAGTTTCAATCTGGTGGATCTAGTGATAAAGATGGGAAGAAAACACAATGACCCACTTGCAAAAAATGTGGGAAGTTGCACAATGGGAACTGCCTCAAAGGGACGGGGAAATGCTTCAAGTGTGGGAAAGAAGGACACCTAGCTCACGAATGTCGAAGAGACATGAAAAGGAAGGATAATTTAGCCTATGAAAGGAGAGAACCACTCGTGGTTCAATTCTACAACTGTAAGGAGCTAGGGCACTATTCAAACCAGTGCACTAAACCTCGAGCTCTCGAGGGTAATCAGCTCCAACAACCACCAAAACCAAAAGAACAAGGGAAGGCTTATGCCATGACTACTGTGGAGGTGGAATATGATAATGAAGTCGTACAAGGTACACTTCCTATTCACTCAAGAATGGAAAAAGTCTTATTTGATTCTGGTTCTCCACATTCCTTTATATCTTGCAAGTTTGCTAGAACTATAGAATCGAAGCCCCAAAACATTGAAGTAGAGATATCTATAAAAACACCAAGTGGTGCAATCATTGCAACCCAAGTGTTTGATTCTTCTCCTGTTGACGTATGTGGGAAGATTCTTCCGGAAAATCTCGTAATACTTACCTTGGTAGAATTCGACACTATAATGGGAATGGATTGGCTCTCGTTATATAGAGCACATATCAACTTTCGGGAAAAGGAAATATATTTTCATATTCCGAACCATCCCATGCTCCTCTAAAAATGTAAGGAAGATCATGAATCTCCTTTTATAAATCCTTCAATGGTGTGGGTGATGATTCCCTATGAAGAAGCATACCTCACCCAAATGTTTGAGTTAAAGGAAAGTTCCAACCTTGAGGAAATTCACATCGTAAGGGAATACAACGATGTATTTCTCGAAGAGTTATCCAGAATTCCCCCAGATCGTGAGGTAGAGTTCTCAATTTAACTCATACCCAGAGCTACTCCTATCTTAAAGTGCCCCTATAGGATGGCTCCTATCGAACTGGAGGAGTTAAAGAAGCGGCTACAAGAGCATCTGGACAAAGGGTTCATATGCCCTAGTGCATCACCTTGGGGTGCGCCAGTGCTCTTTGTGAAGAAGAAGGATGGAACCATGCGGCTGTGTATCGATTATTGGGAACTCAACAAGATCACCATAAAGAACAAGTATCCTCTCCCAAGGATTGATGACTTGTTCGATCATTTAAGAGGAGATCAATACTTCTCAAAGGTGGATCTTCGTTCTGGATATCATCAAGTAAAGGTGAAGAAGGAAGATATTCAGAAGACTGCCTTCCGTACAAGGTATGGGCACTATGAGTTTTTGGTTATGCCCTTCGGACTTACTAATTCCCCTGCAATCTTCATGGATTTGATAAATAGAGTCTTTAGACATTACCTTGACAAATTTGTGGTAGTGTTTATCGATGATATTCTCATCTACTCCAAGAGCAAGGAGGAACATGAAGAACATCTAAGACTTGTGTTGGAGACATTGAGAAAGGAGAAGTTGTACGCCAAGTTCAGAAAGTGTGACTTTTGGATGAATCAAGTCACGTTCTTGGGACATGTGATCACAAGAGATGGAATTTCTGTGGACCCTTCAAAGACAAAGGCGATTGAAGAATGGCCCAGGCACTCTAGTGTCACAGAAATCCGTAGTTTTCTTGGATTAGCTGGGTACTACCGACGTTTTGTGAGAAACTTCTCACGATTGTCAAGCCCGCTAACTAAGTTAAAAAGGAAAGGGGTAAAGTATGTATGGACGGAAGAATGTGAGGGAAGCTTCAAGGAGCTAAAGAGAAGGCTGATCACTACACCTGTACTCACACTACCAAAAAGTGGAGAAAGTTTTGTGATATACAGTGATGTTTTAAAGAAAGGCTTGGGTTGTGTACTCATTAAAAATGATAATGTGATAGCCTACGCCTCACGACAATTGAAGATCCATGAGCAGAACTACCCGACACATGATCTAGAGCTGGCAGCCGTGATTTTTTCCTTGAAAATCTGGCGGCATTACCTTTATGGTGAGAAGTGTGACATATACATCGACCACAAGAGCCTAAAGTATATATTCACACAAAAGGAGCTCTACATGCGTCTAAGGAGATGGTTAGAGCTAATCAAGGATTACGATTGATCTATTCACTATCATCCTGGAAAGGCGAACAAGGTAGCTGATGCTCTAAGCAGGAAAGAACCTGCTACTCTATCCATGTTGAGGATTGAGAAAGACCCTATCTTCTTGGATATGCAAAGGATGGATTTGGGAATCGTAAGGGCAGGGGATACATCCTACCTTTCCCAAATGATTGTGCAACCATCTATCCAACAGAATATTAAGGAAGCACAAAGGGATGATGTGGAGATACAAATGAGGGTGAATGTAGTAAAGGAAGGGAAGCTGCAAGAGTTCCATATCGACGATGATGGTGTGATTCGGTTTGGAATGCGACTTTGTGTGCCTTAATCACCCGGAATAACGAAGGAGATATTGGATAATGCACATAACTCAACTTTATCTATTCATCCTGGAAGTACCAAGATGTATCGTGATCTCCGAGAACACTTCTGGTGGGATAACATGAAGAAGGAGATTGCGGAATATATATCAAGGTGCTTGGTATGTCAGCAAGTTAATGATGAGCGGAAAAAGTCCAAAGGTATGATGCAGCCTTTGCCTATACACATGGGGAAATGGGAAAATGTTACTATGGACTTTGTCATGGGTCTCCCGAAAATGCCAAGAGGAAATAATGCGATATGGGTTGTGGTTGACCGACTCACCAAGACTGCCCATTTTATCGCTATTAGGGAAGACCTCTCACTTGAACAACTTGCAAGGATATATGTGAAGGAAGTAGTGAGATTGCATGGTGTTCCACTCTCGATTGTCTTTGACCGTGATCCAAGGTTCACTTCTAAATTCTGGAGGAGCCTTCAACATGCTTTGAGTACTGAATTAAATTTCAGCACGGCCTATCACCCCCAAACTGATGGCCAGTCTGAAAGGACTATTCAGACACTTGAAGATATGCTAAGATCCTTCTCTCTTGAATTCAAAGGTGGATGGGATAAACACCTTCCATTGGTTGAGTTCTCATACAACAATAGCTTCCACTCGAGTATTCAGATGGCTCTGTATGAAGCTCTTTATGGGAAGCAATGTAGAACTCCAACTTGTTGGGATGAAGTTGGAGAATGAAAGCTACTTGGTCCCGATCTTGTTAAAGAGATGACAGAGAAGGTTCAATTCATCGAAAAACATATCAAAGCTGCTCAAAGTCGGCAAAAGAGCTATGCTGACAATCATCGAAGGGACTTGGAGTTCGACGTTGGAGATAAAGTCTTCCTTCTAATATCTCCATGGAAGAGAGTCATGTGATTCGGGAAGAAAGGGAAGCTAAGCCCAAGGTACATTGGCCCCTTTGAGATCCTTGATCGTATAGGAGCCGTGGCCTATCGTTTGGAACTTCCACCGAATATGGCACAAGTTCACGATGTGTTTCACGTATCACTACTGAGGAAGTACATTTCAGACCCCTCACATGTATTAAACTCAGAGGTGGTATAGTTGGAAGATGATATCTCATATGAGGAGCAGCTGGTAAAAATTATGGACCGAAGTGATAAGTTTCTACGCAACAAGACAACCCGCCTTGTCAAAGTGTTGTGGAGGAACCAAAAGTTTGAGGAAGCAACTTGGGAACTAGAAGAGGCAATGAAGGAGAAGTACCCTCACCTGTTTTTGTAAAGTGAAATTTCGGGGGTGAAATTTCTTAAGGGGGGAAGAATGTAACGACCCAAAGTTTTTCAATGGAAAATTACCTTCTTATATTTATGTCATAAAAACACAAAATAATGAACTACTAAGTGATAAGCGACCTGTAAACATAATTTTGTTACCCCTATGTTTGGAATTTTAAAAATCCAACATACACGGTTGTGTTCAAGATAGTTTTTGAAGTCTAATGAAACAAAAATAATTTTTAGTGAACCGTAACCTATCCTTATGAATAGTAATATGAACCTTATGAATAGTAAATAAGAGTAACATTACCTATGAATAATAAAATAAAATTTAGACATCATAGTAAGTGATAATTTGACCTTAGTAAACGTTTTTGGTATTTTATAAGTCATAAATTATTAACTATAATTAATTAATTAATTTAAAAGAATATATATTTTCCTGAAATATATTCATAAATTATTGAATCAATGTCTAATAGTTTTTAGATAATTTTATTAGACCCTAAGTAATTTTTGAAAGAACTGCAAAATCAGTTTTATTTTTAAAAACTGTTTTTTAAGTAAATTATGGTTTTAATTAAATATTAAATTAATGATATTTAGAAAATTATTTTTGAAAAATTGACATCATTTTTGGATTCTACACATCGGAAAATGGTAGGGGTAAATTTTTGGGTTTATTATGAAATACTTCAATTTTCGGGTGAATAGTAAAAAATACAGTTTTTCGCATAATCGGTGTACACTAAATTGCATCATTAATGATGTAATGATGACATAAAAATTCTAGAACTTTAGTTTCGGCCAAAACATATTAAATTTCATAAATTTTTCCTTGAAATACAATAAATTCAATTCTCAAACCTAAAAAGAACTTTCCAAAGCCTAAAGTCAAAAATGTGATTTCTTAAAGTGTCTTTTTCTCTTTCTTTCACTTTCCTTTTAATAAAGTAATGAATTCGGATTATAAAGAAGATTTAAAGCCTAAAAATAATTTTATTATATTAATATATGATTTAGGATGTCAAAAAATTACTACTACAAGTCTAACTTATGATATATTATTTTATTTAATATTTTATGCCAAAAACACCCCCCTCCTCATGTATAAATAAGCCCTCCCCCTCCTCTAGCCAAACCACACCTCTCAAGCTTCAATAATTGTCTAATCTATGCCCAATAATCTCTCCTAGCCCCTTCCCCACGTCCAAGAGCTCTTGGTCTCATCAAAAGACCAAGCATAGGCCCTTAAGGAGGTAATTTCCCTCCCTCTTCTCCTTTAATTTCCTTTCAAGATCAAGTTCCTTTCTTGATCTCCCCCTACCTATCTTCATCAAAATTGTTTTGTAACTCCAGTATTATACATATACTGTAATATTATGATTCTAATGGTATATTATATCACCCCACACCCTTTCCCTCTTCCTTTTATTTTATTAAAGAGAACATTGTTCATGTGGTGATAATTTATCACCTTCAAAAATGACATATTCTCTTCTTCCATTTCTACCTTCAAATCTGGTCATGAAACCATTTTTATGGTTGAACCAGAATATTTTATATGTATTATGTTCTATTTTATGTTCTGGAAATAACCTATGGCCATACTACTAAGTGAAAAGTTAAAATGAGTTGGTTGTGATCCAAAAACCGCTCAAATTAGCCCAAATAATCTTCATTTAATTCTTATCTAATGATTCGGCCACATGGATCTAATATAACACATTATAAAATCTTTCAAGCTTCTGTAATATCATTAATTACATGTAATATCAGTTCTTTATGTTTACCCATGATCTACCCAAACATCAATTTAAGAATACGAGTGGACCGCTCAAGAAAACCATAAAAACGAACATCCCCGATCAATGTTTTTAAAATCTATAAGTCATCCAAAGGAACATAATATTAAATAATGAAACCAGAATGAACCCTATTAATGTATAAAAGGTTCTGAAATTTCTGATTAATGAATATAATGTCATTATACAGGACATTAAAGTGAAGGAGGCATTCGAGTACAAGGTAAGGGGAAATCTCGAACCCAATTTTCTTCCTTCGGGTTCTCCCTCTTTCACTCCATTTTTGATATGGTTACTCCTCAAAGGTCTTTTGTTCATCTTTTCCTTTACTTTTATGGGATATACATGTTTGTAACTGGTTTTTATGTCCATCAAAATGTTTTCCAAAAGAAATATTCTTTCAAGATCTCACCTTTTACCTCTCATTCAAGGTTGATGGTTCTTATATCAAGTATGTTGTTCCCTCTTTCTTTTGGGAACCCAATGCTTATGAATGTGTTATTATGAGATGAAACCCATTCCTTTCCATGGTTTATTTATTTACATGTTTGATATGTGTTCTATGTGGCAAGCATGATAATGATAATGTTATGATGTGACGGGTGCGCCCGGAATTATATAGCGCAATATGAATGTTTAAATGTGACGGGTGCGCCCAGAATTATATAGCGCTCCAATGCATTGGGTAAAGTGATGAATCTCATGAATAAATGTGAAATGATGCATGAACATGATTCTAGATTTGTTCATAAGTATGTGTGGTAGTTAACCACTAAGACATGATGTTTCATTTTTATGCTTTGCCACATTTCAAGTTTATTGTTTATGCTCCTCTCATGTTCAAGATCTTCTTCCTATGTCATGATTATGCTCACCCCATGCTATATTTTTCTTATCTATCCTCTTACTGGGCTTTTAGCTCACCCCTTTTTATGTATATCCTCAGGTGGCTACATGTACTAAGGAGAGGACAAGTGCTACTAAGAAGCTATAGAAGAAGAGATTAAATGATTTTTTATGCTTGATGTTTTACTTGTTATGTGTAGTCCTAGTTTTCCCATGACACTAAACCTCTGGATCCTCCATGTGTAATACTATTATGTTGTTTATCTTTGAAATGATGTAATAGTAATGTAAGAAAAGGTCGGGTCGCTATACGATCACTAGGTTATGGGACAAAGAATGATGCTCCAAATACCTATGGAATTCCATACTATGGCTCTAGGCCCCCTTCATAAATATGTGAAATTAGTGTTAAATGATAAATGTAAATCCATGATGTAGTGACTTGTTATATCATGTGTTGTATGGTTTAGAATTCGGCATAAGTCAAGAAGGATTGTTGGTATGGGTGTCTTCATTAAATTGAGGATTTATATGGTTAATAAAGAATAAATTAATGTGTAAACTATTGACTTTATCTTTTTTGATTTTTCATTATACAACTGCATAACATGTTATAGAATGGATACTGTTTTATAAGTCATTAGAAGCGGTATACTATGTTTTACTCACACCCTACCATGGCTACCTAATTTGTACCTAAATAGACGTCATGTTTGTAGTTTATGATAAGGGAAAGATCCCTATTTTAGATGGTTTAGTTAGGATTGAGAAAGGATGAGGGAACTAGACATGATTTCAGGACCCACTTGGGAGTTGTTAGTGTCATTACACTAGGATTTCATTTATCACTTGAAACTTATTATTTCATGATAAAACTACTTGTTGGTTTATAGTCAATTATTCATGTCTTATATTATCATTTAATGCTGTTATTTACTAGTTATAATATTATTCAAGTTATATACTAATTATACTAATCTTAGGTTTTTCCAACTGCCACGTGTCAATCTACTAATCCTCCACATCCAATTTTCCATACGTGTCAAGCCTCCATGACTCCACGGCCCTCCTCCGCTCCCTTTCTCTACCATTATCTCCCTCCCACTCCTGCTTCTGCTCAGCCTCCCAATCGTGATTTCCCTCTCCCCCATTTCCATTTTCCACTACTCCTATCTTCTTCCTTCCTCAGCGTCCCCCACCTTCACCATCTTCACTCTCCCTAATCTAGGGTTTCCACTATTTCTCCATTCTCCAGATTCACAACCTTCACCTTCTACTCCCACTCACGACTTCTCACTGCTCATATAGGGTTCTCCTATCATGATTTTCAATCCCTCATTTCATTTTCATCTCCTCTTTACTATACCTCCTGAAACATATTCGAATCAATGCTCGTCTCCCATTTTCAAATTCCTATTTGTCATCTCTCTATCTCCTCCTCCTCCTCTACATCAATGTCAGCGTCCTCCTCTGTATCAGCCTCCACCTCCTCTGCCTCCTCTACCTCCTCCCTCGTTGACCCCTTTTGACACCACCTCCCTCCCTGAATCCCCTCTCCAGATGTGTATCTACCTACGCCTCACCTCACCTCTACCAACATATCTTCCTCCATCCTCCTCCTAGAATACCATCTCAGTGTATGAAATCTATGAACTATGAAGCCTTTGATAGCAGTGGTAAGTTTCTCTAGAACATCCACTACCTCCATTCTTCCCTAAGTAAATTAGGTTTTGTGTGCCTTTCAATGAAGACTTAGGGTTGGTTCTAATGGTATTTAATCTCTCCATTTTATACATAGAACCCTATACAACATACTAAGTAGTGCAGTGACATTGGGGATGGTATTTCACAGCTCTATTTCATGTTAATTAGTGGATGATCCCTGTGTTGTGCTATTAATTCCTTCTTGAGAAATTGAGAACCATGAAAACAAACAAGATTTAATTTTTTTGGTTATCCTGGTCTATAAATATATCACGCTTTGATATTGTTTTTTAGAAACCTATGAACCACAAGAGAAAACAATATTTCATTTTCATGGTTTCTTCAAGAAAGATGAAGGTTTCAATTCCTTTTGAAAGTGATGGATCCCCTCCTGTTGGAGTCACATCAAGAAATTACTATTTATCTGGGGTCTCCAACTACTGTATGACTATGTCGGTCATCCTCATTAGAGTTGAATGTATTGATATTCTATGTTTTGGTTTGAGGAAAGAGTCAACTAATAAAGAGGTTAAAATTCTCATAAGGTTTCTTAGTTTTTTCCTATTAGTTAAATCAAACTTCATGAATTTGATGAAAGAGTCAACAAGATTTCATTTTCATGGTTTCTTCAAGAAAGATGATGGTTTCAATTTTTGGTGAAGGTGATGGATCCCCTCCCACTAGAGCTGCATCAAGAAATTAATGTTTTTATGGGGTCTCTAACTGACGTATGACTATGCCGGTCATCCCCATCAGAGTTGAATGTATTTCTATGCTAAGTTGTGGTTTGATGAAAGAGTAAACTAATACAGAGGTAAAAAATATCCTACATTTTCTTTATTTTTTCCTCATAGTAAAATCAACCTGAATGAATTTGATACTCCACCTGAATACCTAAATAACTCATTTTTTACAATATATCGAAGGATATAGGAAATGTTTGTGATATTATCTACCTTTGAAACAGAATGTTCACTATTATGATTTGTGCGCATTATTCAATTATTTAGGTATAATTAAATTATATGACTGTATATATATATATATATATATATATATATATATCCCATTCATTATACATTTAGTCACTACTAAAATAATGTTATCATAATTATATTACTATCTACTCCAAATTAATTTCATCATGTTGAAAAACTTGAGCCAACAATCTCATATAATAGAATAACCCCAAAGCAGGTGTGTTTTGTCTATTTTATGTAAATTTATTCATCACCTTGGTGCTAATTTCGTTTATTAATCTAATCATATACACTATAATGAAATTATTGGTTTCTAACTTTCATCATAATTGCAGATTTCCTTTACTTTTCTAGTCACCAATCACTATGGGATTCATATTGTGAATAGTGAATAATCTTTTACTTCATCCTCACTACCTTAAAGTCATTATTTTGAATCATTTATTTTATTTCTTGATTCATTAGTTTAAATAGTTATCATATATGTTTTATTTAACATGCATTGAACATTTAATTAGTTAAAATCTATATCAGTTTGAATATATTTTTTGCAATGGGTGTTACAGAAAAGTCTCATTGTTTGGTTAATTTCAGAATTCTTATTTTCTATTTACTATACATTTTAATTCATAGAAATAATTAGGATCAAAATTGTCTGAATCATTACAATTTTATTTTTTTCATTTCCTTTTCCATTTTTTATTTATTTATTTTTAAATCTATAAGTTTTAATTGTAATTCATTAATTTATTCTATTTTACATTTAATTTATAAGTCTACTTCAAATAGTACATATATATCAGATTCAATTATGAAATAAATTGTATAATAATTTTGTGACTTATATTCAATTTAAGTATAGAAGAAAACCAAGTTGAGGGGTGAATCATAAAAATGATATAGGCCCTCCACTAGGAAGGTATGCTACACTTTAGATCCTGACTGGGATTCATTTCGGCATTGTAAATTTTGATCAAATTACATTTTTTGTCTTTTTTGAGGTTCCCCAAATGGATCAATGTTGTGTTTGATATAAATTATTGAAAACTGCATTATTCAATATATTATATAGAAATTCATAATGATATAATGTAATTTTTTTTTGAAATTATGTTATTATGTATTTTGTAAGGTTCCCAAAATGGATCAAGGTTGCCTTTGATATCAATTATTGAACAATGAATTATGCAATATATTATATAGTAATTCATAATGATATATTGTGTATTATTCTCCCTTCTACTCATGTTGTTATCTAGGTGGATTCATCTTTGAAGACTGTCTTTCTCAGGAACTCCATTTGGGATCTCACTATTTATGACAAATTGGGAATTCAAGGTTAGTTCATGAATTATAATGGCTTTATCTTTTATAATTGACAACCTCCCTATCTAGGTTGGATGAAGATAAACATGGATGTTGCTTCCAAGGCAAATATAGAAATGTATATAGAACAAAACTAAAACATTGGATAAAAAAGGTGGTGATATTACATTCTTGTATACAAACACTTCAATAGTGCACATTGGTTAAACATACATGCACATTGTTTGGTGTCATCAAATATTTAAACCTACATTACACTCCTGTATACAAATTTTAGAAATATAGAATGTTCCATGCACTTCAATAGTATATAGTACTGTATTAATTACACTCTTGTATACAAATATATACATTACATTACACTCTTGTTTTGTATAATTAAGTCTGTAAACAGATTTGGAAAATACTTTTCTTTTTCATATCATATTTACTATTATTAGAATGTAATGAATGGGATTTGATTTAATGGCAGTGAAACATTAATTCATGTGTTTTATGCCGACATAAAGATATTCATGTAGTTTCAGGTGACTAATATGTGTATACTATTTTGATATATCTATTTGAAGTGTACATTAATGCAGTGAATTTCAGTACTTTTCTTGATTTCTGTTTCACCTAGGAGGGATATTCCCAATTAATGAATCTATTTTAGATAGATATTACTGAGGCATGGGGTATCGTATGGTGGAATATGAATGAAATAAGGTATGAAAACCATTATATTTACATTAACTTAGCCATGAATAACATTTTTTCTACTTAGAATCACTAGGTTAAGTGTACTGAGCTGCATGAATTTCCTGAAAAAACATTTTTTTGATATACCTATCCTGGAATGTGTTTCCTTACATCATCAGATACATTTATTCTTTAGTAGTTTATGATTCTAGCAGTATCAACATACTGAAATGACTTTCTTTGGTCATTGACAACATGCTTCTCTCCATATTGATTCCCTCAAAATGTCTCGAACTAAATATTACTTTTATCTTTTTCTCCTACACTGCTTGAGTTATCTAGTTTAGAACCAGGAGAAGTATGCTTCTCCTAGTTAGCTATATATACTCAATGTGAATAATATATAGTATACACATGATATTTTCATGGACAAATATATAACATCCCATATTTATAGTTTTCAATAAAATATGAATCCAATGGAATTTGATTTTACTAAAATCATTTATTTCTATGTTTAGGCACTGTTAGTGTAATGAAGGAATATAGGATGTGCAGTAGACTTTTTGAGACAACTCTGCAGGTCCATGTTTATATACATTTTTAGTTACTCAACACCATGGTATTTGATGGTATTGATTGTATTAAGGTCTTCCAATGTTCTGGGGATGTCTACAGTAACATGTGTTTTATGATATTATTTTATGTTTACCAACTAAAGTTACATATCAATACTTTTTTTATGGGACAAGAGTTACAAATATGATATTGATATTGGGTAGATGGGGGAGGTATGTCACTTGATTTGGCATGAAATAATTTGATTCTGTAAAGTAAAAACTGGTGCTAAATTACACTATTTTTATTTATGACTTTAAGTTATACAGAATCTTATTTACATATATAGTTATGGTTACTCAACACCCTAGTATTGATGGTATTGCGGTCTTCCAATGTTCCTAGGATTTATACTGATACCTTATTTTATGATATTATTTTATGTGTTCCAGCTAAATTTTAATATCAATACATTTATGATGAAGTACTTGGATAAGAGTTGAAAATATGATATTGATATTGGAAAGATGTAGGAGGTTTGTCACTTGATATGGCTGGACAGAATGTGATTATGCATACAAAGTTCAAACTATTGGTTAATTATACTTTTTTCATTTATATCCTTTAGTTCTATTGAATCTTATTTACATATATAGTTATGGTTACTAAACACCATGGTATTGAGGGTATTGGGGTCTTCCAATGTTCCTAGGCTGTTTATAGGTATATGTTATTTATGATACTATTTTATGTGTATCCTCGAATATTAATACTCATATGATGAATTAGTTTGAGGAAAATCCAATATGACCTTGCCTGAGAGTGTTATAGGTAGCTTCAAGCCAAGTATGTGGTTGTCAAGGCCAATATTATTTCTGAAAAAAAGATTGATTTGTTGCTTTAGTGGTGGTTCTTCAGGGTTTTGTCTGATTCTTATAGATAGAAGAGATATTTAAGAATGAGTTTTTGTTTAAGTTCATGGAGGTTGAAGGAGAAGAATAGTAATGTCTTATGCTCATCAAGTGAAAGGCCATCATAGTTATCCAAGCACTGATTGGGATCGGAGCCATTCACAACGTGACTATGGAGATCCAAAAACCATATGGTGCTTTTCAAATCTCAATGTATTTTGAACATTTATTAAAATTTTTTGATCACAACCATTGTAATCCAATATATGAATCATAAATTTTTTCAATTAATTTAGATAGAGTTTTAAATTTTAAGAAATTTTTGAGACATGAATCCATTAAATCCATCTCTCCCTTCTTTCAAATAAATTCAAAAGTCTTGGAATGTTATATATCAATAATTCATTTCAAGTGGTGGATATTATAAAATGTATTTTTAGTCTTATAATTTTGATAAAACTATAAAAATTATAATATATCTTTATTTTACTAATTTTCACATTCATTGCATGAATTTTTATAGTGGTTAGGAATGATGATATGAATTTGGTGAGGTGTATTCTTTTCAGTTCATGATACATGTGTCCTATAAAAACTTTTTCTCCTTTTATTATATTGAACATTGTCACTTTTATTAATGGATTTCCTTTCAATATAGTGAATATAAATGGGGTTTTACTTGTGATACATGTTTTTGAAAACAAGGTAATGTACTCAGTTTGAGCAGTGGATGATATTTTTAATTTGAGTAGTGGATGTTTTATTTATTTATTTTAATTCACATGAAATTCATTCCAACAGTAAATATTATAATGAGAATAATTTGAATTATCCATTTGAATCATTTTTTCATTTATGAAATTGATTTCTCCTGCATGAATGTCCAATATAAATTTCTATTCCTTATTAATTCAACTAAATATTTACGACTCTTTTTATGATTTCTCAACAATTTTTCTTATATTCCATTTTTATTTACCACATTTCTCTTTAAATATACTCAATATTAAAATGAATAAATGAGTTTTACAAATGAACTTCTATTATTTAAAATAAGAATTTTTTTATAACGCTGTGCGAATGCACGTGCATAGTACCAGTTTTTCATTATTATTTGGGTATGATTCATTGATTTCTATTGTGTTTATTCTTTGAAAAAGTTATTACACTCTCTAAATGTGATTTATATTCAACCCTATCTACTTTTCGGCATCCTCTGATATATGGGTAGTCATACATGAGGTCCAGTAACCAATTGACTTGGGGCACCAACATGTAGTACCTAGGTTGGTACATTAAAAAGTTGTATCAAAGAGGGGTTTTTTTATTTTATTATCTCTTACTCTTTGGGAAATGTAGAGATGAGGCTAAGACGAGTCTTTCAATGTTTAATAGCTTGTGTATTGAAGTATATAACCTATGCATGGGGGGGAATCCAAGTAACCAGGGTGGGATTGTTTTTTATTTATGTTTTCCATTACATGTGATTGTTATTTCACCTTATATGACACACTTGTTGAATGATATTATTGTTTTATGATATTTTAATCATGGCCTTGTGTGGTATGAAATTTGAGGATACATGCATCATTCTAGCCACTCTGGATTTTTGGGGACAAGAATGGTTTTAGAAAAAAAAATGAAAAAGTATGTTTGGGTGAGTTGTTAAGAATGAAATTATTTTCTTTTTTTGAGTAATATAAAATTAAAAAGGCACCAATTAATAAATTTATAATTGTAAAAGATGAAAAATTTGGTAAGTTAAATCGAATTAGTGGTTGTATGATGGGAAAATTTGAAATATTAAAATTTTTAACCTATGTTATCCCTGAACCAGGTGATGAACAGTTGATGGTAGTGATAGTTCCTTAGGTTTGACTATATGGTGGAGTTTGGGGGATTAACATTTATATATTTATTTTAATTACTCCTTTAAAATGTTTCAGTGATGTGTTATATGGCCGAAGACATGTGGTGGGGATTATAGAGATATAATTCCATGACGATGCATATTGATAGGATTACATGAGGAAATGACAGAAAATGTGCCTCCATCGGTGGAACCATAAGATCCTTTAGTTCTATTTGAAGGATCTATAGAGTTATTTTGACAAAATATTTCTCACATTATCCAATTTATGTAAATTGACTCAGGGTGGTCTATGAAAAATATGTATGACCTGACATGATAATCCCATTTGGACCAACCTCCAACTTTCACTAGAGTTGGTGGACCTAAGGAAACCTAGTTTGGGATTGATTCTATTCAGATTATCTTTGACCATATAGATACTCCTAATGAGTGAAATCAATATGAATCATTATATTTTGCGTGTTTGAGAAAAGAGTTAGTGGGATATCCAGGTGAGCTTAGTAGGGATAGTCCATCAACAAATGGTGGATCTCACAGACCAGGTTGTAATTATTTTTCTAGATGTAGGGGATGTGAAGAATTATTTATTTCAACCAAAAGTATATGGTTTCAAGATGTGTTTCATATAGACTTCATAGGGTTTACACCTAAGTGAGATGTCTAGTTCATAATTGATCATTTTCATGGAGTTGAATCATTTTCCATTCCACCTTATAGAATAGATCCAAAAGAGCTTCCATAATATATGATGCAGATATAAGATTTGACGAATAAGGGATTTATCCATCTGAGTACATCACCATGGGGTTCTCTAGTATTTTCTTCTAAGAAGTATGATTTAACCTTCAATTTATGTGTTTACTATAGGAAGTTTAACTAGATGGAATTAAAGAACTGGTATCTTTTACCATGTATCATTGATATCATTGAATAAGTGATTAAATAATGTGTTTTATCCTAGATTTAATTGATATTAGGGTATCACTGGTTGAGATTTAGAGGTTATTATATATCTCAAGATGATTTCCGAAGTAGATATGGCCTATCTGAGTTCCTATTCATGCCATTTAGGGTAAAGAACACTCTAAAAATATTTATGGTCTTGATGAAAAAAATAATTCACCCATACCTAAATAATTTTATGGTCGATTTTACGGAATAAATAATGGTGTACTCCAAGACTTATTGTGATCATTACCAACACCTTCACATCATCCAAGTACATTGATAGAGAATTAGCTATATTAAAATCTATATAAGTGTAAATTTTGGGAAATCAGGTACATTTCATGGTTACATCATCTCCATGGAAGGTGTGTTAGTGGACCTAGAGAAAGGTGAATCAATTTTTTCTTGGGAGAATCCCAATAATTTTTCTGATATCTAAAGATTTTTTGGGTTGGTGGGTTATTATAATAGGTTCATCCAAAACTTTTCCTGCTTATTAGCACCACTTTAAAGATTTAACAAGAATGTTATCAAGTTATAATAGTATAGGTCATGTGAGAATGTTTGTCGAGAGTTGAAGATGTTCCTAGAATTTGCAAAAATTTTAATTCTACCCAAGCTGTGTGAGGATTATATCATTTCTTATGATGCACCTGGGATCAGAATTCGTGTAGTGTTTATGTATGGAGATCGATTCATATCATATAGATCATGTAATTTGAGGCCATAAGAATGAAGTTACCACATAAACAATCTTGATTTGGCTGTAGTGGTATATAGATTAATGTGTTTGTGGCATTATCTATTGGGAGAAATTTTACTATTTTTATTGATCACATGATATTAAAATATATATTTTCATAGTGATATTTAAATATCTGGTGGCATAGGTGGGATGAGAATATGTAGTCATATGATTTTGAGCTGACATATACACCCATTTAGGGAAATATTATTACTGATACTTTAAGAAGGAAAATACATACTTTGGTATTTCAGGAGCATAGTTATGAGTGGAAGATGATGAATTTTCTAGATGAGATGAATATTGTGGTTCCAAAAGGTTGAGAGTGGATGAATCCTGTATTATTTTATGTTGATAACACACTTATGATCCAGACCAAGGAGAGGCACTATGCGGATCTGGAGTGTTTATCCCTGGGGGTAAGCCTTTAAGGTGAGTATTCCCATTCTAATTTTACTATAGGTGACAATGATATCATCTATTTCCGGAACTATATTGTTGTTCCTATGTGTATGCGAGAGTAATTGATGCATGAATTTTATTTCTCCCAGTGGGGGGTGCATTCTGGTTTGACCAAAATGTACCATGACCTATGTTGATATTATTGGGGGTTGAGAATGAAAAAGGACACTGAAGGGTTTTTCACATGATACTACAACTGATAGTTGGTGAAGGCAGTGCATCAATGAACTATTGGTTTTCTATTTGAATTTTCTATTCCGGAATGGAACTGGGATGATGTTCTCATTGACATTGTGGTGGTCTGTCTGAGTATGCCTTAAAATAATAATTATATATGGTTTATTATTGACCAATTGACAAAAGTATCCCATTTATTTTATATATGGACGATTTCACAGTTGATCATTTGGGGGACATGTATATTTAGAAGATATTCCATTTATACTAGGTTCCAAAGAGTATGCATTCAAAACTTGACTCATGCTTTATATCGCACTTTTGGAAAGGCTTGCATAAGGTTCTTAGTACTGATGTATTTTTGAGTATGGCTTACATGCTATAGTTATATGGGTAGACATAATACACTATCTCAATGCTAGAGGACATTCTTTGAGCTTTTAGCCTTGTCATTGGTGGGTCTTATGAGAATCAATTAGCGCTCATTGAGTTTTCTTGTAAAATGGTTATCATACGACCATTAATACAATAACACATGAAGTACATTATATTAGGTAGTGAAAATCACCCGTATGCTGGATGGAGGTAGGTGAGTTTGAGTTTTTGGGGAAGAGTCTCATAAATGAGACATCAATGTAGGTCAATTTGATTCAGAAATTCATGGCTATGACTAAGTGTATGTATAATTCATATCCTAATCACAGTCACCGACCCTTGATTTAACACTAGGTGGTTGTTTATTCTTTTGAGTGTGGGCTAGATTGGGTCACCATTGGATTCAGAGAAAATTCATATTGGCACCAATATTTTTTGAACCTTTTGAGATTGTGGAGAGGATCAAGTTTGTGGAACACCGAATTTCTCTTCCATAGTGGCATATTTCAATCCATGATATTTTTAATCTATCACACCTTTGGTGGTAACACCTTGACCCTTCTTATATCATCAATGTTAACGATGTTGACATTAATATTGATGGGTCCTTTGAGTAGCATCTGATTCATCTTATGGATCACTATAAGAAAGTGTTTTGGGGAAGGATTGTATAGATAGTCTGAGGTTGGTGGAAGTATGGACATGTTTAGGAGGAAACATGGGAGAGGGAAGAAGATATGTGAGCCCAATGGCCTGGCCTTTACCTCAGAATCTTAGACATTACTCAGAGAACAACTCAACGATGAGTTGTTATATGGTGGGTAGATTGTATAATCCCTACCTTATTGGAAATTTCTCATTCTCATTTTGAGGTAATATTTTACATTTTTTGGTTATTCCCTTGTTTGGAGTTTTTATGGGGTTACATTGAGTGTAATTGGATAAATTAATAAACCTATGGGGTTGTCCATGGTTGGAACATAGTTGGGGAAAACTATGTGTTTTTTCTGAGAAACTGTGCACCCCATTTCAGATGTACAAGTGGTAGTGCATGGTTTGGCCAAACTGTGTTGTCACCCTCCCAAAACCGTGCAGCCAAAAACATTAGGGTTTTCATGGTTGGTGCATATTTTTCAACCCATGTGACAATTATAAGAAACCATGTGTTCCTGAATATGAGGCACATGACTAAGGGGAACAATTTGGAAAATTGTGTGACTCAGCCCAGGAAACCATGTGTGTGGGTTTTTAATCCCCTTAATTTTTAATTAAAATTATTGAAAAATGTGTTTTTAACCATAATCAACCCTTTTAATCCTAACATGAGTTCCATCATTTTTAAAGGTCCCAGAGAGGATTCCAAGGCTCCTCGAACCCTTGTATTGGAAAATTAATGATCCATTTGAAGTATCAACTCCTTGATGGTAAGTGTATTCTTCCCTATTTTGTCCCCCTCTCTTATATATCTTTTCTAATGGAGAATAATGACCTTGAGGTAGTGAATAATGTTATTATGAAATAGATTTATTAATGGGTTTATGACATATTAGAGACCCATGGGGTATTATAATATGATTGAAATTATGATTATGAGTTATGAAATTAGTTTACAATTGATTTTATGAAATGTTTTGATTATTTAATTATTTAAATGGTTTTAAAATGGATTGAGAATTTGAAATCATGAGAAATGAATTTTTTTAATGAGTTTTGGGATAGGTACTGCTGCTCTAAACACCCATGGGGTTCTAGAATAATGCCCTATTATCCTAATATATATATGTATTGCATGAAATCACTCAGTTTTGAGATAGGGATTATTTGTCCAAATACCAACATAGTACTAGACTTTTTCTATAGACCCCCATTATATGAATTTGAAATTGGTGTTAAATGATTATTGGAAATCCATGATTGATTGAAATGTTATATCCTGTGGTGGATGGTTTAGACTTATACATGGGAATAAACATGTATTTTTGATTTTAGTGTCTTCATTAATCTGGGGATTTATGTGGTTAATTAAATAATAATATAATATGGGTATTTTTACTTTATCTTTGGTGAATTATTCGTTAGAATACTGTATACACTATTGTAGAATGGATATTTTTTTCTACTTCATCAGTTGTGGCCTAAAAAGCTGTAAGCACACCCTAATCAGGATACCTGATTAGTGGCATAATACACATCATGTTTATTGGATATGATAAGGGATGAAGTCTTATGTTATATGACTGGGTTGGGATGACGCATATATGGGGGACCTAGACATGATGTGATGAACCTATTGGTAGTTTTTAGTGTATTTACATTGGGTTCTCATTTCAAACATGACAAAAAATTTGGCATGACATACCTAATGTTTCATTTATGGTCATTCATTTATGTTTTGTATTATCATGTGATATTGGACTTTACTATTTATGGTATTATTCTGGTTATTTTTTACTATCTACATGTTATGGTTTATTGATTTCCATTGTGGTTATTCTTGGACAAAGAGGGCATAGTCTCCCCAAGTGATATATATTTGACCCTAACTGTTATTCATCCACCTTTGGCCTATGAGGTGGAATTCCAGTGGTCATGTAACCAACTGACATTTGTCACTTGTATGTGGCACATCTCTTCTCATCCCACCATCTACCTTCAGTTCTTTGGTTTTTTTTCAAACCATGTTAATTCTTTATTGCTTTTCCATTAGAATTGAGGGAAAATATACTAATACATATCTTTCTAATTTATGGGTGATGTTGTTGGGGAATCTTTTGTTCTATTATCAGACTCCTTATCATATTTTGTTTACTGTCTATATGTTTTAGTATTTTGTCATCCTAATTTTGATATGAAAAAATTGCACAAATTTAATGTTTACTCTTTAAAATATCATAAAAAATGACTATTTAACTTTGATATTAACATTATTATATGTATATAATTTTTCATTTATCACTTAATTTATTTCATCACTTTATATTTTTAAAATAATTTCATTTCTTTTCTATTATCAATTTTTTTGATTAAAAAGTAATTCACCCCTATTTTCATATCCACTCCAACATATAATTGGTATCAAATGAGACATTTTAAGAAATATTTATACCAGGGCTTTGTTATTTGTCTAAAAAAATAAATCTTTTCAGAAGAAAAATTTATTTTCAACAACCTATTCAATTTCAAAGTACAATTTTTGGATGACATATATCTCTTATGATCATGCTCCTTTAAATGATGGTACAAAATATTTTTATTGGAAATATCATATGTCTATATTTATTAAAATAAATATTTATCCTTTTGGGAAAATTCTTATGCAAAATCTACTCCAAATAGTAAACCATAGGATAAATGGACCCCTTTATATGTAAGATCTTATGAAAAAATAGTAAATCCATGAATTCTCTTCATTTTAGTTTTGAAAAAAGAAAATATAATTTCATATCATTATGAAAAATACCTTCTAAAAAACGTAAATTAAATTACGTCACGAACACAAGCATGAATAATGTCAATGACTCAATACTGGATATATTTAATGATTTTTTTAAAAGTATTTCTATATATCCTGATTAATCCATTATTAGTATGATTATGAGGTTTCCTAAAAATGAAATGGAAGAATTTCTCTTAGTTATGATATCTATATAGAAACACACATTAGTAAAATCATATGGGTTTTACCATGCTCATATGATCCCAATGACACTGTAATTTAAGAATCTATGGCTATAATGAAAATTGAAGTGAATAGCTCATCAAGTGACTCATGAAATATGAAATCACCATGAAATGACAAGCGATAAAGGAAGATACAGAACCCAATGACATCAAAACGAGCCTAGATATTAATGAAATAAATAATAATAATGACTTTGAAAGTGGAACTTGTTTTAAAAGTGAACTTTAACAACTTTTAAAAATGGTGGAAGAACTTATAAAGAACATAAAATCATCCAAATGTTCAAAAAAACAAAATCAGATTGATTTGAAAAAAATTAATGTAAAATGAATGTAAAAAAGGGGGAATATAAAAATGGATTTCCAAATCCCCAAAAATAAATTAAGAGTGAAGATAAAAAAAATAAATATCTTAAAGTTTCAACAAGTAGTGATTCTTCCTCCTTTATTCAATATAGTCTTATATGCTAAATGACACATCTCCAGGAATATGGTGAGGTTATTTATCACCCTCCTTCTCATTCCACCTAATCATCTCATTAATCATCTTCTTAGTCATCTTATATTTACCTTAAATATGATGACCTAAAATATTCACAATATAAAAGAAAAAATTTAATGATATTTCTTCTTTAAATAATGATCTCAAAAAATTATAAAAATATGTTCTTAATTAAAAAAATAATGTTTTAATTGTAAAGGGTTTATTTTCTAAAGAAAGGGATGATGTGGTTCTGAAATTGACAAATGAACTAGATGTTTAAGATCTATAATATGAAATCAAGGATCTCAAAATAACTATTAAAAAAATTTCTGTGGAAAATAAAACAGTTACATAATCCTTTTTTCATATTTTGATAAAATAAACACTCATAGTTTTAGGTTTTCTAATAATTTTTTGTTCTATAAAAATATTATTTTTACAAAAAATATTTGTTAAAATATATTTTCCAAATATTTTTTAAATTGGGGAACTTAAATTTAGGAGTGAATCTATAAAAATTATAGATATGGATGACCTAGTAATATCCATCTCTCCACTAATATTAAAAAATAATAGGCAATTTTTGTAACACCCGAGACTTTTATGAGAAATATTTTGTTTTTATTTTATATAAATCATCAAAGGATTATTTCAGTACACACAAAACTATCTTGGCTTGCTTTACACGCAATCGCGACCTTCCTTGATAGCTTATGTCGTACGCAATACCAAGTTTCACTAAACAACGATATGCTATTAAAATATTATTAATACTAGCCGTTATGAATAGTAATAACCACTTTTTGAAATTTTGTAAATTTTATATTTCGAAATGGACTTCGTTTTTGGATTCGGAATATCGAAATTAGCCTAGGGTGAAATTTTGGTATTTTTCTGGAAACTTTCAATTTTTGATGAATAGTGAAAACACTGGGTTACTATTTAAAAACCAACTTTTTATTTAAATAATTATTTATTTTATTTTAGGTCAAAATTGATACATAATACCTATATAAGTTCAATGTAATTCATTGGAGTAATTTTATAATAATTTTAGATATATAAAAATTTTATTTAATTTTTCATCGTCTTTTACCCACCTCCTAGGAGAATTTGAAAATTTACATAAAACTTAATTTTACCACTTCTGTGAGTGGAATTTCAAAAATCCGAGAGACACAGTTGATGTCAGTAAGTAAAATGTGGTTCAATGAGATGAAAATAATTTTTGGTGAATAGTAACTTTTTTACTTTTATTTACCACAGTTAAAAGTAAATAGGGTAATTAAGGGTAAAAATGATATTATTATTAACCTAAAACTTGTGCTAATTCTATTGGATAAGTGTAATTCAACAAAAAACAACCTTAGGAATAAAATATGACCATTTATGCCCACTTGGATTAGATTAGGACATTTATTATTAATTTGTTTAAAGAAGGGTTAAAATAGTTAAAATCAAAGTTTAATAAGTAAATAATTTTTAATATAGGGTTATACATAAGATAAATTAAACTATAAATATTAATTATAAAGATAAAAATATTTCCTACATAATGGTACTTTATTTGTAATTTTTAGACATTAAATAATTTAATTTATTTATGACACAAAGATGATGCAGTAATTATCTTATTAATGAAATATTGACATAATTGATGTTATAAATACCCAAATAAATGTAATTTTAGACTTTTTATGAATTAAACTAATTTTCTAGGTTAATATGACATGTTAATATTGATTTAATTAACCTTTTTTGAACTAATCATTCTGTTATGATTTTCAAAAAAATCAATTACTATATAGTGTCAAAATTGACAAAAAATAGTTTTTAAAACAAATATTATATTATTAATTGTTATTTTATTCATAAAAATATATGGTTCGGAAAAATTACTTAGATAAGGTTATATATATTAATAATAAACAACTTGGGGTTCGTTTGGCTTGTTATAGTAAGTTTATCAACCATGTAGTATAAGAACACAAAAAGACAGAGTACAAGTAAAATTATCTAACTTAAAGTTAATCTAAATGATAAGGTTAAAATAGTAAACTAAACTTGTCCAAATTCTATTGGATGAGAGTATTTCGACCCATCTCCATCTTATCTTATAAATAAATCAATTTGGAGGTATTTAAAACCGAATATGGCTTTATAATAATATGTTTGGTTTTTCCAAAGGTGCCCCTCTCCTCCCTTATAAAAGGGCACCTCCTCCCTCTCTTCCTCACACCACTTTGAGCCTTCAAGCTCGGCCAAAACATTACCAAATTCTCTTCTCCACTTCCCTAGAAACATCCTAGAGGTCATGGTCTTCTTCAAAGATGAATTTTAGTGCCCTAAAAGGAGGTCTCAAAGAGGCGCTTCAAAGAAGAGGTAATGTCCGTTACCGATTCTTTCAACTTTATTTCTTCTTCCACTTCTTCTTATTTAGTTGTTTCATTATGAAGTAATAACATCAGTATAAATCATATATTGATATGTTATTATAATTATGAAACAACCCTATTTCACCATATATCCATCCTATGGAAAACGAAATCACCGCGTGTGCGTACATACGGAATACCGTCTCCACGCCGTGGTGTAATCTATTTTCCACCACCACCTTACTTGGATGGGTATAATGGTGTAAATAATAACTATAAATTATTATTGTAAAGTGATATTGATTATGAAATAGTATACATACACTCCATTACAATTTCACGATCATGGGAACGATATCATCGCTCGTGCGTACGTACGGAATACCGTCTCCACGATGTGATGCGAGTCGTTCTACGTGATCTTCATTGCATAATGATTATATAAATTAATTGAATGAATGAATATGATATATATTACACTAATACCATTCTGGAAATGAGGTATCTTTAACCCAAAAAGAAGAATAAGAATTTATTCGACAAAACACGCATAAAAACAAAAAGTAATAAACACCCGAATAACAAGTAGAAATGAAATATTACTAATAATAAGATACGAATATGACCATATATGATATCATAACAATGAGTATGATTCTGTAATAAGTCAATGACATTATTTAAATCATTATACAGGAGGTTCAGACACTTACGAAGCAAATCAGACCTAAGGTACGGGAAATATCACAATCTCATTTTTATCCAAGATTGTTTATACTTTGGAATTTAATGGGGTGTATTTTATCATCCAAATCCATGTTTCCTCAATATGTAATATTATTTCCATCTACCTAAAATTGTTTAAATCCAATTTTACCCTTTGGTGAGATTTTAGTAAAATATATGAAAGGAATCTTTTGTCGTTTTTCGTACGAGGTACTTTTTGACTTTTCCGACAAAAGTACGAGAAGAATGTTTTTTTAACTTATATGGCATGAATGGATTTTTAAAACATTATTTCCAAGAAGCTTCCTTTACAAGTTTTAAAGTTTATTTTTAATCAACTTCTTTTATTTTATAATTGTATGACATGTTAAGAAAGGAAAAGTGTTTTTGAAGTAGAAAGTATATTTTCCTCAATAATGGAGTTCAAGTGTTTTATCAAAATTATTTTCCATCTAAGATAATAAAGGGTTCTGTTTATATCTCTATTATTACATTGATTTGATTATGTTGTGATGGAATTGTTTTTATGAATTCGTTTATCTTATATGAATTGTTTTATGATGTCATGATGTTTAAGAATCCCATTTTTATTACATGGGTTATGCTATGATGTATGATTTATGATTTTGTGGCACACATAAGAATGGTATCATTATGAGATGGGTGGGACCTATATCTCCCTCCAATGCATTGGGATAAGATTTTATATCTCATGAGATAGACATGGCTGGAACGACATGTTAAACCGGTTCAGTGAAACAGGACTGAAACGAGGAATGAACTCGGGTCAGAAATGGACTTTGTCCACTAAGATAGTCTTGTAAATGAGTATTGACTAATAAGAAATGATTCTATATGATTTTGTGTGTATGCCACAAAGCTTCATGTTTTAAGTTATGATTATTGTGATTACATTTCACTACCATGATTTATCCCCTGTTATGAAATTATGATCTCTTTTGCAGGGTAAGATTTAAAAAAATGTTACGTTCTTATGAATATGATGTGATTGATATTTATTTTGTTTACCATTACTGAGCATTTGAGCTCACCCTTTTGTATGTTTTCTTTCCCCAGGTCAGGAAGAAGGTTATTAAGTAAGATATGCCAAAAGGGACTATAGATGTGATGAAATAAATGGGAGACAATGTAGATGCTTTATGATCCAGTTGTTTATGTTTCCCAATTTCTAAAGACACTATACCTATACGGTCCTTCAATGGTTTTGTTATATGTTGTAATAAGTGTGCTTCAATTTTGAAGTATTAAAAATGTATGTAAAGTATGGGTCTCTATAGTTGGTATCAGAGGAAAGGTATAGTCAACCTTTGGAAACTAGGATGTGAAAGCCTTAGTAAGAATCCTAAGGATAAGTCTAAGCATAGAACACAATCTTAGTGTTTTATAAATGGACATGAATAACCTAGGATAAGACCTTAAGTGTGAAATTTTATTCTTGATTATGTGGTTTTCCTATTATAATTAGTGTTGCTCAGACTATTCTTCTTGGTTTTAGTCAATGGATGGAACCCGAAGGAACCGTGTTAATGCGGAATGCGATGGGAAATGGAATGATTATCCCCCTGAGCAACCAAACGTTATTGGAGTTGGAATGAAAAAACTTGTTGCATGCTCACATAACTTTCTCAAGCTATGAATCATGCAGGACATCCAAATGAGAAAAGGAAGGAGAAACATTCTGTTGAATCCTTCATGAGACAGCGTCCACCTTCATTCAGCGGGTCTACTGATCCATTGATTGCTGAACAATGGATCAGTACTACTAAAAAGTTATTTTCAGTTCTTCAATGTTTTGAACATGATAAAGTCATCTTAGCAGTGTATCATTTTAAAGGTGATGCTGATCAATGGTGGAATCTTATCAAGAATACGAGGCCAAGAGATGAAATTGAGTCCATGGAATGGGACAAGTTCAAGAACTTATTTTTCAATAAGTACTTCCCTCGTATTCTACGAACAAAGATGAAGAAAGAGTTTCTTGAACTAAAGCAAAAGGATGATGAATCTGTTGGTACCTATGAAGCAAATTTTACTAGACTTGCAAGGTACACTTCTAGGATTATTATCCAACCTGGGAGTAAGATCGATCGATTCTTTAGTGGCTTAAAACCAAGTCTTCGAATGGTGTTAGCCATAAGGGACTTAAATAGATATGAGGAAATCGTTCGATGTGCTCTCAAAGTTGAGATGGAGATTGGAGAAACCCATCAGTCATATGGGTTTGATAAGAAGAGGAAAATGTAATATAAAGGAAAATCTAAAGAGCACACTGAAAATAAGATGAGTTTTCCCTTATGCTCAAAGTGTGGAAAGAAACATGGAGGGAGTTGTCTTAAAGGGACAAGTAAATGTTTCAAATGTGGAAAGGAAGGTCATCAGGCATTTGAATTCCGCAATGATGGGAAGAATATGTCTAGTGATACGAACAATGAAAAGGCTACATAGAGTGCACCTCCTACACTTCAATGTTACAAGTTAAAGGAAATGGGGCATTATGCCAATAAATTCCATAATCCAAGGGTTGTTGATGATGATCGACGTCAACAAACTCTTAAGGCTAAAGAAAAAGGAAAGTCACATGCAATTTCTATCAGTGATGTGGAGTACGATAACAAAGTGGTGAAAGGTACACTTACCATCCACTCTAAAGTAGCAAATGTTTTATTTGATTCTGGATCCACCCACTTCTTTATTTCTAAAGAAGTTTCTAAGGGTATCACCATATTACCTCAACAATTAGATGTTGGGTAAGCTTTGAAAACCACTAATGGCACAACAGTCGCATCAAAATTTTATAATTCTTCTCCGATTGAAGATTGTGGGAAAGTGCTTCCTACAAATATTGTGATCCTCCCTATAGTGGAATTTGATGTGATTCTTGGCATGGATTGGATTTCTCTATATGGAGCTCATATCAATTTCCAAAGAAGGGAAGTCACATTTCATATTCCAGACCAATCTTTGATCGTCTATCGATGCAAGGATGAACATAACCTTCCAGTGGGAATTTCTTCCATCTTATGGGTCTTGATTCCACTAAATGAAGGTTATTTATCTCAAATGGTTGGTGAGAAACTCACGATTAATAATATTCCCATTGTACGGGAGTTTGATGATGTCTTTCCGGAGGAATTTCTGGGTCTTCCACCAAATCGTGAAGTTGAGTTTTCAATAGAACTCGTACCGGGTGCTTTACCTATTTCAAAGACAACTTATAGAATGACCCCAATTGAGTTGCAGGAATTGAAGAAGCAAATCCAAGAGAATCTTGATAAGGGGTTCATACTCCATAGTGCATCACCTTGGGGAGCACCTCTTCTGTTTGTTAAGAAGAAATATGGATCAATGAGACTCTGTATTGATTATCGAGAACATAACAAGATCACTATCAAGAAAAAATATCCTCTCCCGCGCATTGATGACTTATTTGACCAACT
The DNA here is from genome assembly GCA_963277665.1 of Viscum album. Classification (NCBI taxonomy): domain Eukaryota; kingdom Viridiplantae; phylum Streptophyta; class Magnoliopsida; order Santalales; family Viscaceae; genus Viscum; species Viscum album. The sequence goes on from OY728150.1 coordinate 786,270,301, forward strand.
ATGCGGAGCTCAATAATTTTCCAAGATTTATCTTTGATCAGGGTATCATCAATTAAGAGTCAAAAGGGAGGATATACCAAAGACGGATTTCAGTACAAGGTATGGACACTATGAATTTATAGTGATGCCATTTGGTCTTACTAATGCCCCCTCTATCTTCATGGATCTGATGAATAGAGTCTTTAGAGACTATCTTGATCAGTTTGTGGTAGTCTTTATAGAGGATATTCTTGTATATTCAAAGTGAAAGTAAGAACATGAAGATCACTTGAGAATTATATTGAAGACCCCGAGAAAGGAGAATCATTATGCCAGATTTACCAAGTGTGAATTTTGGCTTCAAAAAGTTTCATTTTTGGGTCACATAATCTCAAAAGAGGGGATATATGTGGATCCAGAAAAAACACAGGTTATCGAAAGATGGTCGAGACCAACAACAGTAACTGATATCCGAAGTTTTCTTGGTTTAGCTGGATATTATTGACGTTTTGTGAAAGATTTTTCACGATTATCTAATCCACTCACTAGGTTGACTCGGAAAGGAGTTAAGTTTGTTTGGATGGAGGAATGTGAAGAGAATTTCAAGGAGTTGAAAAGAAGGTTATCCAGTGCACCTTTGCTCACACTGCCTTGTAGTGGAGAAAGGTTTGTGATCTACAGTGATGTATCCAAGAAGGGATTGGGGTGTGTTCTTATGAAAAATGATATGGTGATAGCTTATGCCTCACGATAGTTGAAAATCCATGAGCAAAATTACCCAACTCATGATTTAGAGTTAGATACAGTAATATTTCCATTAAATATTTGGAGGCATTATCTTTATAGAGAAAGGTGTGACATTTATAAAGATCATAGAAGTTTAAAGTATATTTTCACACAAAATGAGATGAATATGCTCCAAAGAAGATGGTTGGAGCTGATTAAGGATTACGACTACTCAATTCATTACCACCCTGGGAAAGCAAACAAGGTGGCAGATGCATTAATTCGACAAGACCATGCTAGTTTATCCATGATGAGGATCACAAAAGATCCAATATTTATGGATTTACAATGGATGGATCTTGGAATTATAATGAAAGGGAAAAAATCATATATTTCTCAAATGAATGTTCAACCATCTATACATGTTAAGATTAAAGAGGCACAGAAAGAAGATATAGAGTTATAAAAGAAGGTGAGAAATGTTCCAGAATTCAACCTTGATTGTGATGGGATAATAATGTTCAGGAATCAGGTTTGTGTTCCTCCCATCCTCGAATTAAAGAAGGAGCTGCTGGATGAGGCTCATAGTTCTTCATTCTCTATTCATCCTGGAAGCACGAAGATGTATAGGGACCTGAAAGAGTACTTCTGGTGGGATGGCATGAAAAGAGATGTTGCTGAATATGTCTCTAGATGCTTGGTTTGTCAGCAAGTTAAAGCTGAGAGACAGAAGTATAAGGGGATGTTACAACCATTACCCATACCTGAATGGAAATGGGAAAACATCACTATGGACTTTGTCACAGGACTTCCTAAAACATCCAAAGGAAATAATGCTATCTGGGTCATAGTTGATCATATTACAAAGTCTGCACACTTCATCGCTATTAGAGAGGATTTCTCTCTAGATCAGCTTGCCAGGATATATATAAAGGAAGTGGTAAGATTGCATGGAGTACCACTTTCTATTATATCTGATCGGGATCCGAGGTTTACCTCAAAGTTCTGGTGAAGTCTTCAGCATACTCTAGATACAGAGTTGAGTTTCATCACTGCTTATCATCCTCAGACAGACGGTCAGTCTGAGAGGACAATTCAAACTCTAGAAGATATGTTGAGAGCATGCTATATGGATTTCAAAGGTGGTTGGGATCAACACCTACCTTTGGTGGAATTTTATTATAATAATAGCTTTCACTCCAGTATTCAGATGGATCCTTATGAATCTCTCTATGGAAAGAAATGTAGGACTCCAACTTGCTGGGATGAAGTTGGGGAAAGAAAGCTATTAGGACTTGATCTTGTTGATGAGATGGCAGAAAAAGTCCAATCTATTCAACAACACATAAGATCAGCTCAGATTCGACAAAAAATTTATGCCAACAACCGAAGAAAAGACTTAGATTTTGAAGTGGGTGATAAAGTGTTCTTACGAATATCTCCTTGCACTAGTGCAGAAAACGTTTTTTACGTCACCATTTTTTACGTCGGTTATATAAAACCGACGTCATAATATGTAAAACGAGGTTTTTTACGTCGGTTAAGAAATAACCGACGTAAAAACCTGTGTTCGGTACACATTTAACGTCGGTTATACAAATAACCGACGTTATTAATCTCGCGGCTTCGTTTTTTACGTCGGTTATTTTTATAACCGACGTAAAAAACGCGGTTTTCGAAGGCCCTTTCACGTCGGTTATTGAATAACCGACGTAACAAACGCGGTTTTTGAAGGCTTTTTGACGTCGGTTATAAAATAACCGACGTAAAAAAAGAATCCGCAGATGTTTTTGATGTCGGTTATTCCATAACCGACGTAAAAAAACGCGGATTTTGAGCCATTTTTTACGTCGGTTATTATATAACCGACGTAAACAATGAATCGGAGGAAGTTTTTTACGTCGGTTAGTGAAATAACCGACGTTATAAATGTTTTTAAAACAATTATCACGTCGGTTATTGAATAACCGACGTGATAACTCAATTAAAAATTTACCCAGACCCGTGGATTGTCATTCGCGAGTTTACCTTCGACAGTCGCGACTCGTCTCTCTCGCGCGTAAACCCGAATCGGCTCGTCCATTTCGTTGGTTTAGATTCGTTTTGCGATCATCGTTTCTCATATTTAATCTCCTCGGATCAATCATCTAAACTCGCAGCACTCAGGTAATCCTCCCACTCGTTCGTTTTTTTTCGCGGATAGTAAATATATATGTGTTGTGATTTTTTTGTTGAAACTAGCTAAGATTCTTCGATTGCGAACCCTTTTAACTCGTTTTGGCACCATAATCTTATTTATCATCCCTAGATCTATTTGTTCGACTTGCAATATTGAGTAATTTTATGATTTCACTAATTTTTCATCGTTTTCTATAAATCCCCGAGAGGGTTGGGGCGTGTCCATTTGGATGGGTTGCCCTTTTACAGTTGTTACTACTTTATTCACACACAACCATGGCATAGGTGCATGGATTTGGGGTCGGGGGGTGTCCAGGGGGGTTTACAAGGGGGTGGGTGGGTGTGGGGGGCTGTCCAAGGGTGTGGGTGGGTGTTGGGGGGTGTCCAGGGGGGTGTCCAAGGGGGTAGGGGGTGGGGGGTGGTGTCCAGGAGGGGTGGGGGGGCTGTCCAGAGGGTTGGGGGGTGTCCAGGGGGGTGTCCAAGCAGGTCGGGGGTGGGGGGTTGTGTCCAGGAGGGGTGGGGGTGCTATCTAGAGGGGTCGGGGGCTGTCCAGAGGGGTCGGGGGGTGTCCAGGGTGGTGTCCAAGGGGATGGGTGGGTGTGGGGGGCTGTCCAAGGGGGTGGCGGCCTGTCCAGAGGGGTCGGTGGGGTGTCCAGGGGGGTGTCCAAGGGGGTGGATGGGTGTGGGGGGCTGTCCACGTGGGTGGCGGCCTCTCCAGAGGGTATTTGGGGTTGTCCGGGTGGGTGGGGGGGCTGTCCAGAGGGTTGGGGGATGTCCAGGGGGGTGTCCAAGGGGGTAGGGGGTGGGGGGTGGTGTCCAGGAGGGGCGGGGGGCTGTCCAGAGGGGTCGGGGGTGTCCAGGGGGGTTTACAAGGGGGTGGGTGGGTGTGGGGGGCTGTCCAAGGGCGTGGGTGGGTGTTGGGGGGTGTCCAGGGGGGTGTCCAAGGGGGTAGGGGGTGGGTGGTGGTGTTTAGGAGGGGTGGGGGGGGGGGGGGGGCTGTCCAGAGGGTTGGGGGGTGTCCAGGGGGGTGTCCAAGCAGGTCGGGGGTGGGGGGTTGTGTCCAGGAGGGGTGGGGGTGTTTTCTAGAGGGGTCGGGGGGTGTCCAGGGTGGTGTCCAAGGGGATGGGTGGGTGTGGGGGGCTGTCCAAGGGGGTGGCGGTCTGTCCAGAGGGGTCGGTGGGGTGTCCAGGGGGGTGTCCAAGGGGGTGGATGGGTGTGGGGGGCTGTCCAAGGGGGTGGATGGGTGTGGGGGGCTGTCCAAGGGCGTGGGTGGGTGTTGGGGGGTGTCCAGGGGGGTGTCCAAGGGGTAGGGGGTGGGTGGTGGTGTTTAGGAGGGGTGGGGGGGCTGTCCAGAGGGTTGGGGGGTGTCCAGGGGGGTGTCCAAGCAGGTCGGGGGTGGGGGGTTGTGTCCAGGAGGGGTGGGGGTGCTTTCTAGAGGGGTTGGGGGGTGTCCAGGGTGGTGTCCAAGGGGATGGGTGGGTGTGGGGGGCTGTCCAAGGGGGTGGCGGCCTGTCCAGAGGGGTCGGTGGGGTGTCCAGGGGGGTGTCCAAGGGGGTGGATGGGTGTGGGGGGCTGTCCAAGGGGGTGGATGGGTGTGGGGGGCTGTCCAAGTGGGTGGCGGCCTCTCCAGAGGGTATTTGGGGTTGTCCGGGTGGGTGGGGGGGCTGCCCAGAGGGTTGGGGGATGTCTAGGGGGGTGTCCAAGGGGGTAGGGGGTGGGGGTGGTGTCCAGGAGGGGTGGGGGGCTGTCCAGAGGGGTCAGGGGGTGTCCAGGGGGGTTTACAAGGGGGTGGGTGGGTGTGGGGGGCTGTCCAAGGGTGTGGGTGGGCGTTGGGGGTGTCCAGGGGGGTGTCCAAGGGGGTAGGGGGTGGGGGTGGTGTTTAGGAGGGGTGGGGGGGCTGTCCAGAGGGTTGGGGGGTGTCCAGGGGGGTGTCCAAGCAGGTCGGGGGTGGGGGGTTGTGTCCAGGAGGGGTGGGGGCTGTCCAGAGGGGTCGGGGGGTGTCCAGGGGGGTTTACACATCGATTTGTTTTATATTTCAAAATTGTTATATTCAAATTATGATTTTTTTCATATAAACATATATTTGTCTTATCTAAAAAATATATATATTTTTGCTATTTTTTATAGGTAATAATGAGTCGAAGTTGGATTACGGCACATCGAATGAGCAATGAATATGAGGAAGGTGTTGATGCCTTTTTGGAATTTGCTAAACGAAATGTTCCAAGTAGTGACATTTTTTTCTGTCCATGCCTGAAATGTCTGAATATGAAGAAGTTGAAAAGTAGAGAGATAAAAGATCATCTGATTTGTCATGGTTTCAATCCGAGTTACAACCCTTGGATTTGGCATGGCGAAACTGGACAGAATGTCACTGATGATAATGAATCGCAAGATGGTAACTCTGATGGAATTGATGAAATGATTCGCGATATTGTAGCAGAACAAATTGAGATAGAACCGAGAGTTGCAAGTCTATATGGTGATGCCGAAAAACCATTATATCCTGGTTGTACAGATTTTACGGTTTTGTCGGCGGTGTTAAGATTGATTAACCTGAAGGCGAAACATGGATGGAGTGACAGAAGTTTTACAGAGCTGCTACAATTGATGAAAGACATTCTTCCAAAAGATAACGATCTTCCAGATTCACATTATAAGGCCAAAAAAATATTATGCCCGATGGGATTGGGATACAGGAAAATACATGCATGTCCGAATGACTGCATTATATATAGGAAGGAATATGAATTTCTGAAAGAGTGTCCCAAATGTGGGACATCACGGTATAAGGTGAAAGAAAAATCACAAGCTGATGTAGAGATTACAAAGCTCCCTTCAAAGGTATTTTGGTATCTTTCTATAATTCCTCGTTTCAAACGTTTATTTGCTAATTCACATGATGCAAAAAGGTTAAGATGGCATGCTGATGAGCGGGTATGTGATGGAAAAATACGTCATCCAGCTGATTGTCCACAATGGAAGAAAATTGATGCCCAGTACCCTACATTTGGAAATGAAATTAGAAATCTGAGACTAGGCTTGTGCACAGATGGAATGAATCCATACCGAACCCTCAGTAGCACACATAGTTCATGGCCTGTTTTATTGGTAATTTACAACCTCTCTCCTGAAGTTTGTATGAAGCGCAAATATGTCATGTTGAGTATCATGATCTCTGGTCCAAAGCAACCCGGCAATGATATTGATGTATACTTGTCACCGCTGATTGATGATTTGAAACTTTTATGGGCTGATGGTATTAGGGTGTATGATTCTTATAAAATGGAATATTTTCAACTGCATGCAGTGCTTCTATTCACTATAAATGACTTCCCAGCATATGGAAATTTGTCTGGATACAGTGTTAAAGGGCATAAAGCATGTCCAATTTGCGAACAACAGACGTCATATTGTCAATTGCATCATGGGAGGAAAACAGTGTACATGGGTCATCGAAAGTTTTTGCCTATGGATCACCCTTATAGAAGACTAAAAAAGGCATTCAATGGCTCACAAGAATTTGATACTGCACCTCAACCTTTATCCCCAGAATTGTATTTTGAGAGGGTGAAAAACCTTGATGTGACATTGGGAAAGACACAGAAATCTGGTAATAATAGACATATTTGGAAGAAAAGGTCAATATTTTTTGAGCTACCATATTGGAGGTATCATGAAGTCAAACATAATATTGATGTCATGCACGTGGAGAAGAATATCTGTGATTCTTTGATCGGAACATTGCTAGATATTAAAGGAAAGACAAAAGATGGGTTGAATGCAAGGTTAGACCTACTGTCAATGGGAATACGTTTAGAGTTAGCTCCCACTCCTAAAGGAAGACGAACATTTCTTCCCCCGGCTTGTCATACATTATCGAAGAGGGAGAAAAGTAGCTTCTGTCAGTGTCTTCATGATATCAAAGTGCCTCAAGGTTATTCTTCAAATGTAAAAAATTTTGTCTCATTGAAAGACTTGAAGTTGATAGGTATGAAATCACATGATTGTCATATCATGATGCAACAAATTCTACCAGTTGCACTGCGTGGAATATTGCCCATCCGTGTCAGAAAGACTATAATGAGGTTGTGTTATTTTTTCAATTCAATTTGCAACAAGGCGATTGATGTGAATGCTTTGAACATTTTGGAAAAGGATGCAATTATTATACTTTGTCATTTGGAAATGTATTTTCCTCCAACTTTTTTTGATATGATGGTGCATTTACTGATTCATCTGGTTCGAGAAATAAGGCTTTGTGGACCTGTATATCTTCGTTGGATGTATCCTTTTGAAAGGTATATGAAAATATTAAAGGGATATGTTAAAAATCCATATCGACCTGAAGCCTCCATTATTGAAAAGTATATTTCTGAGGAGGTAGCAGAGTTTTGTACGAGTTACTTGGCTACGGCGCAACACATAGGTTTGCCTCCATCTCGCCATGAACGGGTTAATAATGAGGGAAAGGGGATTCGTGGCTTGAAAGTCAAATCACTGTCAGCTGAACATATGAAGAAGTTAGAATCATACATCTTGAATAACATAGCTGATGTTCAACCGTATATCACATTGCATATTAATGAGTTGAAACAATGTCATCCAAAGAAGAAAGAAATGTGGATTTTGAATGAGCACAAAAAAACTTTTTTGCCATGGTTTAAAAAGACCTTGCTTGGTAGATCAGATGTATCAGAGACATTAAAATGGATAGTGGGTGGTCCATCTTTAAATGTGATAACATGGTCCGCTTATGACATTAATGGCTATACATTTCATACGAAAGCTCAGGACAACAGAAGTGCAGTTCAGAATAGTGGTGTATTGGTGTTTGCAGAAGCAATGCATTTTTCGAGTGCTAAGGACAGAAACCCAATTTCGGCATCAAGTGCATATTATGGAGTGATTGAAGACATATGGGAGGCTGATTACTTTAAAATTAAAGTTCCCGTTTTTAACTGTAAATGGTTTATCGGTAACAATAGTGTCAGACACGATGAATTTGGAATGACACTTGTTAATCTGAATAGATTGGAAGACACAGCTGATTCTTTTATAATGGCAACACATGCCAAACAAATTTTCTATGTAGTAGATCAATCAGATATGCAGTGGGCTGTTGTTTTACAAGGGAAAAACCAATATGTTGGTGAGGATGAATTTGATGAAGATGCTGATTTATGTGAGATCCCTACTTCCATGGAAAGATTAACAGAACATAATGATGAGTATGTTGAAGACATGGTTTGTGCCATTAGGAACGATCACGACGAAGGAATTTGGGAAAACAATCCAACTGTACATTCCTAAAATTACAGGTAACACAAGTATATATCTTGTTTACATTTAGTTTTTTCATATAATGTTAGATACTGTAAATTTTTTACTTATTAAAATATGTATCAAACCAAAACGATAAAACAATAAAAACCGTAAAGAGGAGAAGTCCTGCGCGCACCGGCAACCGGTCCTCTCTGTCTGTACCACCGGCCGGCCGCTGGCTCACCACCGGCCGGCCGGTGGTTCAGACAGAGAGCCTTCCTCTCTGTCTGGATCACCAGCGGCCGGCCGGTGTTGAGCCAGCGGCCGGCCGGTGGTTCAGACAGAGAGGAAGGCTCTCTGTCTGAACCACCGGCCGGCCGGTGGTGAGCCAGCGGCCGGCCAGTGGTACAGACAGAGACAGAGCCTCTCTGTCTGGATCACCAGCGGCCGGCCGGTGTTGAGCCAGCGGCCGGCCGGTGGTTCAAACAGAGAGGAAGGCTCTCTGTCTGGTCCACCGGCCGGTCGCTGGATCACCACCGGCCGCCCGGTGGACCAGACAGAGAGCCTTCCTCTCTGTCTGGATCACCGGCGGCCGGCCGGTGAGGAGCCAGCGGCCGGCCGGTGGTTTAGACAGAGAGGAAGGCTCTCTGTCTGGTCCACCGGCCAGCCGGTGGTGATCCAGCGGCCGGCCGGTGGTCCAGACAGAGGAAGGCTGTCTGCTCCACCGGCCGGCCGGTGGTGAGCCAGCGGCCGGCCGGTGGCATCAGTGAGTCCACTTTTCAGCTTTCTTATGCCAACTCCTTGGCAACATTTTGCCTGTGTTTACCATGTTTATCATTGTTTAACATGCTTATCATATTACCGATGTTTACTATTATGTAATTTAGTACACTTTTCTATTTGTGAACTAATGTTTGTTTTTTTTATTTGAAGGAAAATGACAGATCAATCAGTTGATCAGCCACATGATTCTGGAGATGAGCATATTGGTCATACATCTGGGGAGGAACATTCACATGCTCCTATTACGAAAAAGAGTTCAAAGGTTGGTAAGCGTGGGTGCACACGTTTACCAAAATTATCACTTGCCCGTACGAAGGAGGAGAGGATAGTCGTGGAGTTTGATGAGGATGATCTTCCTAGAGGTCCAAATGCTAAAGATTTTAAGGGTTTTGTAGCAACTCAGGCTAAGAGCAAAGTAAGCATTCTTTATGATGATTGGAGAAGTGTGGATAAGGCGATAATTTCTCAGCTGTGGGAGACCATTTTGGTAAGATCTTTTGCTATTGTTTGACTGTTCTTTAAATGTTTCTAGTATATATAATATTTTTAACCTCTTTTTTATCAGATGACATTTGATATTCCTGACACTGGAGGAGTCAGGAAGAAATGCTTATCGTTGGCTGCTAGGAGATGGAGGGATTTCAAATCAACCCTCTCATCTGATTTCATTTATGGTCATAGGAGTCGTGAGAATCCATGTCGTATATATCCTTTTATAGATGAAGACACATGGAGACAATTTTTTGAAAGTAGAAGAAAAGAATCATTTTTGGTAAGGGCAATGTAAAATTTTATAAGCTTTCTTATATAAATGATCTTATTATTGTTTTGTTAATGATTACTTATTCTTAATTTACAGCAAACAAGGAAAGCTCATCAAGAGATCCAATCTAAAAATGTATACCCTCATAGTTTATCTCGGGGAGGGTATGCATTATTGGAAGAACAAATGATGGCAGAAAAATTTCAACAACTAAGAGCTGAGTCTTCAAGCTCTGGAGAGGTGGCCCCTCCATCCCCTCCATCTAGACATGAGAAATGGAAAAGAGCTCAGAAGGGCAAAAAAGGACAATATCTTTCGGAAGAATCGAGACTCGTAGTTGAGAGGATTGTAAGATATCTATTTTATTTATTTAAGTTTACTATTTTCGTCATATATTTCCAATCATTATAGAAAAGTTCAATTAATTATTACAGGACTCTCTTGAGGAGCAGAGTTCATAGGGGACATTTACACCATCTGGGAGGGAAGATATTTTATCTGTGGCATTGGGAAAGCCCGAACATCCTGGCCGTGTAAGAGGATATTCGGCAGGTGTATCGGTAAGAAAAGTGTTGCCACGTTCCTCAAATTCTAACGTTGAGGGAGTTTATAAAAAAAAAATAGAATCGTTGGAGGCTGAAGTCCATAATATTAATGCGACAATGGAGGACAAGATTAGAGCATCGGTGCAGTTAATGTTTGCAGACTTGCAAAGACAATTTCAGGGTGCAGCTCCCACTCCACCTCTCCCAGTAGCTCCCACTCCCCCACCTCAGCCTGCGGACCCCATTTTTGATCCTCCTCCTCCGCCGCAGCTACCTACTTATTGTGAGTTGTATGTTGATGATCCTCAACATCATATAGTTGCATATGGGATGGTATATTGTATAGGAGATACAGTTCATCATCAACAGTTAGAGGTAGAGAATCATAGGGTCACTGTACAGGATATTATAGATAGATCAGCTCGGATACCATTACCTACAGATGAGGTGACGACAGTTGGACATAGTATCGGCCATTTTTTACTTTGGCCATCCAGACTTCTTCGACTCATTACCATAGAGGTATGGATGTTATATCTTTTATTTTATATTTTTATTAATGTTTTATCATTTGAAAACTAATATATTTTTCAATTTATTTTTACAGGAATACTTCAAAGGTAAAGAAATATTGTATAGACAACAACAAAGACAGATAGCTATGACATCAGATGCAGATACTAGCAGTCTTGACAAATTGTCAAGATATTCAAATTTGTTGGCGGATCATTATGACTTTACAATGGAAGCTCATGTCTGTGGACGTGAACTATGTGTGGGGATTATGAAAAGTGATATCATGGAGTTTGTCACTGGAGATAAGATGGGCATCAACGTGGTGCAAATTTTTATCATGTAAGTCTTAACTCCTTTTCCTTGCGTTATATTTATTAAAAATGTATACTTATGTCTGCTTTGTATTAGGTATATGTATAAAATTTGTGAGAGGAATGAGCTGACAGATGTATATGGATTCATGGACCCACAATTGATTACCCCTGAAGCATGTGCATTGGATGAGGAACAAAGAATGCTTTATATTGCTGATAGATTTGAAAAGAATGTAATCACACAGTGTTGGATGATGCCTTTTTGTGAGAGGTATGAAACACATCCCTCTCAAAGAGTTAATTATATTTTAACATAAAAAACCACTAACGTTAAATTTCCTTTTCTCAGGGATCATTGGATGTTAGGGGTTTTTTGCCCTAGGGAGAAAACACTTTATTGGATATGCTCTCTCCATGATGATGTGCGAGAAAGTTTTAAGAATATATTGGAAACGTAAGTTTCAATTTCACAATAGTTTTATATATTATAATGAATTTTAAATTTACCCCATTCGTATTATTTTCTAACAGGGCATGGGTCCACTTTCGAAAAAGCGCAAAGAAAAGGAATTACAAGATCAAATATGTACATGCGAAGGTAAATATCCATTTATAATTTGTACATTTTGATTTATTACATAAAAATAATATATTGAATTTACACTCATTCAAACAGAAATGTCATGAGCAACAAGGCATCATCGAATGCGGATATTACATGTTAAGATTTATGTATGAAATAATAACAACTGGGACAGTTCTGAGTTTTGACCTGGTAAGATTTCCTCTTTCTAATAATATTTCAATTTGATTTATTCATTATACACGTTGACTACTATCCTTTTCCTTTGTAGCTTTTTGATGACCCTCAACCCTTTACTGCTGAAGATATCAAACACCTACAAGTGGAGTGGTCAAATTATTTTACAGGTTCGATTGACTTTTAGTTGTTTGTAATGTGAAATGTAATTTTGAATATTGTCAATGTAATTGTGTATTTCGTAGTCGTTTAGGTTGGATTTAGTTTTTTTTGAAGTTGACATTGTAAGTTTTGAATGTTATATAAGTGAATGTTTAATTTTTCTCTACTTCTTGTTTTGGTCTACTGTTGATGGTTTTTCTGGTCTGGATTTTGGTATGGGGGGAGAGGTTCCAAGGGGGTGGGTGGGTGTTTGGGGGGGTGTCCAAGGGATATGGGAGGGGTGTCCAAGGTGTGTTTGGGGCTGTCCTAGGGGTCGGGGGGGGGGGGGGGGGTGTAAATGAGGGTGGGGGTGTCCAAGGGGTGGGGGGTGTCCAAGGGATATGGGAGGGGTGTCCAAGGTGTGTTTGGGGCTGTCCAAGGAGTCGGTTGGGTGTCCAAGTGGTGGGGGGGTGTCCAAGGGATATAGGAGGGGTGTCCAAGGGGTGTTTGGGGCTGTCCAAGGGGATGGGGGGTTTTCAAGGGGTAGGGGGGGTTTCCAAGGGGTAGGGGGGGTTTCCAAGGGGTAGGGGGGGTTTCCAAGGGGTCGGGGGGGTGTCCAGGGGGTGGGGGGCTGTCCAGTGGGTGGGGGGGTGTCCAAGGGGTGGGGGGGTGTCCAAGGGATATGGGAGGGGTGTCCAAGGGGTGTTTGGGGCTGTCCTAGTGTTCGGGGGGTGTAAATGAGGGTGGGGGGCTGTCGAAGGGGTGGGGGGGTGTCCAAGGGGCAGGTTGGGTGTAAATGAGGGGGGGGGGGGTGTCCAAGGGGTCTGGGAGGGCTGTCAAGGTGTGGGGGGGTGTCCAATGGGTGTTTGAGGCTGTACTAGGGGTCTTGGGGGTGTCCAAGGGGTGGAGGGTGTCCAAGGGTTGTGGTGGGGCTCCAATGTGGTGGGGGAGGGCTGGCCAGGTTGTTAGGTGGGTATAGATGAGGGTGGGGTTCAGTTGGGGCTTGGGGGAGGGCTGGCATGGTTATTTTTGTTTGGTTTCTGGTTGCTTTTTGGTGAGAGCAGTGCAATTATTTAAAAAAAAAAAAAATTCTTTCACGTCGGTTATAAAATAACCGACGTGGTAAATAAATCGGTAGGGGTTTATCACGTCGGTTTTTTCTAGAACCGACGTGATAAACCTTTCCCGGGGATTTTATCACGTCGGTGCTTAGTATAACCGACGTGATAAAAGGCCTGGGAATCGATTTACCACGTCGGTTATTGAATAACCGACGTGCTAAAACGTTTCCCAGGCCTTTTTATCACGTCGGTTTCCTAAATAACCGACGTGGTAATAGGCCAGGGGAAGGGTTTATCACGTCGGTTATGACATAACCGACGTGATAAACGATATCCCAGGCCTTTTATCACGTCGGTTTAGGGAATAACCGACGTGATAAAGCCCCCCGCGCATATTTATCACGTCGGTTATTATATGAACCGACGTGATAACCACCGTGAAGTTAGGGATATTACGTCGGTTTTAAATAACCGACGTAAAAAACGTTATTTATAACGTCGTCCGTATTAACGTCGCCTAAAAACCGACGTAAATAATAAAAAATAACCGACGTAAAAAACGTTTTCTGCACTAGTGTTGGAAGAGAGTAATGAGATTTGGAAAGATGGGAAAGATGAGCCCTAGGTATATCGGTCCTTTTGAAATACTGGATCGTGTTGGGAAGGTAGCTTACCAATTGGCGCTTCCACCAAATCTCTCTCAGGTTCACGATGTGTTCCATGTATCTCTCCTGAGAATGTACATACCTGATCCTTCACATATACTCATCTCAGAAGTTGTACCATTGGAACAAGATCTTTCTTATGAAGAACAGCCGATAGAGATTCTCAATCATAGTGAAAAAGTCCTACGGAACAAGACCACTCGCTTGGTGAAAGTTTTATGGAGGAACCACCAATTAGAAGAAGCTACATGGGAGCTTGAGGATATTATGAGGGAGAGGTATCTTCATTTGTTTGTTACAAGTGACGAATTTTGAGGGAGAAATTCCTTTTAAGGGGGTATAATGTAACACCTGAGACTTTTATGGGAAATATTTTGTTTTTATTTTATATAAATCATCAAAGGAATCTTTCACTACACACAACACTAGATTGGCTTGCTTTACATGCAATCGCGACCTTCCTTGATAGCTTGCGTCGTACGCAATACCGAGTTTCACTAAACAACGATATGCTATTAAAATATTATTAAAACTAGCCGTTATGAATAGTAATAACCACTTTTTGAAATTTTGTAAATTTTATATTTCGAAATGGACTCCGTTTTTGGATTCGGAATATCGAAATTAGCTCAGGGTGAAATTTTGGTATTTTTCTGGAAACTTTCAATTTTTGATGAATAGTGAAAACACTGGGTTACTATTTAAAAACCGACTTTTATTTAAATAATTATTTATTTTATTTTAGGTAAAAATTGATACATAATACCTATATAAGTTCAATTTAATTAATTGGAGCAATTTTATAATAATTTTAGATATATAAAAATTTTATTGAACTTTTCACCATCTTTTACCCACCTTCTACGAGAATTTACAAATTTACATAAAACTTCATTTTACCGCTTCTGTGAGTGGAATTTCAAAAATCCAAGAGACACGGTTGATGTCAGTAAGTAAAATGTGGTTCAATGAGATGAAAATAATTTTTGTTGAATAGTAACTTTTTACTTTTATTTACCACGGTTAAAAGTAAATAGGGTAATTAAGGGTTAAAATGATATTATTATTACCTTAACACATGTCCTAATTCTATTGAATAAGTGTAATTCGACCAAAAACAACCTTAGGAATAAAATATGTCCTTTTAGGCCCACTTGGATTAGATTAGGACATTTATTATTAATTTGTTTAAAGAAGGGTTAAAATAGTTAAAATCAAAGTTTAATAAGTAAATAATTTTTAATATAGGGTTATACATAAGATAAATTTGACTATAAATATTCATTAGAAATCTAAAAAGATTTCATACATAATTTTAGTTTATTTGTAATTTTTAGACATTAAATAATTTAATTTATTTATGACACAAAGATGATGCAGTAATTATCTTATTAATGAAATATTGACATAATTGATGTTATAAATACCCAAATAAATGTAATTTGAGACTTTTTATGAATTCCACTAATTTTATAGGTTAATATGACATGTTAGTATTGATTTAATTAACTTTTTTAGAACTAATCACCCTGTTATGATTTTCACAAAAATCAATTACTAAATAGTGTCAAAATTGACATAAAATAGTTTTTAAAACAAATATTATATTATTAATTGTTATTTTATTCCTAAAAATCTATGGTTCATCCAAATTACTTAAATAAGGTTATATATATTAATAATAAACAGCTTGGGGTTCGTTTGGCTTTTTATAGTAAGTTTATTAACCTTATAGTGTAAGAACACAAAAAGACACAGTAAAAGTAAAATTATCTAACTTAAAGTTAAATCTAAATGATAATGTTAAAATAGCAAATTAAACTTGTCCAAATTCTATTGGATGATAGGATTTCGACCCATCCCCACCTTAGCTTCGAAATAAATCAATTTGGAGCTATTTAAAACCGAATATGGCTTTATAATAATATTTTTAGTTTTTCCAAAGGTGCCCCTCTCCTCCCTTATAAAAGGGCACCTCCTCCCTCTCTTCCTAACACCACTTTGAGCCTTCAAGATCTGCAAAACCATTCCAAATTCTCTTCTCCACTTCCCTAGAAACATCCTAGAGGTCCTGGTCTTCTTCAAAGACCAATTTTAGTGCCCTAAAAGGAGGTCTCAAAGAGGCGCTTCAAAGAAGAGGTAATGTCCGTTACCGATTCTTTCAACTTTATTTCTTCTTCCACTTCTTCTTCTTCTTTAGTTGTTTCATTATGAAGTAATAATATTAGTATAAATAATATACTGATATGTTATTATAAGTATGAAACAGCCCTATTTCACCATATATCCATCCTACGGAAAACGAAATCACCGCGCGTGCGTACGAACGGAATACCGTCTCCACGCCGTAGTGTAATCTATTTTCCACCACCACCTTACTTGGATGGGTATCATGGTGTAAATAATAACTATAAATTATTATTTTAAATTGATATTGAATCTGAATTAGTATACATACACTCCATTACAATTTCACGATCATGGGAATGATATCATCGCTCGTACGTACGTACAGAATACCGTCTCCACGATGTGATGCGACTCGTTCTACATGATCTTCATTGAATAATGATTATATAAATGAATTGAATGAATTAATATGATATATATTACACTAATACCATTCTGGAAATGAGGTATCTATAACCCAAAAATAGTAATAAGAATTTATTCGACAAAACACGCATAAAAACAAAAAGTAATAAACACCCGAATAACAAGTAACAATGAAATATTACTAATAATAAGCTAAGAATACGACCATATATGATATCATAACAATGATTATGATTCTGGAATAAGTCAATGACATTATTTAAATCATTATACAGGAGGTTCAGACACTTATGAAGCAAATCGGACCTAAGGTAAGGGAAATATCACAATCTCATTTTTATCCAAGATTGTTTATACTTTGGAATTTACTGGGGTGTATTTTATCATCGAAATCCATGTTTCCCCAATATGTAATATTATTTCCATCCACCTACAATTTTTTAAATCCAATTTTACCCTTTGGTGAGTTTTTAGTAAAAGATATGAAAGTAATCTTTTGTCATTTTTCATACGAGGTGCTTTTTGACTTTTCCGAAAAAAGTACGAGAAGAATGTTTTTTTAACTTATACGACATGAATGGATTTTTAATACATTATTTCCAAGAATATTCCTTTGAAGGTTTTAAAGTTTATTTTTAATCAAATTCTTTTAGTTTATAATTGTATGACATGTTATGAATGGAAAAGTGTTTTTGAAGTAGAAATGATATTTTCCTCAAGAATGGAGTTCAAGTGTTTTATCAAAATTATTTTCTATATAAGATAATAAATTGTTCTGTTTCTATCCCTATTATAACATTGATTTGATTATGTTGTGATGGAATTATTTTTATGAATTCCTTTATCTTATATGAATTGTTTTATGATGTCACGATGTTTAAGAATCCCATTTTTATTACATGGGTTATGCTATGATGTATGATTTATGATTTTGTGGCACACATAAGAATGGTATAATTATGAGATGGGTGGGACCTATATCTCCCTCCAATGCATTGGGTAAAGATTTTATATCTCATGAGATAGACATGGCTGGAACAGCAGGTTAAACCAGTTCAGTGAAACAGTACTGAAACGAGGAATGAACTCATTTCAGAAATGGACTTTGTCAACTAAGATAGTCTTGTAAATGAGTATTGACTAATAAGAAATGATTATATATGATTATGTGTGTATGACACAAAGCTTAATGTTTTAAGTTATTATTATTTTGATTAAATTTCACTACCATGATTTATCCCATGTTATGAAATTATGATCTCTTTTGCAGGGTAATATTTCCAAAATGTTATGTTCTTATGAATATAATGTGATTGATATTTCTTTTGTTTACCCTAAATAAGTATTTGAGCTCACCCTTTTGTATGTGTTCTTTCCCCAGGTCAGGAATTAAGTTTATTAAGTATGATATGCCAAAAGGGACTATAGATATGATGAAATAAATGGGAGACAATGTAGATGCTTTATGAACCAGTTGTTTATGTTTCCCAGTTTCTAAAGACACTATACCTATACAGTCCTTCCATGGTTTTGTTATATGTTGTAATAAGTGTGATTTAATTTTGATGTATAAACAATGTATATAAAGTATGGGTCGCTATAATTTTGGGTTCTCAAATCATTATTATCCAATATTTGTGGAACAAAGGTTGTTTTCCCCTCATAACTTTTATTATCTACCACTATCATACTCTCAAGGTACTAAAAGGAACTCGATTTTGATATAAGATAGGGATTTTTTACCATAACTTACTGAAATATAATATGGAGTCTTTAAATTATAAAAAATTTCATGGATTTAAAAATGTTGTAAAATAAATGAAGTATCTTTTTTATCCTCTACTAATTCTATATAAGGGAGTTTTTTAATGATCTCTTATGATTTTCTCCCTTAAAAAAGAATGTTATTAAGGTTCAATGATTTTTTTTCATAAAAATCACTTGAAAAAAACATGTTTCAAAACTCTCTCTCATGGAACGAACTTCATGGTTATTTTGAAATATTTTAGTATTCATTGACGATATTTATACATGTTACAAATAACAATGTTACTAAAGGTTTATATTATTGAAAGAGTTTTTGTTCATTTCATGTCATATCTTTAGAATATTAATAGATGTTAATATCTTCATGGATTATTAAGTATAATTATTAGTATCTTGTTATATATTGAAACATGAATGTTTTGAAATCCTCTTAACATAATATGGATTTTTTCTTTATGAGAAGTTAGATATTGTTAAGAATGTTTCATAATGGTTTTTTTAAATCCACATTTATTTCTATCATATTATATATTTTCTCTAAACCTCATGATTTGAATGATTCTATTTGATAATCACAAATGGAGAGAATTTTTTAAGATAATGGAAAAGGATATAGGAATATATAATTTAAAATAGTGTTTTAACAAAGGGAAGAAAATTGTTTCCAATTATCACAAATGGGGAGACATGGTTTCACAAAATATTTGAACTATTTCCTTTATATATATTCCATATTCATTTTCATGAATCATTTTCAAGTGTTTGTGATAAATAAAAAGGGGAGATTTTGTACACTCATATTATTTTTGTATTAATAATTAGAAACAATATAATATTTTTTACTTGTCTCTATTGTATTTCATGTGTTACTAATGATTTATAATGATAAGAAGTAAATAATCCAAATGAAAACATTGATGTGGGATTAATGGATCAAGAACTAGTGTAATACTATAGTGAAACACTATCCTATAAGTCAGAGTGTTCCATACAGATATTAAAACATCAAGAAGATCACATAGGTAGCTAAATTCCATTAGAATGCCATCGTAGATTCTATAATTCCATAGGTACTTAGTTCTACACTGGCTAGCTGACGCTATTAAGTAGCTAGTAGGTTTCCACATTCCAAATCATTGTAAGGTGCCTTTATGGTTCATGAATATTCTCTAGATCATTTCATTTTAACAAATATATAACATGGACTACCCAAGTAGGATTCTAGTATAAAAATAGTGTACATAGGAGTCTTGTAATAGATGATAAATATTTAAATAAAATCCTCTCCTAAAATCAAATGTTTAATATCTAGTTTTCTTCAATTTCTTCCCTTAATGAGAGAACTATCTTTCCTATATAAAATTGGATTTAACTTTTGACAATATCTTTATCTCTCTCTCAAAATTTATTTGTCCTTAAAGGGGGATAGAAGACCAAAATTGTAGTGTAATTTTACCAGGAAAATCATCTATTATCATCCCCCATTTTACCTATGCATATTTGTATTAAATTAAAACCAATGGAATTTGGTTCTTGGTTCTCTATTAAATTCAATAGGAGGTATAATAAGTCAAATCTATTGAATTCTAGGGTGGATAAATATAGGGACCTCATGTATTATTTTAGAATTACATGTCAAAATTTGTTTTTTATCTCTTTATATTTTCTCATTATATCATCCAAACCTTTGTATAAGTAAATTTCATAAATTTTATTCACACACATTCCATTGTAATTATATGATTGTTTAACATCCATATTAACTTCATTATATGAATCAAATTTATCATTTATATCTTAATTTATTTCACATCGTTATCTCTTCCAAATAATTTAATTGTTATTTTTTGTTTTTGCTACTTATTTATTTTAAAGGCAACCCACCCACCCCCTTACCTCTTTCAATTTCTACTCCAACCAATAGTATAATCTCTAGCATCCTCTTGATGAATTCTAGCATGCCTTATGCCTCCATCCTAATGATATCTCTAATTCTATCTATCTCTCTCATGATGGAATCTAGCATGACCTATGCCTCCCTTAAGACAACATATTATAGAGTTCCTACAAATTCATCAAGTTAAGGTGGTGATGTTCATTCATCAATGGATAAGGTGGAACTCAAGTTAGATTTTATGGTTATTCGTGTGTTACGATTTTGATACAAAATATAATGTGAAAAACTTATTATATTTTAGTATAATAATAGAATGTTTTTTATAGTAGAAAAAAATAATGTTAGAGAGACAAACATTTATAGTTCATAATTTTAGAATGTGAATAGATTAAATAATGTTACCAAATGTAACTATTTAATTATGTCATAAGAAGACTAGATATGTCCCTTATTATACTGTATCGATCATCAAACAGATTCAGTAGGTAAATTATTCAATTTAATAATAATTTAGAATATTAATCATTATTTCCTTTTTGTGGAAATATAATTATAAATCATTGATTAATTTTATACTAAACTATAATATAGGTTCTAAATAATGTGAATGGAAATGATTGTCACTCATTGGGAGGTAGTTATGTGGATTGATTTTGAATTTCGTTTTTTGATAATGTTATATAAAAAACTCAATACATATTTAAAATTGTTTTTAATTAAAAATATATGTATTTTATTATAAATTTTTTTCTTATATAATTATTTTTTAATGTGATGACATACAAAACTCAAAGATACATTATTTTTATATGTATTTTATAATTTCAAGTGTATTCTATATTCATTACAAATATTTTTAAACGTATTTTAACCAAAGGATGATATAAGTATTATTAATAATTACCCATACTTTATCTGATATAATTTTTGATGGTGTTCTCTTTCCCGAAATCCATGATTACATATATGTATATATATTTATGGTTTTGATGATGATTCCTCTATAAGGATTCAGTTTTTTAAATGATGTTAATTTTAAAAACTTATTTATTTTCTATAATCACTTTTAATATTTTTATAACAATATAATGATGTTGGTGAATTTTTTATGTAAAAATTAAAAATTATATTATTGAAGTTTGATATTAGAATTATGGTTAAAAATGGATGAATTATTAATATGGTTGTGTTCAATACAAATTGATGATATGGTTTGGAAAGTTTTCCTGTATTTTGGGGTCATTATTATTATAGTTATCTTGGAAATGGGTATATTTTATTACTGAATATGCATAATGAAGTGCATATAGGTTATGGTAGTTTTTATGGGGTTTTCTAGTAATATGATAAAAGATTCATGGCTTGTTTGTTCTTCTATTTTTGGTTTGTATCCTAATACATTATTAATTTTATTTTTTCCACTACAATTACTAGTGGTGGTTTAAATCACCACTAAATATTCTATCTATATAGTCAGTTTTTAAACCATAAAAAAACAACATACCTATTTTAGAGGAAGTTTATATTTCCTTTATTATATATATACATATTTTAACAAAAAATTGTTTCTATAATAGTAAAAACCACAATGAGAAAATATTTTTAGGAAATTTGAAAAAAAGACCACAAAATTTGAAAAAAACACTATGAAATATTTACTAACATAGTAACCAGTTCTATTAAAAAAACCACAATGAAATATTTTAATGCTGGTTTAAACTAGATATAATGTCCCATTATCTAATAATGATACTTTAATGAAACTAACCACCCAAGCATGGAAAAATCTATGTGGATGGTCGATCTTAATATGAATGAGAAAACATTGAAATAATTCTTGACTAATTTTTTGGTCTCTACAGTATTCCAAGGAAAATATAATGAAACTAAACGAAATAAAAATAAAAATATATATCTCCAAGATAATGGAAAATGTACACATGGTTAAAGATAACAGAAATTGTTTCCTGGAGTGTTTTGTCTAATAATATAACTCAAATCTACTCCTAAAAAAGTCAAATTTAATAGTTTTATAAACAAAAATATAGTTGATTTTAATTTTATCAATTCTTATAATGACTACTCTACTATTATTTACCTCAAGATCATAAAATAAAAAATAAATATAATTTATTAAGTTCATAAAAAATATAAAAGAATAATTTGTTCCATTTTTTAGAATTAATTATCCATACTCTACTTGTGTCCATTCATTATTAAACAATTTTTTTAAATGATTTAGTAACAAATAAAATAGAAGATAAGTCACAATAAAATACTAATGAATATGATTTGTTTAGACATGAAATATAGTTACATCATGACACACACACCCTCATTAATTAATTTCAATATTTTATATGGATTTAGTAACTCATTGTCAAGTGGACTTCAATTACTAATAATCAAAACCTAAAAATATAGAGTAGAAAATATGAGAAAAATATTTTAAGATTATTAGAAATAATTCATGAATGTTTGAAAATTCATAAGTTATAGTTCAAATATTATATAAAAAAATATTAAAAATAAATGAAATAAAAACTAAGAAATGAAAAATCCCCCAGATCAATGCTTGGAACTACTCTCCATGATTGATCAATCACCCACATGTTTCATCCATTTTCAATTAAATATACATTAAAACCTTCTATGATATACACTCTTCAAAAGTTCCTGATATATATTTAATATATAAGACATATTGAATAATAAATGCTTGTAGAGAATATTAAAAATGAATTAATGTTATTAAACATGGCATGGTGACTCCCATTTTACTTCAAAACCCCCTTCAACCATTATCATGTCATCTCCTCTTGGACATAAGAAGATAATATACAAAATATTAACTCTCAAAAATATGATACTACCTCAGCATTGTCACGACCCGTCCTCGGGGCCCGTGTCGTGACTACCCCAAACCCGCCTTCCATAGGCCAGGGGCTGGCGACTAGCACCAAGGCGTAAATCCCAGCAAAAAGGGAAGGCATTGCCTTTGAAAAGTAAACAAGCACCACAGAGTAAGCAAGCGGAAAAGTAAACACTAAGTAAAAACTGTACAAGCTGTGCTGAAAGTAAAAGGGGCCAGAAATACAAGCCCAACTGTAAAGTACAACTGAAAGGAAAAACAACAACTGAAAGGAAAAACTGCAGCGTCGAGCCGTCCTCTGGAAGTCCCACCTGAAGGGTGGGTACAGATAGCTCCAATGCTCCTCGGGTCCCGCCATCCGCTCCGAGCACGTCTCGCTCAGTGGTCCACCTCCAGGTACTGACTCGTCGTGTAGTCCACCTCCGGGTACTGACTCGTCGTGTAGTCCACCTCCGGGTACCGTCCAGTCCTCGAACACTCGGCCTCCATCAGCACTTCCTGTCGTCTGCAACCAACACAACGAGGTGCGGGCATAGCCCGTGCAGGGGTGAGTATAACGATACTCAGTAGGGACCCCGAGACCCTCAAGGTCTGTCTAAAACCAACAAGGATAACCACAAAGAAGATCTCAACAGATAACCTCTACTTAGATATATGCCCATACATATACCTAAGTTATCAAGTAACCCATCTCAATCATGAGGCAAACACAAGGTCAAAAGTCTCAGCTCAAACCAGGATTTTCATCATCGAAACCATAACTGTTGAAGAGCTCCGTCTCTGGAGTGTACAGTGGTCCAGTCACAACTCCGAGATACTGCCCACTAACTTAAGACTGCTGTAGTACTGCACCTATCGAGTAATGTGGGCCAGTCGCTACAACCAAGCGCTCCCATGTGCCGCTAAAACCAAGCGCACCTCTGTCATGGGTCTGCCGCTACAACCAAGCGCTCCCATGTGCCGCTACAACCAAGAGCACCTCTGTCGTGGGTCTGCCGCTACAACCAAGCGCTCCCATGTGCCGCTACAACCAAGCGCACCTCTGTCGTGGGTCTTCCGCTACAACCAAGCGCTCCCATGTGCCGCTACAACCAAGCGCACCACTGTCGTGGGTCTGCTGCTACAACCAAGCGCTCTCATGTGCCGCTACAACCAAGCGCACCTCTGTCGGGGGTCTTCCGCTACAACCAAGCGCACCTCTGTCGGGGGTCTGCCGCTACAACCAAGCGCTCCCATGTGCCGCTACAACCAAGCGCACCTCTGTCGCGGGTCTGCCGCTACAACCAAGCGCTCCCATGTGCCGCTACAACCAAGCGCACCACTGTCGTGGGTCTGCCGCTACAACCAAGCGCTCCCATGTGCCGCTACAACCAAGCGCACCTCTGTCGTGGGTCTGCCGCTACAACCAAGCGCTCCCATGTGCCGCTACAACCAAGCACACCTCTGTCACACACCGAGTCGTTCGATCAACAGTCGTCGGGTCTCAGTCAGCTACACGGTCTTCGTGCTCCGCCCACTCGTCTCCGGGAGGGTCCGCTCCACGAGCTACTGGTCGATACTCCAAGTATCACAAAGTCCCGCAAGGATGTATCTCGAAGGACCACCTCGTCATAGGGGTCTCAACGCAACAGACGACGCGTCAATCGGACGCCCGGTCTGTGAGTTATTAGCCTTTTCGTCCCAGGGGCCCGGTTGGTTTCGTGAGCGAACCAATCCGGCCGTAACTCAAATATACCCCGAACACTCACAGGGTATACTCATAGGGACCGTTTTTCAAAGTGATCACCAATACCGCTGACGGTTCGTCAAACGGACGTCTGGTCTGAAAGATATCAGCTTTTTCGTTCCAGGGGCCCGGTTGGATTTCAGTGCGATCCAACCCGGCCACTATCCATCTGCATCCAAAACTTGGGCGGAGGAAGCCAAAAGTTCCGTCTCATCAAGAGGAACTCAACGCAATAGACGGCGCATCAATCGGACGCCCGGTCTGAGAGTTATTGGCTTTTCCGTCTCACACCCACCCTGGGAAACTTCTCAAGAGGTCACCCATCCTGATCACTGCTCTAGGCCAAGCACGCTTAACTACGGAGTTTTAACTACGTAGGCTCCCAAAAAGGAAGGTGCACCTTGAGTATAGTATACCGAAACGACCGTCTCGATCCAAGGATCGCGTTGTCACTGACGGCGCGTCGTTCGGAGGCCCGTAGCTCAAGATACGACCATTTGAACGAAAATGTCAGAAGAAGGGGGTCCGGGTCCGGGCCGACCCGGCCCGACCCCCCCTGGGTCGGCCGAACTGGGTCGGCCCGAACCGGTTCGACCCGACCCAGGTCCGACCCGGTTGACCCGGCCCGGCCCGGCCAGCCCGGCTCGACCGGCTCGGCTCGGCCGAGGGGCGCAAGTGGAAGCCGCGGGCGCAGCCCGCGGTCGAGGGAGCCGCGGCCCGCGTGCGGGCCGCGCGGGTCGTCAGCGGACGCGGCACATTGCCGCGTCCCGACCGGAAGAACCGGACCCGCGGACCGCGGGTCCGCTGGCCGCCACCGCGGCTCAGCCGCGGCGGCCTGTCCGGCGGCGCGCCGGGGCGCCGCCGCCTCCGGCCGCCGCCGGCTTCCGCGGGCCGCCGGAGTTGCTCCGGCGGCCCGTTTTCCTTCTCGTCTGCGCCGATGTTCCTCCCGGGTTCCGTTCTTCACTGCGGGATCACCCAACATCCGTTGCGGCACGTTCCGTCGTCGCCCGTCAGTTCCGTACAAAAAGAAGAACGGCGGAGGGTCGTCGGGCCGTGTTCGTTGGCCCGTACCCTCCGCGTTAGAGATAAACAACGGGAGAAATTGTTCAACACATGAACCGACAATTTTAATAAAATAAAATTGATCATTTGAAATCGGCTCTTTAATTTTTAAAGAACGTTAACGGGAATATAAAGAGGGGTATTCCAAAATTATAAAATCCCTACCTCGTCGATCGTTGCGCACGAGCGTTCTTCACGGAAAAGCTCGTCGCGGAAGAGAGGGATCGTCGGGTCGTCGCGGGGAGGCGTCCCGTCGTCGCGGAATCCGGTGTTGAGTCGGCGAACTCAATGCACCATGAAACAGCATATTTAATTTAATTAATTAAATCCGTGTTTTTGGTTAAGAACCACGAAGGAGATAAAAAGGAAGGTCCAAGATTCTTACCTCAAGAAGCCGATCGAAGATCCGTCGCGGAGGAAGAGATGTCGCAGAAGAACGTTGTCGGCGATGCGGATCAAGGCATCGCGTCGTCGATTTCCGGGTTCGGCGTTCTTCGCATTCTTCGCGTTCTTCGTGAGGGAGAAGAAGAAACAAGGATCCTCTCAAATCTTCTCAAAAGATTTTGGTTTGGTCTTATTTTATTAATATGCCAACACACGAAAACAGGTTAAGAAACGATTGAGTTAATTCGTTGAATTAATTCAACGAAAGAAACAGGCCATTTAATTCACGAAATAAACCGCCCAATTAAATGGTCTGTTAAGAATTTAGAAAACGCGTCAGTTGACTTTCATTAAGACGGGTTTTCACGGGTGCGTTTCTTAGCGGAAAGAAACGGCGGGGCTCGTGCGGGCCCCACCTCACAAATATCCTACCAAGGGGGTAGGATATTTCTGGATAGCATCCTATCCAGTTCAACTTAGTTCAAGCCGCCTTTAAGTGGCTTCAAGTGGCTTCCAAGCGGCTTAAGTGAAATAAAATAAAGTTGTCGCAAAATTATTTTATTTCATAACTTTAAGCCCGAAAATTAAAAACCACACCCGAGAAAACGCAACTCCGGAAGAGGAGTTTCTAAGCGAATACCGGTGCTGCGATTTCATTGGTGCCCTCAGAATTCGATTCCGGGCACCGGTTCAAAAGTTAGAAAAACTCGCTCGTCCGTTCACTGAACGTACCCGAGCCAAACTTCGGAAAATGATTCTGGGCACACCGGGCCTCGGAATCAGGCGCCGTCAGAAATTGTATTCTTGTAAAATTCCAAAGAAAATTAAGAAAAAAATTTCCTTGTAATTTTACGGGTCTTTACATTACTCCCACCACAGGGATTTACGTCCCCGTAAAGCTTCAACACAAACTAGGGATACAAAGGCGGTACTGAGCACACATCTGAGCCTTCCGCTCCCATGTGCTCACCTGGACCTTCTCTGTCGTGGCCCGGACCACCTCTGGTCCCACTAGAGCTGCCACGATTTTTTCCTTGCCGATAAGAGAAATCTGGTCTCATCCCCTGGATGAACCACGTTCTTCGCCTAATACGGTCAATCCCGACATGGATGATACTAATCCATACCAAGGATGACGTCGTAAGGCCTCGACGCTACTACCAAGAGATCCAACCGTTACTCTCGCCTCCAAGGGTTGAGTCACACTGTCGGCTTCAGTGTGTGATAACTGGGTCTCCTCCAGTAGATGTCTCACGGGTGAGGGTCAAGTCAACAGTCTAAACCGGAACCTCTTAGTAACAACACAAGAGAGGACAGGAAAGTAAAATGCCACAAGAAAAGGTGTCTTTTATTACTGCAGCTCAAGTAAAAAGACACAAAGCATCTATAAACACACATCAAAAAAACTAGAAGCAACGTGAACAAAAGTCTCCAGGTCTGGAGCTCGTCCCGCTCCTGTCCATCTGCTCCCGGAGCTCCATGATCATAGGCCTCAGCTGCCTGAAGCTGAGCTCTCCCATGTCCTCCTGTCCCTTGCGGTCGGGGTGGACCGCCTGGTGGTGGTGGTGGCAACACCCCGAAGCGCCGTCCACCTCCTGCTGCACGACCAACTCCCCTGTCATGGCCGCCTGCTCCTCGCGGCCCGCCCTGATCGAACCTCTGCCTCTGCTTGGGGGGTCCTTCGTTCGTCTGCTGGTCATCTGTATGGCGGGTCGGACAGTCACGAGCCATGTGTCCAACCCCGCCGCAGGAGTAACACTTCCCTCTCATGGAAAGTCGTTGCCCACCCCGAGTGCCTCGCGAAAACGATCCAGAGTCATGCTGGCCACCACCTGTAGGTCCAGTCCTCTTGGACCCCTGCGTCATCCGTCTACTGCCCGCTGCAGAAGACTCTGCCGCATGCCGGTAAGTGGTGGGTCCTTCTGCTGGAGACTGCTCAGCAAGGAAACTCTCCACTAAGAGGGCTCGCTCTAACACCCCTGCCTGAGTCGGAATGTTGAGGGAGATCATCGAAGCCCTGATCTCATGCCTCAGTCCCTGCTCGAAGGTCCGGGCCCGGAAGAATGGGTCCCGTACCATATCTATGGAGTAGCACGAGAGATCAGTAAATCGCGCCGAGTACTGGGACACTGACATGCTGCCCTACCGCAGCTGTAGTAGCTCCTGGATGCGCACCGCTCGGAGGGTGGCTGGGACGAACTCAGAGCGGAAGATGCTCTCAAAGTCCGTCCAGAGGAGAGACGCCTCGTCGTGCACCTGGAGCATCAAGCTCCACCATCTGCCTGCTGCCGCGTGCAGAAGACTCGCTGCGAGGATCACCATGAGGTCTACTGGTGTCCTCATTAATCTGAAAACCCGAACAACTGCCTCCAGCCAGTCCTCGGCGGCCTGAGGGTCCGTCTCCCCATGGAACCTGGGCGGTCACTGGCACTGAAACTCATGCAGTGCACTAAGAAGACGTGCATCGCGAGCGGCTGGGGCTGGTAGCATCGGTGCCTCGGCGAGTATAGGTACCGCCGGTGCCTCAGCTATCAAAGGGCCCTGTACCGAGTCCTCGACGCTCGGTGGGCTGTCATCACGCTCCACTCTCGGAATCCTAGCTGGCTGTCGTCGTGGGGCCATCCTGAAAAGGGAACAAGTGCGCCACGGTCAGGACAGTATACCTGTTGAGCTGACAGAAGTAATCACAAGGAAAACTTCAAACACACATGCAATCAATGTTTTCGTGCATTAAGTCAGAAATCAGAAGTCAGGGTCCTGGTGTACGGATACGTCGGCCGCCGCACCAACACTAGACTCCCTGGACTGATAACCACACCCAATACGCTAAACACTATTGCTTCACATAGAAGAAAGATCAGAGTCCCCGGTAGAACCGACCACCTCTGATACCAATTTGTCACGACCCGTCCTCGGGGCCCGTGCCGTGACTACCACAAGCCCGCCTTCCATAGGCCAGGGGCTGGCGACTAGCACTAAGGCGTAAATCCCAGCAAAAAGGGAAGGCATTGCCTTTGAAAAGTAAACAAGCACCACAGAGTAAGCAAGCGGAAAAGTAAACACTAAGTAAAAACTGTACAAGCTGTGCTGAAAGTAAAAGGGGCCGGAAATACAAGCCCAACTGTAAAGTACAACTGAAAGGAAAAACAGCAACTGAAAGGAAAAACTGCAGCATCGAGCCGTCCTCTGGAAGTCCCACCTGAAGGGTGGGTACAGATAGCTCCAATGCTCCTCGGGTCCCGCCGTCCGCTCCGAGAACGTCTCGCTCAGTGGTCCACCTCCAGGTACTGACTCGTCGTGTAGTCCACCTCCGGGTACTGACTCGTCGTGTAGTCCACCTCCGGGTACCGTCCAGTCCTCGAACACTCGGCCTCCATCAGCACTTCCTGTCGTCTGCAACCAACACAACGAGGTGCGGGCATAGCCCGTGCAGGGGTGAGTATAACGATACTCAGTAGGGACCCCGAGACCCTCAAGGTCTCTCTAAAACCAACAAGGATAACCACAAAGAAGATCTCAACAGATAACCTCTACTTAGATATATGCCCATACATATACCTAAGTTATCAAGTAACCCATCTCAATCATGAGGCAAACACAAGGTCAAAAGTCTCAGCTCAAACCAGGATTTTCATCATCGAAACCATAACTGCTGAAGAGCTCCGTCTCTGGAGTGTACAGTGGTCTTGTCACAACTCCGAGATACTGCCCACTAACTTAAGACTGCTGTAGTACTCCACCTATCGAGTAATGCAGGCCAGTCGCTACAACCAAGCGCTCCCATGTGCCGCTACAACCAAGCGCACCTCTGTCATGGGTCTGCCGCTACAACCAAGCGCTCCCAAGTGCCGCTACAACCAAGCGCACCTCTGTCGTGGGTCTGACGCTACAACCAAGCGCTCCCATGTGCTGCTACAACCAAGCGCACCTCTATCGTGGGTCTGCCTCTACAACTAAGCACTCCCATGTGCCGCTACAACCAAGCGCACCACTGTCGTGGGTCTGCTGCTACAACCAAGCGCTCCCATGTGCCGCTACAACCAAGCGCACCTCTGTCGGGGGTCTGCCGCTACAACCAAGCGCACCTCTGTTGGGGGTCTGCCGCTACAACCAAGCGCTCCCATGTGCCGCTACAACCAAGCGCACCTCTGTCGTGGGTCTGCCGCTACAACCAAGCGCTCCCATGTGCCGCTACAACCAAGCGCTCCCATGTGCCGCTACAACCAAGAGCACCTCTGTCGTGGGTCTGCCGCTACAACCAAGCGCTCCCCTGTGCCGCTACAACCAAGCGCACCTCTGTCGTGGGTCTGCCGCTACAACCAAGCGCTCCCAAGTGCCGCTACAACCAAGCGCACCTCTGTCACACACCGAGTCGTTCGATCAGCAGTCGTCGGGTCTCAGTCAGCTACACGGTCTCCGTGCTCCGCCCGCTCGTCTCCGGGAGGGTCCGCTCCACGAGCTACTGGTCGATACTCCAAGTATCACAAAGTCCCGCAAGGAAGTATCTCGAAGGACCACCTCGTCATAGGGGTCCCAACGCAACAGACGGCGCGTCAATCGGACGCCCGGTCTGTGAGTTATTAGCCTTTTCGTCCCAGGGGCCCGGTTGGTTTCGTGAGCGAACCAATCCGGCCGTAACTCAACTATACCCCGAACACTCACAGGGTATACTCATAGGGACCGTTTTTCAACGTGATCACCAATACCGCTGACGGTTCGTCAAACGGACGTCTGGTCTGAAAGATATCAGCCTTTTCGTTCCAGGGGCCCGGTTGGATTTCAGTGCGATCCAACCCGGCCACTATCCATCTGCATCCAAAACTCGGGCGGAGGATGCCAAAAGTTCCGTCTCATCAAGAGGAACTCAACACAATAGACGACGCGTCAATCGGACACCCGGTCTGAGAGTTATTGGCTTTTCCGTCTCACACCCACCCTGGGAAACTTCCCAGGAGGTCACCCATCCTGATCACTGCTCTAGGCCAAGCACGCTTAACTACGGAGTTTTAACTACGTAGGCTCCCGAAAAGGAAGGTGCACCTTGAGTATTGTATACCGAAATGACCGTCTCGATCCAAGGATCGTGTTGTCACTGATGGCGCGTCGTTCGGAGGCCAGTAACTCAAGATACAACCATTTGAACGAAAACGTCAGAAGAAGGGGGTCCGGGCCCGGGCCGACCCGGCCCGACCCCCCCTGGGTCGGTCGAACCGGGTCGGCCCGAACCGGTTCGACCCGACCCGGGTCCGACCCGGTTGACCCGGCCCGGCCCAGCCAGCCCGGCTTGGCCGGCTCGGCTCGACCGGCTCGGCTCGACCGGCTCGGCTCGACCGAGGGGCGCGGGTGGAAGCCGCGGGCGCAGCCCGCGGTCGAGGGAGCCGCGGCCCGCGTGCGGTCCGCGCGGGTCGTCAGCGGACGCGGCGCATTGCCGCGTCCCGACCGGAAGAACCGGACCCGCGGACCGCGGGTCCGCTGGCCGCCACCGTGGCTCAGCCGCGGCGGCCTGTCCGGCGGCGCGCCGGGGCGCCGCCGCCGGCTTCCGCGGGCCGCCGGAGTCGCTCCGGTGGCCCGTTTTCCTTCTCGTCTGCGCCGATGTTCCTCCCGGGTTCCGTTCTTCACTGCGGGATCACCCAACATCCGTTGCGGCACGTTCCGTCATCGCCCGTCAATTCCGCACAAAAAGAAGAACGACGGAGGGTCGTCGGGCCGTGTTCGTTGGCCCGCACCCTCCGCGTTAGAGATAAACAACGGGAGAAATTGTTCAACACATGAACCGACAATTTTAATAAAATAAAATTGATCATTTGAAACCGGCTCTTTAATTTTTAAAGAACGTTCACGGGAATATAAAGAGGGGTATTCCAAAATTATAAAATCCTTACCTCGTCGATCGTCGCGCGCGGGCGTTCTTCGCGGAAAAGCTCGTCGCGGAAGAGAGGGATCGTCGGGTCGTCGCGGGGAGGCGTCCCGTCGTCGCGGAATCCGGTGTTGAGTCGGCGAACTCAACGCACCATGAAACAACAGATTTGATTTAATTAATTAAATCCGTGTTTTTGGTTAAGAACCACGAAGGAGAAAAAAAGGAAGGTCCGAGATTCTTACCTCAAGAAGCCGATCGAAGATCCGTCGCGGAGGAAGAGACGTCGCAGAAGAACGTTGTCGGCGATGCGGATCAAGGCGTCGCGTCGTTGATTTCCGGGTTCGGCGTTCTTCGTGTTCTTCGTGTTCTTCGCGTTCTTCGCGAGGGAGAAGAAGAAACAAGGATCCTCTCAAATCTTCTCAAAAGATTTTGGGTTGGTCTTATTTTATTAATATGCCAACACACGAAAACAGGTTAAGAAACGATTGAATTAATTCGTTGAATTAATTCAACGAAAGAAACAGGTCATTTAATTCACGAAATAAACCGCCCAATTAAATGGTCTGTTAAGAATTTAGAAAACGCGTCAGTTGACTTTCATTAAGACAGGTTTTCACGGGTGCGTTTCTTAGCGGAAAGAAACGACGGGGCTCGTGCGGGCCCCACCTCACAAATATCCTACCAAGGGGGTAGGATATTTCTCGATAGCATCCTATCCAGTTCAACTTAGTTCAAGCCGCCTTTAAGTGGCTTCAAGTGGCTTCCAAGCGGCTTAAGTGAAATAAAATAAAGTTGTCGCAAAATTATTTTATTTCTTAACTTTAAGCTCGAAAATTAAAAACCACACCCGAGCAAACGCAACTCCGGAAGAGGCGTTTCTAAGCGAATACCGGCGCTGTGATTTCATCGGTGCCCTCAGAATTCGATTCCGGGCACCGGTTCAAAAGTTAGAAAAACCCGCTCGTCCGTTCACTGAACGTACCCGAGCCAAACTTCGGAAAATGATTCTGGGCACACCGGGCCTCAGAATCAGGCGCCGTCAGAAACTACGTTCTTGTAAAATTCCAAAGAAAATTAAGAAAAAAATTTCCTTGAAATTTTACGGGTCTTTACAAGCATGAACCATATCCATCATTATCACTACACTATGATCCCAAACATGTTAAATCCATGATTTTTTATTTATAGAATCCATTAGTCCATGGGAACTTCATCCCTTGGTATTTCTCTCATCATTGTCTCCTTGAAAAATATTAATTTTGTTTTCTAATCACACATTGTAATTGAATTCCAGCCACATTCTACATACTTTTTGTTATAATTACTTACTATATAGTTGTTTTACATTAATATTATGGGAATAAGGATTCATCTGGTTCCATCATTATTTTCATCCCAATAACACAACATTGTTCAATAAAGGATATCTTCTCCTCCAATAAAAAACAATGTTGATGTGTTTTGAATATATGGACAAATTTAATCTATATAACCTTATGTTTCATTATTTTTCATGTGGTCTTGAACTATCCTTGTTGAGGAACCATGGTATAATGGTTATCTCCAACCTACACAGAGGGACATCCGAGAATCCTCAATCACTGTCTATATATCCTAACATGTTTCTTGATGTGATATTTGGTATTCTAATTTCTATGTAGAACCTTAGATATTTAAAATGACTAGGAGTGATAAACTAGGATAGAATTGTTCTATTTATATTCAATGAGTTATATTTTCAAATGGTATCTCACTACTATTGATCCCATATCTAATATATATTCTATATGAACACTCATTTATATATCAAGGTATTACATTGGCCCTTTGTGGGTTTCTCTTAGTTCCAACTCATTCCTAGTCCATTATTTTTTATATTTTCTGTCTGCACTATGAATATTATCTATTTATATGCACCGACATGTGGAAATTCAATCCTCAACAATTTATGTCCAATTTCCTCCATTATTTATATTTTTCTTATTTTTTTATTTACCTTCTCTTTCATTCCCAATTCAAATTAAATTATTTCCAAGACTAAAATAAATTTAACAAGAAAGTTAGTTAATAATAAAAATTTTTTCACTAAAAAGGAAATGAAAACATATATAAAATCCTATGAAAACATACATGTGAAATATAGATATCAAACTCCTCCACACAAAAGTCAGTCCCCCTCCTTGAGAAAAAATATCAACATCTTAGAACAAAGTGTCCATACTTCAAAAAAGGGAATATTTTTTGTCATCATTCTTATAAGAATAAAGTTATAAATAAAAAATTTAAAACATATAAAAAAACCTAATAATGGATGTAATATCTTGTTTCTTCAATAATCCAAATTTCCAAAAAATTCACCCTTCCACTCAAATCATTCAACCATTCATTAATAATCATTTCATTTTTTGAGAAACATCATCAGAAATTCATTCCACTAATCACTTAAGAACATTCAATTAGTGTGATTCCCAACCTCAAGTATATTAACTATACCCATTGGATTATAAAAAATTTATGTCTCAACATAGTAATAAAACTAATAACATAAGAAATTTTCATTATTTTTCAAATGTATATGAGACTATGTGTAGGTGGTTTTGGATGTGAAAAATTAATTTCATTAGCTTGATAAGGAGTGTAATATCTTAAATTACAATGAAAGATATTTGAAATTGAGACCACTGAAATAAAATATTCAATATTCAAGTTCCCTAAAAAACAAAATATCATCTTTCATGGATCTTGAGTATGGTATTGAAAATTAACTATCAATATATTGAAGAAATATAATTGAGATTTTTAAAATTTTCAATAACATTTTTATTCATAATTGTTTTTTAGAATTATTTTTTATTTTTATATGAATTTAATAACAATAATTTAATTATAATTAATGTAATATTTTTGAACAATTCTTTCTAAATAATTCGAAGAAGCATCCCCAAAACTCATTTATAGAACTCTCACATAACCGAACCATGAAACAGCCCAATCCTACTTTATATTTAGGAAATATTAATCATTAAATGATGTTAAATAATAATATTAGGAAAACATTATATTATAATTGGTTTGAAATGTGAATATTGCTTCATGTGTCGATTAAATCTATAAAAATGAGAGGTTACTAGATGATACATTATTATTTATGTATGGATGATATTAGTAGATAAATTTAGATAAAGGGGGATGTATGTTATTCGGGATAATCATTAAATGAGTTCATGGTGAAGTCTAATAGTGGGTTAATGGATGAAATGGTTGAGCATGTGGTAGATAATGGAAATTTACAGATTTTTGTTCTAGGTGAAGGTTATTTAAAGATTATATTCCCATATTTACTCATTCAACCAGCTTTAAACTTTTATAAAACAGGTATTGGACAAGATATATTATATCAATATGTTCTTGTAATTTGAATCAATAATTTATATCTTGAAAATTATCAATTCATAGGGGTAATTATTTTAACTTCTGAGTAATAAATTTTTTAGCATTTTTTCATGGATGTAGGACTAAAAATATGATCTAGGTAATTTTGGGGTCACATAATTAATTAAATATTATTTAATTTACAAAATAATTATTGTGTACCCTTTTTATAGTGTTTTTTTTAATGTTTAACTTAGTGTAGTGAGTGGGGTGCATATAAGGCCCCGACCTTAAACCTTACTTAATATTGAATTAAATGAATAATTCACGTCAAGGATCTTTTCAGGTTTAGAGTTTTAGAGAATTATAACATAACTATTACATCTAAAAAGATTACAAAGTAGTCCCTTCTAATAAGGTTCCATAAATAAATAAAAAAAACTCTTAAAAGAAACATGTCTAGTTCCATGTTTTATATATCATGACATTCCCTTGATCCCATCCTTGACCTTATTCCACATTAAGTCCTGTGAAAAAAATTTCAAAAAAACTTGGGGTGAGCATAAAAAGCTCAGTAAGGGATACACAAAGAATGAAAACTGTTAGTTTTCCAAAATCAAGTAAACCATGTATACTCTATCAAAGTAATACCTTCACCTTCATGAAGTAGTAAAAACTCTTCACTGAATAAAGTATCATTACTTACCTTTTTGTAACCAAAGGATTACCATAAAACCCATAAAAAGAACACATAACATATATAAAGGTAACTTGGGACATAAACATACTTAAGTGGAATAACCATACGGTCAACTTCCACACATATCACTTAATGGAATATCCATACGGCCAATTTCCATACATACTTAATGGAATAGCCATACGGCCGACTTCCAAACCCAATGCATTGGAGGTTATAACGTAACCACCCGTCCTGGTATTCACTGCACCACCCGTCATATGGTTTATAACGTAACCACCCGTTAAAATGTCCAAGTACCAATATAAAATCATAAAACATAAAACCAATATAAAGGAATGATAACATTTCCACATTTCAATCACAATATATCATAAATATATTGACATAATAGAATCCTTTTTCAAAACCATTTTCAATACCAAAATACATAAAAGATTATATGGTATTTATTTTATTCTAAAAACATTACGACTTGTTGAGAAAGCCAAAGACCAAATAATACTCACGGCGGCGGAAAAGGTCGTTGTCACCACGTACGTTAAAAAACATTCCTTTTTGTCGTTTAGTAAAACGCTTCGTAGAAAAAGATTCCTTTTGTATAAAAGGAAAAGTCAAAGGGGTTTATACACCGTATAAAAGAAAGTTGTGTATAAAACAAAATATGCCTCAATGAAAGGATATTGAGACGAAGTCCCTTACCTCGGGTCCGACTTCACTCGATCGTTCTTTAACGTCCTGAATAATAAACTTGAGTTAATTTATACTTGATTAAGAACCTTTTTAAAGTTCATTATTCCTTTTATATCACTTATTGCCTTGTTATAAACATTATGTAACCATTTAAGTTAATAATGTTTGTTTTGTCAATATTTGGTTCTTAAGTCGAAAGTTGACTTCTTACAATTACATGTTGTTCGTGTGGTCAAAAGTTCTTTATATCCAGAATGAAATTCCTGATTTGGATATCATATATATCATATATATCAATCATATACATGTATTTATAATATTACAAAATCATTTATAGGTAATAAATGAAATGCACCGTTCATGGAGACGGTAAGCCGTACGTACGCATGAACGCTACTTTCATTTCTTTGTCATATTAATGGAATTAAAACTAAATGATAGGTATGTATATTTTAATTACAGAATTATATTCATCATTTAGATATATCATTAATTATATATATCCATTATATACATGTACTTTTAATAGTACATTACATTTGGGGATAAGAAATGAAATGCACCGTTCATGGAGACGGTAAGCCGTACGTACGCATGAACGCTACTTTCATTTCTATCTCATACTTTAATGGAAATAAATAATAATGATATAGAGGTATATTATAATTACATTATAAAATCATATATAATAACTTTAAATCCATCCTTTACACGTTCCACATATGGCATTAACGAATCACATCACTTTGAGGGGGCGGTAGTCCGCACTTCCTTAAATGAAGATATCGTGTTTACCCATAATGGAAACCATAAAGGTATGCCCAAAATGAAAAAAATAGAAGCTTAAGGAAAACATAAACATATCATATATCATATATAAAAATATTTACATCATAATGGAAACCTTTGAAGGTGTTAAATGAGTATTGAACAATCATCGTTTCGGGAGGCAGAATTTCGCCATCCACGGAAACCGTATGTTCTTTAACCATTTGATGTAGTTGTGTGAGAGTGTAGCTCGAATAAATCTTATAACAACATCCTAGTATATTGAAGATACTGTTTTTGTTACAAAAGAAGTAAATAAAAAGAGTTTATAGGGTTGGAGAGGCAAAATAAAACAAATGAACAAGAGAGAATGAATTACCTTTAAAAGTGTAACTACTTTATATTTGAGCCTAAAGGCTTCCTTTGAAAGGATTCTGCCCAAAGGTAATCCTATAGTATGAGGAGAGGGATGTGGAGAGAGTAATTGGGCAGGGGTTGACCGAGCCAATGGCTTGAGGAGTGTGTGTAAGGTGGTAGAGGTGGGGGCCGTTTATAAGAGGAGAGGAGGGGCACTTTTGGAAAGTAAAGAAATATTACTTTATTTGAAAATGTGTTTCGGTTTTAAAAGGTCCCACATTGATATAATTCGTGGATAAGGTGATATGGGTTAGAAATCCACTCATCCAATTGGTTTTGGACATGTGTAGTTCATAGATTTTACATTATCTTGCCATTTTATTTAAATCATCAAATAATGATGTCATCGCTGCATCATTATTATGTCATAAATAATTTAATTTATTTAACGTCTAAAAATTATAAAACAAATACTATGATGTAGGAAATATTTTTATCTTTCCAATTACTATTTATAATCAAAAATCTGATCTTTATAACCCCATGTAAAAATTGT
Source organism: Viscum album (assembly GCA_963277665.1). Lineage (NCBI taxonomy): Eukaryota > Viridiplantae > Streptophyta > Magnoliopsida > Santalales > Viscaceae > Viscum > Viscum album. The sequence goes on from OY728150.1 coordinate 786,308,567, forward strand.
TTTCGTAAAACATATCATGTTTGTGTCATTTTTACTTTTACATTAAATAAAAAGTTATTTATGTCATTTCCCAACCAAATTGTCTCCATGGGGTTCCCAAGTTGACCCATGGCTTGTCTTGGTCGGCCATGACACAACCAATGAGGGTAGGATATGTGTATAGGTCATTTCATATTATTAAAGAATTATTTATACCTTAAACTACACTAATTACCACTAATCGTGATTAAGAACTTAATAAGTTACTATTCACCAAAAAATTATTATAATCTCATTGAACCACATTTTACTTCTTAATGACAACCATGTATGTCGGATTTTTGAAATTCAAAACACAATGATGGCAAAATTTCATTTAAACAGAAAATCAGTCTTTATAAATACCACTTAGTGGTTTCACTATTCATCAAAAATTGAAGTTTTTCAGAAAATTACCAAAAATTCACCCTAAGCTATATTTGATATTACAAATTCAAAAATGAAGTCTATTTTACGAAATTAAAAACATATAAGTCACATTAATTAATTTAATAATTAATTCCCGCTGTCAGAGCAAATAACGTGTTTTTATGAAACAATAAGTATCAAAAGATTGACACTAGTTTAAGTCCGATTTCAAAGTGAAATTAATTCCAACGACCACTATTGGATTTAATGGTAAAAATATTTTATAATTTCACTTTAAAACCAATTCAAAAGATAATCTAATCATATAAATAAATTAGATTAAAAAGAGGTTGTGAATTAAAATACAACATTTTACACTATTCATTAAAAAAATGAACTTTATCAGAAAGGTACCAAAAATTTACACAAAGTAAATTTTGATGTCCCGATTCTAAAGAAGATTTATATTTGGTCCAATAGAATTTATAAGATCGATCAAAACTATATTTAATGACGGTTCTCCGTCAAAAGGTGATAAGTGGACATTTCGTGAAAATTAGGGTATAAATGCCTAAAATTGAACTGTTTCCGTATTTTAAGCCTTTATCTTTTATTGGGTAAATGTAAAAACATTTAAAAAAATATATAATCATATTTTAGTTATTTCTATCCATTCCCGCCAGTACAACGACTACTCGTTAACTAACATTTAAAATAATATTATTTTATTACTTGTGTGCAACGTAAGTTTTCAATGAAACTCATTGTTGCGTACCGAGTACGCTATCGAACGTAGAAACCCCTTTTAATTAAAATTAATATTTAATTCGTAAATATTAATAAATATGAAAATTATTTATTCTTTATTTACCTGGGATGTTACATCCTTCCCCCCTTTTGGGAATTGCATCCTCGCAATTTTATTCACTTATCAAAATAAGTGGGGGTATTTATCCCTCATAGCATTTTCAGATTCCCATGTTGCCTCTTCAATCACATGGTTTTTCCACAAAACCTTTACCTGGTGAATCACCTTATTCCATAACACTTGCTCCTTGTGGTCAAGAATCTGGACCGGTTGTTCCTCATATGAAAGGTTCTCTTCCAGCTGAACTACCTCTGGACTCAAAACATGAGATGGATCTGGCATATACTTTCTCAACATTGAAACATGAAAAACATTGTGTACCTGAGATAAACTCGGAGGTAAAGCCACCTGGTATGCAACTGATCCAACTCTCTCCAGAATTTCATATGGTCCAATAAACCATGGACTCAGCTTTCCTTTCTTACCAAATCTCATCACACTTTTCCAAGGAGAAACCTTGAGAAAAACATGATCACCTACCTCGAAAGATAGATCCTTCCTCCGGTTATCCGCATAACTCTTCTGCCTGCTCTGAGCTGTTCTCATGTGCTCCTTAATCAACTAAACTTTTTCTGCCATCTCTTCTACCAATTCTGGTCCCATCAGCTTCCTCTCACCCACTTCATCCCAAAATGCTGGAGTTAGACACCGCTTCCCATATAATGCCTCAAATGGTGCCATCTGTATACTGGAATGAAAACTGTTATTATAAGAAAAATCAACCAAAGAAAGATGTTGGTACCAACTTCCCTAATAATCCATATAACAAGCTCGTAGAATATCCTCCAATGTCTGGATTGTTCGTTCTGACTGCCCATCTGATTGAGGATGAAAAGCTGTACTAAAATTTAATTCAGTACCCAACGACTTCTAAAGGCCTTTCCAAAAGTTAGAAGTAAACCTGTGATCACGATCCGATACAATGGAGAGAGGAACTCCATGTAACCTGACTATCTCTTTAAGATACAAATGGGAGAGTTGATCTAGAGAGAAAGTATCTCGTATAGAAAGGAAATGAGCAGATTTGGTCAAGCGATCAACAATAACCCAGATTGCATTATTACCTCGAGATGTCCTCGGTAATCCCACAACAAAGTCCATGGATATGTTTTCCCATTTCCACTCTGGCACTAGTAAAGGTTGAAGCATCCCTTTCGGTAACTACCGCTCTGCTTTAACCTGTTGACATGTCAAACACTTCACAGTAAAATCAGCAATGTCTCTTTTCATTCCATCCCACCAGTAATACTCCCGCAGATCTCTGTACATCTTAGTACTGCCACGATGAACTGAAAACGGAGAACTATGAGCCTCACATAACAACTCATTCTTCAAATGTGAATCACAAGGCACACACAATCTCTTCCCAAATCTCAAAACACAATCATTATCAATGTTGAATTCAGGAAACTTACCTTTCTGAACCAGCTCTACCTTTTTCTGCAACTCACTGTCTTGCTTCTGTGCTTTCTTGATCATCTTCCTTACAGTTACGAGCAATATGACCAGAATTACCACACCGAAAGCACTTACCAGACTTGGATAAACATTATCCAGGATGCATTTTACCACACTTCTCACAGGATGGATATTTGGTTTTCTTACCTCCTTGCTTCTTTGATGAATTCTTCCCCTTTGCCTGCCAACTAGACCTCTTATTCTGTTGTTTGTCATAGAACACCTGATCATCGGCAAACTCCATTTCCACCTTCTCCTCACATCGAACAAGTTTTTCATAAATTTTGAACTCACGAGAAGCTAAATCCCTTCGATACTTTTTCTTTAACCCTGAGTAAAAACGGTTTATTTTACTATCAGGATCTTGTATGAAGTTTGGAGCATACCTTGCCAATCGAGTGAACTTTTCTTCATAAGCAGCCACTAAATCATCCTCCTGCCTCAATTCTAGGAACTGTTTTTTCATCCTAAGACGAACCACCTTAGGAAAATATTTCTCAAGAAACATACCTTTGAATTAGTCCCAGTGAAGATCCTCAATCTCATCACTATCCCTTATATTTTTCACCATCGACCACCCCTGATCAGCTTCACCTTCAAAACGGTAAACATCAAGACTAACCTTTTGATGTTCTGAACACCCCATGACATCAAAAATATTCTCCAGTGCTTTAATCCATCCTTCAGCTTGCACAAGGTCAGATGATCCTCTGAATGATGGGGGATGTTGCCTCATTAAATGTTCCACCACTGACATGTTCCTCTGCGGTTGATCTGGCTGATCTCGTGCATGGATACCACCACCATTTATAGCCTGAGTCAATTGTTCCATAACTGCAACAAACTATTCAGTTCCAATTCTGACCATCTCAGGTTGCTGATTTGGAAGGTTATCTTTCCCCTGATGTCGTCCCAACATAGCTGCTTTGTTTCCTCTATGGAAAGCCATTCTGAACACAGAAATATCTTAGGCGAAGCAACATGGTAATCCGTAAATGCTATATCATTTCAATCATATTATAATTTAACACTTTTCTAACTCCGAAAGTTGTCTAAACCGACCTTTGATACCAACTATAAGGCCCCGACCTTAAACCTTACTTAATATTGAATTAAATGAATAATTCACGTCGAGGATCTTTTTAGGTTTAGAGTTTTAGAGAATTAGAACATAACTATTACATCTCAAAAGATTACAAAGTAGTCACTTCTACTAAGTTTCCATAAATAAATAAAAAAACTCTTAAAAGAAACATGTCTAGTTCCATGTTTTATATAGCATGACATTCACTTGATCCCATCCTTGACCTTATTCCACATTAAGTCCTGTGAAAAACATTTCAAAAAAACTTGAGGTGAGCATAAAAAGCTCAGTAAGGGATACACAAAGAATGAAAACTGTTAGTTTTTCAAAATCAAGTAAACCATGTATACTCTATCAAAGTAATACCTTCACCTTCATGAAGTAGTAAAAACTCTTCACTGAATAAAGTATCATTACTTACCTTTTTGTAACCAAAGGATTACCATAAAACCCATAAAAAGAACACATAACATATATAAAGGTAACTTGGGACATAAACATACTTAAGTGGAATAACCATACGGTTGACTTCCACAAATATCACTTAATGGAATAGCCATACGGCCAATTTCCATACATACTTAATGGAATAGCCATACGACCGACTTCCAAACCCAATGCATTGGAGGTTATAACGTAACCACCCGTCCTGGTATTCACGGCACCACCCGTCATATGATTTATAACGTAACCACCCGTTAAAATGTCCAAGTACCAATATAAAATCATAAAACACAAAACCAATATAAAGGAATGATAACATTTCCACATTTCAATCACAATATATCATAAATATATTGACATAATAGAATCCTTTTTCAAAAACATTTTCAATACCAAAATACATAAAAGATTATATGGTATTTATTTTATTCTAAAAACATTATGGCTTGTTGAGAAATCCAAAGACCAAATAATACTCGCGGCGGCGGAAAAGGTCGTTGTCACCGCGTACGTTAAAAAAACATTCCTTTTTGTCGTTTAGTAAAACGCTTCTTAGAAAAAGATTCCTTTTGTATAAAAGTAAAAGTCAAAGGGGTTTATACACCGTATAAAATAAAGTTGTGTATAAAACGAAATATGCCTCAATGAAAGGAGATTGAGACGAAGTCCCTTACCTCGGGTCCGACTTGACTCGATCGTTCTTTAACGTCCTGAATAATAAACTTGAGTTAATTTATACTTGATTAAGAACCTTTTTAAAGTTCATTATTCCTTTTATATCACTTATTGCCTTGTTATAAACATTATTTAACCATTTAAGTTAATAATGTTTGTTTTGTCAATATTTGGTTCTTAAGTCGAAAGTTGACTTCTTACAATTACATGTTGTTCGTGTGGTCAAAAGTTCTTTATATCCAGAATGAAATTCCTGATTTGGATATCATATATATCATATATATCCATCATATACATGTATTTATAATATTACATAATAATTTAGAGGTAATAAATGAAATGCACCGTTCATGGAGACGGTAAGTCGTACGTACGCATGAACGCTACTTTCATTTCTTTGTCATATTAATGGAATTAAAACTAAATGATAGGTATGTATATTTTAATTAAAGAATTATATTCATCATTTATATATATCATTAATTATATATATCCATTATATACATGTACTTTTAATAGTACATTACATTTGGGGATAAGAAATGAAATGCACCGTTCATGGAGACGGTAAGCCGTACGTACGCATGAACGCTACTTTCATTTCAATCTCATACTTTAATGGATATAAATAATAATGATATAGAGGTATATTATAATTCCAGTATAACATCATATATAATAACTTTAAATCCATCCTTTACACGTCCCACATATGGCATTAACGAATCACATCACTTTGAGGGGGCGGTAGTCCACACTTCCTTAAATGAAGATATCGTGTTTACCCATAATGGAAACCATAAAGGTATGCCCAAAATGAAAAAAACAGAAGCTTAATGAAAAAATAAACATATCATATATCATATATAAAAATAGTGACATCATAATGGCCACCTTTGAAGGTGTTAAATGAGTATTGAACAATCATCGTTTCGGGAGGCAGAATTTCTCCATCCACGGAAACCGTATGTTCTTTAACCATTTGATGTAGTTGTGTGAGAGTGTAGCTAGAATAAATCTTATAACAACATCCTAGTACATTGAAGATACTGGTGTTGTCACAAAAGAAGTAAATAAAAAGAGTTTAGAGGGTTGGAGAAGCAAAATAAAACAAATGAACAAGAGAGAATGAATTACCTTTAAAAGTGTAACTACTTTTTATTTGAGCCTAAAGGCTTCCTTTGAAAGGATTCTTCCCAAATGGAATCCTATAGGATGAGGAGAGGGATTTGGAGAGAGTAATTGGGCAGGGGTTGGCCGAGCCAATGGCTTGAGGAGTGTGTGTAAGGTGGTAGAGGTGGGGGCCTTTTATAAGAGGAGAGGAGGGGCACTTTTGGAAAGTAAAGAAATATTACTTTATTTTAAAATGTGTTTCAGTTTTAAAAGGTCCCACATTGATATAATTCGTGGATAAGGTGATAAGGGTTAGAAATACACTCATCCAATTGGTTTTGGACATGTGTAGTTCATAGATTTTACATTATCTTTCCATTTTATTTAAATCATCAAATAATGATGTCATCGCTGCATCATTATTATGTCATAAATAATTTAATTTATTTAATGTCTAAAAATTATAAAAAAAATACTATGATGTAGGAAATCTTTTTAGCTTTCCAATGACTATTTATAATAAAAAATCGGATCTTTATAACCCCATGTAAAAATTGTTTTCGTAAAACATATCATGTTTGTGTCATTTTTACTTTTACATTAAATAAAAAGTTATTTATGTCATTTCCCAACCGAATTGTCTCCATGGGGTCCCCAAGTTGACCAATGGCTTGTCTTGGTCGTCCATGACACAACCAATGAGGGTAGGACATGTTTCTAGGTCATTTCATATTATTAAAGCATTATTTATACCTTAAACTACACTAATTACCACTAATCGTGATTAAGAACTTAATAAGTTACTATTCACCAAAAAATTATTATAATCTCATTGAACCACATTTTACTTCTTAATTACAACCATGTATGTCGGATTTTTGAAATTCAAAACACAATGATGGCAAAATTTCATTTAAACGGAAAATCAGTTTTTATAAGTACCACTTAGTGGTTTCACTATTCATCAAAAATTGAAGTTTTTCAGAAAATTACCAAAAATTCACCCTAAGCTATATTTGATATTACGAATTCAAAAATGAAGTCTATTTTACAAAATTAAAAACATATAAGTCACATTAATTAATTTAATAATTAATTCCCGCTGTCAGAGCAAATAGCGTGTTTTTATGAAACAATAAGTATCAAAAGATTGACACTAGTTTAAGTCCGATTTCAAAGTGAAATTAATTCCAACGACCACTATTGGATTTAATGGTAAAAATATTTTATAATTTCACTTTAAAACCAATTCAAAAGATAATCTAATCATATAAATAAATTAGATTAAAAAGGGGTTGTGAATTAAAATACAACATTTTACACTATTCATTAAAAAAATGAACTTTATCAGAAAGGTACCAAAAATTTACACAAAGTAAATTTTGATGACCCGATTCTAAAGAAGATTTATATTTGGTCCAATAGAATTTATAAGATCGATCAAAACTATATTTAATGACGGTTCTCCGTCAAAAGGTGATAAGTGGACCTTTCGTGAAAATTAGGGTATAAATGCCTAAAATTGAACTGTTTCCGTATTTTAAGCCTTTATCTTTTATTGGGTAAATGTAAAAACATCTAAAAACATATATAATCATATTTTAGTTATTTCTATCCATTCCCGCCAGTACAACGACTACTCGTTAACTAACATTTAAAATAATATTATTTTATTACTTGTGTGCAACGTAAGTTTTCAATGAAACTCATTGTTGCGTACCGAGTACGCTATCGAACGTAGAAACCCCTTTTAATTAAAATTAATATTTAATTCGTAAATATTAATAAATATGAAAATTCTTTATTCTTTATTTACCTGGGATGTTATAGTGCATCTTCTTCTCATCTTCAAGTACACTAAGATTGAGGGAAGATTGAGAGGTTATATTCTACTATAAAAATATTTTAGTTTGTGTGTTGTATCTATGGACTGAATGTTCTAGTTATAGAGATTTCATGGGTGGTACTTCCTAACAATTTATATTGGAATTTTTTTTATCACTCATATCACACTCAACAGAAGCTCAGTTAACATTATCACAATTTCCCTGACAATATAATTATTTTATTTGGTATTACTATCCTTGAGAGAAATTTTATAAGCACAAGGAATGTCTTAGTTAGATAATTTTTATGGAACCAAACACATCTTTTAGTGTATATAGATGGATTATTATCTACTAAAAAAGGATTTGATTGTTCTGTTAGGTTGAGTGATATTGAAAAATAGAGAGTATCATGAATGGATATGATTTCACAAAAATGAACCAAGATTGGTTTAGATTTAAAATATATGGAACATAAAATTCAACATCAAGAATAATAAAATAAAAGTTCAGTTGATGGTGGATTAAGAAGATATGTATGTGAATCCTAAAAACATAACAAGTTATTCCTGATGTGGTAGTCATTAAATATTATCTTATTAGATGGTGGACTTGTATAATTTATGTGATTGGAATTAAAATGAATCAGGTCTATCATGAACCTATAAAGGTAACCTTTATATACTTTTTTCATAAATTATTCATTCTTCACAACTGAAAAAATAATAAGATAGAATAACCCTAATAGTGGGAAATTCCTATGAAAAATTGTTTTTTTGATATCTAGAACATGATTTTTATTGAGTAACCATTTATAAAAGAACTTCAAGTACCTTTAAATAATTATTTAAATACTAAACCTCAAAGGTTAATTTTAAGGTAACTAGAAGATAGATCATGAGGTTGATGTTGAGTAATCTTTATCATCCCCAATCTTATTGATAACCCATAGGGTGTCATTATATTCCTACGAGGCTACAAAAAAATTTAATAATAGATAAAACTAAAATAATCCAACTAAAAAATTAGTAATTAATAAGCCCACATTTTTAACCCCTAAGGATGATATGTATGAACTATATTAATTAAAATAATTGAAATTGTATGGGTTTTATTTTTTGGAGATAAATACAGAAAAAGTGAATAAAATACCCAGAATGAAATCAAGATATGAGAGTTTCAATTATTTTTTAGGTTTGTATTCTAGGAATTCAGTACATTATGTGTTCATTAATGAGATAGTGTTTGAATTGGCTATTTAGGAATCCTTTTTCTTTTCACCTTATAATAATATCGTAATTTCTCAATTAGAATGGTCATCTTCAAGGCTCAATCACACAACTATGTGTCCCAAACATCTATTTAAACACAATCAACCTAGATTGAGTAATGATCATATTCAACCAAATGTAATTAATTAGTGTAATAAAATAATACTTATCAATTCACATTACAATAGTCATGAAATTACAAAATAAATGGAAATAGAATTTATAAATATAGTTCAAACAATCCAAAACATAAATATAAGATAGAAAGAATCCAAAACGACACTTCCAAGATGAAATAACTATACACTCGCATAAAACCTGATGAGAACAAGATGTATGGATACCTTGAGAGGAAAGGTAGTAGTGACAGTATGGCTCTAAGGTGGTGCATATGAATTTTATAATCATTTGCATCTCCATAGTATCTAAGATGTCTCAAATATGTGGTCGTAGGTCTCAATATATAATCTTCAACGTCTTCCACTTGGAACCAGTTCATAAAAAATCAGAAAATTCTGATGGGTTCATGACATGATTATTTAATAAGGTGAAAACATCTTCCTCCAGGTTCTGTTGACTCTTTTAGTTCCATGTCAATTTTTATTTTTTATTCAATATTCTTGTGTCATGGATTTCCACTTTATATTGTGGTTAAATGTGTCTTTTATATCCTAAAATTTTCTCCTTTTTTTATCTTTTGAGTGTTTGAAGTATATTTCCATAAATCCAAAAATAATTTAAAAATTCTCAAGATTATCAATTTAATTACAAAAATAACTAAATTAGAACACCCAATAATATTTGCATGAAAAAAACATATCATAAATAACCCCAAACATGAATTTAGACATGTCTACATGGAATAAATCTAAACATACAATAAAGAATGTTCGCCGTACCATAACTTAAATTCAATTTCAATACAAACAACTGATCAAATGGGAAATTAAGTGTTCAAGAATCACTAAATATAATTAATCAATCCCTCACTTTTCAATTAAAATAAATCAACCATGTATTTAAATTTTCTCCTTTTAAAAAACCACACATTTTCATTCATCAATTTATATATTTCAACCAATTTTTAATATACACTCCATTTTTAATTTACAACACTTAAATATTTCAACTCACCATCAGGGTATAATTGTTAATATACATCAAAACTTTCTCCAAGAACATGTCACATATCTTAATCATCAAAGGAATGTAAAATATATACCACATAAATATAGAGATCACAAATAATCAGGAGGGATTCACCTTTTACGATCAAATGACCCTGAGGCTTAAGGGTATGGAGGTAAATGATATAAAAATTAAAACTAAAAAAGGAGTTTCGACTCTAAATAATAATTAATTATGTAAAAATTTAACCTTCATTAAAATATCCCTTTATATTTGTTATTTCTCTCTTGTCCCTAAAAATATAAAAGTGGGTGCATGGTACAAGTAAGTACATGGAAATAATCATCATCCCTTGATCTTTTTATTCTTCTATTTTTTAAAATATTTTCTTCAGAAAAATCCCACATCCAAAACATAACAAAATATGATATAAAGATCTTCAATCTGAGAATGGTGATTTTTTATCATCCCAAGACACAACCCTTTTTTCTCTTTTTATTTTCTTCAAAAGGTTTTTTATTAAAAAAATCAAGGGATGAGAATAATAGAATACAATTAAAAATACATAAATTCTCACCAAATCCTAATTAATATCCCTAGTAATGTCTTATCAATGAAATATATCATCTTCTATAGTGAAAAGTCTCCCCCCACACTGATTATCTTAAATATAATGAAATATATTTAGATTATGGTAGGAATTGATAAAATAGGGTTGTAACTAGGATTGTTTCTAAGAAACTATATTCATGTATTCTGTAGTATTATAATGGATTAACACAATGTGGGTCCAATTATAAATGGGTTACAAAAAATTCCTTACTAATATTAAAAGTGATTCTGTTCAATCAATGCTTCGACAAGATTCTATGTATGTTATAAAAGATAATATGCCTGAGTTTCTTAAGAAATGTAATTTATAACCAATGGGTAATATTAGGCTCAATGGATGTCTCAAAAATGGGAATGATTATTTTAACAATCAATCATGGATATTTATTTGATTAATAAAATCAATTAATGAAAATACCATAAATTCAATGAGAGAAAAATATTTGAAACATTTCATTTACCAAAATCAACGTGCTCCCCTAAATCAGGATTTTCTAAATCATTATCCTTATTCTCACCTCTACCATTTATTTTTCCAATTTTTCTCATTCAAATTTATCGAAAATGAATTTTAAATTCATGGAATGATAATTATCCTTGGAAATTTATGTCTCCATTTTTAGTTGATTAAAGAAAGAATCAAATGTGGGGTATAAAATTGGAATTTATAGTTTTAAATAAATTAAGTTTATTGAATAAAATATAAAAATTCATAATTGAAATTATTAATCCAATTTTTATAGTGCTTAAAACATCATTTCATAGGTTCTTGATTCTCAAGATTCAAGACATAAATTTCTCTCATGATGTGTGTTATCTAGTTTTTATAATCTGAATGTGATTTACAATGCATAGTGGCCATATAGATTATTTTCATACCTTATGATTCTTTCTATTAATGGTCTTGAAAAATAAGTGAAATTAGAATCTATATCATTGAAATTTAGAATATTTAGGAAGAGTGAATGCACCTATAAAATATAAAATAAAAAAATAAAAATAGAAGAAATCAACTTCCCTCTTGAAAGAAGTTTTGTCCAATTTAATTCTCTTTACATTAATTATATTAGCCTTATATTAGGTTGTAATGGTTGAAAATATGGTACCGATTCATGGTATATGAATGGTCTCAACTGTGTCATTTCCACATAGGTTGGTCAATAGCCATTCTCTCTAAATTGAATAATTCTTCCTCATGGTAGCTCCTTCTGAATTCTAATCAAGCTGATCCACCATTTCTATCTCATTCCCAATTATGTAAATGGAAATTCATGTACCGTCTATACATTTTAGCCTTTTTCAAACTGTGGGGATTCCTTCTCTCTTCAAGTGTCATCGATTTCTTCTCTCAAATTTTCTTTTTTAGTACATTTATCTTGTGTACCCTCCAACACAATAGATTTTTTATATTTTACTTATTCTACTTCAATGAATCCCTTAAACTTGGGTATTTTTCATCTATAAAATCATTATCCACTCTCACGCCATCTTTCCTCATCATATTATGGATATTAAAACATATTTTTTCACTTCCTACTATCAAAAATAGCACACCACTTAGCACGCTAATTAGGGATCTTCCTGTGTCTAAAAATGGTCTTAGTAAATTGAGATGTGTCTACTTGTCTTCCATATATAACACTAATAAGTTGAACCCAAATTCATAATTTTTCGAAACTGATTAAAATTTCTTCAATGAAACCTTAGGGGTACTTTATTGTTATGTATTATAATATAAGTACATATCGTGTGGGATTTAGGACCTTCATTCCTAGACTCTTGAAGTTGGTGTATGATATGATATTAATTATCAAAACTAAATCACATAAATCTTTTCCAAATTTGATAGATTAAAAAAACATAGGGATCAAAAAAATACCCATATATGGTTGATTCTTAGGTAGGTCATTTGATACCATTGTAGAGATATCTCTCAAGAGTGCTATTTTTCTAATATCTTCCATCTGGATTTTGTTCATTGCTATCACTTTCATAAACATAGAGTATATTGGAATATTTTTATGGGATTCAACAAAAGGAACATTAATTTTAATTTTTTTACTTTTTTCAATAAGTTTAACTATTTGTGCTTATATATTATTCATCGTTATTCCCTATATAAATGGTATATGTGGTTTTTAAGATGGTGGTTTTTACACTAATTTTTCTTATTCATCTTTATCCATGTTATTCTTTTCCATCTCTTCAAATTATTTCTCAGTCATCTTTTATTGTAGTCTTTTTATTGGTTGGGGTTTTTATTAGTAGATTATTTTACTTATTATAGTGATCATTTTCACATCTTCTCATTGGACTTATTTTTGAAATTCTAGTAAAACTCCCATCATCCTCTCTCTAAGAAGTTCAAAAATTTCTAAAACATGATGCTCTAGATTCCAGAGTCCAACCTTTTCAATCACTTATTCTTCTATTATTTCCTTGAGTATATCGCATATAGTGGTCTTAAATGTAGCCGATGTTTCCTCCAAGGAATATATCATCCTCAACAGTTAAGGACTCTACAATGATTGTTACTTAAATCCCTATAGTATTTATTAATAACCTTATACTTTTAGTTGTTTCTACATATACCCATAAAATTGATTTTTTCAATTATAATCAATATAAATCCAGTCTTTAATATACGTACCTTGGTGATTATGTAAATATATTATCACAACTATCTTTCTAGGCATAGACACTATTTGAGAAGTCATCCAGTGATTTTACACCACGTTCACCTACTTAACTCATACTTTATCAGTATGGAACTAGAAAATTATATGGGAAAACTCATCAAATAACTCGTAACTCTCATATAGTGATTTTAACATAAGTGAAAATCATAATACAACATTGACTATCGAGTGATTTCCCTACATAAGTCCTTTGTAAAAGGTTTATATTATAAACAAAATTTAAATTCCATGAAGAGGAAATAATATTAACAAAACATTAAATCTCTCTCATTAACTATATAAATATTGTTCAATAAATTGATTAAAATTTAGAATACATACCCATGGATCTATTAACTTTTATGGAAGAAAAAACTAGTTAAGTATTTTCTTGCCAAATCCTCCCATGTGGGGATTTGATGTGGGGGAATAATTTGGATCCACACATGTGGATTATCCTTTAATGATAATATTAGGAGTCTTAGTCTCACAACATTATTATTGAGATTTTGAATCTAGAATGTTTCAAAATTTTATAGGAAACCCCCAATGTGAGAGTTGGGGTCTTCATGAGGTAGCCTAAAAAATTAGAGTGAATGTGTGATCATCTGTATGATCACTGTAATGACCTTAAAATGTTGATAAGTAATGGGGGTGTGATAATACTTGGATTGACACCATGATTGGGGGTTTACCATATTTAATCAGCACTTTTCCCCATGATTTATTCCTTAGATCTAAGGTCATACTCTCTAGCCTAGCTCATGTTTATCTCTATTATGTTGGACACTTTAAACCATGATTTCATGTTCTTTATCAGGGTCTTACTCTTCATTATATTAATTTTGAATGGTCCTTTATATCTCTGGTTCAAATGAAAGATCATAAATTCTCTCTTTACTCATATAGAGTAGTTGTGCAATGGATTTGACCCTAAAACAATAGTATGACCAGACCAAGAGAAAAATAGTGTATTTAAATAAAAATGTTATGGGAATACGTAATTAATTTAAACATAATGGAAACTGTCCTCAGTAACAATAGTAAAAATTTGACAACCCACAAGGAATTTTTAAATTCCTATATCACTACGCAAATAGAAAAAATAGGTAAACCATAGACAATAGAACTAAAAAATTTATAATATGAAATACCAGGTTTCAAACCTACAATAATGATCCATATTCCTTAAATTAATAAAATTTAATTGAGATTGTAATTGTTTTATTTTTTATAGAGATATAGAAATTTCAATAAAGATACATTTTGAAATCAAGAGATTTGTCATTCTAGGTAAAGCTATTTTCAGGTTAATGTGATAGGGATTCAATTGAGTATTTTTTTCATTCATGAGTTAGTGAAAAAATTGTGTATTTAGGGATCCATTGTCTTGATACCCTACACTAATCCTATAATTTCACCATTAGAATGGTCATATAATAGGCTTAATAACAAAACTAGGGGACCCAAAACCTTATTTAATCATAATCGACCTGGATTTATTAATGATCATATGAAAGCTAGGGTAAATAATTGATCCAATAAAATAACACTTCTCAATTCACATTACAATGGTCATGTAATTGAAATATAATCAGAATTCATAAATATAGTTGAATCAATCCAAAACATGAGTAAATGATAGAAACAATCCCCAAAAAAACATTTCACTACATAACACCACCCAACACAAACAGAACTACTCACTCATTATAAAAACCATTAGAATGAGACACATGGATACCCATAAAATAAAGGTGGCATCAGCAGTAGGGATTCGAGGTGAAGTGAATACCTCTAGTTATTATCTCTGTCTCCCTAGGCTAGATGATACCTCAAAGATACATCAAGGTCTAAATATACTAGCTTCTGTGTTAATCCATCAGCCCTAGTGCATAAAAATATGAACATTATGTCAGGTTCATTACATGTATGGTGTCAGGTTGTACCACTTCACATTGTAGCATGAAGTGTATAATTTTATCCTAGATTTATATTTTTTTATTTTATAAATTTTGGTATTATCATACGATAAATCAAAAAACATGTTAAACAGTATAAATATTGTCTAGAATAAAAATTAAATTATATAAATCACTATATTAAAACACACTAAAATATATCCATGAAAAACACATATCATAAATTCCCTCATAATTTAATTCAAACCTATCCTCAATGATCGAATCTCAATGTACTATAAAGGATGTTCACCTTGTAATTATTTAAGTTCAATTTAAATAAAATTAATTGATCAAAGACATAATTAAATTTCCAAGCATCATATAAGAAAATTCATTAGCACCTTACTTTTCAGAAAAAAAAAACAAATCAACTATGTATTTTACATTTTCCCTTTGAAATAACCACCCAACTTTGTTCATACACATTTATTTTTTAATCCATTATTAATATGTATACCTTTTAAAATTTACCTCACTTGAATATTTATTCTCATCATCATTGTAAAATTGTTAATAGAGTTTATTATTTTCTTAAATAACATGTCACTTACTATAGGATTAATAGGAGTTATACATATCCATTGTGTAATGACATAAATCATAAATAATCATTATGTATTTACCTTTTAGGATAAAACAATTTTGAGGATTCATGGTATGTGGGTAAATGATGTAAAAAATATATATCACATGGGATTTTTGACTCTAAATAATAAAGAATGATATCAAAATATAAGCTCTATAAAAATATACCTTTATATATGTAATTTAACTCTTCATCCCAAATAGTTCAGTGGGCTCATAATACAAGTAAGTATCATCCTATATTACACTTTTATATATGTCTTTATAGATATGCTTATGAAAAATATCACATCCTCCACCTAACCACATACAATCAATAGATCATTGGTATGGAAATGATGAATTATTATAATCCCAAGAAACAACCCTTTTGTTCACTGTTTATTTTCATTCTAATAGTTTTTATGATTTTTTAGAAACATAGGTGGAAAATTAAATAAAATGAAAAATACATGACCTCTCCCAAAATAACAATGAAACTCCCCGGTAGTTTCTACTCAATGAAATATATCCCCATACAATATGGAAAGTCTCTACCCAACACTGATTCTTTTAAATATCATGCTAAATATTTTGAAAAATTTATGAATGGTTAAAATTTGGTTGTAACTTGGATCATTTCCTAACAACCATATTCATGGATTTTACAATAAAATAAAATATTAATTCAAGGTGTGCCTGAGGATAAAGGGTTTAATTAAAAGATTCATCATTCATAATAAAATTGATAATGTTCAATCATATATTCAATAATATATCAAAAATGTTCATGAAGAGAATATGGCCATGTTTCCCAACAAATATAATTTATAAAAAATGGAAAATACTAGGCTTAGTGGATTACAGGGGAATAATAATGATGTTTCAGACAATAAATCATCACAATCCATAAAATAAAAATTAATGCAAATATATAAAATTGAAGGAAAGATAAATCACAAAAATATTTCATTTACCAAAATTAACATGCTCTCCCAAATCATTATTTTCAAAATCAAAATCCATACACTCATCTCATTAGATTATTTTCCCAATTTTTATTGATTCAAATTTTCTAAAATTTAAATTTAAATTCCTGGCATGATAATCATCCTATGCAGTTATTGTATCCTAGTTCAGTTGATTAAAAATGAATCAATTATGGGGCATTCAATTGGAATTTATAAGATTAAATAAATTATTTATGGGGAGTAAATTAGAAAAATTCAAAATTGAAATGCTTTATACACTCTTGATTAAGTTTCTAAGATGGATATTAAGGTTTTTCATACTCATGATTTATGATTTGAATAGCTCTCATGATATGTATTATCGAATTTTCATAACCTGAATGGGTTTCCCAATGTGTAGGGGTCCTTCAAATTCTCTTAATTCAACATGATGATTTCACATGATGGTCCTAAAATATAAAAATACACAATTCACAATAGACACCATTTCAATGATATTTAAAATAATTAGGGAAGAGTGTATGTGCCAAAAAATATAGAAAAAAATAAAGAAAAAATCTAAAAACTTATGTTTTCTCTTGGATTTGATTTTTTTTAATGCAATTCACTCGACCATGCAACATTTTGATTTATATCAGGTTATAGATGATTGAAAATGTGGCACCTGGTTAGGGGTTTTGAATTGTCTTAGATGTATCATGTCCAAATAGGTCAATCCCTATCCATTTTCTCTACACAACTTGATACTTCCTGATGGTATAACCTTCTTGATTTCCATTATCCTGATCCAAAATTTCTTATTCGATCTCAATGAAATAAATTGAAGATCATGTACTATCCATACCTATTGAAAATTTTCAACCTGGGTGGATTTAGTCACTATTTCTATTTTTTGTTCTATCCTCTAATATTTTGTTTGTTTTTTCTCAGTACATTTATCTTGAGTATCCTCTCATAAAAAAATATACCTCTTGTACTTATTCTACATCAGTGATACCCTTAAATTGTGTATTTTTTATTCTCTAAACTCATTATCAACTATCAAATTACATTTATTCATTTCCCAAGGGATATTGAAACTTACATGACCACTACCTACTCTCCAACACAACCCTCCACATTTAACATCGACTATTGCTCTTCCAGTGTCTAAAAATGGTCTTACTAAAATGATAGGTGTTAACTCTTATATATACATCAATAATAGGTTTAACAGAACATAGAATTTATTGAATTTTATTATAACATCTTCAATGAACCCTTGGTGGTACTTTTCTATTTATTCTTCTAATAGATATGAAACTCTTGTGTGATTTAGGACCTCCAGTCCTAGGCTCTAGAACAAAGTGGAAAAGCAAGAGTAGTTGAAGTAGAAGAAGAAGGTGAGTGTTTGAAACGAATCCTCCATTCCAAGGAAGAAATTTTTGAAAAAGATGTTCGGGTCAATGCTTTAAAATAGGAGATCGACAGAATATATGAAATAAGGTTGAAAGTTGACGCCAAGGAGGAGCAAGAGGCATGGTTAGAAAAACAGGACTGAATCCTAGCTCAAGGTTTCAACCACTGAAAAATCAACTATGAGGAATTCATACAGACAATGGATAGAATGGATACCCACCTTGAAGAGCTTATCAGAAAGGATCCAGACATCCAGGTTAGTACTCTACAATGGGAATTATATAGAGTGTCTGATTCTAATAATCATAGTCTTGTGTTTAATAAATTTTTGAGTTCTTTCAGTACGAAGTGGTATCAATGGTTTGTGAAATATGGTTTCCCACTTCTCCTTAAATTTTCTTAATAAAAATTAATATTTGGTGGGAAAATTATCACACATAAACTGCACAAATAATTTCGAAACATTTTTTCTTCTTAAGCCCCATAACATAGAATTCTATCTAGAGTATTATTAATCTTTTCTATTATAGATTTATTTTTTTCATCACCATCTATTTCATGAACATATGGTACATTGGAATATTGGTTGGGGCTTATGTAAAAGGGGAATATTATTGCGAGAGTCCATGGAGACCACATGATACTATAGATAATGATTCAATTTCTGAACTAAATAGATTAATTCTAGGAATATTTTCTCAATATATGAATATCAAGTCTCTGTGTTGAGCATGGTTTGACTGAGATAGTAATGAATATTTTCATTCCTAGCATCATTATTTTATGCAAGGATGACACCTAGTATCACTCGAAGGTTGTAACATAAAGAATGGGTGTAATTCCTTCAGTAGGTAGTATAAATAACAGTGGGATCAAGAGGTATTTCTTGATGGTATAAAATTATTCTTGGAAGTCATTGTTCCATTTTTATGTGACCCACTTCTTCATCAATTTGTTGAAGGGAAAACACTTTCCTTCGATATTGCCTATGAAGAACCAGATATAGACCAATTGTCCTTAGTGTCGTATCAAATCTTTCAAGTTTAGAGGGGGTGAAATTCAATGAATAGAATTATTCCCCTTGGTATCTAATTTTATGTCGTGATGGTGTACAAAAAAAACCTATCAATTTTACCAAGGTTACCTCTAAAATCACATTTCAAGGGACCATATTTAAATTATGATCTTTAAGCTTACTAAATGTGGTTCCCAAGTCATTCATGTGATGATATAATTATATAGATTTAACCACTAGAGCAACAAAATAACATTCAATTAATTTTCCCAAGAAAGGTTTAAAGATGTTGTGTATTGCACGTTGATATGTCACACCAACATTCTTCAAGACAAAGGGAATTACCTGATAGAAAAAAAATGCATTTTGTGGATTTGAATCCTATAGTTATTTATCTTATGGGGAAATCAATATTTGGTTATGCCTAGAGTAACCATCCATGAAGTAGAGCAGTTCATATCTATTTGTTGAATCAACAAACAGTTCTTTGATTGGAACTGAGAAGTCATCTTTGGGACAATGCCGGTTGAGATCTCTGAAATAATTGTAGAATATGATTCTCCTATTCTACATTTTTATTGGGACAATATTAGGCATCTATTTTGGATATTTCACTTCCATGATGAATTTTGATTTGATAATATTTTTGACATTAGCTACAATTTTTGAAGCATGATTTGGCTGCATTATTCTTGCTTCATGTTTAAATTCCCAATGCTCTTTTGGAAAACCCAATTGATGAGTGTCCACGTTAGTCTCAAGTGCTAGAATATCTATGTAATTCCAAGAAAAAACATCCTAGTTTTTCTTTAGAATGAAGGTATCCACCTATTTCTCTTTAGAATTCATGTTCGCACTGATCAAATTAGGGTATGGATCTTCTTTTGTACCCAGATATATTTCTCTATGTTCATCCATAGTGATGGAGACACCTTTCTCAAATGTTGGTGGGGAATCCCTGAGATATTCTTCTTATTCTTCCTCATGTGTTAACTCTTATTTCTATTCTAGAAGGGTTGGTGATGAAGTAAGAATTTCAGAGATAAGGGAAGATTCTATATTTGGAAATCCCGAAGAGTAGGAAACCGTCTTCGACCCAACTAATGATGAATGAACTTTTTGAAGTTTTTAGGGATGATGAATGGATGGGGATCGACATCCTTGTCTTTTTCCATGACTATAATAACTTCTTTTATCCTAGATTATTATGCAGAGACTTTTTTGAAGTTTAGTAGTTGGAATTATGAAATCTCCATTTATGATGCTATCATTGTTTAGTGAATCAATGATTTATCTTATGCTTTCATACTTAATTTGAACAACTGTCATTATGGAAGCCACCAACAGAGTGATTGGATTTAGTGAGAACCATTAAATTTGATTAATGTGAAGCATGTAATCTGCACATAGATTCTTGAATGGGTTATTAGGGATCTTTTACAGACCATTCGAAGCATTGATTCATGTTAAATCATTTTCCATAGACTATTTTCCCTTTGTGTGAAAGAACCTGACATCAATATACTGAGATTTATATGTTTCCAATGGGGGATTATCACCATAAAATTTTCCAATTTGACCATTGAACAAATACTTGAGACATTTGGGGTATAAGGAAGGAATGGATACATGTTGATGTAACCAAGGATTTCCTAGTAGAATGTTGAAAGTTATTTATTTCTGGACAACCATGAAATATAAATCAGATAAAAGATCCCCAAACTGAGTTTTAAATGTAATATCTCATATATGTACTTGTTCATTATTTTAATAACCTTTCAACTTTAAAGTGGAGGGAGACAAGTTAAATTTAGTGGGATCCAACCAACAAAGTGTACAGATGGGAATGATGTTGACTCCTATGCCATTATCAATAAAGGGTCTTCAAATTTCAGTACCATTAACCATTCTAGATAAATACAAGATCTTTATGTATCCATGTACAAAATCATCTTCACCTTGGTCCATAAAATATATGACTACATGACACTCTACTTTGTTATTCTCTATATTGTAAACCTTAGTTGCAACAACCTTGGTTTCAAACAATTAAGGGCTTGATAATGCCTCAATAAGTTCTTCCATGAGATATTTTGATAGATTTAGAGAATCTAATATTGATAGATTTTCCATTACATGGTGTGGTTTTTTCAATAAATAATACTTTTGATGAAAATTTATCCATTTTACAGTATAGATATGTTGTGTTTAGGTTCTTTGAAGTTGATGTAATTGATGTGGATGGACCATTTGTCGAGGTAGAAGCTGAAAAAAATTCTTGTCTGGTGGGTTAAGTTAGCTAGGTCAGATCACTTTCCAAGAAATTGGTTGTATAGCCTCTAATTAGTTTTCCAATATAATCATGTTAGGTTAGACTCTGTCATGTGTGTGAGAGTTTCCTTGTTTCTTTTGAACCCGTTCAAGGGCTCTCTCATGAGTTTATTCTATATAAATAATTCTATTAGGGGTATAATTGAAATAATATTTTCTATAATACCCATTCCTTCCCCTATATCCTTGAACTTGATGACCTATTCCTTCAGTTCCACAATCAAGTACATGGAATTCAGGTTCATAGTTAGAATCATTATTTTCATAGGAATCTATTAAGTGAATAACATTAATGGAATCGATGATAAACTCCCCATCTAATTTATATTCTGCATGATAGGCCGATTTTTAATTTTCCATTTAGCGGGGTAGTGTTTGTACTTTGGAGACAAATACCATGAAGTCTGCTAAGGTCAAGGAAAACTTTGGCCTTAACACAAACTCATTTTCTTCCACTTCCTCCTTATTCTTTCTTCCATGATTTTTCTTTGAGGGTTGGCCTTTAGAGGGATGGGATTCTGATGAAGAAATATTTACTATAGAAGAGGTGTTGGGAGGCATGGTCGGTTGTTTCAACTATGTTCTTTTAATAACAAGAGTTTGATTGAACATTTTCCTAACCATCCAATCATAAAAAATCTGTACATTCTTACATTTGACTTCTTGCCACTCTCCTTCTTTCTATGGATCAGTAGTAGTAACACATGCTACCTGGTATAGTTAATTTCTCATCTTCACCTACATGGATTCCACTATCTTTTTTAGGATGTATATAAAAACAAATCACTACTGGATGGGGTTCCCCAACATTTGATGAAATGGGAAATAACTTGGAAGAGCCTCATATCCTCCTTTGTTCATCTCATTGGGCCTTAGTAATTAGACTAAATTTTTTTCCAAAGCTGATATGAAGTAGGTTTGGAAATGGTCATTTTGAAAATAATATACCTTGTTTTTCATCTCCTCAAGCTGTCTCTACCTTTTAATTTTTTAATAATCTTGACGAGGTGGTTGTTTTTGCCGATGCTTAGAAGGTGGATCCCTAAAGTATGATGAGGGCATTAAAGTAGGAGAAGGTGTATGTGCTTTCTTGAGTGTAACTATAGCAGCCTATTCTCTTCTTATTATTCTTCCTAGAGATTATGGGATTAAAAGAGACATATCTTAGGTTTCTGTGATGGAATTATCCACTTGTTGGGATATTTAATAATGGTCTCAAAACCCTCCCATGTATTTCACAGGGATTAGTGATGTGCATAACTCATCAAAGAAATTTTCTACATAGATTGGTAACAAATATTATTTTAGAGGTGGTAGGATTAAGAAATATTCCTGTCCTTTCCAATGAGAAATGAAATATGAAACTATTTTATTCTCTAATTTTTTGTAGTTCGTATGATCAAAGACAATTTTCTTTTACAACATTGAGCTGAATTGGAAAATAAATTTCTAACAGAGATCATCCCATCTTTTAATTGATTGAGACTGAAAACATTTATACCAAAAAAGGCTGTGACTATACAAAACATATTATATTTACTGATCTTTATTGTTGAGGGGTCCCCATCATGGGATCATAGTGAGAGAAAAAATGTGTCAAGTGCTCTCTAGATCTCTTGAACCGTTAAACATTTGAAATATAGTATTCACAAAGTTTGCTGGGGGAGGAATAAAATCTATCCATTCAAGGTAAGAATTATTTTCTGGTTGTACCAGTGTTTTCCGTCCTTCCATATCTTCCATTCCAGTTGTTAATGACTCAATTGTATTCATAAGCATTTGGGAAACATTAGGCTAAGCTGGGACCTAAATTGGTGTGGCAGTTAGAGTCTGAATAGGTACGATGACTGGAAAGACCATTGGTAGTGGAGCTACTAGTATTTGTCTTTCATAATCCTTGGGGATAGTCCCATAAGTATGTACATGAACATTTTTTTCTCTATACCCAATAAAGGGAATTCATTATCCACATTAGTATTTTCAAAAAACCTTCTTTGCTGAGGGTCTCCTACTGGAAGTGCAAGCTGAAGATCTACTTGTGGATCATGTCTGGTATGAATGCTACTTAGGAGTAACTCTGCATTGAGACTTATCAACTTTTTTATCTCCTCCTCTTTCTAGGAAAATATTTCCTAAAGTGAAATGGATTGGACTTATCTTGTGGAAAGGTAATACATGATCTGAACTTTACCTTTCCCCTTATCATGTTTCTTTCGAAGAGGTGAAAGTTTATTATTCAAGGGAATACCTAGATTCTTGGTAAGTATCTAATTTTCAGTACACACACCTCCTTCATTTACATTAGTATGGACCACATTTTGAATAAGAACATCATCATATGACTCTCCCAAAATAGACTCATTTTCTAGAGGATATTTAATGATTGTATTAATGAAATTCATTGATTATAATGCATTGATGGCATTCTATTAGTATATCTGTGATATAATATCCTTCTTAATCATCCATGAGACATTGTTATCATATTTTTTGGTTCCCCAAGAACTGTTTGGAGGATAGTAACCTACGAAGAATCATTTAATAGTTCAGTTCTATGTTCATTTTGTGGCTTCTTCCATAATTGGGATAAAACTCACTTCCACTGAGGAGGGGATTATGAATGTGAAAAATCCCCTAGCCCCGCGAGATGGGTAGGTTCATGTTATTATTCCTCATCCCTTCATTATCTAGTTTTTTACTCCAAAGGATGGGTTAAAAAATCCCCCATCTCTGTGGGATGAGGTGGTTCCTGAACCACTATGGATGATATCATCATAGCTTCTCTTCTAATTTTATGAATTCTAGTACGGACATTGGTAGGGTGCATTATCTAACACCCACTTAAATTTCCTATTTCAGAATACCTTTATGTTATTTAATATATTTGTCTGATATGCTGGCTAGAATCCTCTAGGTGGGATGCGTTCTCGATGTTTTAAGATGCTTTATGAAAAATTATATCAATAGCTCTGTCTATTTGGGTCTGACATTGGTGAAAGAAAATACAGGTCTATTCTTGTTAAGTATTTATTTAGTTATGAATATAATTTTTTTAGCCTTTTTGGGATAATAAAATTGCATGAGACCACATTCGGTAGGCTTTTCTAGTTTTGGAGAATAGTGAAATGTAATGCTCCATGTGGAACCCATCATCTAATACAAACACAAGATGGGGTTTCTACGATCAATTGTTGCATCCTATTTAATGGATCGAGGCATGCATGTTAAAGGGCCTCATATTGATTCTCATTCATTGGATGTTGGGAATCCTAGAGATATGCAAAGTAGATTCGGTGCTGCAACCTTTCTGTTACATTGACATGACTTTGATATTCATCATACGATAATAATTTGGGTTTTAGATGATGAAGAGCCTCCCATATGTTGAGATAAAAACAAAGAATTAAATTTTCTACCAACATCTCTAGAATATAGTATTTAGATGTGGTAAAAGTCTGGAACATGATCAGTATTTAAATCTTAGCAAGTTGTCTCGTCATGTTCAACATATCCTCTTCTTCTTTTTTCAGAGATTTCTCAACCTTGTCCGACCAGAGTGGACACCTATCGATTGGTTTTCCAAAAGAAATGGGATCAATTGTTGTTTCCTTTTATATATTAGAAGTAAAATGACCCAAGGGAGGTTTGCAGGATGACCATTGTCTTGGTATGTATTCTAGCTGAGAATGTGTTTCACTTTATAGTACCAAGGCCTCAGACATGACTAGCCTTATGTTTTCAAGTTCCTTAAGATAAGATGGATTTCTCGTCACTAAATTTTTAGTAGGATAAATCTATTGAAAATTTGAAATATTACTATGGAGAGAACTTTTGAAACTAATATCATCATGGGAGGACCCCCATGGTGGAATATAGAAAGTGATAAATCCTCTTTCTCCTTGGTCTTCTGGCCACATGAAGGGTTTTCATGGATCTCATCCATAGGTATGTTCTAGAGATTGACCAAATTATCATTATGAAAGCTTTCATGATAAATTTTATGATGATTAACTTCATAATTAATCCTACTACTCCAATAATTCCGTAATGGGAGGGTAGGATCTTATGCTGCACCAGATAAAAATCAGAGGGCATCAAGAAAACGAGCTTTAAGAGTATCCAAATTGTAGCTCGAATCTTGATTCTCCAACTCTTCTTGGTGAGAAGTTTTCCTAGATGCCTTATTACACGCAGTTGGGGATACATACTTAGAGAAGTGGTTATAATGGGTAAGTGTATGTGCCTGCCTTGGAGTGGCCATCAGAATAGGCCAATTATCTCCAATTGTAATGGGTGTATGTTCCAGATATGGTTGTCTGTATGATATGGTAGAGTGTTCCCCATAACCCTACTAGACAATAAAACAGGTTTGTATCTATTCTGGGATGTCATTTTGATGATTCATCCCATTTATGGGGGTGAAATTATTTTTTCATTGTTCTGGTACTACTGAAGTTGTCGTTACGATATTATGGAAAGCTTCTAGGATATGGGCAGGGATTTGGGTCTTCCCTTTCACCATTTCAATTTTTTTTTCTGACTTCAGTAGATTTAATGATAATATATGTCCATTCCATATCCGTAGTAAGTGTATGAACCTTCTTTTTTCATCCCTTTCTTATTAATGGATACTAGAAGTACACGTGTGTGGGGGCAGAGAGTTGGGTTTACCCCTTATTTGTCATTGGAGCTTTCCAACTGGCTTCTTTGGGTACTACCAAATGAGACTATTTGAAGGCTTAATTGATATGGGTAGGTGTATGTTACTATTGTTTATTTTCCACAAAGAACAATCGACGAACTTCTTTCAATACTGACAGACGAGACTGCTATCAGGCTTAGTGAGTGTAGGAAGGTGTATATTCCTTCTTATAAGTTTCCACCACATTTAGTTGGTGGGATTCCTTTAACATATCTAGATGAGTCTTCTGACTTTCTAATAGATTTTAAGTAGGTTTATTTTCCAACTCATTGTACTTCATCAGATTTGAATGAAGAGATTGGTTGGGAGCCTCCATACAAGTCTACCATCTGACAGAGTTAAGATGAAAGGGTGTATGTGCATGTTCACTATTTTCCACCAAATTAGGTTGGTTGAATTCTATAGAGGGGGGGAATATCAGAACTTGCTCCCTGTTAACTGACTGTTGTCCCCATATGTTCTTCTTTCATTCTCAGGTCTAAAGGACATAGGCTGGATAACCAAAGATAACACTGTTATCATGTTTACGGTTTGCTGCCATGCAACATTGGTAGCAGTGATTGATGATAGGATCCTTTGTGAAGAACCATTATGACTTCGGGAAAAGACCATAGGTGTCCTCTTTTTTGACCTCCCTAGAATACAGGATAGACTGGTGATTGTGTTTGTGGTATATTCTCCCAAAATGCTTGAATATGATCATCAGCATCATCTTCTTTCTAGGCCACTGATCGTCGTTTACTAGAAAACTGGTGGTTATTTATGATTTGGAGGGTCTGTCGAGCTACTCCAAGGTTGGAATGGTACGATGTTGATGGTATTCTTGTACTAACACATTAGAGACCCATCATTGCAGACACTGATTCAGCGATGGTATCCTTAGAGTGGACGAGGATCCAACTTGAACAACGGCTTGGGAACTCAAGGGTTTAAACTTGAAGGAAGCCATTTGGAATGAAGGGATTTCTTAGAAGAGAGTTCCTATATATATGAAAAATAAAGACAATGATTTACATGGAAATAGTATATTTTTTTGATGAACTCGTGCATGATTTATTGCCTTGTCTTCCCTATTTTTATAGAAAGGGGCATGCCAAATGCGCAACGTCATTAACTTGGTTAAGCATTCACATCATGTTCAATATTTTTTTGACTCCCTCGGAATGTGTGATATAGTTAGGAATCACTATTTCTGAACTATTTCCAAAATATTTCATTATGGGACTATAAAAACCCAACTATTCTATATCTAACAGGGACATGATTTCAAAAGGTAGTCATTCATTAGGTGTTTTGGCCTACAACTCTTAATAACTCACATTGGTCGTGAGGATATCATTACACCCTTTTGGGAGGGATTATTTCTTACTCCAAGACTCTCTCTTAGATTTATGATATGTTCATAAATCCTTCATTAATTCCCAAAAATGGTGTTGGTTATCCCAACATTAGAAATAAATTATTAGCATGTTTGGAAATTAGAATCATCTGTATGTATTCAAGGATCTCAATTAATGGATATATCTTTATGTATTAGAGGTTCTCCATAAATGGTATCCTGTCATATACTATATAGATATTCTTTGGTCATTATTATGACAATTATGGTTTTTAAGCCACTCAGTGGGGTGATCTAGAATTCAATTTCATCCCGATAGACAAAAGTTACTCTGGAGTATATCATCATCCAATGAGACATAAGTTTACTCTGAAATTTATCATCATCTATGGAGACAGATGTTTTTGTGATGTTGGGATTGAACCCATAAATGTGATTCCTCCGTATACTTGTGAAAGGAATCATAACCCATGTAGTTTGGTGCCACATAATGGGACACATCATCATCTAGGGATACAGAAGGTTACTCTAGAATTTGTCATCATCCATGGAGAATGAAGTTTTTTTTATGTTGGGATCGAACTAATAATTGGGATTGCAACATTTCATTGTAAAAGGAATCAGAACATAGGTATTTCAGTTCCACATAATGGAACACATCGTACCTTTTATGTTTGTATGACAAGGACCCGACCATATAGTTTAATGACATGTGGAAATGACATCTTGGTGGAAGGTTCCTAGTTAATGTTTGGTGTGGGACTTATACCAAATAATCCCAAGGATCCTAGAAAGGATATTAGATTCCATGTTGGATTAGACCCTATTGGGAATGTGTCTTAGAGAGAACATGTTTGATTTGGGGGTATTGGGTTTGTCCTGCAGGGAGGCTTCCTACGTATCACGTTTAGATAGGAATCAAATCCTATGTAGTTACATAAGTATCACATGGGATTATGGCCCTTTTAGAGGATTAAGCTGGGGATTACTCCTAAAAAGAATGCCCTTGTAATATGG
Organism: Viscum album; assembly: GCA_963277665.1. NCBI lineage: Eukaryota > Viridiplantae > Streptophyta > Magnoliopsida > Santalales > Viscaceae > Viscum > Viscum album. The sequence continues at coordinate 786,337,412 of OY728150.1, forward strand.
TCCATGAGATATGTCTTAACTCATAGGTATTTAAGGATGACTTAACTAGAGGATTAATCCAAAGTAGGATTCTCGAATTAAGGTAATTGATGTTTCATTCCTGAGAAGGATATCTAGTGAGTTCAAGCCTTATTTTAAGGATTCCTATGTATCCTAGTTATAGTGGGAACCAAAGTTCTCATAGTTAATTCATTTTGGGGGGTTTTGATTAGGACTATCTTTTGAAGAGGATGTCCCCTTAGCTCAGGCCTTAGGTAGGTGTCCTACATATCCTGGTTATGACATGAATTAGAGTTCTCATAATTCATGATATGAGGAGGATTGTGAAGATATATTGATCATCAAAAATCTCTAAGCCCACGTAAGTCATGCTCGGTTTGAGAAACAAGAGGATGTGAAGGATTCAACAAACTACACATTTTATCCTTCATTGATGGAAGACATCTGGCCTATGGTGAAAGACGGTGGGGAAATGGTGGATGAGTTCATGAAGAAATGAAACCTTCAATGTGAAATGAAGGTGATTTTCATTGGGTCCATCATGAAATGATAATATTTTACTCCATGAGGTATTCCCTAAGATGGGTTCCATAGTGGGAGAAGGAACTCATTCCCTATAGAAGGGAAAAGAATGTGCGATCCTCACTCTTCCTACTGGGGATTGAAGGCTCCAGGTCTCAAATATAGGGAGGGGAAGATAGAGTATTATCCTCATAATCTGAGACTAGGTACTCCCCAGCACTATCCTTAGGGTAAGGATCCACGAGACCATATATATATACACCTATAGAAATCCTGATGATCATAACTCCCTTACAAGGAAAATGTGAGAATCCTATGACCATAGAAATATAAACAAATATGGTAGACACATTTATATGACTTTCCTAAAGGTTTGATAAATAAATATGTCTTGGTGGAAGTTTAAACTTGGTCCCTTTCAAATAAGGGATCCAATGAATTATAAACCTTTCCATGAGTGGCTTAAAAGAGGACTTGAATGATAACTCATGTAGGTGTTCTATGAAGGTATTCCATGTAGGTATGTCACATTGGTATGCTGCATAGGTATGTCATGTAGGTCCTAGGAGGAACTAAAAATGATTAACATAGGAAGGATAATCAAGTGAAAGATTGATATTCCATTATAAATGGACTATTGGGATGACAAAAATTTGATGAGGTTTTAACTTAAGCACCCTGGGTGTTCCTTGATGTCCTTGGAAGAATATCACACATGTTTATTCTTAAGGAAAGGACCTTGAATAGGTGACTTATTCTTATGGAATGAGGGTCCTCAAACAAGTATCTTGTATTTTATACCCAGAAGAACTTTGCTCTGGTTTATCCCTTTTAATTCTCTCTTCTCTCATGTTTTAGAGAGCTACCTGAGAAAATTCAGGGGACTTGGCCAAAGGAGTAATGTAATGATATCTTCGAGAGTTCTTCTGAATGTTACAGTTCTTGAAATGGGAATCCCCCAAGGAACTATTTATAAGCGAGGAGACCTGGTCGAAGTAAGGTCATCTATGTAGGTGATGGGCACAACTTCGCCACATAGATCCCCAATGTAGGGGTGCAAAACATAAACTTCCATATAGGTACTCCAACATAGGTCCTCTACATAGTTACTTGGAGTAGAGGATACAACTTCAGTCAATACGGATTGGTGGTGGACTGAGCTTCTGGTGTGTAGCTATGCTCCATAGGTCTATTTTAACAATATTTATTTACTTCCTTTAAATTTCCTTAACACATTAAGATATCCAATTTTCTCTTCATAATCTTTTTTCCTTCCTTTATTAAAAAGGGAGTTTCATAAAAAGTTCAACTCTATATTTAGAGAATATTGGAGACTCTTCCAGAACACATAGTTAAATCTATAATCTTGATTAGATACAATTGATAGAAGTATTCCATTCATCCTCAACAATTTTATATTGTATATCATGTATAGTTGTTTGAGTGAGAAGTCCTGTCAAATTGAAATGAAGTGTGAATCCATTATAAGATGACCCACTACAACCCAAATAAAATTATTTCCTCCTGGTTTCTTCGAAAGACTGGTGATAAAGTCCATGGTGATGTTTCCCCATCTCCACGTAGGTATGGGCAATGGTTTCATCATCCCCTTTTATTTTTTCCTTTAAGCCTTCATGTGCTAACATACAATACATATTTATGTATATCCTATGTTCTCCTTCATATTGTACCATCAATAGTGATATCTGAGACTTCAATACATAATTTTTCATCCAATATGGATTGAGGAAGTCAATTTATGTGCATCATCCAACAACCACTTCTCTATTTAAGGATTTTATGGCATAAAAAGTCTTAAAACAAATCCTAAAACTCATTCTTCATTAAAATTAAACACTGAGGATTCCCTTTTTCTTATAGTTTCCAAATTATTCTAAATTCCCACATTATTTCTTTTATTATCCTTTTTCCTCTCCAAAAGGGATGGTTGAGAAATCATTTATGAAAGGATTGATTATGTTTCCTCCTTTATAATCCCCTTATCCATCCTTTTCAAATACAAGAAGATCAGATCCCTCTTAATTCGCTTTAGTGATAGAATTGTGGGATCCTTTCTACATAGAGCATCTGAAATGAGATTTTCATTCCTATTATGGTACAAAATTGGGAATTCATACTCCATGATCAACTCTTACAATCTTCATGGCACATATTCAGCTCTTTCTGGGTGAATATATACTTCAATATTTTATGATGAATGTATATTTCAGAATTCTCCCTAGAGAGATAATTCCTCCATATTTTCAAAGAGAAGATCACTACAGCCAACTCCAGATCATGTATTGGGTAGTTTTGTTCACGAAAATTAAACTTCTTTCAATTATAGGCTATCACATTGTCTTTTTTTTTCATTAAAAAACAACCCAATACAATCATTGAAGCATCACTAAATAACATAAAAAGTTATCTACTTTTGGTTATTGTGACTATATGTACAATGATAATACTCTTTTTCAACCCCTTAAATCTCTATTCACATTTTATATTCTATGAAAAATTTACTCCATTCTGAGTTATCTTGGTTAGAGGGTTTTAAAATCATAATAAATTTCCCCCAAATCAATGATAATACCTAGATAATCCAAAGAAAATGTGGCTATCTATCACATATGTTGGCCCTATCCATCCTTCAATTGCTTCTGTCTTTGAATGGTCCCCAAATATCCCATTTTTCATGATAATACGCCCCATGAATGAGACTTCCTTCAACTAAAACTCACATTTTGTGTACTTGGAATAAAAATTATCCTTTTGTAAGGTCTTTAGCATAGTTTCCAGATTCTCTTGATAATCCTCCTTTCTTCTTGAGTATATTAAAATATCATCTATAAAGACTACCACATAATTTTCAAGGTAATATCTAAAGACTCTATTCATTATGTCCTTTAATATTTTTAGAGCATTAATGAGTTCGAATGAAATTACTATGAACTCATAGTCTATATACCTTGTACGAAAAGAAATCTTGGGTATATCCTCTCTCAGCCTAACATGGTAATATCCTGATCATAGATCCACCTTGGAGAAGTCTATTTCTCAACGTAGCTTATAAAAAATTCATAAATCCTTGGTATAAGATACTTTATCTTGACTATGATCTTGTTGAGCTCATGATAATCAATGTAACGGTGATTTATAAAATCCTTCTTCTTGATAAGGAGGACTTGGACACCCCACAATGTAGCACTTGGGCATATGAACCCTTTATCCAGATTCACATGTAGCTTTTTCTTTAGCTAATAAAGTTACACAACAACTATTATATATATATACTTGGTTAATGTTCATACCAATGGTATAATCTCGATTGAAAATTAAAACTCTACATTAAGAGGAAGACTAAGAAATTATTTGAGAAACACATCAGTGTATTCCCTCACAATGGTCATGTCATCAAAGATGATTCTTTCCTTAGACTCAATCATTTTTTATAGATATTCATGCTCATAAGAAATTAAATTCCTCTCTTGAGGTGTTGGTTCTAAATAAGATTCATCCATACCCCTGCATTTTTATAGAATCGGAGGAGGAATCAAGATATAGAGAGTAATTTTTTTCTTCAAGTAGTTTTTGTTGGCTCTATACATGGAATTATATTCCATAACTAGAATTTCATCAAATTCCACCAAAGGGAGTATGCAAGGTTCTCTAGAATGTTCTTGCCCCAAATATTTATAGGGTAGAAGTTATATACTTGTAATGAAATAATTTACCCATTTTTTATTTTCATCGAAAGATTTACATCCATGATTTGTGGTTGTGTTTGAGTTTTTATACAAAACTTTAGTGATATAAAGGAATGAATAGAACCAGAATCAAAAAATATGTTCTTTATTCATTAATGAATAACATGCGTACATTTCACAACATTATTTTCAGGATCTATCTCATTGGGTTTGATAGCATAATTTTACCTTTCTACCTAGGATGTTGTTGGTTGTCTCCAAAAAACGTTGGCTTAGTTCATTATTTCAAGAAGTGCTTGTGTTCCTTTCAGTTGAAACAATGAACAATGCACTAAAATTTGACAAGAGAATTCCTTTCCTCTATTTCATTAGTGGGGTTATCCCATCGACAATTACTAGCTAAGATCCCTTCATTCCTGAACCTAAAGTATTTATTTTTCCACCTTAACAATTTAATTTGTTATTCTTTCAAGGCTTTTCATAATTAGGATTTATTAATTTATTTTCACTATCAACTTTTTCCATTGTACTTCCAGAACTAATCTCAAATTTCTAATTCTTATCCCAAGGATACGCATGAGATTATTTGATATCCAATTACATATTTGAGGCCACATTAGAAAATTTCCTCATATCTATCAAATCCTTGTATTTCTAGGTATATTTGTAGACTATGTTTTATCCCACCAATGAAGTGGCCCACCTTTCATTCGAGGGTAATTAAAAATTTGGAGGTGTATTATAGAGGTCTTGTGAATTTTTCCTCATACACCCGGATATATTCATTATCTATTTTCCTGAGGGTAAAGAAATCCATTTCTATTTTATTTCATAGAGTGTGAGTAAAATATTAATAATATTTTTCCAATAATTCCTTCCACCCCATTACATTGATATCTTCATCAGGATTAATATTCTTGATCAATGTCCAACACTAATCAGATTCTCCCTCTATATGATAAAAAATCTAGTATAACTTTCTTTTTATCAAATCATTGAAGTATGGAGAAGATATTCTCGATATAGTTGATCCACTGTTCCAAAATTAAGGGACCATAGGATCCATTGATAATCAGTAGCCTTTATCACATAAGGCTCTCAATTGTAGTTTTTTCTTTCATATGGGGGGTGTGGAAAATTCTCCAAGTCTAGTTTTCTATTCATAACCTGAGTCAGCTGAGATAGTATCATCACAACATTCACGATTCCTGCTCCAATAGGGTTTGGCATCTCATTGGGGCAGTCATCACAGTTCCTATCACATTGGTTGTTTACCTGATTCCTTATATTTTCGACCATTAGATATAAGAAAGGGAAAATTAGGGATGAGTATTTTTAAACTATTAAACAAATAAATAGTAATCTTATTTCTTTAAATGTATAATATATAAATTACATTTATTCCGTAATTTATGAATTTCTAGGCTAATTTCTATGTTATCCATGACCTATTTCATAATATATTCCTTTATATATTTGTTGTTCCCTTTATAATGGTTTATAAATAGATTGTAAATATACCAAAGTATACCCCCTAGAAGTGTCAAACTAGGTGTGTATCAATTCCCACTACCATGCACTTGTTCTTGATTAAATATTTCTTAAGGTAGTGTTTTCTGGTGTTACCCCTTTATACATTTGTGCTAGAGCGACATCCATTTGTAATATCTAGAAAAGGATGTATCCTCTTGAAAAAATAGTTTCTCTATACCTACCCAAATTTAGGGATATTTTCCTATAATTTTATTACCCTTAAGGTTTTCATTATAGTTTCTAATCCTAATCCCAAAATTACTAAACTTTTCCTTTAATTTAAACTTTGACAATCCTAGTCTTTAATACACATTATTTCATGATTAATTACAAAAGATTACACATAATACAATCCAAAATATCAAGAAGTATAGTTTATTTAAGAATTTGGTACATTACATAAAAACTTAAAACAATGAATACATATTTTGTATTGAATCCCTACTTAACATGTTCATAATATTCCTTCGTACTTAAAACTACAAGGGATAACTTTGAAGCATACATAAGAAAAAGGTGAGTTATAAATCCCAATAAGGGAATAAACATGACATGAAATGAAGAAATTAATACATGTTAAACAATAAAAAATAAAATGAAACATAAAAGGAATGAGAATCATAAACATAAAAAATCATATATGATATCACATGACAATATAAAGGAAACATGAAAATTATGGGAAACCGTAAAACACTACATCATAAACATAGGTCAAGGATAAATTAAAAGAACTCATAATGTAAAAAGTCTCATGATGGATTGGTTTTACTCTCTAATCCCTTTTATAATGTCTCATTCGACTAACACATTACCCAATGCATTGGAGTGCTATATAATTCTAGGGGTACCTACCACTTTAATTTCATTATCATTCTTATTTATGACACATAGATCATACAACATGAATTAATTCATAATAATATTTTTATTCCATGACAAAGGAGTGTGAAATACATACTTGTATGTTCCCAATAAATAAGTATAAGTACATAAAGTTAGAATCCCTTTATAGAAAGTGGGTATGAGTATTCACTACATAGTTTTTTTGCATTAAAAATTTCAGTGAAATTTCAGAAAAATAAAGGGGGAGTGTAAATGTTCATGTAAGTGATTAATGAGAGTTACATGGGTCTCTCAAAATTTACAAATAACATAGGGATCCATCCCTTCCTTTTTCTTTGAGAATTGGATTTGTTAAAACCCTATATTTACACTAATTAAAAAATCACTATTCAATGGCTATGTTATAAATGGTAATGATTCTGAATGGTCTTTTAAATATGATAGGATATTATAAAATCAAATAAGTGCATGGATTTATAATAATGCAATTAATTAAATCAAAAATAATTTTTTTATTGAAATATTTGGGTCGTTACTGGTAAAGTTTTGTATTGAATAATTAAGATATCATTGTTTGTTATATAAGAGGATAACGTACATTCATGGTAGTAGAAGCAAGGGTAAGGGTTTTCTGACTCAAATTACTCACTTTGAGACATGGTTTCTAATATTCCATTAATTTATGTTATATAGTATATATAATTATTATATTGAAATTTCATATCATGAAACAAATTTATTCCTAGAATTTGAAAAACAATCTTAAACCCCTCATGGAATAGGGTTTCTTTGAATTGTTACCCAATCAAAGAGTGGGTTTTTCCATAACAATTTTCATTATTTGGGACTCATTTTATATTCAACACCTATATAATTTTTTATGGTTCAAAAATTTTCATGGGGGAAATTTTACCATATAACTCATACAATTAAGGTATTAAAAGTCTACATTATTATTCCTACCTTATATACTTTTTATTCAAGTGTTACCAAAACAATTGTAAATCTTAATCTTTTCTATTATAGAAATACATCCAATTTTTTGGTAATTTATTATTGTATATAGTTTCATATAAATAAATACCAACCTCAATACTAGAACTTGTACATTTCTCTGTAAAATATTCTTCTAAGGGTAACCACCTTGAAAAGGGTTGGTTGACTGTTGAATCAATCGTCATTCAAATTCATGAATAGTGATCCCAAAACTACACACATGGATACATGCTCCCGAGAGATATGATTTGGAATATTTACACACTTCTTATAAACCATGGAGAAGGACACAACATCCTAGGTCTCTTAATAATGAAAAAAATTTAACTTAATTACTACCTTCCATGTATATCCCAACAGGTCAAAACTAAACTAACCAAAATATTTCTTTGATAATGGTACTTCCTATTACATTTAAAATACCCCATAGATTATAATTTTATTAAGGTATGTACTACTATAAATCTGCATTATTTTATTGAATGGGGAAGTATTTGTTTCCAATATTTCTCATTAAATGGATGAAATGTTTTTATTAGTCTATGGGTTCCATAGGGAAAGGTATAAAAGGTTTTCTTGACCATAATTGTGAATGCAGTGCATGTTACTGGTGGGGACAATAATTATATATCCCCTTGATGCATTGATATGCATCATGATAAAAAAATTAGGTTTTTCTTTATACTGATTCCCTTATTAATATAGTTTTTTATGAAAAGTCCTTGAAAATAAGTTTTTATAGATTTCATTAATCATTCAATTAGTGTGAGAAAAAAATTTATTTTAATCTGTGGTTTCATTTATTCTCATGGATATTGAATTCCCTTAGTGTCATTTGACTATGGATTCATATTATTTATTTCTTCTTTTAATATCACTTCTTCCATCTTTATTTTATGATACCTTCCATTATATGCTAATCCTTAATGAGAATATGAAATTAGTTGTACGTGTGTTCATTTACTTAGGGAACCAATAAGAGAAAAATGTATAATATTCAAGGTTATGAAAAAACCATCAATATTTTTGGGGAAAACTCTAAAAATATTAATTGTAATTGTATTTAATAATTCAATATCATGAGGTAATTATATATATATATATATATATATATATATATTCAATTTTAGTATGATGGAGATTTGAGGGAGGAATGGGAACTACATCAAACACTATAGTCAATGTCAGGATGTTCCTAATGAATAAGTCAATGAAGGAGTTGACTCTAATCATTTAACAACCATATTAGGGTAGTTGACCCAAGTTTGGAAAAACAATTTTTCTTTCAAGGAATGACCTATTAATCCATGTAATGGTTATGTATGGTGGAGAACTTCATGTTATAATAACATCAGTAACTCAATGTAACTAATAATCCATTGGTAGATGAAAAATTGATCACGTCCCTTGAGAAGATCACTCTCACTTTGTAAAGTACTGAAATGGTAAAACTTTATCATAACATTATCTTATCTAAATGGAGATGCAAATGAATGGTTGTCTCTAATTCAAAATACTAAACCAAAAAAATGAGATTAATTACATGGAATGAGGAACTCATAGACATTTTTTCAATGACAAATGATTTCCTAATGAGAAAATAGAATAAATTGAAAGGCATATTCTCAATCATAGAAAAATGGAAGAGGAAAATATTGTTCAGTTTGTGACTAACATTACATGGTTATCTAGACATGCTATATATTATATATATAGGCCTAAAATTAAGGATGATCATTTCATTTAGGGGTTAAAGATAATACTTTGAAGGATGTTCTCCTCTAATAACTTTTCATCATATGAGGATATAGACTCAAGAATAATTATAATATAAAAGGAGTTATCTATGACATATGTATTCAAGGGAAATCAAGAGATCAAGATGTCAACTATGAATCTTGGGAATAATTGTGTAATAAAGGGGAATAAAGGAGGGGTTTTATTTCCCACATCTGATAAATATTGGAAGAAATGAAATAGGGATTTTAGGAAGGGAACTGTAGGTTTTTACAAGTGTGAAGAAAAAAGGTAATCATTCTCACAAAAGAAGGGGAAAGTCATAAGATACTGATGTCCAATGATTTAACTATAATGGAAAGGAAGAATATATTAACCAATTTCCTAAACATTAATGGAATCTACCATATAAATTTACAAGATATAAATGATATGATTAAATAGTTACCATAGATGATGTCAAATTTTATAATGACGTGGTGATATTTTCACTAATCATAACATCAAAGTTAGCTAATTTTTTATTCAATTCTGCATCTTTAAAATATTTTATATCTTCCATGTTTTCTAAAAATATAAAATATTATCTTATAACCCCGGTAAGAGAGTTATTAATTAAATAACCAAGTGGAAATATTATTTCAACAAAGATGTGTTAAGGAGTTCCATTTATGTTACATAAGAAGAACCTATTTTTGAACATGGTTGTTATACCAATCATTGAATTTTATCTAATGCTTTGTATATATGGGATTTGAAATAATAATATAAAAAAATTATTCCTAAGATAAGGATATGGAAATTGAGGAAGGTGATATGGAATCTATTATATTTAAAAGTTTAACATCATCATCTAAATTATTTCTGGATCCTCCCCTAGTAACCCCCCTTAATTAAATTATAATAATATAGAAATATCTTGATTATATATAAATAAAAAGTATATACAAAAAATATTTTCTGTTCCCATAGTATAAAAATCCATTTATGTTTTTCTATAATAATTATTGTTTCATTCACCTAAGTGTGAAGCCGAGTTCTCTATTGAACTCATTTATAATTCAAGACCTATATCTAAATCTCTATATAGAATAGTACAAGTGGTGGGTGTGGGGAAGAATTACCTCCTGTAAGAGTTGTGTAATAAGTTATTTATGCACCCCAGTGATTTACCATGGGAATCCCCTATTTTATTTATGAGAAAAAAGGATTGACCTATGTGACTATACATCGATTATATATAGATCAATGCCATTATAATAAATAATTAGTATATTTTACCATGCATTGATTTTTTTATTTGATCAACTTAAAGGATCCCTAAACATTTAAATTATTTTTCATCACTCTGGTTATCGTTAGATAAGGGTTAATCAGAATGATATACCTAATATGGCATTTCTAACAACATATTTACATTGTGAGTTTAGGATAATTTCTTTTTTGTTCTACTAATTCACCATCTATCATTATAGATCTGATGAATAGTGAATTCAAGGATTATCATGATAAAATTTGGGTGGTATTAATTTATGATATATTGAAATACAATATAAAATATAAAGATCATTATAGTCTTTTGAATATTATTCTAGAGACCCTTAGAAATAAATAATTATATGAGAAATATAGTAAGTGAATTTTGGATTAGTCATGTTTCTTTTATTGGATATATTATATCTGTGGATGAATTATATGTTAAACCATTAAAGATATTAATAGTCAAATAATTTCATAAAATAAAGAACATAATCAAGATCTCAAGATACCAAGATTTAACATGTTACCATGAATGGTTTGTTCAATATTTCACCTGTTCAGTAAACTTGTTATCCAAGTTAAAATTTAAAGTAGCTAAATTCACATGGTTAAGGTAATGTGAGTACATTTTTAAAGAGATAGAGAGGTGACTGATTAATGTACTTATATTAAAACTTTCATTAGGAAAATAATGATTTAAAATTTATAGTGATGCATCAAAGAAAGGTCTTGTTTGTATTTATAACACATCATGATTTGAAATGAAGACTGTGTTTAATAGCATATACAATATGCAACATCGATAATAAATTAGTCACAGAATATTATCACTTCATGAAAATTATGAAATATACATTGAAAGTGTGGGTATAAATATAATAAAAGGATTGATGAAAAAATATAATGCTAACAATAAATAAAATTTTATTGATAAATTCTTAGAATGTAAGAACTTAAATTTTAGGGGTGATTTTATATGTTTTCATTGAAAATTATTTTATTGAGTGAATATTATAAATAGTTTTTTTAAATTTTAGAAATTTTATTTTATTAAAATAATATCATTATTGAAATAATAATATAAAAATTATGACGGGTTGATTTTTTTGTATTTTTATAAAATGATTTATTTTCCAGTGAATAGTGAAAATACTAATTATTATTGAAAAATATGATTTTGTTTAAATAATATATAATGTAACATTTTGTTTTAAAATGGTTTTAAAGTAGTTATATTATATTATTATCAATCCAATTATGTTTAATGGAATCAATTTTATGGACTAATTTTTTACAAAAATTTTATACATAAAAATGCATTTTTCATAAAAAATAGTTTTTCTTTGCATTTTTTGGTTTTTTACCATAAATTAATTTCTTATACATCGAGAAATTTAACTATGAAATTTTTTTCCTATATTTTTATTCTTAAGGTTATAATACAATAAATAGTTCCCTTTTATTTTTGGTCATTATAAATAGAAAAGATGATAAATATTTGTCTCCACAATAAGGTTAAATCTGGTAATTAAGGGTATAAATAATATGATATAGACAAAAAATGAAACTAAAAATTGAATTTAACATATTGTAAGAGTTTATTTTGGAAATTTTCATTAATTTTCCAATATTATGACAAATTTCTACCATTTCTCTTTAAATATGACATTTATATTAATTTAAGAAAAAATAAATACAAAATGTCACCCTATAGATTTTAATAACTCTAAAAATTTTACATAAGTTTAACAAGTGGATAAGTTAATTTATAAATGTTTTATTTAAATTTGAATCATTATTTAACCATGGGTTTTTATATTTAATTTTCTTTATAGAATAAATACCTTAATTTATTACACAACACTGACTTATTAATTATTCCTTTTATAGAAGAATGAAGTAAATAAAATATAAATATTCAAAGTAAAAAAAAATTGGTTTATTATATCATTCCAATTAGTTTAAAAAAATATATAACATATTAGTAATGTATTGAAGGTTCTTATTCAAATATATATATTGCTATGTTGTCTTTAAAGTCAAATAAAATGAAAAGTTTCAAAAATGACATTAATGATATTTTATGTTCAATAATATTTTATTAAATAATTTTAAATCCTAAAAATCATGGAATATGATAAGTAGGGAGAAATATAGTCTCAAATTTCATAAAAAGGCCATTCGTGGACATATTTTTACAATATAAGTAATATTATAATCCTTTAATATTGAAAAATCATTACTATAATTAAGAATAAAATTGGTTAACATAGTGTCTAAACAGAATGATAAGGATTAAAATGACACCAAAAAATATCTAAATTTTATCTTATGTTTATTTTTATACCATTAATTATTTTTATTTCAATATACATCCTTTTGGAAGCATGTTTAACAATTAATTAATTATATTTTAATCTTTTTTTTAATTACAAAAGTGTCATTTTCCTAGATTATAAAAGGAAACACCACTCGACTTTCATTTAGACAACATTTAGAAATATATATTTACCAAAAAAATTAAATTTCACTTGAAAAATACTTATAAAATTCTAAGAGGTGTTGTTTTTTCAAAAATACCAACCCTAGTCCACTTAAGAAGAGATCTAATAGAAGTCTACCGTTGAAGAGGTAGTCAACTTTACCCACTCATTTAAATTACATTCTTATTATATGTCATATAAATTTATTATACCCATAATAAAATAATAAATAAAGTAATATAAATATATTGATATTTTATTATGATTATTGGACAACTTTTTTTGCCTATTATTCATCCAAAGGAAAATGAAAACCTCACTTGTGCATACATAAAACTCACCATCTCGTCATACAGATTTAATTAATCTTCCATCATCATCTTTATTGGATATTTATTATGATGAGATTAATTTTTATATATGATATTTTTAATATAATTATTCTTATATAATTATAATATAATATATGTCTTCTTTCCTTCAATCTCATTGGAAAACGACATTGTCGCTCGTCCGTATGTGTAGACCACCACCTTCATGAAGTGGTGGGATTTTTTTCTTTTGTATTATAATTGGATGGTAGTAATGATATATTTAATGAATATATATTATATATATGATATAATATTAATTTTTTTATGTTTAATTATTATTTAACTTTTTTTCAATCTGTTGATAGATGAAAACATTTTTCAAGCGTATGTAAGGCCTACCATCACTATGAATGGGGCCATTAATTCTTCTATGTCTATTTTTATATAACTATATATATGAATATAATAAACACATATTATATTTAAATCATTATTAAAATTGTGGATATTATGGAACCATGAGAAAATTATCAAGACTAGAATTACCGTAATTAAATCCTCATGAAAAACAAAATTGTTAACTCCCAAAATGAAAATTTTAAGAAATAATTTTTAATAAATGTGTGTTGAAGTGTTGTAAGTGGATAATATATGATATTATTGTCACTAAAATACTATACTATAGAATAATCATAAATTTATATTTATTATAATGTAGTTAAAATCTATTTTGATGAAAATATAACATGATGTAATGGTTTTACCGTCTCACTTTCATTTTTTGAGGCATATGCCATATTCACCAATTATTTCATTTTTTTGTTTATATACTAACCAAGAATAATGGTTATGGTGGTTATCATGAAAATTATAAGTATCCACCTATATTTATCTCTTTCAATATATTTTGATTGATATATTACCAAAGTGGAAAAGGTTTTATGTTACAATATCATTGTTTATTGATATTGTCTATGATTAATTTTACGATAATGAAATTTTATTAATTACCTCTCAAGTATCTCATTAATTTTATTTTCATCTATTTATATATATAGATTACTTGTTTATTTTTTGTTTTACTCTCTTCATGAACAAAAGATACCGATAGAATGTTTGTAAGTAAAAACTACTTTATTTATATCTTCAGTCCATGTTTTCGAGAAAATGTTTCAAGGAATGTATCTAATATTATGAAATTATTTTTTAAAATTCAAATTTACCCATGATTTAATTTGGAAAAAATGGTTTAAATGGAATCACATTATCATTTTTTGAATGATGGATTTTTAATTTTTACCAAAAAAGTGAAAGTAATATTAATTATAACGTACATGGTTGTTTCATTTGTATATTTTTCTCTAGTGGTTTATTGTGAGAGAAAAATATTGTTTTATAATCAATCAAATTGATATATTTTATCTATAGAAAAAATCAATGGTTCCCATAAAGAAAACGAATCTAGGTCTACATTCCAAAGGAATATGGTCATTAGGGTTTCAAGACCAACGACGATTATGAACTCACATTGGTAAAACAGATGGGAGGTTGGGATTATCACACCATTTTGGGGGGGAATTATTTCATATTTTTTGACTCTCTTATAAATGTACGATATTTTCAGGAATCTCTTCAAGTACCTAATGCAGGACTGGGTACCCTAATAAAATGATCAGGTGTTTAATCCTTCTTCATACCAAGGGGGTTCTACTAATGGGACCATCTGTATTAGTATGATGTTTCCCACCTATTTCCTATTATTTCTAGAAGCTGTTAGCTTATTATATTTTATAGCCATATAACCCGGTTGTCTAGAGTTTATTCCTATCTAGGGGGATATTGATGAATCTATGATATGATTGAACCTTCATGAGATGTCATATAAATCATATTTAAACTGAAATGAAAGAACATGTAGTTCATTTGTGTCCAATTCATGATGTTTAATGACTTGAGGAAAGAACATATATGAGTGCACTGAGGCATCGAGTATGCAGTTTGAGCCTTTGGGATCTATCCTATGTGTCATGTTTATAACAGGATTCATATTCATCATATTATGGTCTTACCTCAACATAATGATGAGTATAAATATACAATTAATACTCATGAGA
This sequence comes from Viscum album, assembly GCA_963277665.1. Classification (NCBI taxonomy): domain Eukaryota; kingdom Viridiplantae; phylum Streptophyta; class Magnoliopsida; order Santalales; family Viscaceae; genus Viscum; species Viscum album. The sequence goes on from OY728150.1 coordinate 786,352,924, forward strand.
GTTATTTCCCCATGGTTTACCAATATTGGAATTCTTTTAGGAATTACATCGAGGTGGATTTCCTTTGTATGGGAGAAATCGTGTTATTTCACCGCATGGGGATTACACACTGAGGTTTCTCAAGTTAGGGGGGTTTTATTAATCTTGTGATATGATTATTCTAAATCCCTAATCCCATAAGTTTCATATTCAATGTGATAAAAAAGGAATAATATGTTATTTTACTCACTATATTTTGATAGAAGTATTATTCACTAGGGTGGTCTTAATGGGGTGTTTGATTTAGAGAGTAGACTTTAGGAAGGAATCCTATGTATCCTAATTATGGTAGTAATTAGAGTCCCATTAGTTCAATTATCTTACCAATAAGTTGAATGATGATAAATAATGATAAAATCGAAGGAGAGTTTAGGTCCCATGGGTTATTGCATATAAGATAAGGAGGATACTACACTATGGTGGATTCTCGTTAGAAGATATTCAATTATTACCCTCAAACAGATAAATATACGGAACCATGAGTGTCTATCTAAGCATGTATGGATGAAATGGGGATCCCATAATACCCATAGGATTTAATGAGTATCCATTCCTAACCCATTATGGACATTTCCCATTTGAAAGGGGAATTATCGACCAACTAATCATTATTTGTGGTTCACATTGTACAGGAGAACATGAACAAGTACTCCAATTGGATAAGGATGAAATGTCCGGGGGTCTCTAGCTGAAATTCTTTGAGATTCATCCTAAAATTCCGTAATTTTTTTCATTACATGTCCTATATTTCTATTGTACTTGTCAATGGTTTTTTTCGGACATCTCTTATTTGTCTTCGATACTGTTCTAGGGATTTATGGAAATATGCTAAATTTTTAGAGGACATGTCTGATAACTATCATGTGATCCATATGACTTGTCTTGGGGCTACCGCATGATATGGATATCATGTACAAGGTGATTCTCATGATCAAATAATAAATTTCAGAGTGATTTCACATGATTCAGCTAACTTGTCCAAGGAGCCTTTGGATGATCAATGCTAAAACATTCAAGGGTTTTTTGTGATCAAGGGTGATATATTGGAGGCATTCCAAATAATCTAGAAAATTTTCCTAGAGGGACTCATGTGGCTGGGATAATTTTTTCAGAGGACTTCACATTATTTGACTAACATGTCTATGTTTTGTATTAGGATTTCACTAACATGTAGAGGTATTATCGCATGACTAATGAAAAGGTCATACATCATTAATGAACCATAAAATTAAAAGTGGTGTATCTATATTCTCAAAAGTATTTTTCATTTTTTAGCCTTTATCATTAAAATTCTATATGTTTTCCATGAATTGGCATATTAAGACCTTGTATGACCATGTCAACACATAGAAAATCATTTTCCTAATCTGGATTAAGTACTAGAATTAATTAACATTATCATAAGGGTGATTATATAAAGAATATATAGATGTTGTGTAATCCCTTATGTCATTCCCCATGTTTACCTGGTGGAAGACCCTTATGATTTCATGACTATACACTATGATAAGTCTAATCTCTCCTTTGTGATCATGTGTGTGTTTTTTTATAAGGGGGTGAATATATAGGCCTCAACACTCAATATATAGGCCACATCACATAGAAATTATATCGTATATATGGGATTAAGTCAGTGGATCATCACATATTTCAGGTAAATATGTTGTGGGTCATCCATGGTGTTATCTTTATGTCACATGATAAATGATTACCATGAGATCACTACATCATTGTCATATTTCTAGGAACCATGTCCTTTCAAATAGATTTCACATAACCAAATCAATATGTCAGAGGGACTTCTCATGATCAAGATTACATGTTAGAGAGTCATCATGAGATAAAGATGCATATCAAAGAGAATTTATCATGAATTAGGGAGAGTTGTTCAAGGCCCTTTGTGAGATCAAGTTTTCTCATCAGAGGTCCTTTTCATGAAAAATATCATAAATCACCTTCACATATGAGTAAAAAAATTATATTTTATTTTATAAGGCCTATATCACTCTCCCTTTAATTCTCTATCAAGGGATTCTATGATCAAGTGGACATGTCTAATATACTTCTCCTGATAGATGTGGAATGTCTAGAAGCCTTCACATGAGGAGGCAAGAATATCGGTAGGTAATTCACATGAACAATAGACTATTAATTCATGACACATCATCCATTCACCTGAAAATAGGTACGCCACTATTTTTCATGAAGCACCTAAATTTTTCATCTTGTATACTTTATTTGAAAATACTTTACAAAATTTCACATTAATTTTTGATCAAGGTTCCATAATATTGAATGATGTGTCTTAGAGACTTCACATGATTAATGTGACATATAAAAAGTGTTTTTCATAGAAAAATATGACCTACCACTAGATATATCATGTGATCATGGAACTGATCAAATTATATATATAAGCCCTGCAAATGAAAATCAATGTATCATCCATCCCATGAAGCTTCAGTATTTTTTAGAATTTTTTATCAGGGGTTTGGGTGATTGTCAGGTGTCAATCGGTTTACATGTCACATGATTGGAGAAGATCTTCTGATTAATGTTCAAATAATTTGGAAGACATGTCGAAAGGGCTTCAAGTTATATAGTGGGCTATCTGATGGGGATTTTTGTGATCAGAGGGATTCACTAATGGGACTTCTTGTGATCATTATCAGATCACACAGAATACATCATTAGGCCATCTGAAATTCCAATGGTCATGTGACCATGTGTCTTTTTAGTGGTCATGGGATCTATGTGATGCATACAATTTCTTTCCATATATCCATGTTTCCCCTTTATTATTTTATAGAGAAAATAATTCATGTACATTTTTTATTTCTTTAATCATAAAATTATTGATTCTTATTTGGATATAATTGACCCCCCCACAGAAGAAAGGTCCACAAGGGAAAGGATATGGTTATGAAGAATGTAAATGACCCTACAGTCCCATGCACTTATTTTTGTGATTTTTTCGAGTGCATTCCATCTTTTCAGGTGATCGTTTTTATTATTTTTGACCTTCTTATAAATATGGTAGTGAAGGGTCATTCATTTCACTAATGACTTAGACTGTCAAAGATCTTATGATCTCTAAATATCATGTGACTGATTTCAATGACCACTTCATGTAATCCCATCACATATACCATTCATGAGATAAAATTTTGTGATCTATTTATATGATAATGTTTTAATCTATACCTTATCAATAAACTTAAAAACTAATTCATTATAATGTTCACGAACCTAAACACATGGTCTTGGTTATATGGTTGTCTCAGTCACTTTGTGTGATCTATCAGTTCTGTCACACGATCACTTGATCATTATTAAGTTCACATGAATTCCTCATTGAAACATCACAAGTCATATAATGGGTCACATGATCAAGATATTATTCATGGAACATGTGATTTTTGATACCCATATAAGGTATTTCAATCTCTAACCCTTATGTGGTTAATGTAATTCAGATGATGTTTTATAAGGTATGATCTTTTTTTGGAAAGGACCATTTACCATATGAAATATTTCTCTTTATATATATATATGGATTCCATCTTTCATAATAATTTAGTAAAAATGGTTATAGAATCATTTAATCATCATAATCCCGTAGTAACAAGTTTAGATGTCGGCCATTGTTCCATCATCCAGTCATCCTAGATGAATCAGATAGGCATGATGGGGATAAGTCTTATATAATTTCCCATATAAATTTTTTTATCCCTTTATGTGATTGGTCTAACAAATATTTATCCTACCCTTACACCACAATCATCGATCGTACCTCTTTCTTAGGTCTTGAGGACCCATAATACATTTAAAGAAAATAACTCTCATATGGGCTAGTTTGTTACGGAGAAAAAAAATTCTTAGATGGGTATATGATGAATTTTATGCCAACCATATTTAAAGGGAACCATAATCAATTTGATTCAAAAATACATATTTACCAATCAATAATGTTGTATTCTTCTATGAACCAAATTTTTTTATGGTTGTTAATATAGAATCATCAACCAGTATGGAACTTTGGGGTAGACTGGGGCTAAGCCTTTTGGGTTCATCATTCTACCTCCAAATATTCCACATATCTAAAAAACATTTGGATATATGAAGTTGTATGGATATCTAAAACCATTTATTACAGTAATAAGGGTTTGATGGAATACATTTTCTATTAGTTGAGTCCATATACAAATATATTTCATATTACACATCATGAAGTTGGCATCAGTCTTTGCTACATCGACTAAATATGTGGTGCACCAATATTAGGGGATATGTGTGATGAGTTTGTTATTCCATATTCTATATAGAATGACATAGAGAGGACCCCACCCCATTTCTGGGGAATTTATATAGCTAGTTTAATTTTCCCTTGGGAAGGCCACATTCCATGGGGAAGATATCCTATTTATGCAATGTGCATGATATTTTTTCAATAAATATCATTATAAACACAAATACAAGAAGCTAAGGGCTTATCTTTGGAAATATTTCCATAGTGTTGTAGGTTCCCACTAGCCCATAATTGAAGATTTTTCATTAAATGAATTGGGGAGGGAGGTTGTTCCGGGAATTAACTCAACCTTTTAGTTTTTTGGATTTCTTTCTATGTAGATTAGTTGGTATCTACTCCCAACCTAAGGGATGGGTGGATTTAGAGTTACCAAATTTATGATGGAATCATATATGGCATGATGGAGGCATGTTGTGTTGGTCATTCCTATGTTGTACAAACTATACCACCCCTACATTATATTTATAGAGGAAAATCCCTACACCAAATCATTGTTCTATTATCATAGTTATGGGGTTGTATGGGGGATCTCATAGAAAGATACAAATACACGAGCATCCATAACATCCCCAATTTCAATTTCATTCTTTTTTATAGTGTATGAATTGGGTGAAGTTTGTCACATTAAATGACTTGGAAATTAGGGCCTTTATGTTCTTTCATGAACACTTCTCTTTCAAACCCCATAGGATTCCCATTTATAGTATAACTAATAATGGTGTGGGAAGATCTAAGGATCATATTTATATGATGTCAACTTGTGATGGTATCCTTTTTACCCAAATTGATGGTATCATTATATGTGAGTGGTATGTTCCTCATCTGTTCAGTCTTCTGTTTCGATGCATTCATAATAAATGTCATACCCATCTTCTCATTCATTATTAAAATCTAAAAATGGTGGATCAAAAGTTATGGGTAATGTTTACTAGATAAGAGACTTATATTCATAAAGTAATTCCTCCAAAAACACATTATTATTGGTTTGTCTCAAAACAATGATGATATTTTCATTCACTTATATCTATGTGAGAAAATATCCACATCAGTACCCGAGGTTGTAAATTTATCCCTAAACATTTAAGCCAATCCAAGGACTAGAAAGAAAATTTCTTCTAGTAAACTAAAAACTTTGGATATGCCTCTCAAGGAAGGGAGACGTTTAACATCAGTTTCATTTATAGGTTATGTGAGAACAGGAGCATCTAAAATGATCATAGAGCCTATAAGAAAGTCCATGTATACAAATATATTTAAAATTATGTTTATTTAGTGGAGAAACTAGAAGGTAGAGAACAAGGATACTAAACACTAGGGGGTACTACTCATGGAAGATATATTCTTGTAAGGATTTACATCCTTTACTAATCCTATAGGATTATCCTTCAAAAACCATCCCACTAAGGTCAATGATTTCCTTCAAGAACTTTATTCAATATTGAAATGAGTGAAGATTCGGATCCTATGATCAATGTTAGTGCATAATATGGTAGTTCTTACAATTAAGGAGGATGTCATGGAAGATAAGTACCACCATATCATTGAGGAAGCTATAAGACTAGTGTTTTTACCATATTCAATTTTTTAATTGCATTGAAGTTTTACAAATGTAGTTTTCATTTATATGGGTATGAAAGGTAGCTGAAGCGGACATGTTACTCCCTTCTTCCCTATTATATTCTCATGTGGGTATGGATGGTAGAGTTTACTTGGGAATTGACCAGGGAACCAATAGTATGGTCTCCCTAGGTCAAATTGTTCTGATGAGAGTGGTGACAAGCATTCAAGATGCTTTATAATATATACTTCCATCAGTTCCTTACCCAATGCTTTCAACGTTTGCCACATCTAGGGGGCCTTCTTCGCACTAAAAAGGGAAAAAAGGAAGTGGTCCAAACTATCATAACATTGAAATAAAGAACCCTAAATTATGCATTACACTTTGAAAATTTTCCCATTATGTACCATTTTAGCATCTCATTTTGGTTTTCAAAAATGTTTAAGTACCTGTAAATCTTCATTAGAGGAACATAAATCTTTTAATAAGGATATGGCTGGGAAACCTATCTCTCTAATACAGTCTTAAATAATGGACATGGTCTGTTAAGTACAAGAAATGGTTGAGGTTCTTGCATGGTTAGACATGTCACATGTTTCTAACATTATAGTGGTCATTCCATATGACTTGGCATGGGAAAACCGACATATAGAAGTTGATGATAACAATAGATATTATACTATATATTTATCCTTAATAGAGGCATCTTTGTGAAAATGTAATAACTTATCCAAGGACTAAACATATTATCCATTTTATATTATGTTTCATAAAATTTATTTTCTCTTAAATAACATAAAGGTTGAATGAAAATTATGCTGATGGAGAAAACATCAGTGGTGCCACCAACTCAGTCGTCACAGGAGGGTGTTTCCTCTTCCACTGAATATAGGTTCAGTGTGACATATATTTCCAGTGATGAAACTGAGAAATGTGTGTTTCCATCACTGATCATGGTCATTGAATATATGACATCATCATTTTATTCACATTTTAATATATAATATTTTGTTACTCTTATTAAAGTACCTTTACCTCAGACCATGAATGTTTCAGTCCCTTATTCTTTAGGATTTCCCCCATCCAATTTGACTAATGTAGAGACCATATCTTTACCCAACTCATTGTTGGTTGTGATAATTTTTCATTCACATAGTTACTTAGTCCCATAATACATTCTTTTCTCTTGATTGGGATTTTGTCGAACCTCAAAGTCTATGAAACTGCATCAACTAATGTGGAAGAATGTGTTTGTGGATATTTGGAACATAATCTTTGAGGGCCCATTGGAGGATCTTAAAGACCAATTAGGTCATCTCAGGAATATTTTTACTACCCTTATCTATGGGGGATTTGACTATAACAATATCCATTACTAGGTAAAGATTTTTATTTCCTAGAGAGATCATAAGAGGGCCCATGAATTGAGGGTAGTAGTAGTAGAGTCTTCATCATTGGTCAAACAAAGTTAGGAAAATTCCATAAACATGACTTCCCATTATGAGGTGGGGGGAAAATGGATGAAATAAATGTGAAAAAAACATGGAAGGATGATATTGAATGATTTTAGTCTAAAATTGGTCATATTAAAGAGTATCAATCTCAGTTGAAGGATTAACTTCAAACCATAGAGAAAACCATGTTGCACACATAGGGGATATTTAACCTAACGTATAAGGCCTAACTTGATGTTATTTACAGGGTAAAATAATTGCATTGGATTTTATAAGTGGAAATTGAATCCATTAAGAAATTTTTCTAATACATAACCTCCCTATAGAAGAGGTCAATGGATCATATAGAATCCTCTAAGAAGATTGTGTAATGATACTATAGTTTCTTGAACCTCAATTTGTTTAAGGATTCATGGGACAAACTCTAGGATATAGAGGTGCCTCTCTCTTTTGTGTATTATAAATTAATATGACCTTCTAATATTTGTATACTACTATAAATATTTCATTCATTAGTTTTGTTCATGGAATTTCATTGAATTTATTTCATATGGATCATCAATGATACATGTCCTTTGAATAATACTAACTAAAAACAAAATTCCTAGATTTTATCTCCTAAATCATAAATTACTTATCTTGGGAATTGGTCATGAATGAAAACCTACATGAGATTACTCATTTATCTATATACTCTGGTAGTCTTGGGATCACTTGATTTAAAAGGATAACATGGGTGAATATATGTCCTAGATGTAGAGTACTCTAATTTATTCCTAAGTTAGTGGACTTAGCTAGACGGACGTGAGTTTTTTCTAGGGAAAAATAATGATATTACAAAATATTGTATAGTTTTTTATATTTACATGATTTATTCTTAAGATTCATATGAGGAAATCTTAGTGGGGTGGACTTTGATTTTTCCTCGGCCACTATTTTATGGGTTTTCAATGAGACAAGTTTTATGCCTTTTCTATATAAAGAGTTATTAATATTTCATGAATCACATTAAGTTCATATATTTATAGAAGAAACTCAAATTTTTTCTAGGATGACCTTTCTAGGTTTTCAAACTAGTAGGAATTTCATATGTTTTCAATTCGTTTCTTTAGGTATTATAGACCAGAACATTATTGTAGTTTAGGAACTTCTACCTTGGACCATCAATTTCATTGTTTTAGGGTATTTTATTTGTATCCATATATTGATGTAGTTTATTTTTCTTTATCCTATACCAGATGTTTCTATATTTTAGGATCTTTTATCTTATATCATAGGTTGTTTTATTTTAGTGTATTTCATCTCATACCTTCTGCTTATGTAGTTTAAGTTCCTATGTCTTGGATCATCTATTATTTTTATTATGTTTTTTAACTCAAATCATATACTGGTGAAATTTAAGATCTTCTACCTTGCAACATGTATTACTAGTATTGAATGATGAATATTAATGAAGGGTACTAGAATCATTCCCCCATTATGGGATTCTAAAGAACAAGTTTCCATGAAGAGTTCTAATGCCCTGAAATCTTAATTTAGATTATAAATAATGAATTTTACTAAAGGGTTATGGAACACTTATTTCTTGTATAAAACATGAATGATGGATATTCATGATGGTTCAAGACATCCTACATCCTTTCTGATAGTTGTTTTTATGTATTGTTAAATATTAGTGAGGTTGGATCCACTTGGAAAGTTGGAATATGGGTTGTATAAATCACATATCCAAGAGATTGAATTGGTGAATAATGAATGTGGAAGAAATTTTGTGGATGACCCAAAAACACACTAATTTACTATGTTTTATCATAGTGTTGAAGGGGAACATGAGGATTAGAGGTCATTTCCTATAAGGAAGAGATGACTCTAATTAATGGGTCAAAGGACCTTATGTATGATCCTATAGATATTAAGTGAATAGACAAGTAGAGGGGTCCCTGCTTCTTTTCAAAGGATGTAGAATATTTTTGAGGATTTAAGTGTTTGGGTGATGAATTTGTATGTAGGAAAAAGGATATTCAAGGAGGGTTCTAGAACCCTCGGTAGTTTAGTTTCTAGAAGGGGAGCTCAGACCCTATGCCATGTAGTTTTTAGTCACGCAGTGTGTTCCCAAAAAATGTTTGATAATGAAACATCACATTCTTTCTTTGAGAAACGGTTCAATACATAGTGATGTGACGTCAATTATTTAAAATCTACTTGAATAGTTTGGTTATAAGGATTGAAAATCATGGTTTAAAAATAGCGAATTTATATTGAGGTGGAAATAGATGGGTATTTTTTAACCATTGACAATGGTGGAATACCATATTCCATGCAGTAAATACAATAACACTAGGGTTTAATAGGGGCCTCTACTTTGGGACTAGATATCCTCTAGGAAAAGTCTGTTTGGTGTTTTACCGTTCACCAGTTAATCCAAGCATTGTCCCTTTGGATCAAGAATTTTTGGTTACATGTTTGATAATCTAAAGAACCAAGAGAACTAACTCGAGGATAAGGGGTTCCAGGAGAAGGTTATCAAATCAAGTAATCACTTTTGTCATTTGAGACATCAAAGACATGAAGAGTTTATTAAAAATGTAATACTCAAGAAGGTTTTGATCACCCTAAAAGTGATGTCACTGCCTAGTGAACACATTACCATGATGAGGAGATGTGATGAATACTCACTTAAACTTTTTTCTAGACTAGTGAATCTAATAAGAATTTAATGGATCTTACTAGGATAATATGGTGGAACCCATAAGATTTATGAATTTTTAATTTATACTCTAACTTTTTCCTAAACTCTAGAGATAAACAGTTTAGAGAGAAAAGACTTGAATTCTTCTCTGGCCTCCCTTTGTGATTTTTCGTACTTGTACATTTTATGAATCTTTCACAACCACTTTAGGGTCTTATTATTTAGACCATAAGAGGATAAATTTTAAGGTTATACAACTTTTTCCAATTTGAAATAATTTTATGGTCAAGATACACATGGGACAAACATGAGGAGATTTTCACATAATAACCTAGTTAGCATTACCAAGTTCATGAGTAATTCAACATCATTTTGAGAAGGATAATAAATTGTTGTAATTTTTTTAAGGTTTTCAATTCATATGTAACGGTATGGGAGAGTCATTCCAAATATAATCATGAATCACTCTATAGTGATGAGGTCCACTATGATGATTTTAGGGCTCAAATGAATTGTAATTCCCCTCCTATAGGACCAAGATTCTACTAATTGAAAGGTCTAATTCCATTATTAAGATCTATGTGTTATATAGACAATAAAAAATATCTTTTATCTATTATCTGAGCCATGGATGTTTTTCAAAAACCTAAGGACCACATGGAATAAGCAGTGATTGATGGATTCAGGTGCCCATAAAGATGTTGGAAGTACCCTCGAAACATTGGTTGAACCACGTTAAGGTCTTGAGGCCCTTTAAAAATGATTTACAATGAAATATGGTCTACATAATATTACATATTGTAGTGAAGATTAAATTCTTGTGCAATTTAACATCAAGAAACAAGGATGTCTACCATAGAGTTTAATGTCATCAGGTAAGCACATAGAAATCAACGTGATATCAGGAATGATATAATTAGGGGAAATTGCATTGTTTGTTGTAATTTATATGTGAGAAACTCCTCTTATTCATTAATAGACTTATTATTAAGAATTAAGATGTTGGATCCCTTCCTACCAAGATTTATATCACCTATAGTCAAGATGTATGTCGATCTGACTCATACATAGGATGAGAAATTTTGTATGACTTGTTCCTCTGTAAATAGAGTCATATGAAATTTATATAGTTAGGATTACCTAGGTTATAGTAAGAATATTTTAAGGGTAGGAATAATGCCATAGTAATATTCATTATGGATATCCATCCACATAGATCTAACCCACATGTAGAGGATATTGTAATTATATCTTCTTCCCATAGTGATTTCCAACATCATGGTCTGCTAAGAGGTCCTCTACATAGGCCGGGATCATATATAGGGATAGGTAATTTCCATATTTAATTATGGTATAGAGGTGAAAATTCATCCTAAACATAGATTTAGGGATATGATGACCCACTCTATGTAATTTTATGCCCTTTAAGATACACCATATTTCATGTAGTTTAATGTCACGTGACTAGGAAATTTCCCTACAGTTTAACATCATGTGGATAGGATTTTCCCTTGAATTTTAATTCCATGGAACTATATTGTGTCATAGAGAGGAATAACTAACTCTGAGAAATTGGGTCTTCAAAAAATATGCATACCCTGAAATGTAATGGTACAAAGACACAATGTCATAATCATTCTTTCAAAATGGGTACGATTTATACATGTGAAACATCAAGAGTATCTAAATATTCTTGAATATTTGGGTTATGGAAGGTCTAATCATAACTCATGATTATATTACTTAATTAGAGGTGGAACCAGTTGGTATATTCTAACCATTAATAATAGAAAAATCCCATATTCTGTGTAGTTTGGGTAATAAATCTTGGGATTAAGAGGACTCTCCTTTAGAACAAAACAACCTTTAGGAACAAGCTCTATAGAATTGTTTCATTCACTAGAAAATCCTGGTAGGGTCCCTTTAGATTAGATATTCCCTTTTACCTATTTTCTATAGGGGTAAACCATGAGAAAGGGAGCATAAGGATCATGGGATTCCAACAGAATGACATCAAATTAAATAATTTGTTTGTATCAACTAAGATATAGAATATGTGAAGTTTTTTCATAGATAACGTAATATTCAAGAAGGGTTCGATCAGCCTAAAGGATACACCAACATGTATTGAACATATTTCAAGCCAAAAGGAATAAAACATGTGATTATTTAGTATACAATCACCATAGAATATGATCTTTTGAAAGTGAATAACACTTTTCATGTAGTTTAATTCCATGTGATTAGGATGTTTTCATGTAGTTTAACATCATGTGACTAAGATGTTTCAAAATTGGGACTGAAATGGTGGATCTAGGCATCACTACATATCCCATAGTATGAGAATCAATCCATATGTAGTTCTGATGTTATAGAATCCCCTGCGTAGGTCTAACCCGTATGCCAGGGAAGGCACACTTTTATCATTTTCATTATAGATGGGCCAAGGTTTTTAGTTATAGGTTTCACTATGTATATTTCAGTAATAATAATTAAACCACAATAATTTTCAGGCCATTTAGATTCATTCATTTAGGACATGGTATATAATAGAATAAACCATTGATTCAATCTTGATTACTCTTGGACATGGAAAATGATGATGTGTATCCGGGGAATGATGAATGAAAAGGGGGTGTCCAAATGGATATTGATGCTTAAGAAAGTTAAGTCTTCATAGGGGATATATACCATGAAGTAAAATGGTACAGGAATAAAATGTCATATTTTTTTTTTTGACAATGGGTATTATGTACAAATGTGTAAATATAGATTTTATCCAAATAAACTTAAATACTTGTGTTATGTAAGGTATAAATCATAACCCAAGAATATCTAAGAGTACTAAAATTGAAAATTAGTGGGTACATACCAAACATTGATAATGGATTAATCCCATATTCAACACATTCCTGAGAATAACTCCTATGATTAAGGGGGCCCTCACTATGGGAAACAATATCCCCTAGGAACATGATCTTTGGATTTGTTTCATTTACCATTTAATCCTAGTGAGGTCTCTTTGGATAAATAAGTTCATGTTACCAGTTTTTTAAAGGGAGGAACTAGGAGAAAGAGAGCTCAAGGTCCTTGGGGTTTGAAGAAAAGGATATGAACTCAAGTAATTATTTTGTATTAACTTAGATATTACAGATATGATGTTGGTTCATGAAGAATTTAATAATCAATAAAGGTTCACAAACCATAAAGTCTACACCAGTGTGTATTGATCACATTTTGGGGGAGAATGGATAAGACATGAAATTCATGACTACATCGTCATCTGGGGGTGATCTGTTTGTGACGAAGACTTATTATCATGTAGTTTAACCTCATGTAACTAGGATATTGTTCAAATGTTGAACATCATGTTACTATGGAAAGGTTACCAATCCATGACAAGTCTCGGAAATGCTTGATATATTTTCCTTTCATGTTCCCTATGCTCACATTATCCATGCTTGGCATAAGAAACAAGGGAAAAGTGGGAATTTTATTATTCCCCATGAGAGTACACAGTAGGGAATATGTTGGGGTGTTCACAATTTATAGTGGTATATAACCTCAACATGAATCTGAATATCATAGATGGGCGTGATTTCATGGGATATAAAACCTGTCTTGGCCTATAATAGAGTATCTCTACATCACTACACACCCAATGATGAAAGGAAAAATTCCATGCATAGTTCATGGAAGGTTCCCTTCATTAATCTTGTCTAAATTAAGGGAAGTAGTTTGTTTTAATGATTCTATATGTTGTGGTTGGACTAAGTATTGAATATCCGTGTGTCACTATATATCTTATAGTAACAGAAATAACGAATCACATAGTTCTTGAATGGGAAAATTCCATACACAAGCCTAACCCATATAAATAGTGGGGGATTAAATTTTTTATTTATATTTTGGATGGATCTAGTGTCTTATATTTGAGAATCACTACATGTCATTTGATTGATGATATCATTCCACCTAAGGTACTTCAGTATAAAACATATCACATAAGTTTGAACCATAGGTAGTTAAGGGAATTGTTTCTATATATATTATAGATCGACCCAGAATTTATTATCTAGGCATCACTATGTTTCATGTGATTTCAGGAATCAAGAAAAAAATAGTTCTTGGAAAAAAATCACCATGTAGGTCTACAAAATACCTATAGGGGGAATTGTTTCTATTTATATTGTCTTTGGACCCAATATTCTAGATCTAGGTTTCACTATATATCTTGTGATAACATGAATTAAGCCACTTGTAGTTCTTGAATATAAACATCTCCACACCAGTCTAACCCATACACATAGGGGCGTTATTTCAGTTAATATTATGGTTGGACCTAAGATTCGAGATCTGTGCATCACTAAAAAACTTATGATAACACAAATCAATCCACACATAGTACTTGAATGGAAAAATCTCCACACACATCTAAAACATACATATATAAGGGAATCGTTTCCATTTATATGAAATCTAGTCCTATGATTTGAGATTTTGGAGTCACTAAATATCTTATGATAGAAGGAATCAAGCCAAAAAAATTTCTTGAATGGAAAACTTATCCATGCAGATCTGACTCACACAAAGGGAAAGGAGTACATGATTTTGTTTTCAAATATATCTTGATCATGTGTAGTGATCCATCAATAAAGAAACATACTCTGTGAAGTTTAATATCATGTGGTAAATAATTATTCCATGATATTTAACATCATGCAATAAGGAATTATTCCCTGAAATTTAACATAATAAGGTAAGGATGAAATATATTATAATGTTCAAAGTCTTTCTTCTAAGACTTGGGATGTTGTGCAATTTAGAGCCTTACTTACAAGACATAAGATGTTCTGTATTTTATATTCTTTCTACCAAAACAAGAAATCAATGATAGATGTTATGAATTTTTTTTATAAACAATTCATATTTGGGATCATAACACATTCTCCATCCATTTTGGCCAATGATAAAGCTCCATTAGAATATAAATTATCTGTGATGTAAGGCCCTTCCCACATGGGTTTTAGATTTGGAGGATTATTTCCTTGTTTCATTGGGTTTCTATGAGCCAATACCAATTCTCCCAGATGGAGGTGAAATTTTTTATTAAAGTCTTGAATGATCTAATTCTGATGAACATTGGGGTTGTGCAGTGTACACAACCATTTCTCATTGATTCATTCCAACTCATGCTATCACTTTTTTGATTCATCATCACCTAGGAGTTTTACAAAAATAAATATTTAGAGTGATAGAAACCCAACATAAATGGGAAACACTGCTTTTCTTTCATATACCATCAAATATGGGGTCTCTTGTGTGGTCATTCATGCGGTGGTACGTTATGCCCCTAAAACATGAATGAGATTATTTAAATAAGAAATCCTATCCATGTACACAATTTTCTAGATTATATTTAATATAGTGTAAATGAAGTCCTTAATCTATCCATTTTCCACTACATTATAAAAGGATGAACTGTTTGATTCGATGTTGTAATCTGGGTTGAATTTCATCAATTTGGTAGAATACAAGCCATTGTCATTTTCTGTCAATATTGTTTAAGGGACACAAAATATTGTGATGATATTTGACATTATGAAGTAAAATATATTTTCATCCTAACATACTTGAGGTTTATTTCCATGGTATATTTGGAAAAGAAGATACTACGAGTAAGGATTTACTTAAACTGTCAATCTGTATCAGCCATATGATTCCCCATAACATCCATTCCCCATAAGAAAAATATCTAAAAAATATTTATCTATATATAGAGACTCTGGTGGTTGATTGATAAAGTATTAATGAATCTTATATACACTAAATTTCCAAGTATGTTCTACATAGTCAGGTTTCATGGCTTTTAAATTAGAAGAAATCTACCTACTTTAGTGGGAGATTCTGATTCATGACTGATGAGTTTCATAGGAGCCTATTTGTAATTCTTCCATGATAGTGGGAATATCGCATTTTACTATTCACCTATGTAGGATTCCATTGAAACTCCATTTTTGGAGGGATTTTTTCTCATTTGTCCCATCCCGAAGGGTAAATTTCACTACTCGACATTGATTATATTCCCTTTGGCTCGATCTAATTAGAGGGTCTCATTTTGGAGGTAATCAACTATTGGATCCATCCATTTAGGGGTGGATATAGTTTCACCACACCCTAGGGTAGAGTTAAAAATATTTATTTCCTCTATATCAGAAAAAATTAATGATACCACCCTTTTGGTAAAAAATTAGGAAACCCACTTCATCTTAATTGGAGTTGACTAGTATTGTGGATGTATTGTCCATTATGTCGATACAAGAATTTTTTGATCAAGGTATGTGATGAAATATTATGTCAAAGTGTAATTATACCATCAATCCTCTAACATAACCATTGATAGTGTCCAATTATTCCTTACTATTTGTACCCTCATTGTTTATTTGTATAATCACTAGCTTTGAATCCTCTTCGATGTTCTTGTAGCCTATTTGTAGCTATAGGGATAGTTCTAAGACAATAATGAGGGCATGATATTCCACCTCATTATTAGTGCAGCCTCTGATCAATGATAAAGTGTAGGGAAAATTGATTTTTCAGAGGAAACAAAAACAATACTTAGACCAACCCGGTTTACCTTTTGGTTTTCCATCCCCTTTCCAATAAAACAATAGCAGGACCATTAAATATATTTCCAATGATTGAAGAGTATCATAGGAATAAAAAACCTCTTCATCTTGATTTTCAGTGTCCACTGGTGTAATTTTTTGGGTGCAGTGTGATGTAAGGAAATCATCTAGGGCCTTCTTTATAAATACATTCTAAAATATGAACTGGATGTAATATTGTGGTAGAATAACGACCCATTGTGAAAATTTCCGATTCAATATAGGGTGTCCATGTATGTACATGAGTGGGTTCAAACGAGAGACCAAGTGGTATTTTTGATACTATATGTGATTTCATAGATTTTTCACTACAAATATGATTAGAATTCAGTTCTTATAAATATCAAAAAACTAGATCTCGGTACCAAGAAACATTCAATAAATATAGTAGAGACTATTTTCATTCCCCCATATCATTTATCATTTTGATTATTTCACCCAATGATTGTTCCATGGTGGCCACATATATGATAAGGGGATTTCTTTCCACCATCAGTATAAAGAATTATCGGAGCGGTAAGTAATAATTGATATTATAAAATTATTTTTTTAATTATTCATCCCATTAATTGGAAACTCCCATATTCATGAACTATTTGAAGGATAGATATTTTCTAGTTGGTCTAGCTATGAAACACCGAATACCATTGAGAAAACGTGGATCCCCTTAAATGTTTTATGATTCTTGGGGGTGACATTTCCATGATTACACTATTATTTTCGAGATCAACCTCTAGACTAATGTGGTGTACCAAAAATCCAAGGAGTTTCTCTAATGTTACTCTAAAATAACCCTTCAGTGGATTCATATTCAAATTTTGTGGCCACAACTTACTGAAGATTGTTTGAAGATCCTTGAATTGATCACACCATTGTACATATTTGACTACCAAGTCATCGACATTAAATTCCATAATTAATACCAAGAATTGGTAAATTATATATTTCATGGTGCATTTCTAGGTAGTCCCAGTGTTCTTTAATCTAAAGGACCTGAACTGATAGAAGAAGATCTCCTAGGGTTCTCTGAATGCGGTGGAATCCTTTTCTTCAAGGGCCATCCTTATCTAATTATACCTTGAATACCAATCCATGAAGGATAGGGCCTGGAAGCTAGAAGTTAGATCTATAAAATTTCATGATATTGATAATGGTAAGACTCTCTTAGGTAAATGGATATTAAGGTCCCTAAAATTGATGAAGACCCTGATCTTCGTGTTCTATTTCTTGACAAGATTGATATTGGTGAGCTATTTTGGGTAGTTCAATTCCCATAAAAAGTTTTATTTGATAAATTTTTCATCATATTGAATATATACTAGTATCATGAAATGGGTGCATCCTTATAGGGGCCTACATGAATCCTTAATGGTCATTAGGTAAGCCTAGGTGATGTGTAGCCACATCAGGGTTCAACTTAGACATTTCTATATAATTATAAGATAACACCTATCTATCATTTTTTAGTAATTAAATTTACAATTCTTGCTCTAGGAGAGGTATATCAAAACTAATAAACATTGGCCCATGCCTTCCTTTTTTTCAAAAATTCACCTTTCTGAGCTCGTTTGTGGAGGTGGAGAAGCCTTTCTCAAATGTGGGAGGGGAATTCTTAATGTCATCCACTTCTTCTCCTATCCCTGAGTCTGTGGAGGAATTTTTAGACATGGTGGGTTATCTGATGGCATCTCTATCACTATCAAAGTAAGATAAAACATGTTAAGAGTCATTATCATATAGAACTTCCAGAATCATCACAAATATATTCTAAATAGTATTGTTTACTTTTATTCTACCATCGGAGGTTGGAGGATCCTGTACATCCTATATTTCAGTGAATGAATTTGTGTAATAATCAATATATGATGATGGAATGATGGAATTATTATATCCTAATAGAGTAATAGTCTAATCCTCTTTTGATGAATCAACTTGAGCTGATGTGACTTCCATCACATAAACATGGTCTAATGATATTTTTAGTTCATGATGTCTTATTTTGATCATGTATACTACCTAAATCAAATTTATGGCTATTAAATCATCACTATTGATAATATTCTAAGGATTAGTAGGGGCGTTCCATAATCCATTGGTGGATACAAACACATTTCGTCACCCACCATTGGTTTTTTTCAATCCTTCTTTTAAAACCCTTCCTCGTCATATAAGTCCTCACTAGACTCAAAGGGGGAGTTTCCCCCAAGAGTATGCCAACCTTTCCATCAATGAGGTATTTCAAGAATTGATGAAACGTTGAAGGTAATGATACATAGATAAGAAGGAAATGTTTTCCAAGTATAAAATTAGGGGTTGTGTAATCGTGGATAACCATTAACTCATCATTATATGTGAGATCCCCAAACTTATTCATGATCTTGATTGTCCTAATATTCCATTTCTCACTCTTATCACACCATTGAATGATTAGATTTTTTAGAGATAAGTACCCCTCACTATATCCAATATTCAATCGGGTCTGAATCATGATGAAGTTGATCTTGGATCCATTTTCAACTAGGGCCATTCATATATCAATATTAACTTATTTTCCTGAAACATATAGGGGTTTGATATTTACCTAGATAACTTATTCCTAGTGTTGTTCTATGAAAGGCACGATGATATGAAATTCCATTGGAATAGTCTACATTTGATATAACCCAGTTATATAAACTTCTATATCAAACTCTTTTGGGATCTATAAATCATTAATTAGTGCCTCTATGTCCTCTTTTGAAAGTTGGAGAAAATCCAGGATTGATAGTTTCACTGAAAAAACAAATATTTCATAATGATAAATTTTTGTGCCTTAGGTATATATATATCAAGGTTTGGTTTATCCCTATTACATGCCTCAATAGTTGAGGTGTTTGAGTTTTATAGTCTTGGTTCTTTAGTAGAGGTTTAAGGAGAATGTTCTTCGAGTGGAATAGGTTAAAACAACCTTCCCCTTTTTTAAATATGAACAGAAAATCACATCCACTCTAGTCCATCATGTAATCTTACTAGGCTTGTACCAACACTAGAGGGTTTTGAGAAATATCCCTAATTATATTATCCTTGATGGAGTGCTCACCCACAATTCTCACTTACATATATGGATTCCATGGGTATGTAACCAAAATATTGGGTTCGAACATTCCCACTCCATCCCATATATCTCTGAATTCTGCATCCTTGGCCTCCAGCTTCCCGATCAAGTTTTGGGAACTCATAATCTGTGGATTATTCATCAAAAGAGAAGGGATATATTAACTAAATTGTCTTAATATAACAAAAAACGATCTCTTTATTTGACAAGTGTTCTATTTGGTGGGAAGATATAATTCCCTAGATGATATTATTACATGAAAATTGTCTCTCATATAATATTTAAGAGGAGGGATATTTATTTCTATATGGACATTGTACCTAGAAAGAATATCTCCCTAGATTAGTTTCTCATTGAGATTTTTAATATTTTTTCTCTCATTCTCATATTGTGACAATGATTTCTCTATGGAGTGAATTTTGGATCCTTTGGGTAGTGAGTGGGACACATCCACACCTATACCTTTATCCATGGAATAGTTCCACCGAGGAGGTGACAATTCCTCATTCAAAGGTTTTGGTTTCTGTATAATTTTATAATTTCTCATACATGCTTCATCAATTTCTAAATCTAGTTACCCTACCTATCAGGGCACCATTTTTTAGATTGTCCGTCTACCTTTACATATTGGTCTATATCATATTTTATGTTGATGGCCATGACAATAACTAAACTGTGTCGGGAAATGGTAGTTTTCTCATTAATATCCTTGCAATATGGTGGTTCTGCACAACTTCCTTGTATTTAAAGGGTATCATTAGGGTCATTTCTCTTACCACTAACGATATTGAACAAGTTTGGATTACAAAACACATAAGGTTTTATTAACTTTTTCATAAATTCTATATATCTCAGTGGATGAATAATATTATTATGGGATTTCATGTACACGATTTTCAAACATGTCCCAAATAGAAAAGTAATATCTCATGGAGGTAGGATGTGATGGGATGATGGATACCGATATCTACCTCCCAAAACAAAGAAGAATTATTCCTTTTAGGGTGATGATATTGATAAAAATTACCTCATATCGTTATGATGGGAATGTTTTGGAGTCACTCTTAGCACATTATGATCCTATTTTAGAGGATTTGTGGATGATATTTGTGTATAAAAGGAATCCTAAGATGAAAATTATGATATAAGATCCCCCTTCCATATGGGATATGGTTGATCTAGAATTTCTGATAATTTCTCTAGGATGCTCTTCGAGTGTGATGAACATGTTGGTGGTGATTGAGAAAAAAATTACCCTATCCTTACAGGATGGGGTTATTTTGTAGGTTCAATATATATTTTCTATATCCTCATAGGTTTTTATTACCTGAGCAGTGGAGGATGTGATAAAAATACCCCTAGTCTTATGGGATGAGTTTTATCTAGGAAGGCTTCTATGGTGGTTCCTGTTGTGATCCATTTGATATGGAATAATTATACTCGTGTATGATCCTGGGTAAATTACTTCCTATGATGGGAGTAAAATTCTATGAGAATCTATGAATTAGTCCACAACTTTGAATTCATTTTTTGAAATTTGTTGACATTTTTGAGGAGCATAGATTATGAGACTACTAGTGGCCATCTCCCTCTGTTTTTGATGTCTTTGTGCCTTCAAAGTGGGGGATTCTTATTGTATTGACCAACTAGGTATAGAATTACATAGTTATCTAATTTCACCCATGGATATAAAATTATAGGATTTTGTATCAAGGGATATTAGTAGTTATAGAGATATAGGGGACTGTAATGCTCAATATTTTCCCCATCCTTAGATATGTATGTTTGATGGGGCACTGGAAATTAGTCGATGAAGAGTTGTTATGATATAGAGACAAAAAATTCATAGGAATTTTCCATGCTCTTCCACACATAGTTTATGAGATATGAAGAACATCACTATTTTCAGTCAAAAAAAGAGTGTAGTTATTCTCTAGAGATTACCGTCATATCATTGATTAGGGATGTGTCAAGACTTAGATCTCTGATGAGTTTCCAACATGTTTTGGCATATTTAATTCATGATATCCATCACTGGATCATCTAGTATCTCATTGTGATAAGTGGAAATGAACCAAAACATGGTTGGAAGGTTGTTTATGGATAATTGTATCTATATATCATTGTATTCCTAATCTTCATTAGCATTTTATACCTCCACCTAGTCATACCACATAGGTTTTTTCTCTGGGTCTTTCTTTTATCACTGTGAAGTGATGTGATTGTTGATGGGGAACAACATATGGTTAACCCTGGGGTTTTGAGAACATCTCTAAATGAAGGTGTCTCAGTTTTGGGCACATAGCTATGTGAAGGTGCCTGGGAAAGGGGAAGACTTCCATTTCTGAGAGAGATATTACCATGGGGAGGTTTTTCACAGTATACATCAGTAGTAGAGTCACTACGATCTAAATCATGAATACCTTAAGGAAAAATATCAATGTAGTGACTTCATTTTTATTTAGTTGAAGAGTCGATTGACCAATGATGTGCTATGTATATACATTATACAACCTCAAGGACTCTATTATTGATAAGATCAGGGATATAATACCCATTTTTCATCACTAATGGAATATGATGACCTGCCTTTTAGGGTTCCGTGGGAATATGAACCTACTTCATGTTGGTTTCTGGAATACATTAACAACCCTCTCAGGTTGTGGGTATATAAGCCCACTATCGATAATATACCAGAGTATTCTGATGAGATCCATTATTATCGGTAGGAACATGAGACTACCTATATGTGGTTTCCAAAATATGTTATCCTATTCTAGTTGATGCAAGGGAATAATCCTATTACAAATATTCATTCCCCATCAGAATATATTGGTAAAACTAAGGAATGGGAGATGGAAATGATCCTCCAGTTGTATGGACTCTAAAGGATATTGGTGAAGTCACTCATTAGTGGAGGTAGGGATATGAAACTGGATTCCATGTACTACTAGAATTTTTTGAGTATATTTATCATTATGTATATGAGCCTTCTCTAAGGTCATTTCCAAATTGTACTGACAAACCTCTATTGGAACAAGGATATGATCCCATTTCTATTCCACTAGAGTATAACAATGGGATTTTTATAGGGTCATGTTATTTTCAAAAGTAATTTTCCAAAATGAGCTAGTGATCCCTAGTTTTAATGGGTATATGAGTTCGTACATGTGCCTCTTACTTTATAGGAATATGTTGATAATCCTCCAAGATAAGAGAAATAATGAGTGCTTTCTCTAGAGCATCCACCTATTAATACTGATCATTCTAATATAATTTTATGGCTATTATGATAGGGATATATTCTTATCCCAACATTTTTACTAGTACCGTAATATATTTATGGGTCTTTTATGTTGTTTTTAGAAATTAGTTATAGTTTATTAATGTGTGTATAATAATGTATTCCTTCACATTCTCATTCTCCAATATATATTGGAAAATGTATTCGATTGAATCGATGATATTATACAAACCCTATCCTCCTCCTATTACAATCATATGTTGATGGGATTCATGTGTGGGGGGAGGGATATGTGCCTCCCCCCTACATGTTAGAGGAATATGTGTGTGCATATATGATCTGAGTGAATAGGGATATGAGATTGACCATTGGACACCACTAAAATATGGTAAAAGGATTCTTCAATGGATGGACCGATATGTTCCCACTACCATTTACAAAGTACATTACATGCCTATTAATACCTCTTTGGTATCCATTCAGGATTGTCTAGGGTTGAAATTTTGTAGGTGGTTCTCTCAGCAGGCGATTGAGGGGCACTGCCAATATGATGATGGGGACGATTGTTGATAGGAACCCTCCTAGGTATCTCCTATAAAAATATGGATTCATAGTAAACTCCTTGATTCAAATTTCTATGATATGAACTGGGATGGTTTTCACACTTCTGGGATAATATTCCAAAGTGATTGGTTCTGAATATAGCTACCACTAGCTTCATTGTATCTTTCATCCAATAATACAAATATGTCATCTTTAGTGACTGGAGACCTCTACATTCCACCTCAACTATCAGGATCATTCCATATTGGTATATTTCTTGAACCATCATGTTATCCTCCTAAAGCTAAAGGTCTACAGTGGGTGAGGTTGTTCTGTGACCCATGGAGTTTATTACTATAGATGAGATTCCAAAATATTCTATTGATGAAGAAAATATCTCATGTGTAGTTGTATTTTAGATTAGTTTCTACAGAAAAAAATACTAAAAGGAATATATTAATTGATCAGTACATTATCGCAAGTGTGAAACATTCTTAATTAGCTATGTATAGGAAGCACAATTCTCATTTCTTGTTCACGGTTCGACCATTTTTTATCCCATGAAAATTTCCCAGTCATATGTTCTATTTCTTGGGGTTCCCTATTATGATTTATTATTTAAGTATTTCCTATTGTTTATTGCATTTTCATTTTCATTAGTGATGAAAAATAAAATTTCCTAGTATATTTTTGACCAGTCATTTTGATTATTTGAAAGATTCACATCAATTTCAACATTTTTTATTCATCAAAATATTCTATTCTGATAGTTGATTGTGAATTACCTAGTTTAGATTAAAAATAAATGATATTTTTATGATATATCAATATAAAAATACAATGGTTACCACATCCATAATGAATCTTAAACTTCATTCTAAAGGTAGATTACCATTGGGAATTCAATACCAATGATTCCTTGTAGCTCACATTATTCGAGAGGATGCGAGGTCAAACTCAATGGAAACTTTTGGGAGGATTATTTCCTATTCTTAGACTCTCTTATATATTTATGATATCTTAATGAATATCTTCCTGATCTCGATACATGATTAGTTAACAAAATAAAATGATTGAGTGTTGAATCCTTCTCTGTGTAAATATGGTTCTATTAATGAGACATTTTTTATGCATCTGAGGTTCCCCATCTATTTCCTATTATTTAATCTCAATTAGTAGATTTTTATATTTTTAAGTTGTAAACCTTGGAACCCTAGAGTTTAAGTCCATCCAAAGAGTAAAATGTTGTTTCTAGTATAGGATTGGAATTTTATGAGGTGGCCTACATATCCTGGTTATAAATGAATCAAAACACATGTAGTTTACTTGATCCAAAGAGTTCATTTTATTAAAATGTGGAAAGTAAATATATGAGGGAATATATTCACCAGGTAAGGAGATCAAGCCTTAGTATTGTGTCCAATGTATCCTAATTATAAGAGGAATTATAGTTACCATAGTTCGATATGCCATCAAACCACTGATAATAGGTAACATAGAATTAGTACTCATGAAGGTTATTCCACTAGGGTTTACCAAAATAAGAATGTATTCATTATTTACACATATGTATATTCCCATTTATGAGGGTAGTAATATCATGTCCCTGAATGGGGATCACACATTGAGGTTTCCTAGGATTGGGGAATTTTATGATGGTCATGATATGATCATTGAAAATACTAAAGCACATGCGAGTCATGATCGGTGTGAGAAACAATTGATGGTAAGTGGTCACACTCATTAATTATAGATATGGGACATATGAACTGGGGAATACCTAATGGGGTGTTTGATATGGGGCTCAAGCCATAGGAAGGGATCCAAAATATCATTCTTCAATGTGTAATCAATGTCCCCATAATTTGATTAGATTATCAATATACTAATGGGTGAGGAAGAATGACAACACAATAAGAGATTTTGGGTCCCATGGGTTATATTGTATGATATTTAGTGGTTATTTCACCTAGGTGGATATCCATTGGATGTAACACAACCCTTATCCACTAAAAGATAAAGAGTAATAACCATGCATGGCCAATTGAGCATCTCTGGATGGCATGAAAATCCCATAATACCCATAGAATTTCATGAGTATAAATTTCTAAATGGTTATGAAAATTTCCTATATGAAATTAGAATAATTGATCAAATACCCATGGTTTAGTGTTCACATGGTTCAGGGGAACATTCCAAGGTACTCTTATTGGACAAGGATGAAATTTCTTTGGGTTTCTGCCTAACATGTCTAGAGTGTTTTCCAGATATGTCCTGATTGTATTCCATACATATCATGGGTGTCTATCAGACATTCCTGGGGTGTATTATGTACATGTCATAATTGTATTCCTGACACGACTAGGGATGTCTAGAAAAGTACTAGTTCTTTAGAGGACATGTATGAGATCTATCACACGATCCACTTGACTTTTCTAAGGGCTACCCCATGACAAGGCTGATATGTCTATGGTTCTTTATGTGATCTATGTAGATGTGTTAGAGGGTTGTCTCCTGATTAATTTGACTTGTTTGAGGTGCCTTTTTGTGTTTTCTGCAGAAACATCCATGGGTGTCACGTGATCAATGATGGCATGTTATAAGGTTACTTCATGATCAGGTTGACATTCCTATAGGAATTTGCATGGATTGGCTGATATGTTTATAACACTTCATGTGATTAGACTGACATGTCTTGGTGTTGGAAAATGATCTAGATAATATTTTAGGGTATTTTCACATGAGTAATGAATATTTACCACGAATAACATGATCCCTTCTCATGAAATGAAACATATCCATATTCACATTGGTTTCCATGTTTTTTATCCATCATATCATTAATTACTATTTTAAGGCATTTGATTGTTCATAACTCATGTGACCATGTCGATGTATGGAAACACTACTGTGTAATCTGTCCAAAGAACTAGAAGCCCTTCGTGTGATCAAAATAATAATCACACAAATCATATATACATGTTTTGTAATACCTTAAGTTATTACCTAGATTTACTTTGAGGAACACCCTTGCAATATCATGGTTTTCTACACAAAGAAGTCTACTCTGGACTCTGGGAACCAAAGTGTCTATTTTCTTATACTGAGAGGGAGGAATTTATATAACTCATCACCCCATATCTACACCACATTACATGTAATGTATGTCGCAAATTGGTCTTGGGTCAGTGGATCAACATGCATTTTTAGGAACCATCAAGGGGTCATCCATGGAATCAACATTGTATTATTTGATAAATAGTAACTATGACATCACTATGTCGTCCACATATTTATTGGACACAAGGATTATTAAAGTGAATTTTCATTATCAAATAAACTGGTCAATGTTCATTGAAAATATCAGGATGAAATAATAGGGAGTCCTCACATGAACATAATGCCTGTCGATGAGGATTCATTATAATCTTTGGATAATTTTATGGGCCCCTACACAAGATCAAGATGGCTCATTAGAGGGCCTCCACATGGAAATCATCATAACTATTCTTCGAATAAGGGTGGAACTTTTTAATCTTTAATTTTATAATTCCTATGGTTCTCTCCCATCTCTTGTCCATAAGGGTGTCAGGTGATCATATAGACATGTTTTATGACCTTCACATGATTGAGGTTTCATGTCTAGTGGCCATTGTATGACAAGGCCAATATGTCGGTGGGGATTTTACATGATCAACAGACTTGTTAAATTGAATTCTTATTCTCTTCATATGAAAATTGGTGTAACTCCATATCATAGGAATCTCCACCAAATTTCATCTTTTATTTTTTATTTTACACGGCTTCCGGAATTTCTCCATTGATTATTCATTGGGTAATCTTGTGATTGAATGAACCTATCTGAGGGAATTAACATGATGTAGGTGACATGGACAAATGATTTTGTGTGGCTTGGGTAATAAGTCACGAGGTATCTCATGTGATTATTGAACTGGTCACATGAGTCATATAAGCCCTTCAAATGAAAATAAACTCAACGTCCATCTTATGAATCATATTCCTTTTTCATCATTTAATTTGTAACAATACTTGGGTTATTTATAGGATTTAATTAGTTGATATGTATTATTATTGGAGGAACTGATCTGATAGAATATTATATAATTAAGAATGCTTTTCTAAAGGGATTCACATGATGAGTTAGGCTGTCTGGTGGATCTTTGTATGATCAGAAGGATTCTCTAAAGGGGATTCATGTTATCATCATTAGTTATTTCATAATTCATAATACATCTATGTGAAATTTCTAGGGTCATACAACCACATTCCTTCTTGGTGGTCATGTGATTCACATGAACCTACTTCCTCTATTCCATGTAGCCATGCTACCCATTTCTTTTTCAAATAAAATAATAATGATTATATGGGTATGTCATTGATTCCAAAATGTTTTATGCTCATTTGGAAACCATCAACAATGTAATGAATAAAATTTTCTTCCATCATGACCTATTAATGATTTGAATCTTCATCTATAATTTTCAAAGGTTATTTTAAAATAAAAAATTCTCCTTTAATTTTGGGATATTTTATATTTTTAATGAGTGATTTCAATGTAAAAAGGTGTTTTTTCTCAAGAAATAATCCAGAGACTCTTTAAAGAAACTTTTCATCTATGATAATATCCATGGATCTCACATATGATTTACTAGGGATATGAATTGAAGACATCATCCTAATTATTTATATGAATGGTTTATTATCATAATGATATGATGTTTATGAAACCAATTTATTTTGTAGATATTATACTATGATAAAATATTGAAATGTTTGTGAAAATAGTTTCATTTTTCATGTATTATGAAATTTTGAATGATTTATGATCTTATAGAACACATCAGTTTGATTTTAAATATGTGACTTGTGGTCCTTGAATTGTAATATCCCTCTAATTCAATTGGTAATGATTGATATCTCATGAGATAATAAGGAATGGAATTCAGAGTGAAACGAATTTAGTATGGGTTATGCCTATTTTGATAGTCTTGGTAGTGAAACATAACTAATATGATGGAATGGGAAGTGATCCCAATCTATAATGATAGTTTTGGAAGTGATCTTTAACTACAATGAAAATTATTTTAAACAATTTCATGTATTCCATAAACTTATGTCTTATAAAAATTTTATGGTCGCATGACTCATATTCATTTATTTATATATGATTCATGTCTTATGAACTATCAATCTATATTGCATTATTCAAAAATATGTTCTATGATACATAGGGTATTGATTTTCAAATTTTAAGCTCATGTTCTAACACCCTTATCATAATGTTATATTTAAGTGATCATTTATATCTCCCATATTTACCCTTACTGAGCATCTAACATCACCCTTTATAATGCATCATTATCCTAAGATATTATAAAACAAATTAAGAATGATTTTCAAAATAAGGGTCGTAGTTATTAAGATCTAATTGGGTGATGAGTTAGATATTTTATGAACTATTTTTTATGTATTAACGTTTCTAAAGAAACAATACCTTTGAAATTATATGACTTGTATTTATGAAATGAATTTAATATTAATCTTAAAATATAAAATAATTATTTTATGAAAATCATGGTTGACTAAAGATTGTATCATAGGTTAGGTTTATTCAATATTTAGATATTATGATTAGAGAAATTTAGTAAAAACATAAGGGATGTGTTTAAGTATAGGATAAAATCCTAATGTTTTTTAAGGAATGGAATATTGATTTTTTAAGCAATACATTCAAATATGGATACCTCATGTGGACATGATTTTTTAATAGATAAATATAGAGTTATTAAACGTGAAAATAGTTAGGTATATCTTAAGAATCATTCAGTTGCATAGTTTTTTTCACTTTCTACACACCTAGTTTGATACTCTTTAGGGATATTCTTAGGTTAACTCACATTTTCCTTATAAATTTTTTTGACTTATTTGAATATATGATAACCAATAATTGGATAGGTTAAGGATAAGGTATCATATATTGAAAAAAAGGCATCATGATTTAGACATATTATAAATTATTTCTCAAGATTATATGGTTTCCCACGATGATTATTGTTTCTCATAATATGATTTTTTATTTTGGTAAATGGATGGAACTATAATGATTCATGTTAGTGATGATTTTGAAGGAAAATGGAATAATTGTCTTTATGATTAATGAAATAAATTGGGAACCTAAATGTCAAACATTTTCATTTTTTCAAACTAGGTATATCATTATTTGATTATCAACAACAACATGTGAGAGTTTCTATAAACACATAATAATATAAATATAGAGTTTAATTATTGACATAGAGGAATGATGATTTAGATTCATAATTTTTTAGGATGTTTAAGAAGTAATTTAGGGAATATCTTAAAGGAACAAAAATATTTCTTCTATGTGGAAACAAAAGGAATATATCAATTAAATTCTAAAAAAATATAGACTTTGATGGATGGATATGATATTCATCCTAAGGTATAATTTATAGTTCAATGTCTCATGTTTAGGGGAAATGGGAATTATATAATCCAATACCTTAATATAATGGTTAACTCTTAGACCAAGTAAAAACCTATGTTATTTATATTTATGATAATTATGTTCTATAAGTATTATATATATATATATAATATTTTGGGTATTTGAATCATGATTCATCTATGTATTATTCAACATTATTTTTTTTATTTAAGGATTTTAAAACATATTTGGAATAGTACTAATAACTAAGATAAATGATTTATTTTTAAGGGTATAATATTTAATTATTATAAAGTGATGATGAAGTGAATTAGATAGTA
Organism: Viscum album; assembly: GCA_963277665.1. Classification (NCBI taxonomy): domain Eukaryota; kingdom Viridiplantae; phylum Streptophyta; class Magnoliopsida; order Santalales; family Viscaceae; genus Viscum; species Viscum album. The sequence continues at coordinate 786,383,332 of OY728150.1, forward strand.
TTTGGGACCTTGAAATTAGTTATTGATTTAATGATTAAGTGACTTAGTTCATCATTGATGATGATTATTGAATTTTTGGATTGATATAATATATTAAACAAACATTTATTTTTTTAGAGGATAACAGATTACTTGAAAATTTATTATTTCATCTGAGTTTAGCTTAAGAATTATCCATACGAAAATGGATTTATAGGATTAAGTGAATGACATGTCATTTAAGGTTTTATGTGATAGGATTTTGAGGGGATTTTAAAAATTTATTATGTTTTTGCAATAATACACTATTTACATTTAAATAAAATATTTGGTTAGTATATGATTTGATGTTAAGTTAATTGGTTAGTGAGATATAGATAAACTAGGTGATATAAAAATGATTCGTTGACAATGTATTATTTTCTAGATCTTTTTGGTCATGACTGATATTACCTTTTAGGCATCTAAATTTTATTTATGATATTATGGTGATGTACACTACATTATAATATTATATAGTGATTTATCATTTTGATTAATGATATTTTGGGAGATACTTCATTGGGTTATTGTATATGTAACCTTTATGTTTAACAGGTGATTCACCATGATATATTATTTTATAATAATTCAATTAATTTTTTAGAAATGTAAGATAAAAGGTTTGAGATCACATTTAAAGACAAAAAATTCTATAATGTCGAGTTCATTAATATTTTTTGGGATGTACGGTTAAGTAAATAATGATATAAGTGTTACCTTTTTTATTATTGTGAAAATTTCTGATTAAAATGTATTATTTTTTCATGTTAGGGTTTATTAATTTTTGATATTATCTGACCCTATGATTAACATTCAATTTTGGTTAATATTATTTGGAAAGTGGAATTATATAATATCCTTTTGTGGATTATGAAGTTGATTTTAGTGTTTCACTCATGAAAACATCATCTTGAATACTCATCATTTGGAGAAAAAGATGAGATTATGGAGGAAAATGATTAAAGGATGAAATTATAATTGTGATCTACGTATATTTATTTATATTCTTATTCTAGATGGTAATGGAATTTCGTGACTCTAGGCAAAGGATCTTGAAAAAAAAGGTTTTAAAATTACCATAATTTCCAATGAATTGATAGTTATTTTCACACATCTTTGGCTTATAGTTTTCTGGTCATTAACTTTATCATGATCATTCATTTTCTTATGATCAATGATCCCTATCATTGTCCATTATTATTTTGACAGTCATTTTATTAAATGTCAAATTTTTTACTTCCCACAAATGTTATTCTATTTGGAAACCTAGTTATGTGTTATTTAAGATAAAAATAATATTTTCCTTTCCCTATTATCAGGATGAAGCTTTATTAACTCTTTCTAAAATGTTAGTTTTCAATAACAAAATTTTAAAATATCAAGAACTTGTTTATTAACCATATGATCAAATTTTGGGGATTATGTTGATTAAAGGGTGTATAATGTTACACCCTAAAATTTTAAAATAACTCTATGTTCGATAGCGTAACAACACACAATAGTGATCTTAAATAAACAATAAAGTATTATTATTTTATATACATTATAATATTTCAATTGAATTAAAAGGTATGAATATAATTAATTAATTATGAAAATATATAATGTTTATAGTAAATAAAAAAATTACTGATAAATTCTTAGGAATTAAGAAATTAGATTTTGGTAGTCATTTTATAATTTTTCTTCAAAATTATATAATTAAGATAATATTATAAATATTGTTTTGAAATTTTTAAGACTTATTTGATAAAATAATTTCATTCTTTAAATCATCAAATAAATATTATCCTTTAATTATTTTTTTATATTTTTTGAATATATTTTCTCTCTTCTGAATAGGGATAAGTACTGATTATTATTGAATAGTGTGTTTCTCTTTCAAGCATTTAAAAACTAAAATTTTATTTTAAGATAATTTAAATGTAAAATTAGTTATTTTATATTGTTTATATTCCAATTATGTTCACTATAATCAATTTCATGGCTAAATTTGGTATTAAAAAGTATACTAAAAATGAAATTTTCTAGAGGATACAATTTTTTCGTTATGTTTTCCATTTTTAACATAAAAGACTTTCTACCACTTTTAGGAATAGAATCAAGAAAAATAGAGCCCATATTTTTAATCACGAGGTTAATTTTTTAAATAGATCCCATTAATTTTTTCAGTATAAATAGTACCCTTAGCAAATATTTTTCCCCTAGGTAAGTTTAAATCGAGTCATTATATAGCTACCCCCAATTTACAAACATTGACATTACATAAATTTTGCAAAATACTTGAACATTATAAAAACAAATTCTCAAAGACCGTAGTTGGTATAGTTCCTTTGGTCACATGGAAGCATAGACACTAGTTCATATGTGAGCTATATCAACTCCCACTAGTTTCTTCATGACTAACACCATTCTTAGACATATCAAACATAGTACATATCATCATAACATGGAGGAAATAAAACACAAAATGGGTGAGATCAAATGCTCAGTAAGCATAAACAAGGGAGACATGTAAGAATAAACATGTGTATAAGGGTATGAGAATGTGATCATGTAAATAGAAGATCATACCATGAAAACCAAAGATCATAACTGAAATCATGGCATGATGATTAGCAGTTCATAAGAAATGAATCATATGAAATAAAGATCCTTAGCCAGGAACTCGTAGCATAGGAATAAGAAACAGAATTTCAGAAAACACATAAGAATATATTATTTCCATAGTAGCCAAGGCATCACTTACACGATCATCTTAGTAGTATGGTTTCATTCCTCATACCATCATAGTAGTCTTGGTTCACTCCCATGGCCATCATAGTAGCATGAGTTCACTCTTCATACCATCTTAGTAGTAATGGCTCACTCCCATGGACATCATAGTAGTGAAGGTTCACTCCCAATACCATCTTAGTTTATCTCGTGAGATATAAAACTTTAACCAATTCATTAGTGGGAGATATAGGTCCCAATAATCAAATAATGAATACACATACATGTTCCACTAGATCAAAAATAAACATATCATAACTCATTGAATGAAATGGGTAATGTAAACATAAAAACATATCATAACCTGTGGAAAGAGAAATCTTTCATAATCATTTCATCATAAACATAACTGATGAAAAAAAATAATGTTTCAAAATCATGTAACCCATGAAATAGAAATGGGTTTCAAAACATCATACCATAAAAACATAATACATTCAGATAAATAATATGAATGGAAACATTTAATAATTTCTCCAGAAAGGTATGAGTAACACCAATGGATGTTATCTTATTTGGGAAATAACTTTAAATGATCTTTTAAAACATTTCATGAGTAAAATATCCTTTTTTTCTTTGAAATTTATTTATAACATAAAACATTTTGAAAACCTTTTCATTTTAAGAAAACATTGAACTTTCATTAACAAGACTTGAAATCATTTTTAAAATATTTTTTCTTGAAAATATATAAAATAATATTCAAAAAATTTTAAAAACTTTTTTCATTGAAAACACTTTGAAAACTTATAAAAAGATATTGAATTTTTTTAAAACCATTATACTTGAAATCATATAAAATAACCTTGAAAACATTTTTAAAAATATTTTTCTTGAAAACATATATAAGAAGCTTAAAAATATTTTTTTTAAAAATACCATGAAAACTTATAAATAGATCTTGAAAACTTTTTGAAAACCAATTTTATTGAAAAATAATTTTAAAATCATTTTCTTAAATATTAACCTTATTAAAATGCAAAGGAAGCTTCAAAGTAATGATGTAAAGTAAATCTGTAAATGTCGTACAAGGTCAAAATATCATTCCTTTTACACGGTAAAAAATGTTAGAAATATTCCATGTTTGGAAAGTGACAAGAAGATTCCCCTGAATATATTGGTAAAAGAAAAAAGGGAAAAACTTTATTTAAAATATTATAGTATAATGGTATAACATTCTTGGAAATCCTTTTTAGAAAACAGAGACTTCCGACAGAAGAGTGGGTAAAGTCAGGCTTTCCTAAAAACACTTTCTTACTTGTCTTGTGTACCAAAAAGTAGAATATGGTAATAATATATTATTATATCATGAAATAACAGAGGATAAGGAAACTAATTATTATTCTTGAGAAATGGATTATATTATTTCATCAAGGGAATCATAAACATAAACAATCTCGGAATGTGATGAGATTGTCTCAATAAACTCTTATAACTTAATAACTTGGGATCATAGTCTCAATGTAAGAAAATTAAATTAAATGAAGATTAATATATAATTAAAATAAGTATAATCATGATATAAAATATAAAATTGAAGTATATACATCTTGAACAAGAGTTTAGGTGCATAATAAAACAAGAGTCTCAAAGAAGGCAAATTGAGACAAAATTGTTTTACAAATTTGGTTACTTTTGAATGTTAAACCCCATGAAAGAAGAGTCATAAAATGGGAATGTTAATACCCAAAAAATTTAAGTAAAATATACATATAATTAAAAAAATTTAATTATATACACCACACAAAATTAAGGAGTGGTGAACATAGCTTGTATCTCACAGAAATTAGAAGTGAGATGAAATCCCCTTACCTTGGGTCTTGACTGTCTCCATACTCATTCAATGTTCCGGTATAAAAAATATAATTTTTTTATAAATAATTTATGGAATAATATTATTATAAATAATTCCATATATTGTTTTATTATGGTCATATATTACCCTCTTTTTAAAAATCCTATGTTAATGTTTCACTTCGGGTAAAATTTACTTTGTTCTTCGCATGGGTCTTAATTTATTACATATTTAGTCCTTATAATTATATCATGATTCCCAAATGTAAAAAATGATATAAATATTAGGAATATAACTTATATTTTTATTATAATAATCTATATAATATAGTAGTACTAAATGTAACACACAGTTCATGGAGACTGTAAGTCGTACGTATGCATGAACGTTGTTTCCATTTTTATTGTCGTATTTAAAGAAAGTATGTAAATGGTATATATATATATATAATTGTTAAAGTATCATTAATATATCATATATATCATATATGTTCATTAAAAATACTGTTAATACATTCTATGTGGTGTGTGAATGAATCACATCACATTGAGTGGGCGGCAGTCCACACTTCCTCAAACTAGATTATCGTATTAACCACAAATGGAATGTAAAGAGATATTTGTTGTAAAATGAATAGAAAAGAAAAAATACATAATAAATATAATATTTTACATATACTAATATATTATCCATCATAATTTAAACCATGATAGGTGGTAAATGATAAATGAACAATCATCATTTGATGAGGCAGTAGTTCGCCATACACAGAAACAGTATGTTCAACATCAATTAGATGGAGGTGTCTGTAAGTGTAGGTCAAAACCTTTGCATAAAAAATCCTATTATTTGGAGGATACTAGTTTTTTCACACAATAGTGGAATAAATATATTGGAGTTACTGGAGATGTAAAATAAATGGAAGGAGCTTGAGAGAAGGTGTTACCTCAAAATCAGGAAACTCCTTCTGATTTGTTCCAAAATGATTCATTGAGAATATTCCTTCCCTAAGGAGGAATTCAAGGTTTAAGAGAGTATTTTTGGGAGGCTACATGGGAATATAATTTACTAGCTTTAAAGGTTTGAGATGTGTAAGTAATGGGTAGAGGTGGTGACCTTTTATAGGGAAGTAAAATGACTTATTTGGAATTTCTAGAAACAAATTAGCTGTGCACATTATCTTACCTTAAAATCCTTATAAAATCAACCAAAATAAATAGTTGAAGGTTTATGGACTAAATATGGACATAAAAAGTGTTTTGGATAAGTGTTTTGTCATTTGGGACCTTAATTTTAAGGGATAACCCCTAATTAAGATTAATTTGTCCTTAACTACTATGATTAATTTTAATCACTTTTACTAATCATTCTGGTAAGAAAATTAACATGGACTTATTAGAATCAAAATATTAGTTTGAAGATAATTTTGTATTTCAGATTTTTGAAATTCAATTCACAGAAGTGTAAAAATTTATATTAGTGCTAATCTTGTAGACGATACGAAATAAATGGGTTTACAAGTAGTAAAAAGTTCAAAAATATGTTATGATTTAATATTCAATTTACATGTGAAATTGATTTGAATAAATTAAATTTTATTAATAGATTTGATAATTTTCTAATTTTATCATAAAACATATTTATAATATCATTTATCATTAATAATCAATTATACTAAAAGGCTTTTTAACTAAAAAAGAGTATTTTCACTTTTCCACAAAAAATGTTGTTTCTCAAAAAAATCCCAAAAATTCAGCCTAAGAAAATTTAGATGTTATTAATTTAAAAATGAAGTTTATTTTATCCAATAAAATAACTTAATGTTTTTAAAATTAATTTTATTATTAAAAATCGGTCCATTTAAGAAAAAGATAGTTTTAACATAAAAGGAGTTTACAAAAAATATTTTCTTTCATTATTAAAATGTTTTATTTATATAAAACATTTATAAAAAATATTTTTAAAGTAGTTATTACTATTCCTATAAATTTTTTAAATTTTTAGGTTATAATTATCTCAATTAATTAATTGTATATATTGAAATAAGTTTCATAGAAAATCAGTGTTGCGTGCATCATATGCTAAGTCGGTGTTTCTTGTAGTGAAAGGAAAGTCAGTGTTTCATGTAGCACAAGACAAGATGGAATTTCATGTGAAAGTAATGTTTGAATTAGTGTTTTAATATATATATATATATATAAGGAACTATTTCTAGTTTCATGTGAAAGTAAAATTATTGAAATGCTAAATTAATTCAAGAAAAAAAATTCTCAAAATCTCGTGGTGTTACATTCTACGCCCCTTAAAATGAATTTCACCATAAAAATTCATCTGGGTTATCAAAGGTTTAATACTTTAATGTTTTATTCATAGAAATCTCCATTGTAAAAATTTATTCAAAAACATCACTTAAAAAGGTAATTTTGGAACCATAACGATTACCCAATAAAACATATTAATGGTCTTCTACATAGGAGAACATAGGTTGGGTGTGAAGATTAGACATGGAAAAAGAGAATAAATATTTATAGGGATTGATTGAGGTCCTCAATCACAATCAATTTAATGATCAACGGAAATTTGAGGGCCTCAATGTCATAAATCCGTTATGTTTTAAAAGGCCCTCCGCTCAATGAAATTTACGGTATTAGGGCAATAATTTTTTGATCAATTTCAGAATGTTGAGTAATTATTTATAAATTTATATAAACAAAATTTAATTCTTTTGTTTTCTTTGAAAAATTTATAATAAATCCATTACCACATAAAATTAATGTCCAGAAATAAACTTTTATGATTAATGCACCAAAATATGCATTTAATGTATCTTAAGGCCCATAAAAGAATAAAAAGTCTAACTATTTGTATCTTAAAAAATATGAACATGCATTAATATATAAAAATAAATGTAACACAACTAGTTCATCATAAATATTTATTTAATAAAAATAGATATACATTAACTAGGGAATTATGTAGGCTAGTTTTTTGCATGAAATACATATCATCCTTCGGTCATGGGTTAAATACTCATAGCATTGCTGGACTTGATTGGTTTTCACCTAACATACATGATGCCCTTTTTTTAAAAACACAATAATATAATATATAATATATACATCCTTGAAACAAGTTTAATAACTGATTATCCTTTTAACCATAGTTTTCATTACAAAATCTATGCAAAAAATACTTCCTCTGAGTCTTAATATAAACTTTTCATGAACAGATAACCATATAACCCTTATCAAAGATGAAAATACAAAACATTAGATTAAGAGTCGCGAAATTAGATTAATATTTATTCCATTTTATTACACAAAGTGTCTCTTGTTTGTCACATTATAATCATGTGAATACCCTCATCGTATATTCTCTTGAAATATGGTAACAACCTGAATTACAATAAATCAATTTGGAAAATATGCATGCTTCCTTATTCCAAAGTAAATTGGATTTACTCCTTAAATCCAAACATTTTGTAAACATCATTAGTGTTCCCATAAACCACTTATAAACAATACCTTACTTAGTTACAAGGTAATCAATACTATCTTATTTACTTATTCATATACTATGTATCTTTATCCATACAACATTATCTTATCATAAAGAATATATTAAGGGTTACATTACCTTAGCCAAAATATCATCTTTTCATTAATTCAGTTCACCAATCCAACATAAACTTGTAAATACTAAGTGAAAAAAATATAAGTATGAAAATCATTGCATAAATCATCATTCATAACTTTTGATTCCAAATATATAAATACATTGATTACTTCATCATTAATCCATTAGCAATAATACCTATTTCCTTTAAAATTTCTTCTATAGTCTCCTCATAATCAAAAATTTAACCATTAATCTCACCACCTTGCAGATTCTATTCTGGAATATTCATATTGGGACATTAGGTTGCAAAATGACCATTTTCTCCACACATAGAACATGTAACCATCGATGACGACTTAGGGAGGCCAAAATTCCCATCCATTTCATTAACAGAACACTTTATTTGTCCCTTGTAGTCACTAGATTTGGGTTCTTATTTTCCATAGTTAAAAGACCTTATTCTTCCTCTAAGACATTAAATTATGTGATTCTTTCCACATTATTGAAACAAATGAAACCAAATCTTCTTTCCTCCATGGTCCCTATTACCCAAACTCTCAATGAAATCCTTCTTTCTCTTCCTTGGTGAGTCAGAGAGTTAGTTAAGGTAAACATTGTTAATAACGTTCTATGAAAATAGATTATTCATGATCACAACATCTTTTAATCTAGTGGTCAACCCACTTGACTTCTAATCATAAAATCTTCAATCACATTCAACATTAATCAAGTTCCTTCCAATTCTATCCATTGACTAAAACCAAAAGCATAGTGTGAGAATTACTTATCACAGAATAAAACCACATAGTAATGAATATAATTACTTATATGATATCTAAATCATGAAACCTTTATTAATTTATGAAACCTGATCTTGGGATATTCCTAGCTAACTTATATCTAAATCCTTCTTGATGGTTTGTGAAGATTTTGTGAATTCTCAAATCATATCCCATGAGAGTGTCATACTAGGTGTCAAGAAAGGCCTGTTGTCATGTCTAGATTACCCCGAGTCAAGCCCAGATCATCTTTTCAGAGTTTTTAGCCCTAGGTAAATCTATTCAAGATCCAAATCAACTTGTAGTATACATAAAAGGATGTATTTCATGGAAAACACTCACTATACACTTTACCAAAATTCCCATAAATTTTCCTAAACGTTGACTAATCCTTATACATATCCTTAGAGACATCCCTAGACATATAATTAGAAGTATACATAGGTATCCCACTATGGTTTTCACATCCTACATTCTAAAGTTTAACTATACATTGTCTTTGATACAAATTAAAGAAACCCTCTCTTTACAAACATTCACATTACATAATTTTTTGCAGGATACTTAAACATTATATAAACAAACTCCCATAGACCGTAGTTTTTATAGTGACTTTGGAAACATAGAGACATAAAAACTGGTACATATGTGAGCTACATCATCTCCCACTAGGTTCTCCTTGACTAGAGCCCTTCTTATACATATCAAACATAGTATATATCATCATAACCTGGGGGAAAGAAAACTTAAAAGGGGTGAGATCAAATTCTTGGTAAGGGTAATCAAAGAGACATGTAATCATAAATATGAGTATAAGGGTATGAGAATGGGTACCTATAAATATAAGATGATACCCTACATATCAAATATCATAACCGAAATCATGGCATAAAGATTGGTAGTTCATAAGATATGAATCATATGAAGTAAAGAGAATAATCCATGAACTCATAACATTTGAATATGATAAGGAATTTTTTAAAACAATTAAGCATATAATTATTTCCATAGTATCCAAGGAATCAGTTACAAGACCATCTAAGTAGTATGGGTTCACTATCCATACCATAATAGTAGTCATGGTTCAATTCCATGTCCATCATAGTAGCATGAGTTCAAACCTCATACCATCTTAGTAGTCATGATTCACTCCCAAAGCCATTATAGTAGTCAAGGTTCACTCCCAATACCATATTAGTTTATATCGTGAGATAAAAAAAATAAATAAATAAATCTGAGGGAGATATAGGTACCAACCAATACATAATTAAATCATACATACTTGTTCCAAAAGATCATAAATAAACATATCGTAACCCATGAAATGAAATGGGTATCATAAACATGTAAAAATATCATAACCTGTGGAAATAGATATGTTTCAAAATCATTTCATCATAAACACAACCCATTAAAAAATGTGGGTTTCAAAATAATATAACTCATGAAAGGGAAATAGGTTCCATAACATCATTCCATCAAAACAAAATCCATTCAGAGAAACAATATGAATGGAAACATTGAATAATTTCCCCATAAAGGAATGTGTAACACCAATTGACATTATCTTAGTTGGGAGATTCTTTTGAAATATATATTAAAAATTTTATAGAGGAGAATATAATTTATTCATTGAAAATTTATTTTTAAAGCATAAAATCTTTTAAAAAAAATTTTCTTTGAAAAAATATTTGAAAAATTATAAATAATACTTGAAATAAGTTTGAAAACCATTTTCCTTGAAAATATTTAAAATAAGCTTCAAAACAAATTAAAAAAAAACTATTTGAAAAAACTTTGAAAACATATAAAAAGATCTTGAAAATGGTTTGAAAACCATTGTACATGAAAACTTATTAAATAATATTGTTATTTTTGAAAACATATTTCTTGAAAACTTATAAAATAATCTTGAAAACGTTTTGAAATCCATTTATTTGAAAATAGTTTGAAAACATATAAATAGATCTTGAAGAGGTTTTGATAAACATTTTTCAGGAAAAATAATTGTATGCAAATTTTCTTAAATATGACACTTTTAAAATTGAAAAGTAATCTTCATAGGAATTAAGGTGGGTAAATCCCTACATGTCATATGAGGTTAAAATAACATTCCATCTGCACAGTGAGAAAGGATAAAAAAGTTACTTGTTTAGAGAGCGACAAGAATATTACCTTGAATAGATTTGTAATGTCCCATAATTTTCATATTTCTTTTAATTATATATAATTATTTTGAGGCTGCAAAATCTGGCAGTGCATTATTCTGATGCCCAAAGTGCTTGGAATGATCCGTCGAAGTTTTGTTAAGCTTTAATTACCGTTCATAAGCAGTTTTATAGAAAAAAGTATAATAACTATTAAACGATATCTCAGATCAGAAATCTGAGGGCACCGTTACATTCAGAATAGTGAGTTTACCCTAGGCACGGCTTAAGTTTAGTCGGTGCAGACCTCCTGTGAGAAAACCCAAAAATTGCATAACCATAAATAAAATAATTAAATAAAATTATATTATTTCTCAAATTCTTATAGATCACGGACGGTGACTCAGATTAAAATTCTGAGACCACTGCTGAACTCATGAGGGTATTCTCTATTTATTAAGATAATAACATTAGCGAGCGCAGGACATCAGGGAAAGTTAGTTTTTGGCCATAAATAAAATAATTAAGTGACATTTATTTTATTATAAAATTCATAACTTCTAAATGGTAACTCTGATTGAAAATACGAGGGTACCATTGAGTTCATTGGGGTGTTTTCTTCTTATGTGGATCCTAACCTCGATTGGCACGGGTTGAGGGTGAACGTAATTAATTTATTGAACTTTTTTTAAGGTACATTCAGTAAAGGCATGAGCGGCATTTTCTAACATCTAAATCGTTGCTTGGGTTAAAAATCCAAGGGCACCATTGAATACGCATCACCGGGATTCGCTTAAGGGAGGGTTTACTTTGATCATAGTAGGTCCTATGAAAAAGTTAATTTTTGTGACTTTTTAAATGAAATTAAATAAAATAATTTTATTATTTTATTTCATATCATCCAACAGACAAGTAAAGGGGTGGGGAAAGGGATGTGTCAATCCAATAAATGTATTGACCTGCCAACCATAAGTAATGACGTCATTGGAAAATTAGGAAGCTTATGATCCCCATTAAATTCTAACGTCATTACATACCACCCCCTCATTTATATATATGAAGCTCGGGGAGGGGTATTAGCACAACTTCTCCAAGAAACAAAGTGATGAAGAGCACTGTGATGTTGGACCCTTAGAAGACAGAGCTAATCCTAGTGGGAGGTGACAGGTGACACCGTACTATGAACCAGAGGACGACATGCGAGCGGTGTCATTAGAATCCTGTTGCGGGAATGAAGAACACTGACCCAACATCAAGTGCGGGCATTTATCTGACGATTTGAGGTAGGGGTTATTTTGTTTTTGTATGTTTGATTCACTTTTCCCCATTTTTGAAATTATATGAAGGATGCGGGTCAACCAACTAACAGGTTGATCCACGATACATTTGTTTTGCGGGAGGTTCTTATGGGGTATCCTTGTGGGGTTTGTTTTTTGTTTAATACAAGGAATTATTAAACCCATATTATCCTCCCTTTGATTGTGAACTAATGCGGAGGGTGCGGGCCTAACGAACCCAGCCCAAAACCACCACAACTTTGTTACCCTTACACCTTTCATGGAAGACCATCGACGCCAGATATGAAGGAGGCGACATGCCACCACATGATGCTAGAGGAGGACACGACACAAATCTGAGATGGACATCGGAGCGGCCAACCATGGAGGAGGTGCGACGTGCTGTCGCGTGCCACTAGTGTGCAATGGGGCCACAGATTGTCAGCCCCGGCAGACGAAGAAGGCGACTGGCTCATCGGCCGGCCATAGAAGGGAAGGGTGGCACACCCTTGCACGCCGCTGGTGAGTAGGAGACCGCGGCCGAAGATGTAATGAAGGTGGAAGAACCCGCACCTCTGGTGGGTTCCGTGATGAATAGGTGGTGCCCACATGGCGCCACCGCTTCCAAGGCCGAACAACCTCGGGCCTTTGAGGATCTCGGCGGAGTGACTCTCCTGAGCCGCTTGGTGGAAGCACTGTGGGCCGCTGCCCATTTGGGCTTCCGCCCAACTCGGCTGTTGCCCTTGCGGGCCACCACCCTAGTGGGTCGCCGCCCAACCGGGATGCCACCCTAGTGGGCCGCCCTTGCGGACCACCCTATACGGGCCGGGTCTCCCTTGCGGGTTGCCCTTGTGGGCCACCCTATACGGACCGAGCTGCCCATTTTTGCGGGCCAGCGGAACATTGTCCCAGAAAACCTAGTCCGTCGTGGCCCAGCCCAGACCGGATCGGGCCGGGTTTGTCTGACCGGGTCGGACTGGACGCGGGCCCAACCAAGCCCAGAAACACTTGAAGTGCCTTATCTTGAGAACCGAACATCTGTTTGAAGAATTATCTATGGAGTCAAGATACTTGGAGCGAGACGGTCTGTTTGACTTATTCCATGAGAGTTTTTAAAAAACATGAAGTACATTCGGGTTGGATTTCACTTGAATCCAACCGGGCCCTCGACACTGAAATGCTAATAACGAATTGACCGGACCTCCAGTTGGCGCGCCGTCTGTTGCATTGGAACCCTTATGACCCAACAAATAATTGGGTTACTTATTTTTGAGAATTATTGCTAGTTAAAATACGACTGATGGTTTGGGGATCTGTTCTCCAAGGCACGATACTTACGGAACCCTATGACTGCCTGAGACCTGATGACTGCTGAATTTTCAGCTCAGAGTGACTCGATGGCCTCTGTATGCAATTGGAAGGAGTACCTCGTCAGGCCACAGTGGGGAGAGGCCATGGTACATGATGGGGAGGATTACCTCAGTAGGCCACGATGGGGGAGTAGTGTTGTGTGACCCAACATACCCATAGTATGAGATGGGGAGTAGTACCTCAGTAGTTCAAGGTTAGTGGGAAGTGCCTCTGTGTGACGCTGCAGGCTGACTATACTTGTTATATGAGGGGTTCTCCAATAGCCGAGGTGTTCAATGTTGGGACTGGTAATGTTACTTGTTCCTAGTCCTAGCGAATTTGTGGTTGGCTATCAGTATTTATAGCAATTCTATGTGGGTCAGCATGATATCCGGTTTCTCTGAGTTGTATACTTGGTTTGAGATGAGACTCTAATTGATATGTGTCTACTTATTTGTTATTTGTGATTGAGATCAAGCCTTTTGGTTTTCCTTGTGTAATTATGAGAGACCTTTGGGGGTCTTGGGGTCCCTACTGAGTATCATTATACTCACCCCTACATGGTCTTCGCCCGCACCTTGTTGTGTCTTGTGTAGATGACGATCAGCTAGGCTGAGGCTTGAGGAAGCAAGGACTAGGCAATACATGGAAGAGACAGGAAGAAATGGAGTGTTGAGGAGGCGATCGGTACCTACCCTTCAGGTAGTATCCTCAGAGGACAACTTAGTAGTTGTTTTCCCTTTTTTAGTTGTATTATTCCTTCAGTTGTATTTGTACTTTCAGTTGTACTCATACTTTTAGTTGGGCTTGAATTCCGACACCATTTACTTCCATAACTCCTTTTTTACTACAATATTTTACTTTATATTTTCTTCTTATTGTGTTCTCGGACCATGTGTTTGTACAGGTTTAAAGGAAACACCTTCCCATTTTAGGGAATACGCATTTCAGTGCTAGTCGCCAGCCCCTGGCCTATGGAAGGTGGGATTGGGGTAGTCACGACACGAGCCCTGGGGGATGGGTCTTGAAAAAGTGTCATCATAGAGGTTTGGTTCAACAAAAAAACTAGGACTCTGATCTTTTCTATGTGGCAATAGTGTTAAGTTTTATGAGTGTGGTTTTCAGTTCGGGGAGTCTAGTATTGGTGCGGCGGCAGACATATCCATACACTAGGACCCGAAATTATGATTTCTGAATTAGTGCACAAAAATAGTAAATGCATGTGTTTTGAAGATTTCTTCTTGTGATTCCTTTGGAGTCATCTCAACAAGTATAACTTAATGACTTTGGTGCACCTGTTCCTTATCAGGATGTCGTAGCGTAGAAATCCATCTAGGATTCCTGAGAGATTACACGATGACAGCCCACCGAGTGACGAGGTTCCACTACAGGGCCCTCTTACTGTGTTGTCACCTTCGGGTGGTGTAGCAGTAGCACCACCACCTGTTTGGTAGAAGTTACCACCAGCCACACTGGTGGATGGTTCATAATGACTGAGCATGTGGCACAAGTTTTAGCGGTTTAGGCCTCCAAGGTTTCAAGGTGAGACAGATCCCCAGGCAGTTGAGGACTGTCTGGAGGCTGTGGCTAGATTTTTCCACCTGGTTAGGACACTAGTAGATCATATGGTGATCCTAGAAACTAGTATTTATCAGTGGGTGACCATGAGGATGGTCTACATGGTGATGAGGCTTCAATACATGGACCTTTGCTCGAGATGGAACCTTCAGATAGTGTTCCATATATAACATTGTCTATTGGTCAACAATTACAACCGGCAGTACTGGTAGAGGACACATATAGGATTAGTGCCTTAAATGTGTTTTAGCATCAGATACCCATCAGGTTTCGAGGAAATCCATACTCACAGGCCGCTAAGGACTGGATTGAGGAGGTGTCTAAGTTTCCATCTTGCCAGGGAACCATTCAATCAGATGATGGTCCTGGTAGAGAGCCTTCTACGTGGCACAACAGGATTATGAAAGGGTTTAGATTACACTGATCTTGCAAATAGGTGACTTTTCTATGAAAAAACATAAGAACTGTCTTTATTGAAGGGGGTATCTTTCGATAAAGATCTAAGGGATGCATGTTCCCTAGAGATTCTAAAACTTCAATAGGATGACATGTCGATAGTTGAGTATTCATTGAGGTGTACCGACCATCCCATGTACTCGATGAATATAGTATGATCACTTCTCCAGGGCTCAGACCTCTAAGCGAGGTGTGTTTAGAGACATCCGATCCAACACTATTCCTCTATTCATTTCTACTTATGTTTGGGTGCTAGAGAGAAGCTTTGTGGTTGAAAGATATTTGGCTGAGTAGATGCAGCCAGTGAATGTTAACAGTAGAAAAGTAGGAAACTAACACCGATCTCGAATACTTGGGTGTGTATAATGTTCGGGAAGAGTAAGTGTTAGGGATAGATTAATTTTCGGGGTATCAAAAGAGGAAGTGGATCTAGAAGAGAAGCACGAGGTGGTATACATTTCGACATGTTACAACCACTCGACATTGTGGTCCCTGCCAGGATGAGGGAGCTAGAGGATAGGGGAAGGGACTAGGTGCATGTATTCAAGAAGCGTGACCCAAGGGCCCTATAAATGATTCTATGTACAGTCTGTGTCTACTAATAGATTCTATCTTATCATACATAGGTACCAATCCTTCCTTCCTTCCACAAATTTTGTCCAAGAGATAGAGTTTATGGTTAAAACATTGACTTGACCCTCACGTCTGGAGATAACATTGGGAGGAGACTCAATAACCACATTTATGCCAACAGTGTGATCTTACCCTTGAGGTGAGAGTTTCAGTTGGAACCTCTTTGTGATAGCGTCGAGGCCTTACGATGTTAGTTTGGGTATGTACTAGACATCCATAGTTCAAACTCAGATTAACTGTATTAGGATAAAAGTTTGTTGTCTACCTACAACATTGGAATGGGAATTTCCTTGGTTGGTGAAAAAGGAAATCCAGGGAGTACAGGATAAACTCATGCATGGGTTGGGGGGTGCAACCGATCACTCTTGAGTCAGCCAACCTTACCCTTGTGGTAGCAAGAGTTTTTAGTTTTTAGTTCCCAATAGTAGTGGAAGAGTGTGGGGAAATATTTTCAAAATATGTTTCTAGGATTACCTCCCCGAAGGGAGAGGGAATTATTATTTGGCTTTGTACAACCAGAGATTTGTGCCTGACTTTTCCCGATTTGTGCCACCCTTTTCAGCGTTGATGAAGAAGTGGAAGTCCTTCATATGGACGGAGAGATGCCAGCAGTGTTTCCAGGAACTGGGGTAGAGATAGACGAGTGCCCCTATCTTGAGGCTACCAGAAGAGGGAGTTGGGTATGTAGTCTAATGCGATGCATTAGGGACTAGACTTGGGTGTGTCCTGATATAGGAGCATGCAGTGATCGCTTATGGATCGTGACAGGTGAGACAACATGAGCAGAACTACACTACCCACGACCTGGAGTTAGCAGTAGTGGTCTTCGCCTTGAAGATGTGGAAACATTACTTGATGGGTGAACATTTTATAGTCTACTCTGATCACAAGAGTCTCAGGTATTTCTTCTATCATAAGAACATGAACCTGAGATATCAGCAATGGCTAGAGTTCCTCCAGGACTATGACTTTGAAATAGTGTATACTCCTAAGAAGGGGAACATGGTAGCAGATGCACTCAGCAGGAGGTCTGGTCTACAGTTGCTGAGTGAGGCGACAAAGCAGCTAGCATCACTGCATATATCCTTCATGGATATAGATGGAGCATAATACCCCCAGTCTATGGCAGTCACTCCCCCACTCCTTTAGCGAGTCAGGGAGGTGCAACTTGGAGAAAATGACTATGAGGCTTGACATGCTCAGATATCCTCAGGGCAGACACTTGATGGATTTTATGGAGGTGGGGAGCACATCATTCTCTTCAGAGGAAGTACCATGGTACCGGTGGTGATAAAGGAGTAGGTTTTGAAGGAGTTCGATACATCCCCTCTGGAGGAACATACTGGTGTGGCAAAGATGTACCAAGACCTCCGGTGTTAAAACTAGTGGACATGGATGAAGAAGGTATTGGCAGAGTTTGTTTCATGATTCCTCACTTGTCAGCAAGTGAAGGCCGAGCATCAGGTTCTAGCAGGATTAACACAACAAATGGTGGTTCTAGAGTGGAAGTGGGATGGGATCTCCATGGAATTTTTTTATAGGGATTCCACTTATGTCTAGGGGACATGACTCCATTTTGATGATCATTGATCGACTCACCAAGTCGGCCCACTTGTTACCTATCCGAGAGCAGGGATCAATAGATGTCTTGGGATGACTCTATATGCCAGAGATTGTGAGACTTCATAGGGTGACATCAATGATCATATCTGATCATGACACACGTTTCACATCTCGGTTGTGGAAGGAATTGTAGGAGGCGTTCGGGACTCAACTACGTTTGAGCATCATCTTTCATCATCAGATAGATGGTCATATAGATTGGACCATCCAGACATTGGAAGACATACTCAGTGCACGCATCCTAGACTTCAGCCATATTTGGGAGGATCACTTACCCTTGGTGGAGTTTACATAAAATAATATTTATCACTCCACCATTGGTATGGCACAATTCGAGGCCTTGTACGGTCAACCTTGCAGATCACCTCTATGCTGGAAAAACCTAGGGGAGTCAGCACTTAGGGGTCCAGAGTTGGTACGAAATACCACTAAGAAGGTGCAGACCATCTAGGAGTGGATGAAGACTGCACAGAGTATATATAAGTCTTATGCCAAAAGGATATGGAGACCCTTGGAGTTCCCAGAGGGGGACCACATTTTCTTACAAGTCTCTCCTCGATGGGGACTACATAGATTTGGATGAGGTGAGAAGTTATCACTGAGGTTTATTAGACCATTTCTGATACTTCATAGGATAGGTGAGGTGGAATACCTCTTGGCACTTCCACCGTAGTTGGAGAGGGTGCACAGCGTCTTCCACATATCCCAACGGAGGAGATATGTGCACAATTCATCTCATGTCATCGACTAGGGAAAGATGAAAATTGATGATGCGGTGACTTTTACTGATTTCACAGTGGAGATAGAGGATCGAAAGAAGCGAGTACTTCATGGATGGTCGATCCATCTTGTGCGAGTATTTTGGCAGCACGGGGACCTCCAAGAGAGCACATGGGAATGGGATCCTCAGATTCGTGCTCAGTACCCTCTTTTATTTTTTTGCCTTTATTTTGGCTTTCAGGGACGTAAAGATTTAAGGTGGGGAGAATGTAATGTCTTGGTATTTCTATATATATATATATATATATTAATTATATAGAATTATTTTGAGACTGTGAAATCTGACGGTGCATGATTCTGAGGCCCGGAGTGCCCAGAATGATCCGTCAAAGTTTTGTTAAGCCTTAATTAGCACGCATAAGCAGTTTTTTAGAAAATGTGGAATAACTATTAAATGGTTTCCCAAATCAGAAATCTGAGGGAATAGTTGTATTTTATATGGTGGGTTTACCCTAGGCATGACTTAATTTTAGTCAGCGCATGCCTCCTGTGAGAAAACTTGAAAATGGCATAACTGTAAATAAAATAATTAAATAAAATTATTTTATTTTCCAAATGCTTATAACTCACGGAAGGTGACTCAGATTAAAAATCCAAGACCACCGCTAAAATCGTGAGGGTATTATTTTTTTAGGAAGATACTAACATTGGCCGGTGTAGGCCACCAGGGAATGTTAGTTTTTGGCCGTAAATAAAATAATTAAGTGACAATTATTTCATTGTAAAATTAATAACATCTATATAGTAACTCAGATTGAAAATCCCAGGGTACCATTGAGTTATTTGGGGAGTTTTCTTCTTAGGTGAAGCCTAACCTTGACCGATGCAGGTTGAGGGTGAATGTAATCAATTTCTTGATCTTTTTTTAATGTACGTTCAGTAAACGCGTGAGTGGAATTTTCTAACTTCTTGAACTGTTGCTCAGATTAAAAATATGAGGGCACCTTTGAATCCACAGTGTTAGGATTCATTTAAGAGAGGCTTTACTTTGACCATAGTAGGTCTAGAAAAAAGTAATGTTTTGTGAATTTTTAAAAGAAATGAAATAAAGTAATTTTATTATTTTATTTCACATCCTTTAAGAGACATGTAAAGTGGTGGGGCCAACGGCGTGTCAAGCCAATAAATGGCTTGACCTGCTATCCCTAAGTAATGAAGTCGTTGGGGGAATTATGAAACTTCCTAATTAATGAGACCCATTAAATTCTAACATCGTTATGTACCCTCCCCCTCTCCTATATATATGGAGCTTGGGGAGGGGTATCGATACAGATTCTACAAGCAACAAAGTAATGAAGGAGAACCGGGACATCGAACCCTTAGAAGACGGAGCCGATACCAGCGGGAGTTAATGGGTGACACCGAACCATGAATCGAAGGATGACGTGCGAGCGGTGTCATTAGAAGCCTGTTGTGAGAACAAAGAATACCGACCCACCTTCATGCACGAGCATTTATCCATCGATTTGAGGTAGGGGTTATTACATTTGTGTAGTTTTGATTCCCTCTTCCCCATTCTTGAAATTATATGAAGGATGCAGGTCAACCAACTAATGGGTTGATCCATGATTTATTCATTTTGTAGGAGGTTGTTACATGTTATCCTTGTGGGGTTTTCTTTTTGTTTAATATAAGGAATTGTTAAACACATTTTATCCTCCCTTTGATCACGATCTAATGCAGAGGGTGCAGGCCTAAAGAACCCAACCCGAACCTTCTGCAACATTGTTACCTTCACATGACATGCCAACACATGACACTAAAGGAGGCTGCGACACGAAGCTGTGACAGAAACAAAGCGGCCGGCACCAACTGACCGTGGAGGAGGTGCAACGCACCGTCGCATTCCACTGGTGTGAAAAGGGTCTGCGAATCATCATCTGCAGTAGATGGAGAAGGCGGATGGCTCGTCGGCCGAATGCGGAAGGGAAGGGCGGTGCACTCTCGCGTGCCGTCGGTGGGTAGGAGACAATGGATGAAGCAACGGCAGAATAGGCGGAACCCATGCCTCTGGTGGGTTCCATGGAAACCAGACGAAACCCATGTGGCATCTCTACTTCAAAGGCTGAATGGCCTCTTGACATTTGGGATCTTGGGGGAGTGGCTCTCCCAAGCCACCGGGCAGAAGCTACACAAGCCATGCCCTAGCGGGCCATCGCCCAACCAGGCCTCCTACCAACCAAGACACTACCCTAGCGGGCCACCATCCTAGCGGGGCTCTGCCTTTGCGGACTGCCCTCTTAGGGGCTGTGCCACCCCTTTGCTAGCTGAGCCACCGCTTTGCGGGTCGGGCCGCCCCATTACGGGCTTCCCTATATGGGTCGGGATGCCCTATATGGGTCGGGCCACCCCTGCGTGCCAGACCAGACCATGACTCAGCAGGCTGAGTCCAGCACAGCCCTGCCTAGACCGGGTTGGGCTGGGTCAGTCTGAATGGGTCGGACTAGACCCGGGCCCAACTGGGCCCAGAAAAATTTAAAGGACCTTATCTTGCGAACTGGATATCCGTTTGGAAAACCGTTTCCGACATCGGGATCCTTGGAGATAGATGATCCTTTTGACATACTCCATGAGTTTTTTTGGAGAAACTTGGAGTATGTATAGGTTGGATTGTACCCAAATCCAACTGGGACCTCTGCACTGAAATGCCAATAACGTACAGATCATGCATACGATTGACGTACCATCTATTGTGTTGTAACCCTTGTGACAAAGCAGATCATTAGGTTACTTCTTTGTGAGACATCATTCTGGTTGAAATACGACTGATGGCTTGGGGATCCGTTCTCCAAATCACACTACATACGGAACCTTGCGACTGGCTAAGACCTGAAGACTGCTAACATTTCTACTCAGAGTGACTCAAAGGCCACAATACGCAATGGGGAGTACCTCAGCAGGATACGGTGGGGAGTAGCCATGGTACCTGATGGGGAGGAGTACCTCAGTAGGACATGGTGGGGGAGTAGTGCTGCGTTACCTGGAAGACCCATGGTATATGATGGGGAGGAGTACCTCAGCAGCTCAGGGTTAGTGGGAAGTGTCTCTGTGTGACATGACATGCCCATTGTACTCAATATAGGAGGCTCTATCCAGTAGCTGAGGTGTTCGACGTTGTGATTGGGAATGTTACTTGTTCTTATGTCTAGAGAATTCGTTGTTGGCTATCAATTTTTATAGCAATATTGTATGGGTCAACATCATATCCTATTTCTTTGAGTTGTATACCTAGTTTGAGCTGAGACTCTAATTGAGTTGTGTCTATTGCTAGGTGATTTTTGATTGAGATCATGTTGTGTGGTTTCCCTTGTGGAATTCAGAGATACCTTCAGGGATCGCCAGGTCCCTACTGAGTATCATTATAATCACCCATGTATAGGCTTCGCCCACAACTTGTTGTCTCTTGTGAAGACGACGAGCAGCTGGGCTGAGGCTTGAGGGAGCCAAGACGAGGCGGTACACAAAAGAGACATGCAGATGTGGATTGATGAGGAAGAGATATGTGCCTACCCTTCAGGTAGGATCCTCAGAGGATGACTCAATAGCTGCTTTCCCTTTTTCAGTTTTATTGTTCTTTCATTTGTATTTGTACTTTCAGTTGTACTCATACTTTCAGTTGGGATTATATTCCGACCACTTTTTATTTCAACAATCCTTTTTAATATAGTAGTTTACTTCATAGTTTCTTCTTGTTGTGTTCTTAGACTATGTGCTTTTACAGGTTTAAATTCAATGCCTTCCCGTTTTAGGGTATACCCCTTTTGGTTCTAGTCGCCAACCCCTAGCCTATGGAAGGTGGGCTTGGGGTAGTCACGACACGGGCCCCGGGGGACGGGTCATGAAAATATTGGTAAAAGAAAAAAGGGTAATTTTGTTTAAAGATTAAATGATAATGGTATAATATTCATTGAAACCCTTTTTAGAAAACATAGATTTTCGACTGAAGAAAGGGTAAAGGCAGGCATTCCTAAAAACACTTTCTTAACTCTCTTATGTACAAACGAGTAGAATATGGTTCCAATAAATGTGTATATCATAAAATAATATAGGATAAAAAAATTCAAGAATATAATTGTGATATAGATCATATGATTTCATCAAGGGAAGCATAAACATAACAAATCTCAAAAAGCAATGAGGCATCCTCGATAAAATCTTATAACTTGTTAACATGTGATCATACTCTACATGTAAAAAAATAAATTAAATGAAGCTTAATATATCATGGAAATAATTATATTCATGATATAACATGTAAAATGGAAGTATATACACCTCTAATAAGAGTTTAGTTTCATAACAAATAATGAGTCGCAACAATGGAAATAGAGAAAAAACAATTTTACTGATTTGGTAACTTTTTAAAGTTAAAACCCATGAAATAAGGATAATAAAATGGGAATTTGAATACATAGATATTTAATTAAAATATAAATATAATAAAATCATTGGAATTACAGACACCATACAATTTTAAAGAGTGGGGAACATAGCTTGTATCTCACAGAAATTAGAAGTGAGATGAAATCCCATTACCTAGTTTCTTAACTCTCTCTGTACTCGTACCAGATTATGGTATAACAAATATAATTTTATTATACGTATTTAACAGAATAATATTATTATACATAATACCAAATATAGTTTTATTATGACCTTATATTACCATCTATTTAATGATCCTATGTTAAAGTTTCACTTTGGGTAAAATTTACTTTGTTCTTTACATGTGTCTTAATTTGTTACATCATTGGTACTTATACTTATTTATGATTATAGAATGTAAAACATGATATAAATATCAGTTATATACCATATATTTGTATTATAATTATAAATATACTATATTATTATGAAATAGGATACACCATTCATGGAGACAGTAAGCCGTACGTACTCATGAAGGTTGTTTCTGTCTTTATTATCGCATTGAAAGAAAGTATGTAAATGAAATATAAATATATATATATATATCATTATTAAATTATAATTAATATATCATATATATCATATAATTTTTATAAAATCATCTTTCATACATTCCATGTGGTGTGTGAACGAATCACATCATCTTGAGGGGGTGGTAGTCCACACTTCCTCAAACGAAATGATCGTATTAACACCAAATGAAAACATCCTTTAATGAAGCAGTATTTCCCTGTACACCGAAACATTATGTTCAACATCTATTAGATGGAAGTGTGTGTAATTTTAGGTCAGAACCTATTCATAAAAAAATCCTTTAATATGGAAGATAATTTTTTTCACACAATAATGTAATAATGATAATGGAGGGGTGGAGAATGAAATTAAATGGAAGGATCTTGAGAGAAGATGTTACCTCTAAATCAGGTAACTCCTTTTAGTATGTGCTGAAAGGTTTCCTTAGGATGATTTATGACCAAAGACGAAGGGAATATTTTTGGGAGGATAATTGGGTAGATCATTTATTATGTTAAAAGGTTTGATATGTGTGATTAATAGGTACAAGTGGTGGCCTTTTATAGGGCGGGAAAATAAATCATTTAGAATTTCTAGAAACAAGTCAGGCGTGTACATGATCATACCTAAAAAGAAGTCATACCAAGAAACAAACTCCATAATAGAAGGTTTATGATCGAAATATGGACACCAAATGGGTGTTGGACATGTTTTTTGGTCATTTGGGCCATTAATTGTATGTTTTGGTCCCTAATTAAACTTAATTTGGCCTTAACTGCTGTGATTAATTTTAATAACTTTTACTGATCAATTAATTCAAAAAATGACATGGTATTATTAAAATATAAATATTAGTATGAATAAAGTGGTTTATGTGGGATTTTTTAAATTTAATTCATATAATCTACAAAATTAATATTTGTGTTAATCCTGCAGAAGGGACGAAGTGACAGGGTTTTAAAGTTGGAAAAAGTTCAACAGTTTGTTATGATTTTATATTCAATTTCAAAGTGAAATTGATTATAATGTATTAAATTATATTAAAATATGTAATAGTTATAATATTTCACCTTAAAAAATATTTATAATAACATTTATCATTAAAAATTAATTATACAAAAAAAGAATTTTTAACCAAAAAGAAGTATTATTCACTATTCATTGAAAAATGAAGTTTCTCAGAAAAATAACAAAAATTCATCCTAGAGTTATTTTGATGTTATTAATTCAAAAACGAAGTTTATTTTATAAAATATATTTTCAAAATGTGTCTAAATTTAATTTTATTATTAAAAATCGATCCATTCAAGAAAACAGTACTTTTAACATAAGAGGACTTTACCAAAAATATCATCTTTCATTATCAATATTTTTCTTATATAAATCAATTAAAAACATATTTGGAAATTATTTATTAATATTCCTATAAATATGTTTAATATTAGTTTATAATTATCTCATTTTATTAATTGTATATATAAAGTTGTTTTATAGAAACATAGTGTTTCATGCATCTTATCACGAGTTAGTGTTTCTTATAGTGAAGTCCAAGTAGTATTGTGTGTAACTTAAGAAAAGTTGATATTGCATGTGCAAAGAATTTTTTAATTTCAGTTTTAATGTAAATGTATATATATATATATATGTATTTATAGTATCATGTGAAATGAAAAATAATGAAAAATAAATTAATTTGAAAAAATAATAATTCTCAAAATATTAGGGTGCTACAAATTATGGTTAAAAATAATATTATAAGGACAAAAAATTACCCTAAAAAATTTATTTAATCTTTTGGATGAGTTTATTTTGGATATTACCACAAAAGGCTAGAAGATATGGCCACTTGTTCCTTTTTTCATTAAATGTGACTTTAACAATAATTTATGAAAATAATAAATTCAAAACGTCACACTCATGAAATTAATATCTCTAAATATTTTACGTAATTATAAAAAAGATATGTGATTAGTTTTAAATATTTTATTAAAATATGTATTAATTTTTTATCATCGTAATTTAATTATTTTTTTAAAAAATTAACTGATTCCCTTAAAGTCTTGTTCAACAGAGACATAATACAAATTCATTTAATAGAAAAAATAAAATAAATTACTTTATAAATATTAAGAGTAATAAAATTTGGGAGAATTATTATGTTTGATGAATCGTATAGATAAATATAAGATATTAAGAATATTTTAAATTTGTATTGTCAAATTCCTTTTCTGTCATGTCATCTATAAATTAAAATTAAATGAATAGTGTCAAAATGTCATTAATGATATTTTATGTTAAATAATATTTTATGTTAAATAATATTTTATTAAATTTTGTAAAAAATTATAAAAATATTAAAATAGGGAAATTTGGATTATAAAAGGCCTAAAATTTCAACCATTTTCCATTTATGATCCAAATTTTATCCTACAAATAAAATTATAACCCTTTAATATAAAAATGTATTTAACACAATTAAGATTATAATTGGATAACGAAGGTATTGAAATAAAAAATGATTTTTAAAAAGATACTAAAACATATCTAAATTTCATTGTATAATGATATTTAGACCTTATACAATATTTCTATAAATATATATCCATTTTGAATCATTATAATTGAGAATTAATTAATTTTGCTTTTTAAAATTTTTATAATTACAATTTTGTAATTCCCCCCCTTATATATTGACAACCCCTTTATCTTTTCTTTTCACCACATTGAGCCATATATATCAACCATACTCTAATCATTTATATTTTAAAAACCTTTATTCTAGTTTTATAAGTGTCTATCAACATAAAATTATAATCCTGTGACCATTAAAAGGATATATAAAGAAATTATATCAAAGAAGAGGTAACTTTTTCTACCTATTTTACATCTCATGGAAAACAAAAATAATTCTCATGCATACGTATGACTTACAATGTCCACATAGTAGTTTAACGTGCTTTACTTCGCCATATTTCATGTATGGTTATTATGATGGGTATAATATTTATATATATTTTTTAATATTTTATTATGACCCTATAATTATAATATCATATCTACATACTTACCTTTCAACCCATCAGAAAATGAAAATGTCGTTCGTGAGAATGTGTGGACTGCTACCTCCACAAAGCGGTGTGATTTTTTTCAATTTAGTTATATATGGATGAAAATAAGGATAATTTTAAGGATTATATATGTTATATAAGATATAATAGTTATTATTTTAATTTTTATTTTTATTGACCATTCTTTCATTCCATATGTTGAAAATTTAAATCAATGTTCATGCATACGTACGACATATCTTCTCCATAAATGGTGCCATTCATGTTTCAATATCTATATTTTTGGATAAATATAAATACTTATATAATTTATATCTATTATATCTGTATCATTATTAAAATTATGTAGATGATATAACCATTATCAATGTACAAGTACTGGAATTACTGAATTGAAATACTCATTAAAAATGAAATAGTTAACACCTAAAAACTAAAATTTTAAAAAATAATTAGTAATAAATATGTGTTGAAATTTTATAAGTGGATCATATATGGTATTTAAGTTTTTTTAAAATTAATTTATATTTGAATTAATTCAATAGTATGATATGGTTATTTCAAATCAATTCAAACTCAACATAATGGATTCCCCATCAGGCTTTTATTTATGTGAGACACATATGATGTTATCCAATTTTTAACTTTGTGTAGTTTATATACATACCTTGAATTTATTTTTTTATTAGTCTCATAATGTGTGTGGGTATTTACATATACATCAAATTTTCACAATTTTATGAAGTTTCTATTTGTAAGTTACAACAATGGTAAGGGTTGTATGTTAAAATATAATTGCTTATAAGGATTGTCTTTAATTAAGTATCATATGGTGAAATTTTAGAATCTATATATCATGAAAATCATGAATTTTATTATAATATGGTTATTTCTAGAGACTACACATTTTCCATTAATTTTACTCTATTAAATAACTCAATATTTAGAAATATATTTTTAATGGAAACTTACTTTATTTCTGTTTTGGGTTGAAAATCCTTTTTCTTCCATATGAATGATTTATTAAAATGTTTTAAACAATATTTTTAACATTCTCATATTATTTTAAAATGTATTTTTTAACAATTATTAAAATTTATTTGAAAAAATAAGTGTGATTTTCTTTTTGTTTCATAAAAGAGGTATTTTGACTTATTACCAAAATAATATAGGAATATTTGTTTTAACTTATAGGGTGTGAACGGTATTTCCTACTATCATGGACACTCAATACATTAAATATTCCTTTATCTATTTCAAATTTTATTTTCAACAATGAAAATTTCTTCAATACTTTGGAAATTTTTATACATTAAATGTGTTTTTTAATTTATAAATGGTATTTCACCCTAATAAATATTTTATATAAATTTTATTAGGATTTTCATTTTTAATAACACCATTGATGATACTTAAAATTTAATAAGAATGGGATCCAAGGATACCATCATTATTATTTATTAGAATGATTTATGATTAAGATGAAAAGTTGTTTATGAAAGCCACTTATTTTTCACAAGTTATGTTATGATAAATTGATAAAATGTTTATGAAACCAATTTCCTTTTTAATTTGATTTAAAATTTTAAGATATTTATTAT
Source organism: Viscum album (assembly GCA_963277665.1). Taxonomy (NCBI): domain Eukaryota; kingdom Viridiplantae; phylum Streptophyta; class Magnoliopsida; order Santalales; family Viscaceae; genus Viscum; species Viscum album. Next base: position 786,411,774 of record OY728150.1, read on the forward strand.
TTTGCAGAATGAATATTTATAATTTTAATTTTGTGATGGGTTGTACTATAAATATATATCCCTCTAATTCATTTGGTAAATATGTATATCTCATGAGATAATAAGTACTGGAATAGGGAGTGAACCCAGTTCAGCAAGAGACTCTTTCCGCTATGATAGTCTTGGGAGTGAACCTTGACTAATACATTGGAAAAGGGATTGAAACCAACAAAATATTATAGAATTGTTAGTGAACCATGACTAATATGAAAATTATTTTATAATCTTATGTTTATACCATAAAGTTATGTATCATGCTAATATAATTCTCTCATGGATCATGTTATTTGATTACTTTATGATTTATACCTTGTCAACATGTAATATTTATATTATGATTCATTATTATGATACATAATATTTATGGAATTGACTTCCAAATTTTAATCTCGGGTTCTCATACTCTTATGCTCATGTTTTGATTAAGTGATGATTTAAATATCCTTATTTTACCTATACTATGATTCTACGATAAAAAATAATTATGTTTTATTTATAATGTATATGATGAAATTTTTTAAGTATGATATTTCTAGGAAGGATTATAGTTTGGAATAAATACGTGGGATATTATATAGTTGTATTATGAATAATTTTTTTTATGTATTCATGTTTCCAAATACACTAAACCTTTATTATCCTAGGGTGTGTATTTTTGAAATGTATTGAATATTCATATAAAAATATGAAATATTTTTTTATGAAAATTATGGGTTATTATAATGTATTTATTAAGGAAATATATTTTTACCCTAAAATTTGTTTGATATTATTGTTAGATTATAGAGTACTCTATATCATATAAAATAATTCTATATAAAACAAAAGGAAAATAAAGATACAGGAAGGAAAAAATTATAATTCCAAATTTGGGATTGGGTATTCATGAATGTTTCACCATATAAGGGAGTTATAAGATTTTTTTAAAATTGTATTTTTTCCCCATGTGTATTAGGACTTTTGAAATACTATATATATTTGGATTTTTAGATTATTAAATGGCTATTCCACCCAACCTCTTTAAAGTACATGAAATATTTCATGTTTCATTCTTGAGGAAATAGATACCAGATCTAATAAATGTTCTCACATAATAGATAATAGAGTTAGAGCCTAAAATGTTTTATAATGAATCACATGTCTATATTCTTAACACTATAGAGTAAGTGTTGTACAACCAGAACACTCAATTGGTGAAATTCCTTTGGAGAAATCAGAAACTAGAAGAGACATACATGGGGACTAAATTATTTATTATGAATTAATAACCACATTTTGTTAATATTTTATATACTTCAAAATTTCTAGGATGAAATTATTTGAGGGGGAATGTAATACTTGAGACCCTATGGTAGAAGATAAACAACATATCCTAGAATATCACATAATATGCCCTCTAAGGAGCCATTATTCTTAAAGATATTTAAAAATTTTATTAAATAATGTTATAATATTATTTTAGAAAAATATCATTATTATATCAATTATTCATAAGGGTAATATATTAGGATTAAATATTTGGGCTCTTCAAAAATATAGATTTTTAAGTGAATAGTGAAAATAATTTTTTTTAAGATTACTTTAATGACATAAATAGGATATAAGAATAAACTAAAACTCAAAAAACCGTTATCTTGAAAAATATATGTCTTATAAGTAACATTGTATATTTTAATAACTTGTGTTTAATTTATGAAACTATATTTGAAATTTTATATCCAAAGTCACATTTTTTAGTAAAATTGTTTTAATTAATTTTACATTTACGTTTTTTAAATTCAATTATCACCTTCAGAAACATATTCTTATTGAATGAATTATAAATTTGTAATATGTATGTGTTAATTATATAACAATAAAAATTTTATTTTTTTCCATAAAAATAATATTATGAGAATTAAAGTCATTTCCAATGATAATGGTAAAACTATTTTTTTTCAAATAATTGATTATTATTATTATGTAATCTTTTTGTAATAAAATAAAAAAACCATTTTACAATTATAATTATAATATAAATTCAAAAACTATATGTACATATATTAAGACCCACTAATTTAGTAACCAATAATTAACATTATTGAAAGAAATTAATAGTGAAAATATAACTCTTCTATAAAAAACTTATTTTTATATATTATATGATTTAAAATAAAATATATTTTTATCATATTCATAAGTTAAATTTGATTATATATATTCAAATTTTTTTTACAATACCCAAATTTTTTATGATGTATTAACTTTTATTTATAATAAAATATAATTTTCTTATTTAAAATACAATTGTTAAGATAAAAACTAGAATGAGAAAATGTAAAAAAACTAAACATAAAAAACTAAAAAATAATGTTTAAAAAATGTTTTAAAATTATTTTTTGTTCCCTAAAAGACCCAGGTAAACCCCAAAATACATTATTTAAATTTTTTTGAGTAATATAACATTCAACATATTAATGATATTACATAAAAGTAAAAACATATTACAAAAGTTTCCATTTCATCCCTTATAAATGGGACTCAACTCCTCCACATCATATGAAACTTATCAATAATTATCTCTTCTTTAAATTATTTTTTTAATTCATTATAGAGTCCTATCCCATTTATTTGGCCTCTATTCACCATTGTTTATCTTGAGTCTTCCACTTCAAATGATATTTTTTTCGGAAAACTCAAGCACATGACATAATTATTACATTCCACTTATAAAATTCACTTTAATATTCTTTTTCATAAAATATTTTATCCATAAAGAAATAATTTAAAAATAATTATTATTATACTAATATGTAATTATATTATTTGAACATCGATTATTTATTCCACACCACCCATTAAAAAACTAAATCGTCGTTAATTGATGGGTGTGCACTTCCACTTCCATAGATCGATGGATTCTGGTTTTTTATACTTCCTAAATTGGTTTGATTTAATAATGGTGTTTATGAATAAATATGATTTATTATATATATATATATATATGATTCTTAAATATAAAATTATAATATACTATAATTCCATCTCATTCTTTGTTGAATAAAAATGTTAATTGTGTTTTGTGTGGACAACAACCTTTGTGATGTAATTAACTCAATTTTCATATACTTTATTTATTATTTAATAAAAAATCACTAGTTTAGGTTAAACACTAGGAAAAATATCTAGATAATATCATTATTATCTGGTAATAATTATATTTTTCTAATATAATCCACTTTCATAATAATAATCATCCATTATTTATAGCATGTTTGTATTTGGGTTGGTTCAACCACCTACTAAAATAACTATAGAAAAAAATATCATGGATGAATATGGAAACATTAATAATAATTTTACTAAAATTTAACAATAAAAAAATAATTTATTTTTGGATTTAAATAGTTATATTAAGTATTTAACATATTGTTGAAATATCACCTCTAATATCTAGAATTACGAAAATAAGCTAATATTGATTCAAAATTCTTTAACTAAAACTCGAATGGATTGAGATAAATGAATTATAAATAAATAAAATCTATTTAGTCAAGTACATTTTATTATCGATTAATGATGAAATTTTGTGGAAGAATAAATAACATCCGAACTTTTTAGAAACTAGTACAAATAGTTAAACTATAAATACTTAATATAAGAAAATAGGTAAAGTATCTAGAATTATTATAAAGAGTGGCTATATATTTAAAGTATTATTGATAATATATATGATTAATATTATTGGTTATGTGACTAATAAATAAATAAATATATATATATATTTGGGATATAATAGGTGTAATTATTGTAAAGACCTGGTATTTCAATGTAATTTGTTTTAAATAAATGAGAATTTTACAAGTCTGTGAAACTTGATGGCGCGTGAATCTGATGCCTGGAGAGCCCAAAATGAATTTCTAAACTTAATTTCAGGTATGTTCAGTAAACATAGGAGTATGGTTTTATAAATTTTTAACCGGTGATCGGAATTGATATATGAGGGCACTGTTGAACTCGCAGTGCCGATATTCGCTTAAGAAGACGTTCAGCTCAATGATAGTTGGTTGAGGGAGAAAGTTAATTTTTTGGGTTTTCATGAAAAGAATAAAATAAAATGAAGTACGAAACAATTTTTTTTTTGAAAGTTCCATGTGGAATTTTCATAGTTGGGGACCACCTGAATTAACCTCCCATGAGAGGTTATAGTGGTGGGGACCACCGAGCCTAACCTCCCCTGATAGGTTATGGTGGTGGGGACCACCCGAGGATTGAAACCTCTTGAAATCCCTATTAAATGTTAGAGAGCCTCTTCAGCTCCTCCAATATTTAATTATGCCACCCTCCTTTAAATAATTTTGTGGCAACTACATCAATTAATTAAGTGGATCCAACTTATTTAAACCAATTTGAAATTGTGAAAAACAATTAAAAATTGGGGAAACAAAAAGAGTTGGACATTTTAATTTTGGGGAAAAGGCTTGGAAAAGGAGACAGTTCTTGGAGAAAGCCCGCCAATGAAGAACGCCGACCTCGACTTTGACCTTCTTCCTCAAGACATCCTCTAATGGTGGACATCTTCAACAATGAGAAATCACCTCCATCGAAGAACATTAATCCAACGAACGAACTCAGGATCAGAGGCTTGTGATGGGCACGATGAACGTCTACAACTTCGACTTCTCTCTTCATCATCAAAAAACACATAGGGTAGGGGTTTATTTGTGTATGTATACTTTTCCCATGTTCTACCCTTGAATTCATTTTCAGGATTGGGAATAAATTGTTGTGGGAGGCTGTAAAGATTGACATTCTTCTTCAAGTTCTTGTTGAGCCATATGCTACCACCATAACACGGAGGGTATGGGCCAAACAAACATGGACTGACCCCTCTACAAATCTTGTGATGATTTGTGGTGTTGAATGTGATGAAGGCGACGACGCAACGACACAGCCCCGTGACCACCGCCGCCTTGCGACCTCCGCTTCCTCGCAACACCCCCATGGCCGAGCCGCTCCGCAGCACCCACAGCCCCCGCACCCCCGGCTTTTCTACCCACAGCCTCACCACACCGCCCACAGCCGCCGCCATCCGGGCCGAGCTGCCACCACCGATCGTGCCGAGCCACCGCCGCCGTCCGCTGAGCCACTGCCATCCCGCCAAGCTGCCGGCTGAGCTACCTCGGTCGTTCCACCCATGGCCTTCTGAGCCAACCCGTCTATGCCCCCTGCAGCCTTCCGAGTCACCCTGGCCGAGTCGCCCGTAGCCTTCCGAGCCGCCCCGGCCGCGCCGCCACCGACCCTCTGAGCCGCCCCAGCCGCGGCCTCTCGGAGCCGCCTCAGACTGGGCCAAACCCAATGTTCCGGGCCAGACCCAGAAGGTTGAGCTGCGTTGACTTGAATCGGGTCGGCCTAGGATGGGTCGGGCGGGGTCGTTTTGACCGGGTCGGACCGAACTCGGGCCCACTACGACCCATTTACTTCGTTTGGCCATAACTTTGACACCAGACATTCGTTTGATGAACCGTCCGCGATGTTGGAAATCATGGAGTGAGAAAGTCCCTTGGTGTATAACCTAATAGATTTTTTGGATTAAGATGGGAAATGGTTAGGTTGGATTGAGCACAAATCTGACCGGGCCCCGGGACTTGAAGGCTAATAACTCACAAACTGGACGTTCGATTGATGCATCGTCTATTGAGTTGAGACCCCTATGACATTGCAAAACTTTGAGATGATTCTTCATGGGACTTAGTGGATATTTTAGTTTCGACCAGTAGCCTGTGGAGAAGATTCTCCCAGAGATGAGTGAGAATTGTGCGGGAACATTGTAGCTGGCTGAGACATGACGACTGCTGACCTTTTTGACTCGGGGTGACTTGACAGGCCCAGTGGGGAGCGCCTCTGTATAATGCGGCAGACTCATGGTGGGGAGTGCCTCTATGTTATGCAGTCGACCCATGGTACTTAATAGGAGGAGTACCTCGGTAGGCTATGAGTGGGATCACCTTTGTGGGATGTGTCAGACCCACGGTACTCGACAGGTGGAGTACCTCCGCAAGTCACGAGGGGGAGCGCCTCTATGTGACATGGTAGAACCACAGTGTAGAGAACCTCTGTGTGACATGGTAGACCCATAATACTCGACAGGATGAGTACCTCATTAGTACAAGGTTAGTGGGAAGCTCCTCTGTGTGACACGGCTGGCCCACTATACTCGATAGAGGATGGGTTGTCTCGTAGCCAAACTGTTCGATGATGTGACTGGGGATGTTAATTATTACTACCTGTAGAATAAATCCTATTGGGAGATGATTCAGTACCTCTGTGTTTTTCTCATGATTGAGATGGATTACTTGATAACTTAGGTATATGTATGGGCATATACCTAAGTAAGGTTATCTATTGATTTAAAACTTTGTGGGTTATCCTTTGTGAATTTTGTGAGACCTTTAGGTTCTCGGAGTCACTATTGAGTATCTTTATACTCACCCCTGCATGGGATATGCCCGCACTTCATTGTGTTTGGTGTAGATGATGGACAACACTGACTGAGGATGTGAGTACCAGGACTGGACGGTGCCTGGAAGAGGACCATATGGAATGTCGATACGTAGAAGAGACGGACGGATGTGGAGTGATGAGGAGGAAATTTGTACGTACCCTTCAGGTATGATCCTCGAAGGATGACCCGAGAGATGAATTTCCCTTTTCTTCAATTATATAGTATCACAGTTGTACTTGTACTTTCCATATGGGCTTGTATTCTGGCCCCTTTTACTTACTACACTCACTCTTTTTAGAGTTCAGTTTACTTGTGTTCTTATCTTGCTGCGTGCTTGGTTACGTGTGCTTACAGGTTATAAAGGAAATGCCTTCCCAGTTTTAGGGAATAAGCTTTTGGTTCATCTCGCCAGCCCTTGGCCTATGGAAGGTGGGCTTGGGGTAGTCATGGCATGGTTCCCGGGGGACAGGTCATGAAAAATTGGTATCAGAGGAGTCGGTTCTACCAAAGAACTAGGACTCTGATATTTTCTGTGAAGCAATAGTGTTATGTGTTATGCGTGTGGTTTTCAGTTTGGGGAGTCTAGTGTTGGTGCGACAGCTGATGTTTCCATACACCAGGACCCTGGATTTTGACTTCCAACTCAGTGCATGAAAACATAGATTGTTTGTGTTTAAAAAAAATTTCCCTTTTGGTTTCATTGGATTCAGCTCACCTAGTATAAATTAATGACCATGGTGCACCTATTCCTTATTATAATTCCACCACAAATATAGCCACCCAGGTTTTCGAGAGTAGTATGCACTGATAGCCCAGTGAGCGACGAGGCCTCAGTGTAGGGCCCTCTTCTAGTAGAGGCACCAGCGAAGGCACCAGCGGTACCATTACCCGTTGTGCCACCGATGCCACCAGCCCCAATATCAGATAGTGCACACTGCTTGATTGCATTTCATGAGTTCTAGTGACAAAGGCCACCCAGGTTTAGGGGAGAGACATAACCACAAGCAGTTGAGGGTTAACTAGAGGCTGTTGTGAGAGTCTTCCAACTCGTAAGGACACCAGCCGATCTCATGGTGATCCTTGCCGCCAGCCTTCAACATGAAGTAGTAGGCAGATGGTGGATCTTGATGATCCAAGTTCACGATGAGGTGACACTTCTCTAGGCAGACATTGAGAGCCTGTTTTGGGTAGATTTTGTTCCAACGACTCTTCGCGCAGTGCGCATACAGGAGCTTCTCCATCTGTAGCAGGGAATTATGACTGTAGCTCAGTACTCATCGAGGTTCACTGAACTCTCATGATACTCCACGGATATGGTGTGAGACCCATTATTTAGGACCCAGAACTTCAAACAGGGGATCATACGAGAGATCAGGGCTTCGATGACCTCACTCAGCATCCCAATGCAGGCAGGGGTGTTTGAAGGAGCCCTCTTGGTGGAGAGTTTTATTGTTGAGAAGTCACCAGAAGTGAGACACACCACCATTCGTCACGTATCAGAGTCTTCTCAAGCTGGTTGTAGATGTATTTCATAGAGTTCTAAGATGACTAGACCTATAGGTGGATGACCGCATGACTCAAGATCTATTGTTCGGGGCACCCGAGGCATAACTAGTCAGGAAACGATCATGAAGTGTTACTCATGCGGCGGGTAGGGTCACATGGCTCGTGAATGTCTAAAAAATCATATGGATGATCAACAGAAGGTCAAAGGACCTCCTAGGCAGAGATAGAGGCTCGAATGAGGAGGTCTGCATGGAGTAGGAAGATGTGGCAGGGGAGCTGGTCGTGCAACTGGCAGTGGGTGACGATTCGAGATGTTACTGCCACCACCACCAGGAGGTCCACCCCGATTGAAGGTAGTAAGTGGATAGGTGAGAGCTCATCTCCTGGTATCTGAGGCTTATGATCATGTTACTCCAGAGATGATACGAGGTACAATATGTGTCTACTCCACCTTAGCGTTAGTACTTATAGACACATGTGCCAGTCATTATTTTATTTCTACTTCCCTCATTTGGAGCTCAATGATTCCGACGGAGTCGTTGGCTCGATCCTTATGGATAGAGACTCCTACGAGAGTAGATTTGATGATTACGCACTGACGCCGACAGTGCGAGCTTACTCTAGGAGGTGAGATCTTAGGCTGGGTTCTCCTAGTAGGAGCGTCGAGGCTATACAACATCATCTTGGGTATGGACTAGTTATCTACAGTCCATGCTCAGATAGATTGTATTAGGAGGATGGTGCGGAGTGTCAGCATGGATGGGACTAGGTTTACCTTCACCGACATGAAGTGAGACTTTGTATCATAGGATGTACTTACTCAGAGGAGAGTGCATCCGATCACTCATCAGTTGGCTAACCTTACCCTCGGAACAGTTGCTGTGGAGAGTCCGAGTTATCCTGTAGTGGTGGACCAGTACATAGATTTCTTCCCTAATTATGTTATGAGTCTACCTCCTTGTATAGAGGTGTAATTTTACATTTACTTGTACCTCGGGATGGCACCGATATCAACACCAGCATATTGGATGGCTCCCACGGAGCTTCATGAGCTTTGGGTACAACTAGAAGACTTTTCGGGGAAGAGATTCATCTGGACCAGTGCTTCACATTGGGAAGCCCCGATTTTATTCACCAAGAAGGTATATGGGAGCTTGCGACATTGTGTTGACTATTGGTGCCTGAACCAGGTGACTGTGAAGAACAAGTACCCACTCCCTAGGATTTACGACCTATTTAATTTGCTGAAGGGAGCGCGATGGTTCTTAAAGACAGACCCCAGATCAGGCTATCACCAACTCAAAGAACGAGATGAGTATGTGAGGAAGATGGCCTTCAGGTGTTGGTACAACCATTACGAGTTCTTGGTTATTCCATTCGGCATGAACAACTCTCCTGGAGTGTTCATGGGGCTCATGAACATGATCTTTCAGCCATAACCTGATTGATTTCTACTTTCCTTCATCGATGACTTTCTGATCTACTAGGATACTGAGGAGGAGCATGCCTATCAATTACAGGTAGTACTGGACACACTCTGAGAGCACTAGCTTTATGGTAAGATCTTGAAGTTCTAGTTCTGGATCCGAGAGATTCACTTTCTGGGACATGTCATCTCAGAGACTGGGGTTGTGGTGGAACCATCTATGATTGAGGTGGTACTTGCTTGGGAGCCACCTAGGAGTGTGATGGAGGTACAACGTTTCCTGGGATTGGATGGATATTTCTGGAGGTTTGTGCCAGATTTCTCCATTGTTGCAGCACCTCTATTATTGTTGACGAAGAAGGGGAAACCCTTTATGTGGTCGGAGAGATGTAAACATATTTTTAGGAGCTAAGATAGAGGATGATTAGTGCCCCTATCTTGAGGATTCCAAAGGAGGGCGTAGGGTACATAGTCTACTACAACACAATAGGGACCAGACTCAAATGTTTCCTGATGCAGGAGTGAGCAGTGATCATGTATGGTTCTTGACAGCTGAGACAACATGAGAAAAAATACGCTACCCATGACCAGGAGTTAGTAGAAGTGGTCTTCTCCTTGAATATATGGTGACATTACTTGATGGGAGAGTTTTTTACAGTCTACATGGATCACAATAGTCTCAGGTATATCTTCTCTTAGAAGGACCTAAACCTGAGAAAATGACATTGGCTTGAGTTCCTCTAGGACTATGACTTCGAGATAGTCTATACACGTGGGAAGGGGAACGTTTTTGCAGATGCACTCAGTAGGAGGTCTGGTATACAGCTGCTAGGTGAGGTGATGGAGCAGCTGGCTTATTACAAAAATACTTTGTGGATAGAGATGGAGTAGTTTTTCTTCATTATCTTGCCGTCACTCCCCCACTTCTTCGGAGAGTCAGGGAGGCACAACGTAAAGATTCTGACTATGAGACATGACGTGCTTAGATATGCACAAGACAGACACCTGATGAATTTTCTGATGGTGGGGAGCACGTCATCCTCTTCAGAAGACATTCCATGGTACCCATTTCACTTCAGGAGGAAGTGTTGAGTGAGTTTTACACATCCCCAATAGCGTTACATCTAGAAGTGGTGATGATGTACTGGGATCTTCAACGACAGCACTGGTGGCCAGTAATGAAGAAAGCAGTAGAAGATTTTGTCTCTCGGTGCCTCACCTGTCAGCAAGTGAAGGGGGGATAATCAGGTACCAGTAGGATTGGTTCAACTTTTAGAGGTCCCAGAGTGGATTTGGGATGGGATATCCATGGACATCATGATAGGACTTCCACGTACATCCAAGGGACATGACTCGATTTGGGTGATCATCAACCGACTCACCAAGTCGGCCCACTTCCTACCGATCAGAGAGTAGGGTTCAATAGAGATCCTGGGACACCTATATGTGCAGGAGATTGTGAAACTACATGGAGTACCCTCGACGATTGTCTCGGATCATGATGCACCTTTTACTTCCTAGCTATGGAAGGGGTTGTAAGAGGCTTTCAGGACACAACTTCGTTTGAGAACCACCCTCCATCCTTAGATGGATGGACAGACTGAGCGAACCATATAGACCCTTAAGGACATGCTGTGTTCTTGTATTCTTGACTTTGGGCACAGTTAGGAGGATCACTTTCCTTTGGTGGAGTTTTCATACAACAACAGCTATCACTCCACCATTGGGATGACACCTTTCAAGGCATTATACAGGCGACCTTACAGATCACCTTTGTGCTGGACTGACCCAGGGGAGTCAGCACTCGTGGGACCAAAGATGGTTTTTTCTACCATAGAGAAGGTGCAGATCATCCAAGAGTAGATAAACACTGCACAAAGAAGGCATAAGTCATATGTTGACAGGAGACAGAGTCCACTAGAGTTCGAGGTTGGGGACCACATCTTTATACGGGTCTCACCTCGATGAGGTTTGCGGAGATTTGGCCAAGGCGGAAAGTTATCTATGAGGTTAATCAGACCTTTTTAGGTTCTCAATAGAGTTGGTGATGTGGCATACCACTTAGCTCTTCCACCTCAGTTGCACTCGGTGCACAACATCTTCCACGTATCCCAGTTGAAGAGACACGTGCACGACCCTTCTCACATCATCGACTATGACAAGATGGACATCAATGATGGGAAGGATTTTACGGAGGTTCCAGTAAAGATTGAGGATAGATAGGAGCAGGTCCTTCATGGACAGTCAATACCTCTGGTGCACATTCGCGGCCAGCACAAGAACCTCTAGGAGAGCACATGGGAGCGGGAGGCTCAGATGCTTTCTCAGTACCCCCACTTGTTCCCTTAGATTGAGTTGTGGCTTATGGGGAAATAAAGCCCTGAGGCGGGGAGAATGTAAAGTCCCAGGATTTCCATGTATTTGTTTTAAATAAATGGGAATTTTAAGAGTCTAAGGAACTTGACGGCGCATGAATCCAAGGCCCAGAGTGCCCGAAATGAATTTCTGAACATTATTTCGGGTACATTCAGTAAACGTACACGAGAGTTTTTATAACATTTAAACCGATGCTTGGAATTGAAATCTGAGGGCACCGTTGAATTCGCAGCGCCAGTATTCTCTTCAGAAGACTTTCACCTAGACAGCAGTTGGTTGAGGGTAAAAGTTATTTTTTTGGGTTTTTCATGAAAAGAATAAAATAAAACAAAGTATGAAACATTTTATTTTATTTTTTTGAAACATCCATGTGGAAGTTTCACAGGTTGGGACCACCAGAATTAAACTTCCATGAGAGGTTATAGAGGTGGGGACCACTGAGCCTAACCTCCACTGAGAGGATGTGGTGGTGGGGACCACCCAAGGCTTGAATCCTCTTGAACTCCCTATTAATTGTGGGAGAGCCTATTCAACTCCTCCAATATTTAATTATGCCACCCTCCTTTAATTAATATTTTTCCAACCTCATCAACTAATTATGTAGAGACAACATAATTAATCCAATTATAAATTGTTCAAAGAATTAAAAATTGGGGAAACACAATAGTTGTCCATTTTCATTTTGGAGAAAAGGCTTGGCAAAGGGGAGAGTTCTTGGAGAAAGCCCACCAACGAAGAATGCTGGCCTCGACTTCAACCTTCTTCCTCAATACATCTTCCAATGGTGGACATATTCAAAAATTAAGAATCACCTCCATCAAAAAACGTTAATCCAATGAACGAGCTTGGGATCAGAGGCATGTGACGGGCGTGACGAACGTCGATAACTTTGACTTCTCTCTTCCTCTTCAACAATCAAACAAGGTAGGGGTTTATTTGTGTATGAATACTTTTCCCATGTTCTTCCATTGAATTATTTTTTAGTATTTGGAATAAATAATTATGGGAGGTTTTAAAGCTTGAAGATCTTATTCATGTTATTGTTGAGCCATATGCTACCACCCTAACGCAGAGGGTACGGGGCAAAAAAACATTGCCCGACCCCTCTGCAAATCTTGTGATGATTTGTGGTGTTGAACGCAATGAAGGCAAAGACATTACGACACCGCTCTGTAACCACCACTTCCTCACAACCTACGTTCCCTTGAAACACCCTCGCGGCTGAGCCGCTCCGTGGCACCCATGACCACCGCACCCTGTGGCCCCACCGCGCTGCCCATGGAGGCCGTCGTCCGGGCCGAGCCTCCACAACGACTGGGCCGAGCCATCGCCGCCACCGTCCACAGAGCCACCATCGTACAACCAAGCTGATGGCCGAGCCGCCCCAGCCGTGCCACCTGCGGCCTTCCATGTTGCCCCGTCTGTGCAACCCGCGGCCTTCTGAGCCACCCCAATCTCGCTGTCTAGGGCCTTCCATGCCACCCCGGCCGAGTGGCCCGCGGTATTCCGAGCCGCCCCGGCCGCGCCGCCCATGTCCCTCTAAGCCGCCCCGGCCTTGCCACCCATGGCCCTCCATGCTGCCCCAACCACACTGCCAGTGGCCTCTCTAATCCGCCTCAGACCGGGTCTCACTGCGAGCCGGGTCAGTCCAACCGGGTCAGACTGGACGCAGGCCCACTATGACCCATTTACTTATTTTGTCCATTACTTTGGCACCAGACATCCTTTTTATGAACCATCAGTGGAATTGAAAATATTGGAGCGAGATAGTCCATTTGAGTATACCCCACTGGAGTTTTGGATTATGATGGGGAATGGTTAGGCTGGATCGAGCATGCATCCAACCGGCCCCCCTGGACTAGAAGACTAACAACTCACAGACCGGGCATCCGATTGACGCGCCGTCTGTTAGGTTGAGACCCTTATGATGTGGCAGAACATTGAGATGCTTCTTCATGGGACTTCATGGAAGTAGGAGTTTTGACCAGTAGCTTGTGGAGTGGATTCTCCCGGAGAAGATTGAGTATAGTACGAGAACCTAGTAGCTGGCTGAGACATGATGACTGCTGACCTTTTCGACTCGGAGTGACTTGAAAGGCCCAATGGGGAGATCCTCTATGTGAGGTGGAAGACCCATGGTGGGGAGCACCTCTGTGTGATGTTGTAGACCCATGGTACCCAACATGAGGATTACCTTAGTAGGCTATGAGAGAGAGGGCCTCTGTGTGATGCGGCAGACCAACGGTACTCGATAGGTGGAGTACCTCAGAAAGTCACGAGGGGGAGCGTCTCTGTGTGACGCGGCAGACCCACGGTGGGGAGTGCCTCTGTGTGATGCGACAAACCCACATTACTCAACAGGATGAGTACCTTAGTAGTCCAAGGTTAGTGAGAAGCACTACTGTGTGACGTGGAAGTCCCACTATACTTGATAGAGGAGGGGTTATCTAGCAGCCGAAGTGTTCGACGATGTGACTGAGGATGTTACTTGTTACTATTCCTAGAATAAATCCTTGTGTGAGCTGAGTTAGTACCTCTGTGTTTTCCTCATGATTGAGATGTATTACTGGATAACTTAGGTATATGTATGGATATATACCTATGTAAGGTTATCTGTTGATTTATATTTTTGTGGTTTATCTTTGTGAATTTTGTGATACCTTGAGGGTATCGGGGTCCCTACTAAGTATCGTTATACTAACCCATGCACGGGATATGCCTGCACTTCATTATGTTTGGTGCAGATGATATATAGTGCTGACTGAGGATGTGAGTACTAGGACTAGACAATTCCTGGAGGTGGACCATATGGTGTGTTGATACCAGGAAGAGACAGAAAGATGTGGAGTGCTGAGGAGGTGATCTGTACCTACCCTTCAGGAAGTATCCTTAGAGGAAGACCCACCAGCTGAATTTTCCTTTTCTTCAGTTATACAGTATCACAGTGGTACTTGTATTTTCTAGATGGGCTTGTATTCTGGCCCCTTTTACATACTGAACTCACTCTGTTTACAGTAAAGTTTACTTGTGATCCTATCTTTTTGTGTGCTTGGTTACATGTGATTATAGGTTATAAAGGCAATGCCTTCCTAGTTCTAGGAAATACGCCTTCAGTTCTAGTCGCCAGCCCCTGGCCTGTGGAAGGCGGGCTTGGGGTAGTCACGACACGTGCCCCGGGGGATTGGTCGTGGAAATTTTGTTTATGGAAGTGAGTAAAAAAAGGTAAGTGTTTTCTGTTTTAAATTCCTCTCTTCGAGACATGTTTTATATTATGCACCCGATTTCCTTTATTTGGTGTATATAATATTTATTTAAAATTTACATTATGAAAATAATTTATTCATGGTACTTGAAAATAAATTTAAATCCCTCTATTTCAATAAGTTTCTATTTAGTTTCTACCCAAGCAAGAAGTGGTTTTTTTCTTCTCAATTTTGATTATTTGGGACTCATGTCATATTAACCATTTATCAAATTTTGTGTAATGAATAAATTTACATAGAATAAATTTTTACATATTCCTTAAGAAATTAATGTGAATTCAATACTATATTGTTATCCTTACTTCATATTCTTTTGATTCAAGAGTTTCCAAAACTTGTTTAATACTCAATAAATTCAATTGTGAAAAAACAATAAAAAATTTTGGTAAGGTAAAAGTGTTTGTATTTTCCTAAACAATATATCCCCATATACATACTATCATGTGGATTCAGTTATATCATATATACACATAGAGGTAATCATGTAAAAATGTGTTAGTTGAGCATTGAATCAATTATCACTAATGTTCATAATGAGTGATCCTAAGACAACACACCTGGGTAGACACTCCCAAAGGATATGGTTTGGAATATTCACATGATCGTTATAAAACATGATGATGAATTTTTCCTACCATAGACAAGGTATCCTACCAATCCAAACTATTAAACTAAATTACTAAATTCAATTAATAATCCAACAAATAATATGTACCCTGACAACTATATATCATTGAGAATTGTACCTTCTGTTACATTGATGATACACCACAACTTTTAAATTGATTTAATTTTATACACATAGTTATATAAATTATTATATTAAATAGGGATTTATTTATTTTTAGTATTTCTAATTATATATATAGATATTTTTTATTCATCCAAAGGTTCTTTAGGGAATGGAACAAGTTCCCTTATTGAACCTTATTGTGAATTCATCATACTTAATCAGTTTATGAGTAGGGATAAGAAATATATATCCCCTTGAAGCATAGATAGGTCTCGTATTACAAAACAACTTGGGTTTTTTTTTCTGTACTCCTCTCCCGATATTAATATAGTTTCTTCACATAATTTTATAAAAACATGTTTTTATATAAAATATTATTCATTCCATCATTATGAGATAAATGGTAATTATTATCAATGTTTTAATTTATTTTCAATGATATAGTATCCCCTAGGTTAATGTTGATTATATATTCATGTTGCTTATCTATTCTATCTATATCACTCATTACATATTAATATTATGATAGATTTCATTATATTCTATTCCCTAATGAGCATCTGAGCTCACCCTTATTTGTTTTCATTTCCCCTCGAAACCTAGAGGAGAACTATACATACTTTTCAAGGATACGATAGAAATGATAATAATGTTATTTCAATGATTTAATGATTTAACTAATTTCTTCAAATTTAATGTATGTGTTCATCTATTTTTATAAGACTGCAAAATCATTGGATCAAGTAGGAAATCTTTTATTTTGTACCAAAAATTTTATTTAACAATAGACTCAAGGTTTTTAAATTGTGAGATGTTACAATTCTCAATAATTTTATTCTATAATTTATATTCCTTTATTTTGGATAAATAAAAAATTAATATACCTTCATCCCTATGATCTTAATCCTCCATTTTCTTCTGATAATTGATAATAAATTATTTTATTCTGAGTACCTAAATGTATTTGAGTATTTTATTCTTACCATACCATAACACATAGGGAATATTTCTTCATTATGAAATAACAAGGCCCTATTATAGATCTAATGTAATAATAATAGTGTTTACTTCCAATAATTTTCTGGTGTATTGATGCACTTATATGAATATGAAATTTATATACATTAATGAACATTGAAAATGTTTATTTGGATAAATTGTCATGTTATTACTACCTTAAAATGCCTTGGTAGGTGGTATTTATTCATCCAAGGAAGGTCCAAGAATATTTGGTGTGAAATGGGCATTTTAGATGGAAATCGAAGGTATTTGGACCCATTTTCTAGGCTACATGGTTACTACTAAGTCACATAAATGTTGAACCCTACCCCATAATACCATGAACACACAGAAGCCTAAAAAATCAGTCACACGCCCTCCCCACACTTAATAAAACTATGAGGATCATTCAAGACAATGTGTGGGATGAGCTTTTGATGAGTAAATGTCCATTTTCATGGTCTCTATATGGTTAAAAAAGCATTTAGAAAATCCAGAAAACCATGCAACTCAAATCCATATGAATATAACAATGATCGTGGTTGGAACATGTTTAATCTAATTGAGCATTTATAAAATGCGCCAAACAACTTGCAGCCAACCTCTTTATATCTACTTCCTTAACCACCATTTGACTAGGTTTGATAAACCCTAACCATTCCATAACCCCATGGGTAATCCAATTAAATATCCTTGTATGATTTTGGATGAGGAGGCTAGTCTGGGAAGGATTCATCTTTGATTAATGGGATCTTGAAACTAATTCAAGTAATTTTTTTATTTTACTCTCATCTTGATGATTCAGCGTTTTGTGATTTCTTTTTTTGGTAATAATAAACATCCGAGCTAAAAAAATCTTATTTGTCATCATTTTTTGAATGTGTAAAAAATTCATTCAATGTGTTGGGGCTATGGTAAGTGAGGACTCCTTGGTGATTTATTCCTCTAATTACATTTTTGTTCGTTATTTTATCTCTCATAATTACCCAAATATCCTTTCTTTGTCTTCATGGAAAATCTATATAGGATCTAGAACGGAGATTCAAGAGTTCACTAGGCAAATTACGATGAGTAATCACATGATACTTATGTGAACTCATCGTCTCTATGGGGTTTGTTTGCAAAAAAGTTTTGAAAAACCAGTGGTTGGACCAAGAAATTTATTTCTATTAACTTAAGTGGAACTTACTAGAACAAGGGAGTTTCATCACATTTAAATCCTAGAGATGAGATTATTATAAACAACATAGCACGATTAGTCAATTTATTATTGATGATCATCATAACCATCTACAACCCTGACTCATTCCATCTATTTAATGTTAAAAACAGTTTCCATGTGTTTATCTTCCAGTAAAATTTTAATGAATTCAAGAAGTGAACCACTCAAAATTTTTGAGTATCTATTACAACCTTAAACCATAAAATCTAAATTTGTAAAACCTTTAGTTAATTGACCAAAACTATTGTTAAAATCTATGTATTCATGATGTTTGACCCCATACTTACTATAAACAAGTTTCGAGGGTTGTAAATTCAATTTGGGCCACGGAAAGTAACACTTTGATCATAAAAACACCATATATGTTTCTATTGATAATTTTTAGCACAGTTATTGAAAAACCATTTCTTACTCATAATGAATATATTTTATTAGAGTTTGCACACTATTATATATTATTTCCAAATTCCATGACTTTTAATATACTATTTCACTTAGTTATTAGTGAAGTTTACACCATTATTATCCATAAATTATAAGTTTTCACATCAATCATCTTCTTAACTTATCTTTGATATAATGTAATGAGTTTTTATGCATTGGATTTGTGGGTGGTAACCATCATCCATTCCATCCTAAAGTAATCATCAATAAATAAGACATTGAACCACTTTAAATCCATGTATTAAGGTGACATGGGCCCACACAGTTCCACATACACTAACATAAGAATCCTCATTGATTTATTCTTCATCAAATTGTAGATCTTTCAATAAATACTAACCTTTTAAAATGTATCAAATGCGTGAGTTTGATAATTAGTTATATTTAAAATATTTTTAGAACATTCATTCATTACCAAATTCTCTGAGTATTTTTAGAATAAATAGAAAAGTCATTATTCAAAAATTGGTTTTATTCTCTTAAAGAGAGAAAACCTATATCATCTTCACTAATGAGGTAAATAATTTCCTCGGTGAGCATTTATTTCAAATCAGTTGATCCATCTAATATATTGAAATACATATCTTTTTTTATGTTTATTCCTTGTCACATGTCACATAATTGAATCAAACTATATAGATTGTGACTGAGAACTAAAATAAAAAAGATGTTCATCCACCTTAGCTATCTTCCAACTAAATTTTACTTTTCAAGGGTGATAATATTTTTCCACTCATCACAGAGAAACATGATGAATCCTCCTTGTCACATTTTATCATCATAACAAGAACATCATTTCTTCTCATGTGGAATGTGAAATGACTATAATGAATCCATTTTATATATCTATATATTTCGTTAAAGAAAAATTCAACAACATTTTCCTCCATATATTTTCCTACTTGGACCATTTATACATAGTTTACTTTGGTGGTGAAAGATCATTTTACCCCTACATCTTAATTTCATATTTATAATCATGTATAGATGAAAATACGTAATGAGTATAAATATTTGTGGATTATGTCTCTAGCTCCGGTGTTATTCTTATACTATTCTCTAATGGAACCTTTCCTCCCCTGAAGAATGGTTGATTAATTTTTTTCAATAACCTTCACACTATTCTAATAACCATTATTGATATATCAAGAGCAATAAATTATATATGATTTTCTTCATTATTATTTATCCCTCAGGTATATTTTTTCAAATAATCACACATATTGTGTATTCAATATTCTTCCACATTTATAATAGTAGACTCAATTTTTTTTAATTTTATGCCTTTCCACATCAATAGTAATTTTCTCATATTTCTATATTCCATGAAAATATAAGTTCCTTCAATATATGGGATCTTGATTTTTTTCACCCAACATCACTGTATTCTTTTGTTATTCAATCCCCACAACTTATATTCCCTTTTCTTTAAAATAATACAATTGTGGTAAGAAAAAACATATTCTATGGGATCTCTGTTAACCATCATCATAACATTAAATTTTTATTTCAAAGGGCAAGGAGCAAGGGACACATGCAAAACAAGAAAGGCCTATGAGCGTCTAAATTAGTGGAGACCAAGGGCATCCCCTTGAATCATATTCACCCCCTCAGGTTTAAAGCTAGATATTGTTTGAAGGCACGTGACATTAGAGCCTTGGATAGAAAAGGAGGCAAGATGATCCACGACCTTGTTCCCCTCCCTCCACGTGTGGGTTACACGTGCATTATTGTTGATGAGGGTTCTGCACTTCCTGATCATGTAAGAAACTACCCACGGAGTGGGACCTTTCCCCTGCATGGCTTCATGAATAATCTTGGAATCAGTTTCGACATGGTCAAGTTTGTTCTTTCACTACTTGTAGAGGTTCAGTCCTTTTAATACAGCCTTGGCCTCAGCTTTCAAGGAATTACCTGGGCCATAGTGGGTTGTGAAAGCAAGAATTACACTACCTCGGGAGTCGCAGACCACCCCTCCCTCGCACATCTCCCCTACGCTATAAGATCCATCAGTGTTGAGTTTAAAACCATTGTTGGGGGGGATTCTACTGCACCCACTGGCCCTTCTTGGTGAGGGGTTGGGCCACATGAGGGAGAACTTGAAGCATCCTCATGGAAGGAGCATCCTTCCAGCCGCTGGAAATATTGACCAGGTCGGTTAGGAGGCATCTTTCATGAACAGTGATAGACCTCCCTATTGGAGAAGACCCCTCATAGCGCGCCTGGTTTCACGCTTGCCACAGGCACCAACAACCAGTGTTGAAGATGATGGCGCAGGCCATCCTTTCCTGCCTTCTGTCATTTGTTCCATGAAACCAGCGTTGCAAGAAAGTGCCATCCTGGGGATCGTGGGAGAGAGCAGCAGTGAAACTGCCGAAGTACCTCCTGACGTCCTGAGCCCAGCCGCCTTCAAATAATATGTGGTTGATACTTTCTTCCTTTTTTTTTACTACAACACTAACAACTCGATGCCAGAGGGATGCCCAGTTTTTTGACGTTATCATCCGTAGGGAGAGCCTGGTTCCTCATTCTCCAGATTAGAACGTCATATTTTGTTGGAATCTTACCACACCAAAATATCTCATTCCATGCATCATGATGATCCTGGTAGGTGAAGATCTTGTGGAAGTCCCTCATCGTGAACTTCCCTGAAGTGGAAGGGGTGAAAACACAAATGCCAGGCTCGAAGTTCAAGGAGATTAGCTCATAAATACCGAACTGGCCCTCATTCAGTACATCCTTGATAAAATTAGGGTAATGGTTTTCCTCCTTAAAGGAAATGTTAGGTACTGGACATCCAGGGAAGCCAAGCGCATCCCCAGCCCAGTTGCAATGCCAGAAACTGATGTTTCCCTCTCCAACAACCCAACGAGAGTGATCCTGGAGGCTCGGGATGAGGGGGGATATCCTAGCCCAGAGAGTGGATCCATGAGTGCCCACCATATCCACTCTACTTCTGGCCAACTGTGACATTACCTTCCCCCAAAGCGTACGTTCTTCAATGACTTCCCACGTGAGTTTAGCATACATGCCCTGGATCGTGTCACATAAGCTTCTAACATTGATCCCTCCCTCGATGATAGGTCTAGCCATCTTGTCCCATGATGTCCAATGCCTTTTGCCTTCAGAGAGAGCATCCCAAATAAAGCTGGCCAAGACCTTATCAATAGCTCTAATGAATCCCTTCGGCGCGTGGGTTGAAGCCATCACATGTATAGGGATAGCAGACCAGATGCTGTTCACCAAAGTTATCCAGCCCCCAAAAGAGAGGTAATGATTTTTCCAGTTAAAGATCCTTCTAGTGATCCTGTTCACAACCTGATCAATGTCTCGGATTCTCAATCTTCCTGAAGCAATCGGGGTTCCTAGGTACTCCATTGGAAAGGTTCCACACTGCATAGCAATCCCGCTGCACAAATGTGTGGCCCTTCTAGAAGTACACTTGTTTGAGATATACAGTTTTCTTTTGGATTTGTTGATAAGCTGGTCGCTCCAATAACAGTACTCCTCCAGAATCATGTAGAGCCTACAGACAAAACATTTTCCATCATTGGAGAAGACAATCGTATCATCAGAAAATATCAATTGGGATATAGGGTGGAGATTCAATTTTCTGTGAAAAAGAAGGATATCCCCGCTGGATATTTCCTTGTTAATAAGATGACTAAGAGAGTCCTGCATGAGGATGAAAATACATGGAGATAGGGGGTCTCCTTGTCGAAGCCCACGTGTTGCCTTGAAGAAGCCGTGGGTTCTCCCCATGAAAGAAACTGCCATCCATGAGGAGTTGAAGCATCTGAAAAGGAGACCAACGACTCGGGAGGAGAATCCCATGCTCGCAAACACCCTGTTAATAAAACCCCATTCCATCCTGTTGTAAGCCTTGCTCATGTCAAACTTAACATCAAAGTTGGACCCGTGAGTTTTCATGTTGATATCTCTCAACATTTTCTATGATAAGGCGATGGCACCTTGGATGGAACGTCCCCTCAAAAAGCCATGTTGTTCCATTGAAACCCAGCGGGGAAGGTACTTGTAGAGTCTCAAGTTGATAGTGCAGGCCAGAATTTTGTAAGGAAATTTGCACATGATCACTGGCCTGTAATCATGCAAGGAGGAGGGGTCCTTGATCTTTAGTATCATCACTAGAGTTGTAGCACTGGCCACCCTCGGAAGAGTTCCCCCCGGAAGAAGTCCTAAACTGCAGCCACTATGTCACTTTTGAAAAGCTCCCACGATGCTCTGTAAAATGATCCTGGAAAGCAATCAGGCCCCGACGTGCTATCACGGTTAAGGTGCATCATCACATATTTGATTTCCCTTTCATTCGGCAAGGCATCCATAAGGTCATTCCCTATGTGGTAACGAGGTGAGGGATCACATCCTAGATATCAGCACTGCCTCCGGAGTAACCGTGCAACATCCTCTCATTCGGACCAGCCAGGAGATCCATGAAGACTGTGTGTGCCATCGCCCCAACCACCTCCATGTCGTCGGTATAGGACCCATCCTCAAGTAATATATTAGGTTTTTATACGCACATTTTCTCCCTGATGCAAGCATGGAAATATGAAGAATTCTTATCCCCCTCTTAGAGCCATTTGATCCTTGAGTTTTCCCGGGCCTTGCGTTCCTCCGAAAGAATCATCTCCGCTAGGTTGCTCTTTTTCTCCACCAGGGAAGCGAACATCGCCTCGTTCCATCCCTCCTCCAAACTGACATCATGACGTTCAATTTCCTGCTTGATCTCCTCAGTATTTTGATCCACAGGGGGTAGATCGTTAGCCCACGCCTTCATTCTAAGCTTAAGCCTCCTAATCTTGTTGTGCAACGTCGCCCAATAGTCCCCGTGAGGAGGGCCTCCCCAAGACTCGGTTACCAAATCTTGGTAGCCAGGCATGCAAGTCCAGTGGTCCAAGAACCTGAACCTACTATTGGAGTCCTGCCTTGGAGAAAGGGAAACAAGCAAAGGAGAGTGATCAGATATTCCACGCACCAGGTGATTGATTGTGGCATTAGGAAAGCTACTGATGGCATGCAAGTTAGCCAAGTAGTGGTCCAGCCTGCACCAGCATCGCCTGCTCCCTTTTTGGTTTTTGCACCATGTGTAGCGATCTCTAGAGTATCCCATATCCGCCAGGCCGTTAGCCCCCATGAACTAAGAAAAATCCATACTCTATTTCCGAGGGAAATCTCATCTTCCCTTCTTTCATTCAATTCTGTAATGGTGTTGAAATCCCCACCAATGATCCAGGGAAGATCCCCTGGGTTGAAGATGCTGAGATCATTCCATAAAGACTCCCACCTTTGCATATCACAACTGCCATACACAAAAGACACTAAGAAGTGGGTAGTACCATGCCTAACCTTAATTGTAATGAATTGGTCGCCCGCCTGTACAAAGTCCATCGTTGTGTCTTTATTCCAAAAAATCAAAATGTGCCGATTCGTAGGGTCTGCATGCATGGATGCATGCATCTTGATTTTCTGAGTGAACTCCTTGAGTTTGGAAGGGTTTTGCTTATGTAAAAGGATGGCCACAATGCATGCCCTGTTCTTCTTAGATTCTAAAGATATGTAATCTGACTTAACTCGCACCCCTAGGCCACGAGCGTTCCAGATGATCAGTGGAGTCATAGGACGTGGGGTGGCCCGACATTAGCCCCAGGCACCATGGTCTCTATCGGATGGGAGAATAAACACTCCCTATTCTGCCTTTCCTTGTTTTTGGATTGCATCCTCGTGCATACCCCTGAGGATCGAGAGGATGAGGATGGAGAATGGTGGGCCCTACGGACAGGAGGCTTGAGGGGCTTCCCCCTCACTGAGCTTGGAGGAGAACTCATCGGGGCTTTAGCTGCAGGATCCAGTGGAGAAGGCAGGCCATGAACCCCATTCAAAACGGGTTCACGAGCATCCACAACACTAACCACCTTCAGAGCTTAGGAGGGGCAGGCCCCATGTCCTCCCGAACCCAAGAGAATACCCCGTGGTACACTCATGCTGAACGCTGAATCCAGAGAGGGAAGACCCAGGGGCCCTAGGAAGCCAGAAGGAATCCTCAAAAAGTTATCCATAAGGAACCCCTCTGAGAACACTTGGGAAGGATGGGAGGGACATAACTCGAGGCCGTGCATAGGGGGAAAGGGAACCCGGGGAACAAAGGGCACAAGATCCAGGCTGGAGGAGGCCACACTGACTGGAGAAGGACCAGGGAGGGACTCGCAAGCAGCGGAGATAACCAAGGAAGGTTGTCCTGGAGACCCCTGGGGCACCATATTCGCATCAGAAAAGGGCCTAACCGAAATCGCCGTATGAGAAGAACCCCTACCCTTAACTCCACTTGCCTCAAGCCTCCGAAGACCTGGAGCCCATTTCCTGCACACTTGGGGGGAGTGGCCATGAAGAAGGCAGTGAGGGCAGAATGTGGGGAAGATAGGAAAGGCGACCTTCTAGATCCACACCAACTCATCTGACACCTACAACTGGATCTTGTCCGGAACTGGAAGGGATAGATCCATCTCCACGCAAACCCGGGCTACAGAGGCTTCCTCGCAGAAACGCGTGCGGTCGTCCGCGCAGAGAAAACCACCCAGAGAAACACCAAGGTCTTTGAGAATACCGCCATTCTGGAAAGGGAGCGGAAGGGCAGGGAGGGAGACCCAAACAGCAGCACAGGGACTTTCCCTACCCTTGTGGACCTCCATTGACCAGCACGACAGGTTGAAGCGCCAGCGGCCGAGGATCCGGGGGGCCTTGAACCAAGCTTGCACAAAGTCCTATTCTGAATCCATCACAAAAAAAAAAAACGAGTTCTGGTGAACCAAAGTGACGTGAGCCGAGGCCTGGAGCCCCCAAGAGTCCACAAACCGTTTAAATACAGGGAGAGGAGGCTTCCTAGATCCAAAACGCGCAACAGGGGTCCACTTCAAGCAAGCAACATAATATGCAAAAGCCTCCGTAGGGATCTCTATCGATAAGATCGAACCCTCCTTGGACGCCCGCGAAGCCGCCGAGCTCACTTCCGGGAAGCAGGCCTTCCGATATTTGCCGGGAGAGGAGCACAACGCCTCCTTGAAGGAGACGGGATGTCGGGGCTAGGGTGGGGGTCTAGGGAGTGCCTTGTGGAGGGAGGAGCCAGTTGCCGGGGGGACGGGAGAGGCCATAGGGGCCGACTGGGCTGGAGGCGATGCCGTGAGACCGAAACCGGGAGGCCTAACGGTCGAATCAATTCGAAATTCACCTGGCGCATGGAGCACGTTCTTTTGCTGAGACATCTTTTCCGCTGTTAACCACATTATCTACATTAGGGGTCACTGAACTTGAAAACCATGTTGTCATATTAGGAGTAAAAAAATATTTATTGATTACCATGATTCCATTATAGAACCATGAATGAACCTTCAATTTATTTAATTATGTTATCAATTTATTTATCTATATTAGTCAAAATTTTAATAATATGGATATACACATCAAATTTGAGATTAGTCCCAACTTATTCCTCAATATTTTGTGAATTTAGATATTTGACCCATTAAATATCTACTATTAATTCAAACATATCCTCTTCAGGTGGTTCTATATAAATATTGGATTCACATTCAAAACCATATTAATTTGTGGTTTTATCCCTCTAAACTATAATACCATACATCAATATGGGTGTTTTAATTTCAAGAGAAATTTGGCATTTTATTTAATGGGTGTTTCCTTTTCGGACAGTGGGTAATAAATAGAATTTTTTGATTTTTAACACATCATAAGGGAATATCTAGACATTACATAAACTCAGAAAATGAGCATGAGGTTCAAGAGAGAACTAGAGAGCTACTATGGTTTATGGTGATACACTTTCAACCACTAGCTAGCTTCCAGGTTTTCATCGGCTACCCAATGGGTAGGATGGAGCCCAATATTTCTATTTGGATCTAACGTCTTGTCAGTGGAAAAATTTTGGGGGATAAATACTCTCCCCCTCCCAAGTTTAATAAAGGAAGCCCCTCCAATCTATCGTTCCTCATCCCTCATCCACTTTTATTTTGGGAGGGTATTATGAGTCGTTGTTGGTAATTCTTTAATTCTATTTGACTCTGGTGACCATTTTTTATATTATAATCTTTACATTTTAATATTCACATTCTTTTTCTATGATATGGATGTTTATTCCATCAAATCATGGTTGAATCAGTCAATAATGAAGAGGGTTCCACTCAATAGGACGTCATGATATGCCATCTTCGCATAGTCTCAGGTTGATTTGATGGGGTTTGGGATGTTCTAGGGTTGACAACACCCAATTTCTCTAATAATCATTGATCCATGGATTCTCGATTAGTTTTTTGGAAAATATTCCTAGTTTATATTAAATGGGTTTATTGATATTAAATTTTATAATTAAATTCTTTGGATCGTTGACATGAATTAGGGTCTCAGGTGAGTTTTTGATGTCTTTTGGTTCATAGATGAGTCAGTCAGTAGCTTTCGAAATAGGGAATTAAATGGAAATGGCTTTGTTAATGTTTGGTGATCCTTGGTATCCACCCTTTAGTTTATTGTGTGTTATTAGGATGCATGCGATGCACAACCACACTAGTGAAGGTGTTGGAACATTTCAATTAATTAATGGTATTATTTAATTTAGATTATATTTTTTATTAATATGTTGTACCTTAAATGAAAAATAAAAGTTCCAAATCCATGTTCATCTATGTTTATTAACTAGTTTGACTCAGATAGAAATGATCAAGATTTTGATTTAAATGGTATTTCATAATTCTAAAACCTACTTGAGGGGAGATTTTGAGTTAAATTAAACTGAACATCACTTGGTGGCCATGCCTAGGAATCTTTGGATACTCTAAGAGGGGTTTCACATTAACACGAGGTTGAAGAACCTATTTGTAATTGTAAGGATAATTGAGATTTTTTTGACTAATTGTATAGGCCATAGGCATGATAAACTTGGTTTGGGTGAGTGTACTACTCTAGAATCACTTTTGGATTTTAGATAGTTTATGAACCATTCACTTTGACCATTTTCAATGTTTTATCCCATCTATCGTGTGAATATGTATCATATTTATGACATTATACAGGAGAATAATTCCCACTATGATATGGGGGATGACCAAACACTTATCCAAGACTATGGACACCAAGTGGGATGGTTTATATTTATGGTGAACTAAGATACCCAGTGGGAGAAAAGTGAAATTTTTACCTAATGAAGGGGGTGATTTTCTATAAAAAATGATAATATGGTAATAAAGTTGACTAACCCTTATTTCCTTTATTCATAAAATTGTTTTTGAAAATTCCCATAGGATGGTGTTTTTATCAATTGACATGGTATATTTATATAGCACAGTTTTGATATAAAATGGAAGATTCCCATGGGGAGAAGCTTATATTACTTAAAAGCAAATGACCTATGGGTGTTTATGAGTAATAACTATGGGGATGTTGTGGAAACTACCTTTGGGAGGTTTTTGAAATTTTTGGTTGGGAATCCATGGATTTGGTGCCAGAATTTTCTTGGTTCAAGGAAGAGGATCGTATTCATTCCATGTACCAAGGGCTAACAGATTGTGGGATCTTTGGTGAGAATGGTCAAGCCTTCCAAAAAATGGGGCTCCATCCATGTATAGGTTATTGGGAGATTGTGGAATCTTCGTTGGGTGTAGTAGATCCTTTTGCGATGATGAGGCTCAATTACCAGGAACATTTTATACTAGGAGGTATCAGTCCATGTATTTGATAATAGGATGGGGATCACCTTAGGACATTTTTACTATATATTATGATGGATTAATCCATTGAGTTGTTTTTGTTATATATATGTGTGGATGAGTCCCCTAGGTCATTATTTATGTATACTGAAGTGAAATAGCTTTATGAATGATCAGTTGACATGGTCATCACAATATTATTAGAGACACTCTACAGTGGTCAAAGTAAGTATGGTCTATCAGGGTCCTAGAACTGAGGGATGACTATGGTTATTTTTGTTTTGATTATTTTTATTATTTATATATTTCAATCATTTTAGGTTCACATATCACTGAATTACCATTTATATGTATAACCGTATTGGTGGTTACCTACTAATTTTTTTACTCACACACTTATTGGTCTTCCATTTCTTGTAGGTACCTAAGAAGACCCCACTTGATGCAGATCTTGGTTCGATTGAGGATCAAGTTTTTCATGATCGAGATGTAGTAGCTAGATGGGATTTGGATACTTAGATGTGGACATTATTGGAGATGTTGTATGACCTCTTTTTTATTTAAATTATTTTTTTATTCTAGTTTTGTGACCATCCCAATGGTGTTTGACCTTGTATATGTGTATGAATTCATTTTATTTTGTTATAGTATGTATAGTTTTTATTATTATTCCTATTTACTTTAATGTGTATAATTCTTATATATTAATTTTATGATTTAAAACTCTTGTATATGGGATATATCCTCCACACAGAACCTCCTTAAACCCATGCTACTAATCAGCAGCCTCTAGCATAATGGGACATGTGCTTGTAGATTAGTTGT
Organism: Viscum album; assembly: GCA_963277665.1. NCBI lineage: Eukaryota > Viridiplantae > Streptophyta > Magnoliopsida > Santalales > Viscaceae > Viscum > Viscum album. The sequence continues at coordinate 786,440,822 of OY728150.1, forward strand.
GACAATATTACAAAGAGATATTAGATATTTTTTTAAATTTTATTACTATTTAGGTAATGGTATTAAAGATATATTGTAATGTTTGAGATCATATAATGGATATCAGAATGGTGTGTCAAGAACTCATATTATTCCAGGATGTTTTGGTTTCCAAAGGATGGGATTGATGCTCTAGATTTATGATGTTATGTTTTTATGATTTTCTACTATTGTGATGAAAATTATTCCTGAGATTGATGATTGAATCTAGTATTTTTGGCACATAAACTATTGGAAAAAATCTATTGATTAAATTATGGATCTTTTCTCATAGATTCAATAGGTGTCTCATTAAAAATTTGTATGAACATAAGATTCATATTACATATATTATTTCTTGAGTGTAATTTTATCACTAGAAACAAATATTCTAATGTTTAATGTTTCAAAAATAGCTCATATGGTGTTTTCCTATTTTCATTCATGATGTCATTCTACAGAGGTATATCGATATATATATATATATATATATATATCTTCAGATGGAACACCATGTGGATATACAGTGACACCATCATTGATTTTGACAATGATGAAGATCCACGTGGACAAGAGTTTCATTGACCAATGTAGGTTGACATTAAAATTCAATGTCTCAGCGGTAAACACCTTGTGGGTGACTATTGTATAGGTTCAGTTATTAAAAGTATTAATAACAATCTATATGGTGTTTCTCCATATATCATGAGATTTAACTCTACTTAACCAAGCTTGTGACCATGTTTCAATGATATTGATCATCATATAGTGATTCAAGTAACACATGTTTATTAATATGTGATTCTCAAGGGGATAGTCAAACGTGAATATACTGGTGATAATTGATGACCCTATGGGTTTTTGTGTTTATTATGCATAATTTCTAGGTGGGGGCTATAGAGTGGGTTTTTTTCCATTTATGTTCCTAGGTTTCATTTGAGATAGGATCATGTAGGTTATTTCTTATGAGTTATGGCCCGGTGAGGTTTTGTTTATGACCTAAGTGGGAGGACCTAAACCCATTGAAACACGGCTCATGATATTGGAATTTCAGTGACACATGATACATGTTGGAAACCAAAGTTAGGGGTTATCATATTCTTATGAATTATTTTTATACTAAAGCATGGGAGAATTCTAAAAGTTGATATGGTGCATGGGAGGTGCTACTGGGTATGTGGTTTGGGTAAGGGAATTCACTGAGAACATTTACATAGGTAGTGTGTTTCTAAGAGATGTGTTTGAATTGAGAATAAGATACCTAGAGTATGGGAACACCTTCAGATAGGATTGATATAGGAATAGGGATGACAACATGGGATTTTTGTGATAAAACTCCTTGAATGTTGGATCTATATTTGTGGTTGGTTTCGTAGGTGTCATTTGGGTGTTTTGGACCTATTTTTTCAGATGTACTTCTAATCATGGTGAAAACATGGGTAAATGATTTTGGTATTGGTATAGAGTAAAGTGGTGGTTAAGATATTGGTTAATATTTTTATAGTAGAAATGAATAATTTTGAATAAGAGTACCTATGTATCTTTTATTTGGACTGAGTTAACTTGTGATAGAGGTATTTCCAATAATATTGGGTTGTGTGCCTTGAAATTTATGAGATGTGAAGCCTTGTGGATAAAACATCCGAGATTCCTCATTCTTGATGAAATTGACATTCCTTGGAGTATGGTAAGACTAGTTTTATAGATGTGAGACTCATAGATTTGTGAGTAAGGAGGTGTTAGGAACAAAAGAGTGAGTGATCCCGAGGTTCGATGAAGTCACCATAACAAGATGGTTATATAATAGAATAGTTTAAATTGAACATGGTGGATAGTCATATTCAAGATGAGGAACATGAGGATTAATTGCGTACTTATAGTCATGGAGGACCATATATCTAGATGCCAATAAGAAACATGGACTCTATGCTGAATATAGGCATCATTAACAGAAGACTCTATGTTGGTTGTGAAATGAGGATGGATCGAGAGGAGCGATAAACATTTTTTCTAGTGGATACCTACTAAAGTTATACTTGGAGAGATATATAAGGTGAGAAAAATGACGGTAAGTGAATCATTATGTTTTAATTATATTAATCTTATTATGAATGTTTTCCTAGAAGATTCCTTGAATGATTTTCTTATAGCACGATAATGGATTATAATTACACTCTTCCTTGTGCCCAGGTATGAGTGATTTTGGACACATCTGTACATTATATTCTGTGATGGTATGATATGGGAAGTGAAGAAAAGAATTTTAACATAGATACATGATGGTAAGGAAAATCCTATTGTGGGTATTATGATATTATACATGGGCATTTGACCCTCATATGAGATATTTCATGTGTAAATACCCCAACCATAGTATCGAAAAGTTGGTGGTTACATTATTACATTGAAATAATATATAAGAAATCATATCCTAAAAGACTGAATTATTTAGTAGTTTTGGTAAAATAGATACAAACATGAAATTAAATTAAATTTTAATCATAAAATAAATGTAGTATTTTCATTGATAACATCATTATTCTCCTCTGAATATCCCTACATAATCAATCATAAAACTCTTATTGGTATCCTATAGAAAAATAAATCACAAGAATGGGATCAACTGAAATGCTCAATAAGGGTAACTATACAGTGGAAGTTATGAGTAAATAAGCCATAAAAATGGAAAGGTAAAATAATAGGAAAAAATATATTTAATCGATATCCTAAGTATAATATGGATAGAATAAATTATGATAAAATAAATCCATATGAATAATAACCTGATAATAAAACTTGACCATATATTTTTTACTAATAAAATAATCACACAGACATCAGTAATTATTTTATAATTATGGAATTCATAATGTGGGATGTATAAACTATCAAGATATATCCTCTAGATAGTTAATGTAATGATATATCCTTAATACAATTACTATCAATATCTATCCTCAAGAAAGTTCAAATTTGTGGGTAGAAACCCATCTGATTTGGCCAAATGATATGTCACATGAAACCTATCGATGCATCAACAGGAATTCTAGGTCCCTTCCTGTCAAATTATTAGTCCAATAAATTCCTCATATATATAAATAATATAATTGAATCCACATACCTTGAAAAAATTAATAACAAACTAGTTATACAAAATATGAATCATTTACCCCCATTAAAAAGATCATAAATCATTCAAGAAATATCATGAATTGTATTATTCGAGTAAATAATCTACAAAATATTCAATAAAGGATGTTAACATAGATGGAAATTATTAATTGAGATAATTGCAATATTTCTTGAGTAAATCACCCTATTTAATTAAAAAATAATTTATAAAATCTAAAAAATGCATAGGTAATAAAGAAATAATTTTCTATATAAATAAATTTTCAATCATTTAACATGATATTCTAATAATTAAGGTAACATGCTTCTAGGAAATTCAGTTCATTCTGTATAATTTGTTTTAAAAAAGTTGTTCACTATTTTGTAAGAAAATTCATAAAGTAACTTGTTTGGAAAATTATATAAAGATTAATTTTTTCTTAATTTTTTTAAAAGTAAAAAGTCTATTAAAATGACTTTTAAAAACAATTTGGGAGATGTAAATTATTTTTTTTAAATCATTTTTAGAAAACATGGACACGGAAGAGAAATTTTTCTCAACAGATACTCAAACTTAAATAATCTCAAATAATGATGAGATTGTGAAATAAACTATTGCCAATTTGTAATTAGTTGAATCATATTCCCTGTTAAATAAATACATTCAAATTAATGTTTAGATAAATTTAAATCTGAAATATTTATGATATAATATATCAAAGTTTCATTTTTAACAAAAAAAAGAAATTAGTGGTGAATATGACATATGTCTCATGGAAGTAAAAGTGAGATGAAAAACCCCCACAATGATCACATCATTATAGTGGGAATTATTAAAAGGAATATATCATATGTATAAAATTAAAATCCACATAAAACAAGTTTTCATAAAACATAATATTATTAAAATTAATTTCACAAGTACTATTATCATGAAATAATCAATGATGTAAAATTTTAACCCAATGATTTTAAATTTGGATTAGAAATCTCTTACATTGTTCTTTCCTTTAATTGAACACGATTTAACCTCATGTATAATTTTTATATAATTTTATTATTTTATAAGAAAACCATATTCATATTTTTTATATCATATATGATCCTATTATATAATCTAATCATCCACTTGTTAATAATATTTAGTTATTATCCTTATTTTGGGAGTTAACTGCTTCATTTTTCTAGGCATGTTCTGTCATGTACGTCCCAATTATTATGTAAAAAATATATTTCCATAATATCCAGAATTATATTAAGGTAATATATGTAATATTTAATAATTAAATACATTTTAGAACCAATATTGAATATTTATCATGGAAAATTAATTTCATCACGTCGTGGAGACGGTTGGCCGCACATACACATGAGTGATGAAACCAATCCATTAATGTATGAAAATGTAGGAAAGTGGGTGATATATTAATATAATAGAATAAATAATATTTAATAATTACCATATATTTACACCATTTCCATCATTATAACCATCCTTGTAAAGTGGCTATGAAAAACAAATTGAACCGTTTTTTGGAGATGGTAATCCATATATACACATGTGTGGTGCTTTCATTTTTCATAAAATGGATAAATAGTAGAATTCAGTGGTTTAATAATCATAATAAAATATAATTATTTATATTATACTAGATTTATTTTTTAGGATAGAAATAATAGATGAAGAGAAAGTATAAGAAGAAGAAAAATTTAAAGAGTTGATAAAAATGATTACCTCTTATTTGGTGGACTTCCTCTATATATCTTCTTATATAACTTAAGGTTATTATTTTGAGGAGTCTTGAAACACAAAAAATATAAGATAACTTTTATAAAATAAATTGGCATGACTTGGTCGACCTATATGTCTCAAAGTTGTGCAAATAAGTGAAGAAAAGGGTTCTATTTTTTAATAGGTGGGAGCGGTGGTTTAGTAATTTCTTTAAATATTAATTTAATACAAAGTAATATTTAATTATAAGTGGATAAAAACATATTAATTTAAAATATAAGATAAATATGGGTTAAAATAACCTTATCTAATACAATTTAGATAATTTATGACTATATTTCTACCCTAATATTTTGGTTTCAACCATTATTTAACCTCTTTAACTCTTACCATAAAAACATGGGTTTTTACACCTTGATGGTTAATATAGTTATAATAAAAAGAAAAAAGACCCATTAATTTAAGATGGATCAAATTTAAATCATTTCCCAATCCTTTGTATTAATTAAATATTCTCTAGAATTTTATATCATTTAATAAAATATCATTTACTATATAATATTTATAATGTCGATCTTAAGAACTATTAAATACCTTGAAATTAATAATATCATGATAACACTATTAATTTGATAAAACTATTTAAGTATATTAATAAAATATAAATTTACTCTTTTAAATTATTTTATTTTATTTAATATATCAGATTATATTTATTTTATCATTTGTAATATCTTTTATTTGATTTTTCCATTAATTAAATAATTAACGCAACAACATTATGCAAGATTTTAAGGTAATTATTTATCCCTTAAAAGTTAAAAAAGTGAAAATGATGAAGATACATATTTTATAATTCCAATTACTATTTATAGTTCAAATACCCTGTATGTAAACCTATATTAATAATGTTATAATTATTACAAATAAGAGTGTGGCATCTTTGACTTTTCATTATGTAACATACTATAAACCCCATAATCACCTAAAAATTAATGAAGGAAATATATTTAAACCTTTAATGATTATAGAACTAATTTACTTATCCAGTAATATTTATGTATGTGTTTTCATTATTACATATTTTATATCATTTTATTTTTAACCTTAATCTCTTAATGTTCAATTTATCACAGTAACAAAAATTAACAAGTTCAATATTCATATTGGAGAAAAATAAAATGGAGATAATTAATAAATATGGAATCAATTTTTTAAAATTCAAAACATACAATTTTCAGAATTTAATTTAAAATTAATCACACAAAATGCAATGAAAAATAGTTTCTTGAAAAAATGCATTTTTATGCCCAAATATGTAATTATACCAAAATATTGTAAAAGTATGGTTAAAATGAAATTAATTGGATAATATAAAATTAAATATTATATAATTTAAATTTATATAAAATCCAAATCATTAAATATTTTTTTTAAATGATAGTTTTCTAAAAAAATTTAGGTTTCACTATTCACTAGAAAATAAATATTTTTTAAAAAATAACAAAGCTCACACTAATAAAATTTTAATATACTAATTTTGAAAATTGTTTACATTTTAGGAAATAAATTTTATAAAATTTTCAGAAATTAATTATATTCATTTCCTCATAGAATGAAAAAAAATATTTTTGAAGAAAATGTACAAAATTTATTTACAAAAATTTGAGTGTTTATTTGCAAATAATTAATTGATAAACTTGTACTAAATATGAAATACATATAAATATATATATATTAATATAGTTAATATTATTCACACCTTTAAATTTAATAGCTAGTTTATAATTGTCATGTCAAAATAATAATATTTAATTGTATTTCACGGTTCATTTATGCTCGGTGTTATGTGCACTACAAAATATTAATTAAATTTTATATATTTTAAAATACTGAGATTTAACATAATCTCAACCTTCAATAAATTTTGTCCTCAAAATTTTAAAATTCTTATTAAATATCAAATATTGATATTTCAAAATTCATTAATGGGAAACCCAAATCATAAAAAGTGTTATAAAAAATTACTCTTAAAAAGAGAAAAAGGAAAATGTGAAGGTCACAAAAAAACTAGGATTCCAAATTTGAAAAAATTGTTGGGATGTGAAAATGTAGACATATAAGATAAATATAACTACTAAGTACTTATATATATTGAAAGATAATATGGTCATTAAAAGTTAATTATCCTAAAACCGCATATTTATGGTGGGTTAGAAGACCATTTATTTATTAGTAAGAAAATTAAATGGATAACTTTTTTATTCTGAAATCCTTTTCAATGAATTGAGTAATTTTTTTTAAGGCCTATAGAAATAAAATAACAAAATATACCTTCTTTCTATGTAGAGTTTAATCCTTTAACCAAATTCCACAAAAAAATGTTATTTTTGTCTAATTGAGGAGTATGATTATTTATATACCAAATGATCTAGATTAAACATATAATGATAAACAATCTATAAAATTATAGCAATATTTTCCCCAAGTCTTTTTACATTAACAAAAAATAATATGGTTTTTAAAACATTAGATAATTCCAAAAATAGAATAAAGCATAATTAACTTGAAATAAAATTTAATATAAATCCTAAATGTTATACTTGTAATTAAGCTTATGTGCACAAAATGTAATGTAATTATTCCATAAATAATTTTTTCACTAAAATATATACCAAGCTAATGGATTTTATTGCCAAAAATTTCTCTCAAAATATATTTATTCTTTATTAACTCTTGTAACATAAATTATAAATAGGGTGTTTGAGAATTTAAATTTATAATCAACATTAAACTCCAAAAGCCATGGTGGGTTTTAAAACTATTATATTAACACAATTCCTTAGTAAATTCATGATTCTTTTAACCATAATAAAATTCTTGAGATACTTGTTTAAAAAATTATCTTAAACATTCAATTATAAATTACTTCCTTTTGCTTTCAACCATTGACTAAAGCCAAAATGAAATTTGTAATCATAAAACTATAAAAATAAGAGTAATTTATCAAATACTAATGAAATATTATCCAAAGGTTTTCAAAATCAAGACACATTCTTCTAAATCTATGAGTCATTATCTTTAAACTAGGTTATCCCTGGTCATTACTATATCAATAGGATTTTATCCTATACTTAGACATATCATCAAAATTAATTTATTGAGTTATTTTTCCTAATTACTGTTAAACTAAATCTTATATTCATGGTTTTTACTAAAATTGATTTTATACCAACTATAAAGACCCCAACCCAAGTAACATAGAGTCTATGGTTACTTTATTACATTGGAATATACAATAAGAAAATGCATCATGAGGGAACAACTAGTTTAGTAGTCTCGGAAAACTAGATACACAATTTAAATTCAAATTATATTTCAAACATAAAATACACAAAAAAAATTGTTTTAGAATTCCATTATTAGCCTTATCATATCCCTGCATAATCAATCATAAAACACTTCCTAGTATCTTAGGGAGAAATTAAAGATAAGAATGAGATGAGCTCAAATTAATAGTAATGGTAAGGATATAATATAATATATTAGTAAATAAGGTAAAAATAATATGGAAAGTCAAAATAATAGACACACAATCCATTTAATAGATAACTTGAGCAGAATATTGTTAGAATAAATGATGATCAAATAATTCCATATAAATAACCACAAGATAATGAATCTTAAACCTGAATATTATATTAATTGAATAATTACACGTACTTTAGTAATTAATTTCATAATGGTATAATACATAATGTGGGATGTATGAACTATGAACATGCACCATTATGATATTTATTGTCAAGATATATCCTTAAGATAGTTACTGTCAAGATCTATCGTCAAGATAGTTTTAATCTTGGGTAGAAACCCATCTGATTTGGAAAACCAATTTTTCTAATGAGACTAACAGATGATTTAAGAGGATATATTGGGCCCCACTAGTCACATAATATCTACAATTCATTCCTCAAATGAGTAAATAATACATTTGAATCAACATTCCTTAAAATCAATAACTGTGGATATAGGGAGAACTAGTCATATGGAATATCAATTCTTTCCCCACTCAAAATGATCATAAACCATCCAATAAATATTATTAATGGTATTATTATACTAAATCCACAACATAAGATTCAACAAATGATGTCATAATAGAAAAAAAATTCTTTAATGATATTACAAGAATATTTTGTGATGAAAATATCCTATTAATGCTGGAAATAATTTTGAAAATATAAAAATACCACTCATAACAAAGAAATAATTTCCATTTAAAATTAATTTGTAAATATATATAGTAATATTATGTATATAACCAATATTGATGTACATGTACATTACATTAATTTTGTGGAATACTTAATACATAACAAAAACAGACACCCAAGGACTGTAATGGTCTAGTGTCTTTTGAAACTCATGACATAATCTTCTAATCATGGTGAATGTTCTTCAACATATCCCATAAATATATTCCCCTTTTATTTTCTTACCTAAAACATTTCTTTATATCCTGGGGAATAGAAAACATAAAAATGGTGAGATCAAATACTCAGTAAGGGTAGGCATGGAGAAAATAAAACATACCATATACACTTGAACATAAAAACATGAACATAATGTTTAAACATCAAAATATTGAGTTGTGAAATAAATTATGGCAGTACGTAAGGCATAGATCATAATGGAACATAAATCATGATAAAATATCATGGGAATAAAACTTTTAATTGTGGCAAACCATTAAACACATTATATGATTTCCATAGTAGCCAAGGCATTTCAGCCAAGACTATCATAGTGGACAAAGTCCTTTGCTAAATCGGGTTTAACTGCAGTTCCAGCCATGTATTACTGAACTGGATTTACTTTCCATTCCAACCATGTATATATCATGAGATTTAAATCATTAACCAATGCATTGGAGGGATATATAGGCCCCCATCACATTATGAAATCATTCATCCATGTGCCACAAAATAAAAATAAATCATTCATTATAACCCAATGAATAAAATCAGTTTTATAAACATCATCCCATCAAGAACATAATCCATATAAAACCATGTAAATAATAGAGACATTATACTTGAAACATAAACATATTAAATAATGTCATCATATATGGAAAATAATTTTGATAAAACACTTGAATTGAATTCTTGAAAAAAATATCATTTCTTCTATCAAATCATTATCTTTTATCAAAATGACATGCAATTTTAAAAAATAATTTTTTTTGAAAATAATAATGAAATCTTGTAGAGTAAGCTTTATGTAAATAAGAAATTATGAAATCATAAAAATTTGTTCATGCTGTATAAGTTAAAAAAAAATTCTCCTCGTACCTTTGCTAGAAACATAAAAAAGTACCTCTTATGGTAAGCAAAAGAAAAATTCCTTCCATACCACATAGTAAAAGTAAAAAATATGTAAAAACGACTGTAAACATTCAAGTAATAATAGTAAAAACTTTATGAAAAACATTTTTATAAAACATGGACATGGTTGATAAATATAACCCCAGTAAATACTTACAAATAAACAATCTCAGATAAGAATGAGATTGGAATAATTATCCCTTACCTTAGGTCTTATTTCTTAGGTACCTGTCCAAAACTTCTATATAGTGGGTCTAAACAAATTATAAACTTTTAACATAACCATAATAATATTTATGATATCATATATGATTCACTATGACTTTATATTTCCCATTCATTTGTCAAATACATGTTAAAGCAGCGTTTTGGGGAAAATAATTTCATTTATCATATGTGTTTTGACTTATAATTTTTTTCATATGATTACTCAGATCAGGATTAATTACTTCCACAATGTAAAAAATGATTTATATATCATATATATTCAATATATTAATATATATAATCGATCGATAAATGGAATGAAATACACCGTTCATGGAGACTGTAGGTCGTACGTACGCATGAACGTTGTTTTCGTTTCCTTATTAAATTAAATGACATATATAAATATACATAAATCTAGTAGAATTATTATGTAATATATCTCATTATTATTTATTAGATATACTTTATAATCATTATTGAATGGTTAACATAGAGGATGAATCTCATCACGTCATGGAAATGGTAAGCCGTATGTATGTACGAGCGACGATATCATTCCCATGATTGTGGAATTGTCTTTAAGTGTATGGTGTATATTATTTCAGAATAAATATAATTTTAAAATAATCATATTTATTTATTTCTTCCATAATTATACTCATCCAATTATTTGGATGATGAAAAACAGATTACACCATGACATGGAGACGGTACACCATACGCACGCACGCGTGATGACTGCATTTTTCATAGGATGGATAGAAGATGGAATACGGTTGTTTCATATTCATAATAACATATCCTTATAAAATTTATACTGGATTTATTACTTAATAATGAAACAACTCATATAGAGGAAGTAGACTAAGAAATAAGTTTGAATGATTCGGTAAAGGATATTACCTCTTCTTTGACGTGCCTCTTCTAAACCTCCTCTTAGGGCACTAAAGTTGGTATTTGAAGAATACCAGGACCTCTTGTATGTTTGTAGGGAAGTTGAGAAGGGAAATGTTCAGGGTTTGGCCAAGTTTTAAATCTCAAAATGGAGTGAAGAGGAGACGGAGGAGGTTCTCTTTATGAGAGAGGAGAGGGGCACTTTTGGAAACCTCCAAAATATTAATTTGTAATAAACTCAAACCCCACCTAAAAACCTCCAAAAATGACTAAAATTAGAATATAATATGATATAATGATTTAATATCTTCATCAAATAAAATTGAGACATTATTTTAATTAATTTTAAACCCTCCCATTTTAATTTATCCTTATTTAATCTATTTAATTTTATTTGTGGTAATAATATTCTAAATTTTAAACGGTTATAAATACTCATGTGTAATTAATTCTTTATATTTGGATACTTTAGGACATTTGAGACCATATAATATTCAATTTTTAATTTTTAAATATATTTGTGATTTTCAAACAATTTAATAATATGTTATTTTTATAAAATATCAATAGTGTCAATTTTGACACTATTTATTTATTTGAATTTAAATAAAATCCACAGAAAAGTTATATTCGAACTAAAATATTTAATAGATTTATAACATGTTTTATCCATCTATAAAATTATTGGAGCATATTAATTAGTTCATATAATATTTATTTTAATATTTTTAAAACCATATATTTGATATTTCTCTTAATAAAATAATTACTACAATATTTTTGTATAATTATTTAATATACCTATTTTTTGCATAAAAATTAAAAATAAAATACTATGATGAATATAAATATAATAGAATTTATAAGAATACTTTTAGTTGAATTTATCTTCTAAAAAACCCAACTTTTCAAAATGTTATGTTTATTAAATTATGAAGGTGACAACTTCGACATCATTTAAAATAAAATAATATAAATGTCATAATCTATTTTATAAGGCACAAAATGGTCTACAAGTAGAGAGTTGGACTATTATGGTGTATATATACTCGAAAAATAAGTTTTAGTCAGGTTTTTGGGCCTTTTGATGGGTATTATTATTTTAATAAAAACAATATTATTTCTCATTCACTAAATAAATAATCTATGCACCATTACTGTATAAGCTATTAAGGTAATTATATATTTTTAAAAATTACAAATAAATTACCATGATGAAGAAAAAAATTTTATCTTTCGAATGAGTATTTATAATTGAATTTGTATTTAGTATAACCTTATATTAAAAATAATTTAATTATTAATGTTAGAGTGACATATTTAATTTTTCATTAAATTAAACAAAATAAATGTCTTAATCACATACAAGTGGGTTCCAAAAGAAACTATTTCTAACCAATTATGTTTTGGAGAGAAATATAATCATCTAATTATATTAAGACAAGTGTTAAGGAAATTTTATAATATTATTTTTACCCTTAATTACTTGATTTACCTTTAACTATGGTAAATAAAATTTACCATAGTTACTATTCATACTTTCTAAAAATAAAAGTTATATATTTACACAATTTGTACCTACTAATTCCAAATATTGAATCCATTTTTCCAAATTTAAAACACATAATTTTTAGTAATTAATTTTAATTTAATCCCATTGTTGAGAAAACATGTTTTAAAAGTTAAAACATTACAAAATATTGAAATGATTTTAACTATAAATTCAATGTAAAATTAATGATAATTATATAAATTATATTAGATGGTAAAAATATATTCTATTTATACTTTAAAAACATTCAATATTATAATTTAACCATATTAATTATCTCGACGAAAAATGTTTCTTTTCTGTAAAAATTACCGTATTTTCACTATTCATCAAAATATGAAAGTTATCATAAAAATATGAAAAAATTTCCAAAGTAAATTTTTATATCCTGATTCAAAATAATTAGATTATTTTTTCAAATTGAACTTATAAACTGGTCAAAAATTAGATTTAAAATGGGTGTTTCATTAAAAGGAGGCAAAACTACATTGTTTTTAAAATACTACCTTTATTCGAAAAATTAATTTTATTCTCATACAATGTTCTAGAAAATGTGTAATATTAATTATAATGTTATAAAATTAAAAATGCAGTTAATACTATTCATAACGGCTAGTTCATGATAATAATATATTGTTGTTTTTTAAAACTTGGTATTGTGTACAACGCAAGCCATCGAGGAAGGTCGCTTTTGCGTGTAATGCAAGCCAAGTCAGTGTTGCGTGAAAGATTAATTTGGTGCTGCGTATAAAATAAGACATAAATAAAATTAAAAGGAACATTTTTCATAAAATTTCGGGGTGTTACATTCTACCCCACTTAAAATGAATTTCTCCCTCAAAATTCGTCGAGGTTATAAATGGTTTAGTACTTGAAAGCTTCATTCATAGAAACCCACATCTTAAAAAGGAATATAGAAACTTAATTTTAAAAACTATAGTATGAAATGTAATGGTTACCCTAATTAACTCATCACTGGGTTTCCACATAGGAGAACATAGGTGAAAACATGTATATGGAAGATAAATCTAACCATCAAGTTCTGATGGAGAGTGGTAGAGAACATGGCTATGAAAAATCCAACAATCACAAAGCCATCTGATTCTTCAGATATCAGGGTACTAGGAAAACATTTTTGGTTTTCAAGATCATGTCCCTAATGTTGATGAATTGTTTCATAAGGATAAATACTTACTTGATTTCATTGTAATATCAACGTTGGTCATTCCATAAACAATTTCCACTTCATCTCAAATTTAATGAAATGAAGTTGAATTGGTCATTCTTGAAGTGGTAGCAGATCATGCAATAGAATGATAGGTCATTCCATCTATCTCTATCACAAAAATGTTATCACAATATATTAAATATACATAAGTCCATTTATGGTGAGTTTAATCATATATGGTTCCAAAAATGGACTTATACTTTATCTATCATACCACTTAATAAAATAAACCTAATTTCTACTAACCTGGGACTTTCTATTGGCCAGTGGTAGGCGATAAAGGCCTGTCGCACTTCGGTTGTGGGTTCGATTCTCGCAGCCTTTTCTGACATGATTGGTTGTCAACCATTTTTCGGGTAGCCCTTTTTCTAAAATTACACCATTATAACATTCTAGAAATAATATTTAAAATAAGTTCTACCCTTAAACAATAATATCTAATGTCCAACTTAATCCATTATAACCTTTAGGATTATCCAAAATACTTCTGTCCAAACTCACAGTATAAAGAAAACAATTATTAGAATGGTCATAAAACAAGCATATGAATAACTTCATTTATGACCCATATATAATAAGATATACCTTGTTGGTCACATTTGAAACATGTGAATACCTTAATCATGTATTCATGAAAAATGAATTATCATTGAACCTTAGTGAAAACATGAATGCTTTCAGAAGTTAACTCTTTCCACATACCGAAATCCCAAAAATTCTATATAGTCAAATCATGATATCACTTTGTCCTTATATTAGTCAGAAGCTCATTAATAATATCCAACATATTATTTCCTCCTTATCCCATCATTATGCGCATATCACCTACTTTCCAAAAATATTTCAATCACTTTTCATGGTTACTGGTACCATATAATTATTGAAAACCACAATAAACCAATACATAGATATTCCAATATTCCATTATATTATAAATTAGATTCCAAAACACTATTTTGGAATCCTATTACATGAACACTTAATCATTCCACCACATCATTTTTATATTCAACATCGCCAATAGTGATCACATGTGACTTCCCTTTTTCCTTTTCCTTAAGAGGATGTTGATGTCGATCATCATTAACCCTTGGATTAGGGCATTGGGTAGCATAATTCCCCATTTCCCTACACTTGTAGCATTGAAGTGTTAGTGGTACGTTCTCTGTAGTCTTTTCTGTATTCACATCATTAGCTACCTTTTTCCCATTACATCGGCACTCAGCTACTCGATGAAATTCTTTTCCATACATAAAACATTTTCTAGTCCCTTTAAGACAATATCCACCAAGATTATTTCCACACTTTGAGAATAATGAAACATTTTTATTCATTTCACCATAGTTTTGAGATTTTTACTTGAAGTCCATCTTTTGTTTCTTGTCAAAACCATGTAATGGATATGTGAAAAAACTTCTAGTTATACCTTGATAGCACAACACCCAAGCTCTTCATAGATTCTGAAGTATCTTATAGCTAATGCTTTTCGAATACTTGGTTTTAAGCCACTGAAGAATTGATCAAATTTACTTTCAGGTTGAATGATAAATCTAGATTCATACCTTGCATGCCTTGTAAAATTCGATTTGCATATACCAACAGATTCATCATCCTTTCTCTTAAGATCAAGGAACTCCTTTTCTATCTTTTTTCAAAGAATAAGAGGAAAGTACTTATTGAAAAATATGTTCTTGTAATCATCAAATTCCATGTCTTCAATTTCATATTGGGGCCTTCTATTCTTAATTAGATTCCACCACTGGTCTGATTCACCTTCTAAATGGTAAATATCCAGAGTGACTTTTTCATGTTCTGAACAACGGAGTATGGAAAATATATTTTCAATGGTACTGATCCATTTTTCAGCAACAAGTGGATCAGAAGACCCACTGAAAGGAGGTGGATGTTCCCTCATGAAGGACTCAATAGAATATTGTTCCCTTCTCTTCTCATTTGGAAGTCCAGAATGATTCATAGGTTGTGTAAGTATAGCAAGAATATTTTTCACTCCATTTCCCATAACATTTGGTTATTCAGGAGGACAATCATTGCATTTCACAGTGTGTTGATCATTAACATGGTTCCTTTGGGTTTCAGCCATTATCTAAAATCCAAAAAGAATAGTGTGAGTGGGAAAAATTATACTAGTAAAAAACATAATCAAGGGAGGAGTACATTCAATCACTAATAACATAGGTTTAATCCTAGGATATTCATGATCGTTATCACAATTCTAGGATTGTAACCTATAATTTATACTTAACCTTACAGACATCCCTAGATATACCTTAGAAATATCTATAGGGATCTCACTAAAGTTTTCGTATCCTAGTTTCCAAAGGTTAACTAAGCCATCCCCTCTGATACCAACTGTAGAGACCCAATATCGACGTACATTGAAATTACATTACTTTTTCGAAATACTTAATAAATAACAGAAACAGACACCAATGGAACGTAATAGGTAAGTGTCTTTGGAAACTCGAGACATAATCCTCTAATCATTTTGAAAGATCTTCAACATATCCCATAAACATCTTACCCTTTTGATTTCTTACCTAAAAACTTTCTTTATATCCCGGGGAAAAGAAAACAAAAAAAGGGTTAGTTCAAATGCTTAGTAAGGGTAAGCATGGAGAAAATAAGACAAACTATATACATTTGAACTTAAAAACATGAATATAATGTTTAAATATCAAAATCTTGAGTTGTGAAATAAATATTGGCAGTATGTAAGACATAGATCATAAAGGAACATAAATCGTGATACAATATCATGGGAATAAAACATGTAATTGCAGATAACCATTATGCACATGATGTGATTTCCATAGTATCCAAGGCATTGCTGCTAAGACCATCATAGTGGACAATGTCCATTACGGAACCAGGTTTACCTCCCATTCCAGCCATGTATTACTGAACTGGATTTACTTACCATTCCAGCCATGTCTATATCATGAGATATAAATCATTACCCAATGCATTGGAGGGAGATACAGGTCTCACCCATCTCATAATGAAATCATTCTTTCGTGTGCCACAAAATAAATATAAACCATTCATCATAACCCATAAATAAAATGGGTTTCATAAACATCATCTCATCATAACATAATCAATATAAAACCATGTAAAAATTAAAGACATTATAATTGAAACATAACCATATTAAATAATGTCATCATAGATGAAAAATAGTTTTGATAAAACACTTGGAATGAATTCTTGAGGAAAATATACTTTATTCTTTCAAATCATTTTCTTTTCTCAAAATGGCGTGTAATTTAAAAAAAAGAATTTTGTGGAAAATAATCGTGAAATATTATAGAGGAAGATTTATGTAAATAAGGAATTATAAAATTGTAAAAATCCGTTCATTCCATATAAGTTAAAAAACATTCTCCTCATACCTTTACCGAAAAAGTCAAATAATACCTCGTATGGTAAACAAAAGAAATATTCCTTCAATAGCATATAGTAAAAGTCAAAAAGAGGTAAACACGACTTTAAAAATACAAAGAAGAATAGTAAAAACATTATTAAAAATATTTTTTATAAAACATAGACATGGTTGATAAATATAACCCTATTAAATACTTATGAATAAATAATCTCGGATAAGAACGAGATTGGAATAATTAACCACTAATTTAGGTTCAATTTCTACCATACGTGTCCAAAAATCATGTATAGTGGGTTGAAACATATTATGAACTTGAAATAGAACCACAATAGTATTTATGATATCATATATGATTTACTATGACTTTATATTTCCCGTTCATTTGTCAATTCCATGTTAAAACAGCGTTTTTGGGTAAAATCGTTTCATTTATCATATGCGTTTTGACTTATAATTTTTTCATATGATTACTTATATCATGATTAATTATTTCAATAATGTAAAACATGATGTATATATCATTTATATTTAATATATTAATATATATATAATCGATTGATAAATGGAATGAAATACACAGTTCATGGAGAAGGTAGGTCGTACGTACGCATGAATGCTATTTTCGTTTCCTTATTAAAGTAAATGACATATATATGTACACATGAAACTAGTAGGATTATTATATCATATATATCATGATTATTTATTAGATATACTTTATAATAATTCTTTAATGGTTAACATCGAGAATGAATCTCATCACGTCGTGGAAACGGTAAGCCATACATACACACAAGTGACAATATCATTCCCATGATTGTGGAATTATATTTAAGTGTATGGTGTATAATATTTCAGAATAAAAATAATTTTAAAATAATCATATATATAGTCATTTCTTCCATAATTATACTCATCCAATTATGTTGGTGATGAAAAGAAGATTACACCACGGTGTGGAGACAGTTAGCCGTACGTACGCACGCGTGGTGACTTCATTTTTCATAGGATGGATAGAAGATGGAATATGGTTGTTTCATATTCATAATAACATATCAGTATACAAGTGATACTATATTTATCACTTAATAATGAAACAACTCATATAGAATAAGTAGAAGATGAAATAAGTTTGAAAGATTTGGGAAAGGATATTACCTTTTCTTCGACGTGGCTCTTCTAAACCTCCTATTAGGGCACTAAAGTTGGTCTTTATAGAATACCAGGACCTCTAGTATGTTGATAGGGAAGTCGAGAATGGAAATGGGCAGGGTTTTTCTGAGATTGAAGTCTCAAAATGGAGTGAAGAGGAGAGGGGGGAGGTTCCCTTTTATAAGAGAGGAGAGGGGTACTTTTTGAAACCTCTAAAATATTAATTTATAATATACTCAAACCCCACTTAAAAACATCCAAAATTGAATAAAATTATAATATTAGATTATATAAGGTTGTAATATCATTAAAAAATAAAATTTAGACACGATTTGAATTTATTTTAAACCTTATCATTTTTATTTATATTTATTTAATTTATTTTTTTATTTGTGGTAGTAATATTCTAAATTTTAAACGGTTATAAATACTTACTTATGTGTTATTAATTGTCCGTATTTGGATAAATTATGAAATTAGAGACCATATAATTTTAAATTTGTAGTCTTTATATATTTTTTTGATTTTTAAAAATTTTAATAATATGTTATTTTATAAAATATTAATAGTGTCAATTTTGACACTATTAATTTATTTTAATTTAAATAAAATTCACATAAAAGATATATTCAAACCAAAATATTTAATATATTCCTAAATTGTCTTATTAATCTATAAAATTCTTGGAGAACAATAATTAGTTCATATAATATTTATTTTAATATTTTTAAAACCATTTATTTGATATTTCTCTTAATAAAATAATTACTACCTCATTTTTGTATAATTATTTAATATACTTATTTGTTGCATAAAAATTAAAAATAAAATATTATGATGAATATAAATATAATATATTTCAGAAGAATAATTTTAGTCTAATTTATGTTTGAAAACACCCAACTTTTAAAATGGTATGTTTATTAAATTATGAAGGTGACAACTTTGACATCATTTAAAATAAAATAAAATAAATGTCATAATCTATTTTATAAGGCTCCAAATGGTCCAAAAGTTAAAAATTGGATGCTTATGATGTATCTATACTCGAAAAATAAATTTTTGTCGTGTTTTTGGGCATTTTGTATGGGTATTACTATTTTAATAAAAACAATATTATTGTGTTTTCACTAAAAAAATAATTTTTGCATCATTACTGTATAAGCTATTATAGTAATTATATATTTATTAAAAATTACAAATAAATTACCATGATAAAGAAACAAATTTTATATTTCAAATGAGTATTTTTAATCATATTCAGTATAACATTATATTAAAAATAATTTAATTATTAAAGTTTTAGTGAGACTTATTTAATTTTCATTAAATAAAATAAAATAAATGTCTTAATCACATACAAGTGGGTTCTAAAAGAAACCATTTAGACCCAATTATGTTTTAGGGCAAAAAAAATAATCCAATTATATTATGACAAGGGTTAGGGAAATTTTATAATATTATTTTTACCCTTCATTACTTGATTTAACTTTAATTGTGGTAAATAAAATTTACCGTAATTACTATTCATAATGTCTAAAAATAAAAGTTACCAATTTACACAATTTGGACCTCCTGATTCCAAATATGAAATCCATTTTTCCAAATTCAAAACATATAAGTTGCAGTAATTAATTTAAAATTAATCCCATTGTTGAGAAAATGAGTTTTAAAAGTTAAAACAATACAAAATTTGAAATGATTTTACCTTTGAATTCACTGTAAAATTAATACTAATTACATAAATTTTATTAAATGGTAAAAATATATTATATTTATACTTTAAGACCATCCAATATTATAATTTAACTATATAAATTATATTGATGAAACATGTTTCTTTTAAGTAAAATTTAGCGTATTTTTACTCTTTATCAAAATATAAAAGTTATCATAAAAATATGAAAAGTTTATCCAAATAAATTTTTATATCCCGATTCAAAATAATTAGTTTATTTTGTCAAATTGAACTTATCAAATTTTCAAAAATTATATTTAATGTGGGTTCATTGTCAAAAGGCGGCAAAACTGAATTTTTTGAAAAATACTTCCTTTATACAAAACATTTATTATGTTCTCATACCATGTTCTAGAAAATGTGTAATATGAATTATAATTTTATAAAATTAAAAATGTTGTTAATGATATTCATAACGAATATTTAATGATAATAATATATTGTAGTTTAGTGAAACTCGACATTGCGTACAACACAAGCCAACGAGGAAGGTCGCTTTTGCGTGTAACGCAAGCCAAGTCAGTATTGCATGAAAGATTACTTTGGTGTTGCATATAACTTAAGACATCAATGAAATTAAAAATAATATTTCTCATATAATTTTGTGGTGTTACATATTCAGTGATTTTAGGATATATTATGGCAGTAAATTTATTTTATGAATAATAAGGTAAGAGTACATTCTTTTCACATTTTCATAAGAAAAGTCATAAATTACAATTTTTTGGAAAATAAAGGACATATCCATTTTTAATTTTACTTTGTAACAAGTCAAAAAGGGATAAGAAATGATTTTTTAGAAGCAATATAGGAATAAATAAATAATTTTTTGATTTTTTTAGAAAACATGGAAATATAGTATAAATATTCCCCAGTAAATACTTAAACATAAAAAACCTTTAATAAAAATGGGATTGTGAAATAAATATTTACCAACTTGTAATCAGTTGAATGATGTGACCCATGAAAGAAATAACTACAAATTAAAGTTAGATACTATATAGGGAATGATATTAATGATATAATATATCAAAGTTGGATTATATACACCACACAAAAGAAATAAGTGGTAATATTACATATGTATCATAGAAGTACACGTTAGATAAGAAACTCTTACAAAGATCGTATCATTAAAGTGGGAAATATTCAAATGAATTGATTGTTTTTATCAACATTAAATTAACATAAAACAAGTTTCAATAAATAATAATATAATAAAAATTCATTTCACATATAAAAAATTCATGTCAAAATCAATTAAGTAGAAGTTTAACCCAACTATTGGAAATTGAGTTATAAAATCCCTTACCTTTATCATTCCTTCAGTTGAACAAGTTTTCACCTCATGTATAATGTTTTAAATAATTTTATAAATTTAAAATAAAAATAATTTTTATATTTATGATATCATATATGATCCTCTTATATCATCCCATCACCCATTTATTAATAATATTTCATTATTACCCTTGTTTTGGGTGTTAACTACTTCATTTCCATATTAATGTTTTGTCGTGTAAGTCCTGGGTCATGGAAATAGGATATAGTTCACTTATATCTAAAATTATTTTAAGTTCATCCATTTCATATTTATTCATTATATATATATATTAGATGAAATCATACATTCTGAACATGGAAAATAAAATGCATAGTGTCATGGAGACGGTAGGTTGTTCATACACACAATTGACAATTTCATTCCATTAGTTGGTGAAATGGTAGGGAATTGGGTGATATATTAATTTTAAAGAATAAATATCATATTATATATACCATATATATCCATTATTTCATTCATTATAATCATCCATGTAATTTGGAGATGAAAAAAGAAGTACACCACTTTGTGGGGATGATAAGTCCTACATACAAACATTCCGTGCTTTCGTTTATCCTAGATGTTTAAAAGGATGAATAAAGTTGTTCCATAATCATAATAAAATTTCATTATATATATAAATATATATTATAATGTATTTATTATTTTAGTTTAAAAAACACACCAAGAGTAATTAGAATAAGAAATAAATTTGAAAGAGGTGATAAAAATGGTTACCTCTTCTTCAAAGAGCTTCCATTAGATATCTTATTGAGGGAAATAGGGATGATATTTTAAGGATAAAAGAACCTACATAATATAGATAATAAATTTTAGGAAAGTAAGTTGTATTAATCACCTAATAATGATGGTTCAATGTTCTGTAAATAAGGGAAGGAATTCATGCCCTTTTATAATTGAGGTGAGGGGTACATTAGGAATTTCTTAAAATATAAATTTAATATAAATTAATTTTCTATTCCAAATGAGTATGGACATATTAATTTAGAATATAATATGATTATGGGCTGAAATACTCTTATAAAATAAAATTTATATAGGTTTTGACAAAATTTATACACTTATCTTTTCATTTTAACCCCTATTTAACTACTTTAACTCTTACCATGGAATCATGGATTTTTAATCATTAAAAATTAATATAGTTATGATAAAAATAAAAATGATCCATAAATGGATTATAAATGAAATTCTAAATCTTAACACAATAATTTTGAAAAAAAGATTTTTTTATAAATTTTATAACATTTAATAAAATATTTTTAACTATAAAACATTCATAATGTGAATTTTAATAACTATTCATGAAATTGAAAATAATAATATAAATATAACACTTCAAATTCAATATAACAATTTTATTAAATTATAAAAAAATAAATTTCATCAATAAAAATCACTTATCACATTAATTATCTCAAATTACATATATTTTAATATTTTTAATATAATTTATTTTATTTTTACAATAATTAATTAATTACTACACCAGCGTCATGCACGCTTTTAATGTAATTATTTATTTCCAAAAAAAAATTAAGATAAATTTCCTGGATAAAATTAAATATTATATAATTATAATTATTATTTATAGCAAAAAATATACTTTGGGTAAACCTATATTAAAAATAATATATTTATTATAATTATGATTATGATATCCTTGAATTTTCTTAAAAAAATATTATAAATGTCATAATCACATAAAAATGGAAAAGACCATATATTAGAACCTTGAACTCTTATGGATACAAATACTCACCTAATAAGATTTAGTTATGTTTTTGGTCAACTAAATGGCTCTTATAATTTTATTTGTAACCTAAACTACCAAAATTACACTTTAATGTGGTAACAAAAATTACCAATGTTACTATTCATATTGGTCAAACATTAAAGGGACCTTTTTAAAAAAAAATCAAACTTATAAATCAAAATATGGGATCCTTTTTTTTAAAATTCAGAACAAAAATTTTCTTGAATTTAATTTAAAATTAATCTTGCAAAACATTACGAAAAATAGTTTTCTTAAGAACAAGGATTTTTATGCCTAACAGTGTACTCAAAAAAATAAGGTATAAGGGTTATTAAAATGAAATTAATTAGATTATATCACAAAGAGTAACTATGTTTCATTGGTATTAAATTGAAATCAAAATGAGACATTTTAATAAAATGACAGTTTTATAAAAATTGGTATTGTTCACTATTCACTAGAAAATCAATCTTTTCAAAAAATGCCAAAAATTCCCCATAAGAAAACTTTAACATGATGATTTAAAAAATTAATTTCATTTTCCATGTAAAATATCTAAAATTTTTAAAATCATTTTGTATATATTTTCTCATAAAAAACAATAGATTTTTTGACGGAAATGTATAAAATGTATTTACATAAATTTTATTGTTTACATAAAAATAATTACTAAGTATACATGTATTGAATATGAAATATATATATATATATATATATATATATTTAATATAAATAATATGATTCACACATATCAATTTAATGGCTAGTTCATAAGAGTCATGTTAAAATAAAAATATTTAATAGTATATCACAGTTTTTTTACGCTTAGTGTTGTGTGCACTGTAATATATTAATTAAATTAAATATATTCTAAAATCATGGGATCTTATATAATTTGTATTTTATATTTTAGGATGGAAGTTTATTATGGAGTTATTAAACCACTGAGAAAAACGATCTGAATTTATTTTGATACCTCTATTAGTGTCAATTATAAATCTTGATATGATTTTAGACATTGAATGGGTGATGTATTATGTCTCGAGAATTAGAGAGAGTTTTAAAATGATATGGAGGGTAGTTCATTGATGCTCATAGTAATAAAATACAGATTGTTTTTCAAGGTTGAGGATTTGGGTATGGTTTATAATAGATTTTTTTTTGGAATTTGGTGGTTGTGTAAGATGTTCATAATTTTTAGTTAATTTTTAAGACATCAAGATCAGGTGGTTATTTTAACACATTGGTAAGGGAAACCAAGCATTTTTTATTATAGGTTTGGTAGTGGTGGTTTGGCTTATGTTCTATCATGTAATTAGATGTAGTCACTAGAAATTGATACTATGTATCATTTTGGATATGATTGGTAAGTTCTATGTTTTTTTTGTGTATTTTAGGAAGATACTAGTATATTCATATTATCTTTAGATGATCAAAGCATGAAATTTTTGGATTTGAATTTTGAATAATGTATTGGTAAAAACATTGAACATGTTTACTATCTTGTTTTGGATGTCGGTATTGGTAATTACTTTTGGGGAATCATTAGAATGTTGATTTATCATTTTTAAAATAAAATATGATTAGATGTGGTGTCATGGTTCAGATTTAGTCCTCAAATTCTAAGTCATATAGTGTGTAGAATCATACACTTGGTGATCAATTAGATGAAGACACCTTAGGTGTCTGAAAATAGATAGGTTACAGAGAGTTGTGTCTTGGTTTTTCTATTTTATGTTTGGTTGATGGATATTTTTTGGATGGTTTGAACAACTTATGTTCAATGTTTAATAATCAGTGTGTGTATAGATTTTAGATATAGATAATGGTCATTTCAACAATAATAGACAAATATGGTAATTTGGGTGATGTTGTTGGATGACCACTGAGAATTATAAGCATTGATAAGTATTTTTTAGGGGAGATTATAATACTCTGCATCCACATATGTGTTTAAATTTCAAGAGAATTATAATTTTTTATTGGATTGATTTATTTATATACTGAGGTTTGGAATTGAATTATGTGAGTTTGACCACCACAAATAGCTATAGTTAGACATGAAATAAATCATGGATGGTGGGATAGAGGATAAATATAGAACCAAATGTTATTTTGGGCTACACTTGTAGCCACTAGCTAGTCATCGATGAGCCACTAGTGAGATGGTTGGCTAGATGGTGTCTAGGAATTCTTCCTAGAGACCTGGGCTAGAAAGTGACTCAATACTGGCTACCAGGTGTGATTATTTTGGGTTTAAAATCCCAATTCACCCAACCCCCAATATTTACAGGATAATTCCACTCCTCACCATTGATTTCTAAAACATGAATAAGGGGTCTACCCCAACCTCCTCCTTTATCCACCAATATTTTTTTAGTTTTTTGGTATGCTTACTAGTGATTCATGATACATATTCAACTCCAGCAACCATCATTGATCCTCTCACCCTATTATAAGTTTTACTTTCTCAGGAAATGTTTTTTATGTATATTCTCGTAGAGTATAGTGGAATAAACTTATAATAATAAGGTCTATACTCTTCCTTGGAATAGGAAATACCGAGACATCATCTACAAGTAGTCTTCAAATGATTTTATGGGGTTTTTTGGTCCGTCAGGGGAACATGCTACCCCATTTTTTGATGAACCATTGATCATTGGACTCCAATTGAGTTTTTGGTGAATATTACAAGTTTAAATTATTTTTTTACTTAATTATAAATGTCATAATTTATTTTTTATTAATTTTTCTATGATTTATGGCTTTATGTGAGTTATTGATGTTTGGTGGATCAAAGATGACCATAGAGAGTAACTTTCCGAGTGGGGAATTAAATATAAATGGTTAAGTAAGGTTGATGGCACTTCCTACTCAATCTATGGTTTCTCACATGTTATTATGATGCATGTGATACACAATAATCTTTATGATTTTGTTGAACCATTTTAACAAATTAATTATGTATTTTAATTTTGAGTTAATGTTTAATTTAAATTTCATTGCTTAAATGAACCAGATAAGTTCCATGGACACATCAGACTATGTGTACTAGTTGGTCAGACTTGGTTGTTGATGGTCAATCCCATGATTTAATTTTTTCCCATTGATTCTCATACCCCCTTGAGGGGAGTTCATCAGTTAAATTGAAATGGACACGAATTGGTGTCCTTGTATATGAATCATAGGATACCTACAAGATGGGTGTGTGTTGATATCAGGAAAATGACCCATATGGGAATTTTTAGGACCATTTTGATGGGTTTTTTCTAGGTAGATAGACCGTATGTAGGATGGACTTGGGATTTTTGATATGACCAATCTAGTATTGTTGTTCAATTTTAGATGGGTCATAAGATATATCCTTTTAAAATTATCAATTTTGTGTATTCCATGTTACCTATGAGGTCATGTATAGTTTATAACATTGTTGAGGAGTGTGATGGCCCTGGTGATATATTTGATGACCCGACACTTGATTATGACTGGGGAAACCGATTAGGGTGGCCCATATATTTTGTGACTTAGGGGACCCATTGGGTGTCGAGGGATATTTTTAACCCTAGTGAGAAGGGTTTATATAATATGGTTAGTGATTATATATAGAGGAATTCAACCAACCCTTGATTATTTTATTCATATGAGTGGTTTGGATGAACCCATGAGGGCGCTGTTTTTTATTTGTGATGGTATACACCCTCGGTTCTATTTTTATATGAAAAATAATATTCCCATGGGGTGGTGTTTATAATTTTTTTAATAAAATATCCTATGGGTGATAGTGAATACTCCCTGTAGGGAGGTTGTAAATACTCCATGTAGGGATATTGTGAAAACTCCCTATAGTGAGGTTTTTTATTATACTTGGAGGGATTCCATGGAATTGGATCTTGGATTAACTTATTTTAGGGTTTAGAATAGAATTATTTCCATATGTGATCCATTAGAAACTTTTTAGGTATTCAATGGATGTGGTTGATCCTTTCGGAGGATATAGCTTAGGCCACGTGTGAGATGGGGGGGGGGGATTTTGGGGCCTTCAGTGGGAACGTTCAACCCTTTTGGGTTGCTGGGGATCAACAGATAGGATCATTGGATACATGAATGGAGTAGTCCTTATATTATAATACAAGGATATAGATCTTACCATGATTTTATTACTATGTACTGAGGATGATGAGGCTCCCTGTTTATTATTATTATATACTGGGGTGTATGAGACCAATGGGTCATTATTACTATATACTACAAAAGGACCCTCGGGTAATTATGGGTTGTCATGGTCATCTTCACCTGATCAAAGAAACTATGGAACTGGATAAAGAAAGTATGGATGATTAGGATCACATAACTAAGGATCCATAGTGGTTTTTATTATTTTCTTCTGTATCAATTTATTTATTCATATCATGTCACATTCACATATCATTTCCTTTTTTTTATGTAGAGGAATGAATTGGTTAATCCCTACCAATTTTTATACTTAGACCCTACATGGAACACCATTACACTCAGGTTCCCCGGAAGACCTCACTTGTTATAATTTCCATTTGGAATAAGTCATGTGTTTTTCATGATCAAGATAGATTAAATAAGATAGGATTTGGATACTATCCTATGGAATTGTTTAACAATGTAGTTGGTCTAGAATTGTATTCATGATAGTTTTTCATTTCTTGTTATGTGACCGAACTAGTGGGTGATTGATCGTATATGGTAATATGAATGCATTTTATTTATTTTATAGAATGTTAAATTTATTTATTATTATAGAATACTATGATGTTTATATTTCCTAGTTTTTTTACTTATTACTTTTCACTCTGATATAGGGGGTATAGTTTTCCAACAGTACCTCCTAAGTCTACCTCTACTATTCAATAGCCTATGGTTTATGGGAAGGTGCACCTGAGGTTTAATGTGATCAATGGCCTTGAAACCTATCAGTGGTCTATGGTGGTGTGGAATTATCAAAATGGACATTTCAACAAGAGAGTCACCAAGTTCTACTTCAAGGTCAACTATTCCCTTAACTTATTAAACTTACTCTTCACTGTATTCCATATATATCATGTATAAAATCAGAATATAAAATTCTTCACCAAGGTCCCTATTATCCCTAACATACTCTACATTTATTTTTCATATTTATTATATTTTTTTAACAAATATTACTCTTTTTAAAGGATTCCTTCTATAAATGTATCCTATAATTCACATCTATTAATATCTCTCCCAAATATCTTTTTCTTAATTATCATCTTGAAATTTCTTGGAACACCATGTAGTGAGATGTCCAAAATTTTCTTACATGAAACTTTTAAGTGTACGAATTACCTAGAATTATCCTTTTCCTATTTTGAGATTATTGAATAAGAAAGGAATTACTTTATCCATTTATTATTATTGTATAGGTTCCTCATGTAATGAGGATTTATTCATTTCTAAAAATTCGACATCTTGAGAATTAACATTTAACATGTACTCATTAACTTCTTTCGTTATCTAGCATGAAAAAAGTTGTTTCACATTTTATAGTGAAAACTTCTTCCAATTTTTATCTTTATGAAATGACACTTTTACATTCAAACATAGTTGAAATCTTCTCAGGATTATTATATAATATTACCTCTATCAATAATCTCTTCGTGTCCATACATATCTACCTCGATAATTTTCACTCAACTAAAGGACACATCAATTACCAAATTCGGTCTCACTAATAATTATTCACACTTGTTCGATAAAAATAGAAACATTTATTCTTGAAATGTTCAATCACCTTTATAAGTATTGAGATGTTTCTCCAATATAACATTAAAGTATATGAATTAAATAGAAATTATATAGACATGGTTTTCCAAAGATACCCATAGAGTAATAATAACCTTGTCATCAACATCAAAATCCATGTGATCCTTATCGAATAGGGACCCACTCTATATGAAAGACTAAATATTGTGTATAGTAGCTATGTATAAAAATTCCCTAATTATCAAAAGTATTTATGGATTTTTATTAAAAATAAAAAGTATTTTTTCAGTTTAAATTTTAGGAATTACCTTATGATTGAAACTTTCTCATAGAATTTTTGAGAAAGAGAAAATTTATTCATGAATAATTCGATCTGATTCCATCTTTGGATCCCAAATTATGGTGACTACCCTAAGAGGGAGTGAATCAATGTATTGAAAATTCCTTTTTAAACCCTTTCCAATGATCTCATTCCATTTTATAATGAAGGAAACACTCTTCCACTCAGCCATCATAATGTAATAGAACCGTAGATAAGGGACACATAGGTTTTTACATGGTTTTCTAAAATTGAATAGTCTAATGGTAATGCATGGATGAGTAATTATACACCAACTAAACTAATATCACAACTTTGATTATCATTTTAGAGAAACTGAACTTCCCATCCTTTTTTAAAACCTTCAACAAAAATAAAGTTCACTTCATTCAAATTCATATGTTATTCACTGCCCCTCTATGTGTTGGTGTCGTTAACCTCTAAAGATTGACAATTTTGTTACACCAATGATTATTTATAAATTTTACTCACCTTATTATTTTTAAAGAATATTTAAAATATTACAGTGAGAATATCTCCTTAATTTATCCTTTCATCATCTTTAAACATCCATCATATTTTTTGTAACATATCATTATGATATATATGTATTTTATCTATTATGCAACCTTTCAAAAAACAACAAAATGTGGTATCGATATTCTTCTAAGAATCCATCCATTTATTATATAGATATGATTAATTATACTTTCTCTAGTCCATTTAGATCATTCAAGGTGTACCATATAGTTTATGTGTGTCACTAATTTGATATTAAAATCAAATTAACCCTTGAAATTTCATAAAATGACATAAATTATGAATTACATATATAACTAGAAAAATACCTTGACCAAATAATGACACCCTTCACCATGGTGGGAATTATCCTGAATTTAGTACTTATGTAGTATATCCTCCTTTTTGTGGAATGATGACTAGTCAAAAACTAAATCTATAAAATATACAAATATCTCTAATTCTATTCTCTAGTGATCTTGATGTGATTTTATCAATCTATAATATGGTTTTGAGGCACCCTTGGTCTAATATAATAAACACCAAATTCTCAATATCTATAAACTCTTTTATATAGAGCTTCATGTCATAGAGTCTTCACTATAGAGTGAAGTTGTGATGCCCTGGGTTTTAAGGGACATTAATAATAATAATAATAATAATTAATGTTTCTCTATTATTTTGAAAGGATTGAAACATGATTAAAAAAAGTTCCCCATAATATATGAACCTAAATAAATAAAAATTACTCATTCATATGTCGAACACTATAACAAAAGCACATAAAACTAAGTACTACACACCATGGATTATTATTCACCATAGATGAAGTACTTCCATTAAAATCCCATAAACGAATATGGGAAAGTACATAAAAACAAGAAAATATTCCTACCAAGGAAATATCTTAAATCACATTCAATGTTGAGGATCACTAGTATCCAAAAAACCTATAATGATTAATATCACCTTGAAAGTATAAATAATTTTGTAAATTCAATAATCTAAAACAAGAACTCTACCTTGCGAAGTGTGAACATGATGAAGGAATGATTTCATAAGTCTATATATAATAATGAAATAAAGTTGTTATAAATATTTTCATTGTAAATATAGTCTATGTTCGTATATCTAATAGGTATTCTAATTTTTATTATTATTATGTAGTAAATTTTAAAAAATATAAATCATACTAAAATAAAAATATTGTATTTAAATATTTTAATTATATATATATTTATACATTATGAATAAATAATAATAATAAAAGTATTATTATAGTTAAATTATTATATAATGTATTTAAAAAATTATAATACATATTTTAATATCAATGGAGTGTTAAAATTATTTTTATAATATAAATAATAGTTTTAACGGTATTTGTAAAAGAAAGTTTAGTATAGAAGTAATTTTTTCATGGAATCGTTTTATTAAGAATTGTATATGTTATCATAATAAATTAAATAAAACACATTTAATCTATTATATATGAACTAACATGTTGAGATATATTAATTTATAAATTGATATGAAATAATATTAAGAACATTTAATGTATGAAAACATCTTTTTTTAATAAAAGCGACTTTTCGTTATATTTTTCATTATCATTTAAAATAGAAATGCATAAATTTTAGGTTAAAAATTATATAAATATAAATTAATTTATCAATTTTTAATGTCAAAAATATATTATCTGAATGTCTTAGATTTTTCTAAAACAATTGATTTTTAGTGAATAGTGAAAATAATTTTTTAGTAATACAATTTTTTTTGAAATTATTATAAAATAAGTAAATGAAATAATTTGAATGAATTTATAATATAAAAAATATATTTTATAAATTAAAAATAAAAATTCTAAAATACTTGGTTGATATATAAGACCCCCGCATTAAATGTTAGAAAATTTAAGTAATGTTTAAATGATAAATGTTTTTAGTTTGTTAGTTTTAGAAAAATATTCACTTAGAGAAGTAAGGTTATTAACTTATTTTTATGTTAAAGAAATATTATTTATATAATAATAAATATTTTAATGTAAATTGTATCAAAAAAATTGAAAATTTTAGCCTAAATATATATCTTTTGCATAAAAGTACAATAGTTTTCTAAAAATAAGGTTCATCTCTTATGTATTCTATAATTAAAATTTGTTTTTCTTACATATAAAAATTTAATCTAATAAATTTAATTTAATATTTATAATAAATTGGTTCAAATTATCTTGTAGGTTACATTGTACTTATTATCATTTAAACTAAATTACTTACGTAAAACTTACTTACCTATGAAAAAACCAAAATTGGTAATAGTTAATGATCCCGAGTGAATGAATCAATTTTTTTAAAAGATTATTTGAGGATTAATAAACCATTAACATTCATAAAATATTTTATTTTACACTTTTTATTCACATTCCATGTGAAACATGTGTTCTCCTTATGTTAAAGAGTTATATGTGCTAAAAATACACTTCTCTTAATTTATAAAAGGAACCACCGCCCCTAAACCACTCCACACTTTAAAATTCTATTAGTATAAAACAATAATCACCCATGGTCTCTCCTATAAAATATATATATGTCCTAGAATATTTTATCTAACCAAAATACCAAGAAGATGTGACTTATTGTTGCAAGGAAAGGATAATATCCAAAGAAAGATTTAATATTTTCCACCACTCCTAAATTATTTTTTACTTCAACACCCCAAACTTATTATAAAAATGAAAACGTGATAAAAAAATGTATAATTAATATACATATATGTTTTTATAATAACAACAAATATTTTTTTTTAACTCGTTCAATACCATTTAAAATGTGAATATGTCATCATATGTACCTGTGGACTACTGCTTCCATGTGATTATATTTCAATTTTGATTCCCATATTGAATAAATTGGTCAGAAAAAACACACATGTAATGAATTAAATGGTTATTAACTAAGAAATTAAAATTATTAAATGATAATTTTATAAATTCCTTAATATTTATTAATAATAAACAATTATAATAAATTTAACTTCTAAAAAGTACATATCATAATACCATTTCTAATTTGAGTCCATACATAAAAAACATATATACCTATATAAATTATGTTCTAATGGAATAAAAAACCTTTGAACTAATATTATATATTTTATGAATCTATTTTATAACATTTTCACCTTACTCAACATACCATGAATGTTTTTGATAAATTAATTGAATAACTTCAAATAACCGACATTAGCGGCGACGCTGTAACAAATTGGTGAACCATGATGTTAAATATAAATTATTAAAGTAAATATATATGGATACAATTATTAGGAATGTTTTTAATAAACTCAATATGATTATTATAGACATTATGTTCAAGTGTATAGTTCTTTTGGACATGAGAAAATGGTTTCCATCTCAATCACCCTTCATTGAGGCATGCATTGATATTTTGCACAAATCGTCATTTTGATGATTAAAATTCTACCCCATTTATTTTTAATATGATAAATTATTGTTGAATAAGATAAATTCACATAAATTAATTCTCTTCATGGATATGGGCTATGATTGATGCCTTCCCTAAAATTCAAGGGTCTTTCATAACCTAATTTTCATCATGAGTAAAAATTATTTCCCTTTAGTTTATTATATAATTTCATAATTGATTGCCTATTTTTATTATGGGATATTAATTTTGATTCAATTATTATTTATTTATGTTTTTTAATCCTTCTATAATGTCAATCTTTTATAAGAATAATTATTTTCCTCTTATATGATTATTTTCCCTCTTTGTCTATAATTTATATTTCCCCCAATGCTCTAATTATTTATTAGAAAACTAATTAAATATTTTCGCAATTTAAATTAATATTTAAAATATATAATTTTTAAATTAATGATTTATTTTCTGTTTTTATGATGTGAGTTTCAAAAAAAGCTATTTTAAAACATAAAAGGTGATATTTCATACCACATTCATGACATGGAATTCACACATTATCTTTATCTTTCTCCATTTTAAGAAATATTACTACCATAAACTCCTTATATTTTTGTATAAAATTCCCTTAAATATATAACATGTTAAATATAATTTTCATTATTTGGGTTATATATATTTTAATTTCACTTTTTAATTACCTCTTTTAAGTGAATATTATTTTAGGGATCCTTGTAGTTTATTTTCTCAAATCAATAATCACCCACAGGAAAAGTTTTCCAACCATTAATAAATTCCAAAATATTATAATTATCTTATGGATAAGCCACTTTTTTTAATTATAGTTTTATTTAAAAAATAAGGTTTTTCATTCTTTAAAATATCCTTTAGTCATTTCAAAAATGCTTCAAAATAGTGGTACATTTTTATTCTCTCTTCTCTAAGATACATCTCTTGAAATCAACATATTAGAACTTAATCATAAATTCCTATGTTTAATTTTAAATTATAAAAATATAAATTATTTAATTTATTTATTTATTTGGAAACCATTTTATTTATAATTTGGTAATTCCTTGAATCAACATTATGAAACCCACTTCTTTATCATTGGTTTAGTTATGATTATAATTTCTGTATAATTTTTTTTATCATATGGAATTCATATATAAGAATTTATTTAATGTGATTGGTGTGAAAAAAAATTATATATTCCTCTAATGAATTAGTTAAAGAATCATTTCTCATGAGATTTTATGAAATGGATTGTAGAGTAATCTTAATCCACCATTAGAATTTTTAAACATTATTATGTCGGTCTTAACCGTTACCCTTGATTATTATTATGATATAATGTTTTATGTTATTGAAACAATTTTATTATCTTATGATATATTTTTTATTAAATATATCTATGCTAATGATTATCCTATTTATTATATCATATTATACCTCTTGACTCTCATGTTATGTTTCTTTTCAATGTTTATTCCATTACTAGCCTTTCTAAATAACCCTTTTCATTATGTATTTTCCCTAAGATAACCTATACTATTATAAAATATATATGAGATTTAGGATCACAAATAATATTTTTAAATAAATATGATGTTTTTATACTTAATCTGATGTATTTGTATGACTTATCTTACAAAGTCACTAGACCACAAGATCCATGGGCTGTATTTGTTGGAAAATATTGTTAAGAATTATAAAATAATATGTGTTAAGGGTTTGGTAACAATAGTATTCATCAAAGGAATGTTTTTTGGATATTATGATGATATAAAATTATTAAAAACCCTATGTAGAAGTCTATGAGATAATCCTAAGTATATGTGGACATTGAATAATTTTGGTAATATAGAGATTGTGTTGTTTTACAAACAATTGCATCCCTTTTTTGATATAATAAAGTAGATACATGCTCTGGAATAGACATTCTAAGTGGTAATAACCCTATGGATGGAGTGTTGGGTATTAAATCAAACATAAATTTGTGTAGGAGAAAGATAAAAAACTGAACACTCTATTAGACACCCATGTGAAATATTATTTGGTTAATTATATACTCTTTATAAATATCTATAATGGATTGATATCTTAGTAACATTTAGGGACTAGATTGAAAAGTATAAGATAACCCAACATAAAGTGACCTATAATAATATAATATTTATATAGTTTGAAGTAGATGAAATATTGGGTAATGTGATGATGTAAAAAGTGAAAATCATTAATGATCAATCCCTTTTATATTATTGATTAGGATAACCCCCTATGATGTTAAATGATCATCTATCATGATAAACCTTTTTATTTTAGTGAGGGATATAACTAGAAAGAACTAAGAAAAACATTTTTATTATAGAAAATGTGATTATTACCATAATGATCATCCCATTATAATGAGATAATCATAGAGAAATGTGGAAATTATTCAAAAAAAAATCATGAAACATGTTAATCAATGTAACAATAGTTGAAAAATTTAGTGCAGTAAATAATATGAGGATGAAGGCTTAGAAAAATTATATAAATTATTATAATGAAACAAGGGATATTAAACCACATATATATAAAAATGTGAGAATACACACAAAGTTAAATTCATCTAGGGGATGAAGAAATGATTTACTTTTGGAAGTGAGGGTCAGGGAGCATAAATTGTCAATTGAAACTAAAGAGGCTGGTTATCATAATGGGAGTGAAAATAATGAAACAAATAAAAAATAGTAATAATCAAAATCATTTAGTATGAAAACATGTGTATTACCTAATTCACTGTCATAAATCCAATTATTATTGTGATAGGAGTGGACAACCACCATAATAAAGGGAAC
Source organism: Viscum album (assembly GCA_963277665.1). Taxonomy (NCBI): domain Eukaryota; kingdom Viridiplantae; phylum Streptophyta; class Magnoliopsida; order Santalales; family Viscaceae; genus Viscum; species Viscum album. The sequence continues at coordinate 786,477,229 of OY728150.1, forward strand.
ATGGTTTAGCATGTGAAATGACTATCAATTAGGTTTATTATGATATATAAGTCCTATAATTAAAAATTTTGAATATGGTTTTTTTATTCTAGCCACTCTAGGTTTCCTATATATTTTTTCTATGTTTAATATCCTAATATATAAATTTTCAAGTCAAAATTATTATTGTATGATGGTTTTATTTCAAACATTATGCTTATGGGGATGTAAAATTTAATATGGGTATTTTATATAGATTTTACATGATTCTCATAATGGATTATTTATTAAAACATAGACTCTACATTCACTAATAATGGTTATATTACCCACAAAATCCTCATTATTGAAAAAAATGGATGGGGTAGGTATAAAAACTAAAAGCTTATTTGGGGAGATCTTATAGTCACAACAATAGTTTAAAACAATAAAAAATCATCTTAATTGTCATCCATAAAAGAATTAACACAATTTATAGGCCCTAATGTTTCTGTAGAGGATTAAGGCACCATACTAATGGTATATATAGAATACAACCCTAATCTTCCACTATTAAGGAAACATTACATTGTGGTTAGATGACAAAGGGAGAGGCCACCTAGTGACCTTGAGGTAGAGGGAAATTTGAGAATCCATTTTTTTACACCATAGCATGCTATCCCATATAGAGAGTTTGGGAAATAGTCTGGTCATGGAAGTATCTATTTTTGAACATGAAGAGCAACCCAGAGGGGATGTGGCAGGATATCCATCCCCCACCAATATTTAATTAGAATGGTTTCAAAAATTAGGTAACACATGGACTAGTGAAATAGGAGGGGAAGGAGATAAGTGGTTACTAATTAAGCCCAACAAAACATGCAATAAGAGATGAAATATAGGGTATATGCTGGCACATTGGAGGTTCCTACTCAAAAAGGGTACAATAGGTGTAATCATGGATCTCAATGAGTCTTTTTTGGTTGAGTATAATTATTCATTGGCTTTGTCATTTAACATCAACTTAATACCAAAAAGACCATGTTATAAGAACCATAAGGGGTGATAAATATGTCTATTATGTGTCTATTATAAATATAAGGAACCAAATTTCATACCTTATACTAATTTATGTTAATTTGTTACAACAATTATGACTATGAACTTAATGTAATAACACTAAAACTTGAGAAGTATTTAAATAAAATTTCCAGGATGAAACACAATATTGGGATTATGCCTATTAAATGTGATTAGATGCGATTTATTCCTCTTTATAAAATTAAATCACGAGTCACCTTATAGATACCCTTAGATAACTTTCTATATATGTAATTATTTAAATTATAATGATGTAATTTATATAGGGGATTGATAATGTAAAATCATAGGTTTTATTCCATAATAATAATAATAATAATAATAATAATAATAATAATAATTACTAGTATTATTATTATTATTGTTATTATTATTATTTATGTCTTTAATTTTGAAGAACATTTAAGGATGTAAATTTGATTAGAAAATTTTCCATAAAAGATATGAAAAAAAACTATATGCACATTATATACTTATAAGTGGGACTTTAAAAAATCTCATAAAACAATGTACTATAGCCCATGGATTATTACTCATTATGGATGAAGTATGTGCATCAATGTTTTATAAACATATAGTGGATAATAAAAAATTCTTTATTTTTATGAAATATTTGAGATTATCTTCAACCATGAGGATCACCAATATCCAAATAAAACCTATAATGGGGGAGATATCCCTCAAAGTATAAATCATTATAAAAAAATAATAATAAAATATGAGCATTTTCTTGTGAAGTACGTGTGTAATGAATTAATTATTTTGAAATACTATATATCAGAATGAAATTTGGGTGTTATAAAAATAGAGGGTGAAAATATTATTAATGAAAATGTCATCATTCATCATATATATAAGAGGTATACTAAATTCATGAATTATTATGTCATAAATTTTGAATAATTTAACTCACAATTAAAAAAATATGATATTAAAATATTATAAATATATATGTGTGTTTGTGAGTATGTTATGAATAAATATTTGTATTTTTGTTATTAAAATATGATGTTACATATATATAAAATTAAAATAATTATTTTAATATCAATTTTTTATTCATATTAAATGTTATGATATTAATATTATTTTTAATGGTACTTGTTAAAGTGTATTTATTATAAAAGTTATATTTCTTTTTTTGAAAAGTCCATTTTGTTCAGTTTTATATATGTTATCTTAATAGATTTTATTGAACAAATTTAAAATGTTCGATATGAAGTAAGATATTAAAAACAATTAAATCATAAATTTATAAGAAACAATAATAAGAAAACTCAATGTTTAAAAACACCTTTTTTCAAGATAAGAAGTTTTTCTTTATAATATTGTATTTTATATTTAAATTTATAAATCTTAGAATCTGAATTATATAAATTTGACATTATTTTTTTCACAATGTCAAAATTATCTTAGCATTAAATTTTTATATTTTTTTAAAATAATTTATTTTTAGGTGAATAGTGATATTTTTTTAATTTTATAATATATTAATTTTTATGACATTATTATGTAAGAATTCTATAAATGTTTCTAAAAAAATGTTGACTATGAGAAATAAATTTTATTAATGAAAATTTTATATTTATAAAACTATTTTGATATATAAATTCATCAATTCAATGTTTACAAAATTTAGGTATTATTCTAATAAAAAATATTCATTTGTTTCTTTTAGTAAAATATTCACATTGTGTAATTAGTTCATTTACTAATTTTAATTTTTATTAAATCATATTCGAATAATAATAAACATTTTAATTTCAATTGAATATATGATTCAAACTAGGTCTCAGTTATTCCTTAGCTAATTGTTAGTTTTTATTTTTTAAGTATTTAGAAGATATTGGGGGATAAGATGATAAAAACATGGGTTTTTGGAGAAATATAGCAAGGAAAATGGTTAAGGCGCATAATTAGTTTAAATTTGTGGTAAACATGTGGTATGCCACTATGATGTACTAGTGGTATTTTACATAGTTAGAACTTGGTTAAACTAACTATGTGGCCTTCTAGTGAAAACTGTGCACCCATTGATAAAATGGATTGTAGGGGAATATGGTTAAGGAATGCAGTTAGTTTAATCATGCAGCCTCCTCTAGGAAATTGTCTGATCCGCTTCTACACCATTAAAAATGAATTTTTACCCTTTTTTACCCAGTCTATTTAAATCCAAATCACCCCAAAATATCATTTTCACCATTCAAAACCATCCTCATTGCTTTGGATGTCTCTCCCCTTGGACTCTTTGTGGAAATCATTAATTATTGACTGCTCATCTTGATGTATGTTGTGGTTTTGATCCGTTTTCCCTATTTTGATAAATCTACTATAGATCCCTTCCCCTCTCATATTTTTGGTACCCCATTGGGAAATTGTGTAAGATTATAGGGGTTTCGTAGAGGTTTGATGTTATTTTTTATAGATATTGGACAGTAAAAATGTGATCTACTCTTCCCTAATCACCGTTATCAGAGGTGATTAGTTCTACCTCCATTTATAGGTATGTGTTTTTATAGTAATGGTTAATTCTATTAATTTTGTAATCTTATTGTGAAATTATATTTGTTTGGTCATTTAATTTATTTGAATTTTGGTTTCAAGATATTTCTTATAAAGATAATTTTTTAAATAGATTTCTTTAAAATGGGATTTTTGACACCAAGTGTTTGATTAAATGCTTGGATAGTTGATTTTATTGGGAAGTGAGTTTTAAAACATCTAAGGTGATTGGTAAGGCATTGAGAATATATTAAAAAATTATAAGCATGCTCTTGAATGGTATTTATGATAATTTGAATCTTGGAAACCTTGGGTGCATTAGGAAATAGACATGGGTAACCTTAGTGGGTGTGGAACTACTAGGGGTCACTTATTGATATTGATAGACTGTGATAGGAATTGACATTTTTTGGTACAAAATTATTCCTTGTTTATGATATAATATTTCTAGTACATATTACCATATGTTTTTAGGCAAAACATGGAGTGATTTTTCATTTTTTATTTATCTAATTATTTTTTTCATGAATCATTTCTCATATTTTTTATTCACCTCAGATCATACAACATATCAACACATTATGTATTATTTCAAGGATATTTGTTCACTTTAATACCATATAGTGTGTGTGGATATGCATCCCTATTTTATTCCTTATATTTTTCATATTAGTTCTTTGTGAATATGAATGTAATTTATGAAATACCAAGAAAAATGATTTAAAATTAGTTTTATATTTCTAAATTTTAGTTGAATATATATATTTTTTTAAAATATAAAATTTATTCATTCTTGATAATAGACCTTTTATATATTTTGTGGGGGTATCCTACTAGGATTTGATCTTATAGCCTAATTTTTACTTTGGGTGTTTGTATATGTTTTATTGAAGGATCCATGCGTAGGTAAGGGAATGTTATAGTGTGTTGGTCACTCATATTTTCACACCCTTTGGTTCGGGATGGTATGGAGGTGACAGTTAGTCTCATGGAGACTTGTTGGTATTATTTTATTCATAATTTCTTTTATATTGAGTTTAGCTTGGATTTTATGGATCTAGGTTTTATTCTTTTTTCTTATCTATTGTACTCTAGTTATATGTATTTTTTATATATATGATACTTATTTTTTTCCTACCCTCTTTGTTATACCTCACCATGTGATATGCCAACTTTTGTGGCTTTTCTAATTGAATCAGGTTTCTCTATTATAATTTTTTATTAGAGGTATCATCATCTTTTAGTTTGTTTTGAATTTTTTTTCAGTCTTAGGAAGGTAGGAGTTTAGATCATTAGAAATTAGGTAGTATGTGTGGGAGGGTTCTTACTCATGACACATATATGTCTAAACATGAGTTAGCATGGGTGGCTATAATTTTTCTTTCTAATTTTGATGCTTGGATCTTGAGGTCATTTAATTCGACATTATTATAATTATATTTAAATGAACCTATTCCTTCTTTAATCATTGTTTTTCATTCATGTAATTCATAATTTCATTAAATTCTTGATGATTTAAATAATAGATGTGAATTTCATTTGTTTGTCCTTATATTTGTAATTTTCTCAAAGTTGGAATGGTTGTTGTCTTATTCTTAAGAGAAAATTACTCTGGGAATAGCTATTAAAAATATAAGAGAGGAAGTTGTGTGAGAGGACTTGTAGATGAATCCTCTAGTGGAACCTTCGTTAGTTGGAAGTTATAATCCATACTATTTAGACTCTAGTTCATGTGGGTGTCAGGAACTGAGGAAGTGTGGTGGGTAATGGAAAAAAATATACTAAATAACTTACACCTATCTTTTATGGTGATAAGGGTCCCCAATATCCCGAAGAGTGGGTTGAGTGGATTGAGAGGATCTCCAATTTTTTGAAGACTCTTGAATAGTATAGGGTTGTATTTTCCTCAGAAGTTATTGAGGTACCAAGAAAGAGGTGGTGGGACCATATTCTGTATGTTATGTTTAATGAGAACCTAACCTATACTTCATTAAAGAAAATCATTAATTGGAAATTTTACCATAATAATTTACAAGAAGAAAAAACCATGAACATTATGACCTTGGAGAAAGGGGAGCATGTCATTCTACAGTACTCCACCCACTTTGTTGAGCTTGTGCATCTGGAACTGATTTTTTTCACTAATCAGTACCTAAAGGATCTGAAGATTTAGTTTGTACTGAGGATAGATATTTTTATGATATTGATTATAATGTTCATTCTGACTATCATAGATGTAATTGACGAATCATATTTAGCTAAGGTAGACATAGCTAGGAAGATAAACTAGGTGGAGCTTCACTTGGTACTGTTTTTATCTATGGTGTGTTATCTATCTTGAAAAAAAGGTCAGAGGCATTATGTTTTCTTTAGGACTAGTTTTAGGGGCTTCATCTGGATAACAACACATTTTCTTTTTTGAATGTAGAATTCATGGTCATTAAAATCCTAACATTTCTTAGTCTCCTAATAAATATCACCGTTTTGGTCTATCTATCCATATAAAGTGTTTTTATAAAAGTATGTTTCGGTGGAGTAAGGTAGGATCGACTAATACTAAGGGTTTTCTAGTTTCTATTCATTATATCTAGAATGGTGGATCAAATCCTTAGGCTAAGGGGATGTTTATATGAAAAATAAAAGGTAGCTTTCTGCGACTGAGTTTTTTCAAGAGAAAGTTTAAGCAGGACTGACTGTTATTAGAGGTACGATGATTATTTTATCTTCTATGGTGATATAATTCATTGATATATGTGATAATAATTATTTTTTATCATAAAATATAGTTTATGTGTTGGGATTACATTCTGAACTCATTAGTTTCTTGAGGGGTATTTCAGAGGCTTTTAGAAAGAGCTCTTAATAAGGTTTAAAGTGTCCCCAGTGTCATGTGATGATAGACGACATTGAGGCGATACATGAATAGTTTTTGCTTGATCCAAACATAACTGAAATGATTTTTGGCATGGATTAAATGATCAGTGTTAAAGCCTAGATAGACTGTTATTATCATTTATTTTGTTTTTTATATTCTGTGGTAGTTACTCATTTTTTTTTTCAGGGTGAGTGGGACTCTAGATTAGAAAGGTAAGGGCATGTTGTTCCTTATGCTTAGGTAATCTTGGGACAATTTTCAGAGATGATAATTGATGTAGTTTAAACTTGTTCTGGTTGTTGAATTCCTATATTTTAGTTTAAATACCAATTTGAATTTTTGTATGTTTTTTCTTGTTTACCACTATAGAGAGAGGTCAAGTTTACTATTGATCATCGCTTTGGTATGATTCCTATTTCTTATCCATCTTATCGAATGAAACCTGTTGAGTTGGTGGATCTTAATGTCCAACATGAAGATCTAGAGGATAATGGATTTATTCATCCTTGAATTTCACTATAGGATTTTTTTCCTCTTTCCTAAGAAGGTATAAAAAAGTCTCATTCATTACCTAGATTATCAAAAGTTGAATTGGGCGACTCTTAAGAACAAATACCATTTTCCTAGGATTGATGATCTATTCAAATATCTTATAGGGTAATGATGGTTTTAAAATATTGAAAATCGTCCAAAGTCCCACTAGATGATATTCTAATAATAGGATATGCCTAAGACAATTTTTAGGATCTAGTATGAGCATCCCATGTTTCTGGTTACACCATTAAGTCTCACCAATGCTCCTATGGTATTTATGACTATGATGAACTAAATCTTTCACCAGTTCTTGGACTCTTTTTTATAGTGTTATTGGATAATATAATGTTGTACTCCATGATATAGGAGGATCATATATAATATTTCAATATCATTCTTTGATCATTGAAAGAACATCATCCATATAGTACTTCATCCAAATGTGTGTTTTTGATCTAGGACATGAAATTTCTTGGGAATGTGATATATGAGAGGGGCATATCAGTAGATCATGAAATTTTGTAGGCTATTATGTATTGGGAGTATCCAAAAAATTTATTTCATATCTGAAGCTTATTGGGTTTTGTTAGTTACTATAGATGGGTTCTTTAATATTTCTACATGCTTGTATATTTGATGATTGCTTTAACCCATAAAGGTGTAACTCTTAAATGGAATGAATAATTTAATATGTCTTTTAGGAAGACCAATTTGAGGTTGACTGTAGAACCTATTTTTATTATTTTGAATGTTGGGTTGGGTTATGATGATTTTTACTTTTCTTTTGGTATAGGTTTGACATGTTTCATAATGAAGGTAAAATGGGTGTTGGATTATTTCATTCACTAGTTATTCCCTTATGAAAGGAACTTCCCTACCGATGATCTTTAGTCGAAAATAGTTATGAATAAACTCAAAATGTGGAATCAATATCTATTTTTAGAGTGTTTTATGGTATATTATGATTATAATATCATAAAATATATTCCTAATTTGAGTGATTTGAACTTATGACAGATACACTTAGACTTTTTATTTTGATATTGTGTACACTCCTTAGAAAAGGAACCAAGTTTTTAATGAAATAAGAAAAACATTACTGACATAATTTGTAAAGGAATCGATTGGGGAGTGGTCTCTGATGATTTTGTTCACTAAGATGATCTTAGAATTGGAAGAGGTTGGTGGATAGATTTTCTTGGATTTGATGAAATCTGACTCATCTTTTTATGAGAATGTTAAGGATGAATAGGTGATATAAAATTAGTTCCAATTCTTTAGCGAAAGAATTTAAGTTTGAGGGACCTTGTATGACTAGCCTCAGTCTCCCAGTGGAGCTTTTTTTAATTTAGTAGGAGGTTAGTTGTTATTATTTATCTAAGGTAGGAGTTGATGGAAAGTGGACATAGGTCATGTTGGTCTGTACACCCAGGTAAGACTATGATGTATCAAAACCTATAATGTCGGTATTGGTGGTCAAGGATGAGGTGGTAAATTTTCTAATTCATTTCATAGTGAATCACTTATTATAAAATTAAGTTGGAACACCAGAGACCTATTGGTTTGTTTCAACCATAACCCTTTCTTTTATGAAAGTGGGATGATATTTACAAGGACTTAATTATTGGGATGAAATGAACTCTTAGTGGGAAGTATGTGATTTGGGTTATCATTGATCAAGTTACTAAGTACACTCATTTGGTACCTATCAAGGAGATGATGAAAGTGGAATAACATGGGGACTTGTATGTCCATAAGATTATGATACTTCATGGATTTACCTCTGTGGTTTTTTTTTTGGCTGGGACATGAGGCTCACATCCATGTTATGTGATGGTTTACAAGAGGATATGAGTTCCCATTGTAAATTAATCACATCTTATCAAACTTAAAGAGATGAAAATACAGAGAGAGCTATCCATGTTTAGGGGGGGGTATTCCCTAAGCATGAGTGCTTGATTTTAGTAGGATATGGGAAAATCATTTGACTTTGGACAAATTTTCCTATAAATATATTTATTAAGATTTGATAAATATGGTGACCTTTGAGAATTATATAAGTGATGAAGTAGATCCCCCTTATATTATGCATACTTGGGAGAGAAATCGCTGTTTGGGATGAGTCGTCTTTAAGAGATGAAGGAAAAAGCATACTTGATTTGGAAGAGGATAGTACCAACATATATCCATGATAAATCTTATTCATACCATGATCTATATATTATAGGTTTTTAGGTTGGTTATTGGGTTTTTCTCAATGTTTCACCTCACATGAGACATCGTTAGTTGGGTAAGCAGTGTAAGTTGGCACTGAGGATTGTTGGACCCTTTTAAATCACGATTAAACATGAAAAGATATCATATCAGTTGGAATTACTAGTTTTTTTGAATTCAATCCTTAACATGTTTTATATTTCCTAGTTATGGAGGTATAACCATGATCCTTTCTATGTTATTGGTTGGGAGGATGTTGATCATGAGCCCGATAACACCATTATTGAGAAGCTAGTTTAGATTATGAATCACCAGGATAAGGTACAACATGGTAAAATGATTTTCCTAGTTTGGGAACTATGGATGTTTATATTGTATAGCCACAAGACTTGGGTTTGGTAATTGTTGATGAGGTAGCAGTGGCCTTCTCACTTTTTAGATCTAAGATCTTGAGGAAATTCTAGGGGAAGAAGCTATTATAGTAGGGATAATTGTGATACCTTATGGTTCACAGGTATTCCTTAGTTGATCATTTTTTTCTATTTTAAGTTCACACAATATTTTGAGATCATTGGATAAAAATAAGGGTTTTGGAGAAAAATTGATTGGTGCACGATTATGGATCACCGTTAGTTTAATTGTGCAATATGCCTTTGTGATGTTCTAGTGGGGTTTTAAATTATTATCATATAGTTAAACTAATAGTTTGGACCTTAAATAAAACTATGAACCACTATATACAATGTATTTTATGGGTACATGGTTTATAAGAATAGTTAGCTTTACCATGTGAGATCCTCTAACAAATTGTGTGACCCTCTTCTATACCATTAAAAATCAGATATTACCCTTTTTACCTTTTTCTATTTTAAGCCTAATGACCCCCTAATCTCATTTTGGATCATTCTAGACCTTCCCCATAACTTTGGATGTCACTCCCCAAGGATTCGTAGTGTAAATCCTTCATTATTGTTGGATCATCATGGGGAATGTCGCATTTTTCATCCGGTTTTCACTCTTCTTTGTAGATATGGGCTAGATTCATTCTCTTAAAATATTGTTGGAACCCGATTGGGACTTGATGTTGGTATAAGGTATTTTATAGAGGTTTAAATTGTTTTTTATGGATCTATTATCATAAGGACTCGATCTACACTTCCCTAATCACAGTTTTTGAATGAGGTTAGCTCTATCTCTATTTATATTTAGTTGTTTCAATTCAAAGTGTTAACTCTATTAATTACTTATTTTTCTGGTAAAATTCCATTGTGTTTTTCAGTCACTTGAATTGAATTTTTGTTTCAATTTATTTCTTGGATAAATAAATTTTTTTAAAGGGATTTTCTTTAAACTAGGTTTGTTCATACCAAGTGTTTATTTAAATTCTTGATTGGTGGTGTTAATTTAGAAATTTGTTTTCAAACACTAAAGTGGTTTATCATAGCTTTGAAAATATTTTATAAAATTATGATACTAGTTTTGAAAATTATTGTTGATCCTTGGAATCCTTTGAGCCTGGGGTTCATTAGGAAATTGATATGGGTAACCTTAGTGAGTGTGGCACTACAAGGGGTTCCTTCGTTATATCAATATATTGTGAGAGGAATTGATTTTGGTTAGTATCATCTTATTCCTCATTACGGAACTAGTATTTAATCTATGTATTTCCATAGTCTTTTAGCCTAAATGTAGAGTTATTTTTTGTTTTTGTTTATTTATCACATGATATTTTTAAATGGATATTTTGTCAAATTTTTATTCAATAGATATTGTATGAAATATCATTTCATGATGGATTATTTCATGGATAAGTGTTTACTTTGTTAACTTTTTGTTTTTGTGTGGAAGTGCATCTCTATTTTATTCCTTATACTTTTTATATTATTCATTTTTGAATTTGAATTTATTTAAAAAAAATCAAAGGAAACTTATCTACAAGTGGATTTTGGTTTATGAAAATTACTCTTAATAATGTTTTTGTTTTAAGAACTATTGTTTTATTTATATTAGACCATGTATAGACATTGTCCTAGTTTTCTACTAGAATTTTTCCTCAAGAATTATTTTTTCCTTTAGATGGTTGTAGATGTTTTATTACAGGATCTAGGTAATGGGATGATATTCTTATACCATGAGGGATTCTCTTGTTGTCACAACCTTCAATAAGAAATGGTTTGGAGGTGATGTTTGGTAACATAGAGACTTGATGGTCTTGTTTTATTCATACTTTTTATTTTAGATTATTTGGATTGGATTTTAATGTTATTGGATGTATTCCTTTTTCTTATGTGTTGTACTCTAGTTACAAGTCTTGTTTTTTATATAATAGACTTTTTATATCCCTATTTACCTCTATATTATACCTCACCATGCGACGGGATGACTTGGGTGGCCTTCCTAGTTGACTCGGGTTGGTCTATTATAATTTTCTATCATAAAGATACACAACCTAAAGATTGTTAAAATTTCATGTGATTGGTTATTCATCATGGGTATACTAGATTTAGGACCATATGAATTCATGTATTATTAATTGGAGTGTTCTTGACGAGCTCACTTCTATATCTGAACTCGAGTTACAATAGGTGGTAAAAAAACTTTTTACCACATTTGAGAAATTTAGTTTTTATACATTCTAATTAAAAATATGGGAAGTTTATTTATGTGGAAATTTTCATTATTTAATCATTTTTTCATTCATGGAATTTCTAATTTATTTAAATTCCTAATTTTTAATTTATAGGCCTGAATTCTTGAAGTTGGTCCTAATATTTTTGGAATATTATTTAATGGTGATTGGTTATTTTCTTATTCGTAAAAGAAAATGAATATGAGAATATATATTCTAAATTTGAGAGAAGAAAATATGACATATGATTTTAAGGTTAATCTTCTATTAGAATCTTCCTTGGTCAAATCTGCAATATGTTTAATTCAAACACTAGTTCAAGTTGGTTTCAATAATAAAAAATGTGTGTTGAATCTTGGATGATAATTTATTAAGAAACAACTACGCATCTTCTGTGGTGAAAAGGGTCCCTAGGAATATGAGGAGTGTCTTGAGAGGATTGATAGGATATTCAACATCTTAAAGACACTAGAGGACTCTAGGGTGAGTTTTTTCATACATGATTGATGGAAAGTGAAAGGGATAGTGGGACTCTATAATGAAATCTATGTCAAACAAGGAACTTACTAGTAATTATTTCAAAAAAATAATTAATTATAAAAATTACCTTGACATGTTATGTGAAGTGAAGACCCATGAGTATTTTTACCTTTTATAAAGGGGTAATTACCATTTCGGTGTATCCACTCACTTTGTTGATGCAGGGAATGTGACATCAGATCGTATACCCAATGAGTACATAAATGCATGAAGGTTTGATTTGGAACTGAGTTCAGATATTCAGTTGATGTCAATTATCATTTTCCTTTTGACCTTTATTGTGGTTGTTGAAAAAGTATCATTATATGAGGTGGACATAGTATGGAAGATAGGTTTGGGTGAAGCTACAGTTAGTGTAGTTATTATCCAAGGTGCCTCATATGGATATAAAAGAAAGAACAAGGATGGTCGATTTTTATTTCGACTAGTTTTATGGTATTTTTAAGGATAGTAGAATATTATCTTCTATTATTGTGGAAGACATGGTCAAACCAAGACTAACTGCATGGAGGAACCTAAAATTTTTCATCATTACGGTCAATCGATCCATATGCATATTTTTTTGTAGGATATCCACGAGAAGTAAGGAAGTATACACTCTCACATAGGGTCCACATGTTTTTACCAGTGATTCCAAAGGTTATGGGTATTATCCTCAGGCCAAGGGGGTTGTTTTTGTGCCTGACCTAATTGCTTTATGTGAATGAGTATGCTCTAGAAAAATCTGATGTTGGAAAAAGTACTATTAGGGGTACAATGTTTATTTAATCATCTATAATTGTAGAATTATTTGATAAAATTTATACAAAATATTTTATATCATCAAATATTGTGGAAGTTTTGGGTTTATATTCATAACTTATCCCATTATTATTTTATATTTATATGCAACAAGGAAAGATGTTCGAAAAAGTTTCATGTGTCTTGCAAGTTGGGAAATGACAGCCGACTTCCAGGTGATATGGGACTTCTTAGTGCTTGATCTTGACATATATGACATGATTATAAGCTTGGTTTGGAAAATTAGGGTTAAGTCATAGATATACTTTTATCATCATCTGGTTTAGTTTTTATTTTCTAAATGTGTAACTCTTTTTTTTCACAGTAAGTGGGACTTTAGATCAGGAAAGGGAGGTCATGTTAATCCATATGACAGGGTAATATCATTCTAGTTTTCAAGGAAATTTATTGATAAATATGAACATTCATTGGGAGGTTGAATTTATACAGTGGTTTGTGCATACCTTGATGTCTTTATAGATTATTTTCCCAGTTTACTTCCATAAATATAGATCAGGTTTACTATCGATCTTCTCCATAATATGATGCTAATTTGTATTACATTATATTGAATGGAACCTACTATGTTAGCAGAATTAAAGTCCATAATGAGGATCTATAGGCTAATAAATTAATTCATCCAAGTCTGTCACCAAGGGATTCACCTATCCTCCTTTCAATGAAAGTAGATGGATGTCTCATAATATTCACAGATTTTCAAATGTTAAATCAAGGGAACATTAAAAACAAATTTCCTTTTACAATAATTGATGATATATTCGACTAACATAGAGAGTTATGTTGGTTTATAATGATTTAAATTTATTTAGGTTACCACTAGGTGAGTGTTTGAGAAGAGAATATAAATAAGACACTGTTTAAGAGTCAGTATGGGAATTTATAGTTTCTATTTAGGCCATTCGACCTCACCAGTGCTCCTATGGTATTAATGTTTTTGATTTATTGAATCATTCACCTGTTCTTGGAATGTTTTTGTATGGTGTTCATGGATTATATTTTAGTGTATGAAAAGACTGAGGAGGAACACATGAACCATTTGTATCTTATTCTTTGAAACATTAAAGAACATCATATGTTTGGTAATCTTTCCAAATGTGAGTTTTGTATATGTGGAGTGAAATATACAAGGAATGTGATATCTAAGATGGGATCCTCAATGAATCATGAAAACATATAGGCAATTATGTCTTGGTAGAATCCAAAAAAATGTATTTGAGATATTGAGATTCTTGGGTTTGGCTGGATACCATGGACATTTTTTTGGATTTCCCTAAGCTCACATCTTAGATGATAGCTTTAACCTATTTGGGTGTAATTTTTGAATGGAATGAAAAATTCAACATATATTTTGAGGAGATGAAGTTTCTAATGAACTCAACACCATTTTTATTCTTTTAGAACTAGGATTGGGTTTTGATATTTTCTATAATGCTTCTAGTATGCATTTTAGATATGTCATATTATAGGGTAAATTAGATTTTCCCTATAGAGATCTATAGTTACACCCTCATGAGAAGAACTAACACACCAATGATCTTTAGTTCGAAGAAGATATGTATGCACTCAAAACATATCATCACTATCGCTTTGGGGAGCTGTTTACGGTGTATTCTTATCATAAGAGCCCGAAATATTTTTTTACCAAGATGGATATGAACATATGATAATGACATGGGGTTGAGAATAATTAGACATTTTATTTTGTTATTGTGTACTCTCATAGGATTGGTAACCAATTTAACGACTATTTGAGTCAAACATTATGGACACAAGATATAATGGAATCGATTGAGGAGTGGTCTCTAATGAGATTGTTCACTGAGTTGATCTTAGGAGTGGAAAAGGTTGTCGGATAAGTGGTATTTTCTTTGATGAAAGATGAATCATAATTTTTATCAGTGACATCAAGTTAGGAAGTTGAAATACACTATGTTATAATGATTTAGTTAAATCCTTTATGAAGCGAGACCCCAAATGGGTGGTCCTGGTCTCCCAGTAGAGATTTGTGCTTCGGTAGAAGGCTGTTTTTTCTGATTTATGTAAGTAATGATTTGATAAAAAGTGTACATCGGTAATATAAGTCCATAAACCATGGAATAAAAAACATGCATCATGACTTTATATGTTAGTATTTTTTTCTAGAGATGAGTTAGTGGAGTGTTGTTTCTTGTTTCATATTTTCACGCATGTTCAATAATTAAAGTGAAACACTAGAGACATGCTAGGTCATGGAAACCTTTACACATTCTGATATACAAGTGGGATGATATTTCCATTGACTTCATCATTGGGTTTCCATTGACTCATAGTGGGTATTATGTGGTAGAGGTGATCACTGGTTGAAAAAATGAAATTATCTCACAAATACCTATCAAGGATATGATGAAAGTGGAACATATTGGGGACTTGTATGTTCGAGAGATTCTGGGATTTTATGGGGTTCCCTATGTGGATATTTATAATATGAAAATATGGTTCAAATCAAGGTTATAGAATGGTTTTAAAGAGGATATGGATTCATAGATGAAATTGATCATGTCTTATCATTTGTATATGGATGGATAGATAGAGAGAGCTATCTAGGTATTTATGGACATTCTCTAGGATTGCATGCTTGATTTTGGTGGATCTTGGTAAAATCATTTTACAGTGGAAAAATTTACCTATTGTAATATTTATCAGGAGTACATAAAGAAGAATCCCATTAAAGTGTTGTATGAGAGGCCATGTATATCTCCCTTGTATTGGGAAATGTTGAGAGAGTGGTCCTTATTGAGGCCATGCCACATTCAAGAGATGACTCAAAAATGTATAGTTTATCTAGAAGGGATTTTTCACAACATAGATCCATCATAAATATTATTTGGACTACCATCGTCATCCATTAGAGTTTTAGATTAGTGATCGGGTTATTTTTAGAGTATCGCCTCTCTAGGGATATCATATGTTGGGTATGCAGAATAAGCTGGCATTGAGGTATTTTAGCATCTTTGAGATCATGGAGTGGATTGGAAAGGTGAAATATCAGTTGGAATTACCATTTCATTTGACTTTTATCTACGATGTGTTTCATTTTTTCCACTAGAGAAGGTATCACATAGATCCTTCACATGAGATTAGATGGGAGTATGTTGTTATTGAGCCTAATTCCACCATTTTTGTGTATCCAAGTCATATTATGGATCCCTAAGTTACGTTACTGCATTATAATATGTTTCCCTAAGTCTTTTTAATGTTCAAAAGTTAATATTATAGCCAAAATATGTGGGAACATGAATTTTAGATGAGGTAGTATTGGAATTATCTCTCTAAAGATATAGGATCTTGAAGACTTTCTAGGTAAAAATGATCTTATAATGGAGATAATTTTTCTTCCCAGAAGGTCACATATAGGCCTTATATGAGACTTTATTTTTCTCTTTTAAGGTCCAAGAAAATTTGTGGATTAGAGATCTAAAATATGGTTTTTTGGAGAAAAATGTTAATGTAAAAAGTTAAGGTGTATAATTAAGGATCACTATTAGTTTAACCATGAAATAATATGGTGGTATTCCCCTATGATGTTTTAGTGTGATTTTTCATTATTTTATATTGATTAAACTAATTGTGTGTCCCTCTAATGAAAATGGTGCATCCCAGGAAGGAATAAATAGTAAGGGTGCATGGTTAAGGTGTTCAATTATTTTAACCATGTGACATCCTCCAGAAAACCATACCACCCACTTCTAAACTATTAAAAAATGGGATTTTATCAATTCTACCTTCATTAAATTTATGAATTATCCCCCCTTAATCTCAATTTGGCTCATCCAAAACCTTCTCTATTGCTTTAGCGGTCTATCCCCTTGGATTATTTTTATAAAATATTCCTTATTGGATGATTATGTTGAGGTATGTTGCAGTTTTGATCCAATTTACCTCATTTTTATAAAACTATTCTAGATCCCTTCTCCACTCATCTTGATCGAACCCTATTATATTATAAATATAGATAGATCATGTTTTATAGAGGTTTTATGTTTTTAATTATATATATATGATCTTGAGGACATTATATACTATTCTCTCATCTCCTTTTTCGATGGTGATTAGTTATACCTCCATGTAGAGGTATGTGTTTCTATAAAAATGGTCAATTTTATTAATTTATTATTTTTATTGTAAAATTTTATTGGGTTGTTAATTAAATTGATTTTAATTGTGGTTTTAAGGATTTTATTTGAAAGATAATTTTTTTAATTGGATATGATTTCAATTTTTTTCCACACCATGTTTTTGATTAAATTTTTACATGGTGGTTTTAATTTTGAAATGGGTTTTCAAAAACCTAAAAAGATTATATTGAGGTTTATAAAATTTTGGGCATGGTTTTGAAAAGTATTTTTACAATTACCATCCTGGGAACGTTGGATGTGTTTTAAAATGTACATGAGAAACCTCAGTGTGTGTGGCGATACTAATAGTAACTTTGTGATATAGATAGACTATGACATGAATCACTATCAGTTGGTTCCAACATAAGACTACTTTAGGATGTATTTTTTCTATTACTTTTTCCCATTGTTTGAAATCTAAACTATGGAGTAATTTCTAGTTTTGTTTATTTAGAAAATGATTTTTTTTTTCATGGATAGTTGATGAATTTTTTTTAACTTGAGATCATATCACATCCCATCTCCTGATGGAGTATTTCATGGGTAAGTGTTTAATTTCTTAACTTATGATGTGTGTGTATATGAATCTCTATTTTATTCCATATAATTTTCATATTCATATTTTATAAATCTGAAATTATTTTATGAAAACTAATGGAAAATGATTTAAAAGTGGATTTTGATTTATTGAAATGATTCGTCAAAACTATTTTTAATTTTAAAATAAATAATTTTTTCATTATTGATTTTAGACATTTTATAGAATCTATGATGGCATCTACTGGGTTTTTTTCTAACACCATACATTTTTATTTGTGTGGTTATAGATGTTGTATTGTAGGATCTAAGTAAATGGAAGAACATATTATAGCATGTTGGCTCCTCTTGTTTTCATAGCCTTTAGTTTGGGATGGATTGTAAGTGATGGTTATCCACATGGAAATATTTTGATCTTTTCTAATTCATAATTTTTTTCCTATATGGTTTTGATTGGGATTTATGGTTCTAGTTTGTATTTCATTTTATTATGCATTGTAAGCTTGTTATATGTCTTGTTTTATTGTATACAAGCCTTGTTTCTATTTTATTATAGCTATATTTGTTCAACCTCACTATGTGAAGGACTGAATCAGGTGACTTTCCTATTTGACTTGGTTTCTATTGATATAAAATCAATAAAAATGATAATTTTATCTTAATCATAATTTTTTACGCTTTAAAATACACTTTTTTTTATAATAATGGGTTTTGTGTGTTACATACACTATTGTTAATATTTATTTTTATTACAAATATAAATTGGATTTAATATTTAGAATCATAAGGTTAAAAATATAAAATAATGATCATCTTTTCTTAAAGAATATAAAATAATTTACTTAGTTTAAAATTCACTACCTGAATAAAAAAAATCAATGGTAAAACTAAAATTCAATGTTTAAATAACTCAAAAAAATAATTAAAAACCCTATGTAAAATCATGGTTTAGTATTTCTAAAATTTACAAATTAGAACACTATTATTTCATATATTTCCATCACATTCCATGGGAACCATGTGTTCTCATTATATAAAAGAGTTATATGTACCAAAAAATTCATTCTCTTCAATTATAAATGGAACCACCAATGCTCAACCTATATAAAAATTAAAATCCCATTATTATTGAACCATACTCTAACATAGTCTCTCTTAAACTCTCTCTCTCTATATTATAGAATCTGTAATCATTCAAAAATACTAATCTAAGGATCCATAAAAGGGTGACCAGAGGAGAATATCCAAAGTGCAAGGTAGTATCTTCCACTACCCCTTCTTAATTAAAAATTTCTTATACTAACCCAAAATTTATCTATCCAGGGGAGTATTATAATATAAATATAAATAATATTATATATTTTATTATACTATTAGAACCTCCATTTTATACATTTCTCCAAAACCTTTTGAAATGTGAAGATTTATCTATGTGAACGTGTGGTATACCGCCTCCACGTGAAGAAGTTTCTCTTTCATTTTCCATACCATCTAAGATGGGTTAAATAATAAAAATACATATTTAATAAAAATTATTTTTACTAAACCTTAAAATTCATAGAATTATAATATTTTACATTCCATTAGTAATATTAATAATAAATGTTATAGTTAATTGTATTCTAGAAAGGACATATCCATGTAACTTTTCCAATTTAAGTCCATCCATGGAAAACCTATTTACATATAAGAATTACATGTTATTTTAATAATAAAGGATATAATAATATAAAATTATGGACATTAAGAAATTATTTTAAAACACATTTACCATGGTCAATATACCATGAATGTTTTGGAGGAATTGACTAAGGAACCTAAACAATACAATATAGGGAAAAACGTGTAATGAATTAGTGACACATTATAATAAATAAACTATATGAAAGAAAATATATATGGATAAGGTTTTTATTAATGTTTATAATATACTTAATTTGATTATTTATAATGTCATGTGGAAGTGAAGTGAACTTTCAAACAAAATTTAAGGGTTTCTGTCTCAATCACCATGTATTAATCCATGATTCGATATTATGTACAAATATTCATTTGTATGGTGTAACTACTAACACATTATTTTTAATATAATAAACTATTTTTTAATAATGAAAATTCACATTAAATAATTATCTTCAATTTGGTGTGCTATGATTGATGCCTTCTTAAAAATATTAGTGTCTTTCATAACTCTATTTGTATTCTTCTTTTGTAATGTTTCTCCTTGTATTTCATCTCTCGTTTCATATGATATACCCTATATACATATTCAAAGATATTTTTTATGGGAATATTATTTATTTATGAGTTTTAATACATATGGAAAATGAAACAATGTTCACTATAATTTATATTTTCTTAAATGATTGTTTTCCATCCATTTTAATAATTTCTCATCCTTCCAATGCTATCCTTTTATTATATATGATGGTTTTAAACCACTTTGTTAATTAAAATGAGAAAGGAATCCCTTTTAAACTATGATGGAACCCATTACGTGGAAATGTTTTCCAAAAACAACATGGCCTAAGGGACTATAAACAAACAAATCAAAGCCTGAAGGTCTAGAGACTGAAATATCCAAACAATAATTGTCTTTAAATCCCATTGGTATGAAGTCTAAAATGATAGCATAAAATACCTTAACATAAATGCGTGAGACTTGTAATCTCAATGGATGTAACACCCCAACTCTAGAAGCCAAAATCCAATGCATTATTTTATTATATTGGCATGATTACAAGGAATTAAATCCTGAAGGACCGATAATTTTAGTAGTTTTGGAAACCCAGATTACATACATGATACCCATAATACATTGTGAAATAGGAAATAAAAACATCATATATAATAAAATTAAATAAATATCATCCTTGAAACTCATTTAAAGGACTCCTTTTCATAATCCGGGGAAAGAAAACACCATAATGGTGAGCTCAAATTCTTAGTAAGGGTATATAAAAAAATAAATAATGAATCAATGGGAATAAATAAAAATAAAAAAATTAAATAACTAATAATAAATTTAATTAAAATAACTTGATAAATCCTAATCAATATGGAATGTTAAGAAACTGAAAACACATGGCATTAAATTAATAAATTTAGAATGAAATGCATCCATAGATTTTTTCATATGAAAATCTCATTGATAATAATAATGATAATTGAAATATATTTTTAGGTAAAGCTTAATTATTTTACTTCATGTTTGAGGTACTTGAAAAACTATACTGTCAATACCCTTCCTTTAGATAGTTTAAAACTACATGTAGAAACCTATTTAATTTGGCCAAATTATTTGTATCATGAGTACCAGTTGATGCATCAAGTTGATATATAATGTCTGAGCCCCACCATTCATTGCATGTCTATATAATTCATCATATAAAAAAATTTATTTAATCAATATACAATATTCCTTATCAAATACCTATATTTATTAAAGGATATGTATTTATCAATAATTCCCCAATTAATCAAATAACTTGTAAAGTGAACAGCGTATGTAAACAATTGTATATAGTTTAGGAAATAATAATATCCATCAACCAAAAATGTGGATATTAAAATGATTATAATTAGTTTATTGTTTCAAGGGAAATCTAAAAATCACTAATAAAGTAAGATTGTAAAGCTAATCCTTAAAAACATTCCTGAAGAGAATGATCTTTATACATTCCAAAGCATTGCACCACTTTGAAGCATTTGAATCCTAATCTCCAAGAAAGAATAATATTAAATTAAACATATAATATAATGGGAATCATATATTAATGAAATATAATGTAAAATGGTAGTATATACACCATATAAAAATGAATTGGTGCATAACAATAAATAAGCTTCAAGGGAATGTAAATTGAGACAGAATCCCTTACCTTACATTTCCTCTTGAGTGAACAACATTTGAAATCATATATAATGGTTTTAAGTGTGTTAATAACTTATTATATAACCATATTCATGTTTATAATATAATATATTATCTTATTATAATATATTATTACCCATTTGATAACAATCATTCATTATTTTCACTATTTTAGGTGTAAATTTCCTAGTTTGTCGAGTATGTATTAACTTTTTACATGCTGTACATATTAATTAAATATTGGTTTACTTATATAAATATTATTAACCATGATATAAATATAATTGATATTCATTATATATGTATTTACAATAATTCATAATATTTGGAGACATGAAATGAAATGCACTGTTCATGGAGACGGTAGGTTGTACATACGCATGAACGCTACATTCAATTCTTTATCATGTTAAAAGAATAAAAATTAAATGAAATAGATTTATATTATAATTAAATTATTATATTTATGTCATATATGTATCATATGTTCAATAAAACAATCCTTTGTACATTCCATGTATAGTGTGAATGAATCACATCACTTTGAGAGGGAAGTAGTCCACACTACCACAAATGATGTTATAATATTTACGCAAAATGGAAAGTATAAGGGTATGTGTTATATAAATATTAAAGAGAAATAAAAAACTATCAATACAATATATATCATATATAAAAAAAATTCAATCATAATTCACACCACGAGAGGTGGTAAAGTAAAAAATGAAAAATCATCGTTACGTGAGGCGATAGTTCATCATACACATAAATGGTAGATTTGTTACCCATTAAATGGATGTGTGTGTAAGTGAAGCTCAAAAACATAACAAAACAACATACCAATATATTTAGGATAATTATGTTATTATATAATCTTGTAATGATGAAATTTTAGGTAGTGGATAATTAAAATATTACTAAACATCTTCAGAAAAGATGTTAACTTTTCTTTGGGTAACTTCTTCTGGTTTCCACCAAAGGGATTACTTGGAAGAAATTAAACCCAATTTTAGGATTATAGGTTCACTAGAGGTATTTTAAAGAGATATTTGGGTAGATATTTGTTTTTACAAAGTTATTGTGATCTGTGAGGGGATGGGAAAGTTGAGTTCCATTTTATAGTGGAAGAGGAGTGGATTTTTTGTAAATTTTTGGAAAGGGAATTCTACCAACAATTTTTCCCATGAATTTGGATCAAATAATGGACAAAATTATATAAAATAAAGGATATGTTCTAAATATGGTGATAAAATGGATTTTGAATATGTTTCTATGACTTTTTGTTCCTTAAGTGTAAGGTTTAGTCCCTTATTAAGCTTAATTTCATCTTAATCATTGTAATTAATTTGAACTATTTTCACTAATATTATTGGTAAAAAAATGTCAAAAATATTATAAATTATAAATTATGATTATTCCGATTATTGAATCTATTTTTAGAAATTAAAATAACATAAGTGTCTGAAATTAATTCAAAATTAATCCCATGGATGGGATGGAAATATAGATTTTTAAAGTAAAAACATCCTAATGTTTTCAATGTTTTTATATAAAAACTCAAAATGAAATTGATTAAAATGATATAAATTGAATTAATTAATAAAAAATTATTTTATTAAACTTTATACCCAATTATAAACATTATTTATCCATATAACTAAATTATAAGGAAAAGTAGTTTTGAATTAAAATTATGTATTTTTTAATATTCATCAAAAAATGAAACTTCATAAAAACACATAAAATTCACTCTAAATTAATTTTTTTGATTATATTTCAAAGAGGAAATTTATTTTGAAATATAAAATTTATTAATATTCCAAAAAATGGATTTAAAATTGGTTCTCTATTAAATTTCATTAAAACAAATATTATAAAAATATAGATTTTTATGCGAAATATTGGGTTTGTTTTTTCCGTATGACTATATAATGTATTAGATGAATGTAAAAAATATTTTACTAAATATATAATATAAAATGTTACTATATAAACTCTCTAAAATTGTTATAATTTTATTTACTAGAAAAAACATGACTAAATAGTGTTTTTTTAAATCAGGTGTTGTGTGTATTGCAGTGATATCAAAAAAATTATATTAATTATAAAAGGAAAATATGGTCATATCTTGGGTTGTTAGATTCTTCCCTCTTAAAAAAATTTCAACCTTGATATTTAAGCAATATTAGCTTCAAAAATATGTGGGTAGTTCTCCTTCATAGAATCCTCTGGTTCCCATGTTCTTTCTTCCGTTTTTTGATTTCTCTAAAGTATATTTACCAGGAAAGTCATATGATTCCTCTGTACTTGTTCTCCGGTATTATGAATTGTAATGTATTCTTCACAGTATGAAAGGCCAAGTTCCAAATATATCTCATAAAAGACATTAATATTTTTTGGGTCAGTCCTGTACTTTTATATCATAGATATATAGAACACATTGTTTAGCTATGAGATATTTAGAGGCATTACCAAATTATAGGAAACAACTCCAAAACTTACAATAATATCAAATGGTATGATGTACTTGTGACTCATTTTCCCTTTATTACCTTATTTTATAACAACCTTCCATGTATAATCATTCAAGAAAATATAATATCCCACTTTGAACTACAAATATTTCTTTCAATTATTGGATTAACACTTTTGCCTAATTTGACCGGTTTTAATACGAGCCTGAATAGATTTTACCTTTATCTCTATCTCTTCGACAAGATATGGGCCTATGAGTTTCCTTTCACTAACTTCATCCCAACAAGTATAAGTAAGACATATCTTTCCATATAATTTTTTATAAGGAAACTTTTTAATATATTAATAGAAACTATTTTTATAGTATAATTCAACCATAGATAAGTACTAATCCTACATACCTTAAAAGTATAGTGAGTGTGACCTCAACATGTATTCCATTATATTAATTTTTCTTTCATAATTTCCATTATTTTGAGGAGGGTTGAAAGTGCTCAAATTAATCTTAGTATCATGATCCTTCTAAAGACTCTTCCACAATTTTGGGGTAAAGTGGGGATCTCAACTAGAATCAATTGATATATGTGTGCCTTAGAGTATTAAAACATTACTAATATAGAGACTTATGTGAAGCGTAAGAGGAATGAATTATCTAATAGAAAAAATGAGTATATTTATATTGGAAATTAATAATAACTAGTATTGCATAATTCTATCAAGGATTATTTGGTAGTCCTGTGACAAATTCCATAGTAATTTTATCTCATTTCCAAATAGTAATGGGAAGTGTTTGATGTACTCCTTTAGTATTATACCTCACATCTTTCACTAGTAGACAAACCAAACATCTAGACACATAATAGTTAATTTTCCTCTTCATGTTATCCCACCAAAAATGTTCTTTCAAGTACCTATAGATATTTGTGGTTCTAGGGTTTGTAGAGAAACATGAGCTATGTGTGTCACAAAAATGATTCCCTTTTCAGCTTAGGTAAATATGGGACACATATCCCCTTCCATAATTTATAACAACATATTAAAAAACAAAGTATACTAATTTTCCATCATCCATATCATTTATTTTTTTCAAAAATTCCACATTATCAGATTGAAAATTCATTATCCTATCTAATAAATAATTTTTTGAAATAATTTGAAAAATTATTGATCTCTCCCATTCCTTATAAATTTCTATATCCATATTAACTATATCCATGAACATATGATCCTTATCAATCCACATCTAGGTTATAACTCCATGATAATTTCTTCTTCATTCACATGAAACCTTATTTTCATTCCCTATGTGGTATGGTATTGAGAAATCACAATACTTGAGTAGCTCTAGCCATCTCATTTGTATCATATTGATCTCATTCAATGATAATATGTATTTTAGTATTTTATAATCCATTTATATCTCACATCTTTCACCATAGTGATAATGTGTCTATATTTTCAAAGAAAAGACTACAACTGCTAACTCAAGATCATGGGTTGGATAATTTTTTTAATTACTATTAAATTTCCTTGATTCATATGAAATAACACTATCATTTTCCATTATAACACAACCATGACCCTTATTTGATGCATCGATATATATAAAAAATTCATCTATGGAAAATGGTAGAGGAACAAATGGAGCGCTGACTAATATTATTTTTAGTTCATAAAATAATTCTTCCCAATCATTTTACTAAAAAACATAACCACTTTATGTGTAAGCTTGGTTAACAGGTTATCCAATCGTGAAAAATTATAAATGAAACACTGATAATAACCTACAACACCAATGTTACTACGCACCTTAATTATGTTTGTTGGTATAGGGAATACTCAGAATACCTCTTTCTCTGTAGGATCAACTGATATTCCATCCATAGAAAAAATATGGCAATAAAAAGAAACTTCTTGAAGCTAGAAATCACACATACTAAATTTACAAAATAAGTCTTCCCTATTAATAGTGTTCATGATGGTCCAAAATTGATTCTCATGGTCCTCATATCTTTTAGAATACACCATAGTATAATCAATGAATACCACAAAAAAATTGTCAATAAATTCCATGAATACTTTGTTCATTATATATATAGAAATAAAGGGTGCATTAGTAAATCCAAATGGAGTTACTATACAGTCATAATGTCTACAACTCGTCTAAAAATCTATCTCTGGAGGGCCTTCCTTCTTCACTCACAATTGGGGATAACCAGAATGAAGATCGGTCTATGAAAAATATTTTTCTCTATGAAGTTGATCGAATAAGTCATCAATTAGAGGAATAATATAATTTTTCTTTTCTTTAATATCATTTATTTCCCTATAATCAATACCCAACCTCATGGATCCATATTTCTTCTTAATAAATTGGATGGGGGATCCCCATGGTGAAACACTAGGGCTAATAAATCACATATTAAACAAATCTTATATTATTTTCTTCAAATCCACTAATTCTACCATTGAAATTCTATTAGAAGACTTTGATATAGGCCTTACATCAAGGATTAAATAAAGAGAAAATATGACATCATGATCTGGGAGATTTCTGTGTAATTCTATTTGAAATACAACTATGTATTATGGTATAATATGAAAATCCTCAATTTTAAGATTACCTTCATTTTCATTGGGTGTTTTTTCTCTTCTTCCACAAGAATTTCATTCATTAGATATAATGGGGGTGGATCAAGATAAGAATCTTGCGAGGAATCGTATACTCAAAATATAACGGATTCTACATATTCCTCACAAATCGAAATTTCTTTCTTCTTACAATAAAATTTTTCATCATATTTCGAGAGCCAGTCTAAAATAAGGATAATGTTAAAGTCAACCATAGGTATGATTACAATTTAATCAAGTAAATAAACTGTATGTACCCTAATGGGGACTTCATGACACATTTTTTTTACAATTATACTTCCCTTATGATTTTTGACCGACAACTCCATTATTAATAAAAATGGAAATTTCTTGTTGTTGTAGAAAATAGGTAGATATAAAAGTGTCTGATGATCCAGAATCAAATAAGTCATTGGGTAAATTTTAATATAGGATTAATGTACCTTCCACCACATTATTTAATACTTATACCTCTGCTATAGTGATCACATAAGCTTGACTATATCCCCTTGGACACTCTTATGGAGGAATCCCTTAATGACTAGGGAATTCATTTTTGTATTTCCCCATTTCCCTATAGTTGAATCATTGGAAAATATTTTTTCCCTTCATCCATTTTCACTCATGAGATTGGGTACCCTAATCCCCACACTGATAACAAACTCTCATTCCCTTCAAAAATTTCCAAAGGATATTTTTCCACAATTTTCATAGGATGGAAAATGATGAGTTTTCATATTCTTGTTCGACACATTCCCTTTTTCGGGATTCTCAGATTGCCTCTTCTTCTCTTGGGTTCCCTTAAATGTATTTGTTATAGAAAATTCCTTCTCTATTTTTATGGAACATAAAAATATTTCTTTGTATGATGAAAAATTCATGAAATGAGTTACTTTTGAAGATTTGGATTAATACTATTAAAAAAGTGGTTGATCATGCACTTTGTGTTGTGTATATAATCTGTAGCATGCTTGGACAACATTTAAAGGTATCTTCAAAATATATAAAACCCACTTATTCATTTTTTTTAAGATAAGTAACTTACCCTTCATCTATATTTATTGATCAAGAGGAAATTACTTATCGAATAATGTCTCTTTAAAGGTTCTATATTACATAAGTTCCATTTCAACTTCCTCCATAGTATTTTGGATCAAGGTATACCATTGATCTGAATCACCATTGAGCAAATAGACTGCAAGTGTAACCTTTTCCATTTCAGTACATCCCAAGGGAAAAAATATCTTCTTCGGAGACATAATGTGTTTCTTATCTATAATTGGATTAGATGTCTTACTAAATGATAGGTTCTTCTACCACATAACGTTATTCAGCATAGGCTATTCTCTCTTTAGAATAGGTTTACCTATTTGAGAAAGGTTATTTGTCATAACCTTATTAAAATTTCCTAATTTATCCAATATTTTCTTAGTTCCAATACTAGATAAATTAGATTTATCGGTAGGGAAATATCTAAATTTTCTATGAGTATTGAAATTTTTCTTCACTCCAGGTGCCATTTATAAAAAATGGGAAACGCTAGATTTGCTCATAAGACAATAATATATAATTCTATACATGTTATAGCACATAAAATTACTGCATCCTAAAACCTATAATCATTAACACTATTTTCATTAGGGACATCTTTACTTATAAATTATTCCAAATTGTTTGCAATGAAAATTTGGATTATCCTAAGCATGTCCCCCAACAGTGTCAATCCAGGTGCGCAGTAAGGCCTGTTATCATATAAAGGTTACACCACGTGAGGGCCGAAAAACCTTTTTGGAGTTGTTTCCCTTAGTTATATCTATTCCAGAACAATTTATTCTTGTAGTATCAAGATAGGGATGTATTTCTATGAATACCCACATAATATACACCTTACCAAAATTCTAGGATGTTATTCTATGTTTATCTGAAAAGTATCTCTTAGGGTTATGTTCCCGAATATAATTTTTCTAAATCCAATTTCTAAGGTTATTGCTAAAATTATTTTGATACCAACTATAACATCCCAACCCCAAGATCCCATAGCCATTGCATTATATAATAATATTTTCATGATTATATGGAATAAAATATAGAAGTACTGATCTGTTTATCAATTTTTGAAAGATATATAACATATATATAAACCTATAATAAATTGTTAAATATGAAATATAAACATGATACATCATAAAATTAACTAAATAATATCCCTAAAACTCATTCAATGGATTCCTCTTAATAACCTTGAGAATGAAAAAAAAGTAACAGTGGGCTAAAATCCAAAGGAAGGGTATGTAAAATGAAATAAATAATGAATAAATGGGAGTAAATCAAAATACAATGAAAAATAACTAATAACACATTCCATTAAAATAACTAGATAATTAATAATCAATATGGAAAAGTAATAAACTAAAAACAAATACCATTTAATCAATAAACTAAGAATGAAATACATAAATAGATTTTATCATATGAAAAAATAATTGATAATAAAAATGGTAACTGAAATATCTATAAAGGAAATGATTAATTATTGGATGTCATTTATGAGTCACATGAATCATATACTATCATGATCTATCCCCCTGACAGTTTAAAGCTACAAGTAGAAACCAGTTTAATTTGGCGAGTATATTTATATTATAAGAACCTATCAGTGTATCGAGGGGATACATAAATTCCAGGAACCACCCTTCATTGTATGTAAAAATAATTCCTCATATCAAATAATCGATTTAATCAATATATATTATGCCTTATCAAATGTTTATATTGAATAAAATATAGATATTTATCAATAATTCCACAGTTATTCAAATAACAGTCAAAGTGAACACCGTATGTAAAAAATTTTATATGTTTTAAGAAATAATAATATCCCTCACCCATGAATGTGGATATTTAAATTATTATAATAGGGTTATTGATTCATGTGAAAGTTAACAATCACAAATAATTTTATATTGTAAAGAAAATCATTAAAAATGTTCTTGAGTATAATGATCCTTAAACATTCCAAAGTGCCTCATACCACTTTAAAGCATTTGAATCATAATATATATATTAATAATAATATAAAACAAAACTTATAATTTAATAATAATAATTATATTCATTAAATATCATTTTAAATGAATGTATATACTCCAAATAAAAGTTGAGTGGTTCATAACAACAAAAAAATCTCATGGGAATGTAAATTTAGATGAAATCCCTTACCTTGCATTTTTTGTGTGTGACAAGACTTTAAACTCTTGTATAATGGTTTTAATGGAGTTAATAACCTATTATATAACCATATTTATGTTTATAATATCATATATTATCTTATTATAATATCTTATTACCTACTTGATAACAATCATTCATTATTGTCACTAATTCATGTGTTAATTGCCTTGTTTATCGAGTATATTTTAACTTGTTAATTATTGTTATTATTAATTAGATAATTTTTTAATAATATCCAGAATTTAAAACAGGATGTAAATATCCTATATATTCAATATATATTTATTTATAGTAATTCATAATATTTTTAGATAGGGGATGAAAATGAACCATTCATGCAGAGGGTAGGTCGTATGTACGCATGAACAATACTTTCATTTCAATGTAATATTAAATAATGAAAAGTAAATGATATATATGTAAATTATAATTCAATAATTAAATTTATTAGACATATTTCATATAGTTTCCATACAAACATATTTATATGTTTCATGTATAGTGTGAAAAAATCACATCGGTTAAAGGGGGTGCTAGTCCACAATTCGACAAACAATGATTTCATATTTTCACAAAATGGAGAGAATATGGTTATGTGTTATATAAAAATTTCAGAAGAATAAATACATTATATATATCATATATATATTATATGAACATTTTATCCACCACAGTTCACACCATGATATGCAGTAAATGAAAAAATGAACAATCATCATTTCATGAGCTGATAGTTCGTTATACACATAAACAGTAGGTTTGTTACCCATTAGATGGATTTGTGTAAAATTGAAGGTCTAAACCTTAAAATAAAATCATAAAAATATATCTTGGATACTTATTTTATTATATAATCTCGGAATAAGAATATTTTTGGGGGTAGATATTGAAAATAAAACTAAAGATCTTGTGGGATGTTTTTATCTCTTATTTGGGTAACTTATTTTGGTTTCCACCAATGGGATTCTAGGGATGTATTTATTCACAAAGTGATTCTTATAGCTTTATGGGATGTATTTTGAGGATATATTTTGTTAGATCTTGGTAGATCCAATTTTCTTGAGAGGTGTGAGCGGGTGGGAGGGGTGAGTGCCTTTTTATATTGGAAGAGGAGTGGAATTCTTGTAAACTTTTTGAAAGGGAATTACACCCAAATTTTTTCCATTGAATGTGGCTCTAATAATAATACCAATTTAATCCAAGCTGGTATAGGGTCAAAATTTGGAAAAAATGTATTTTGGATATTTTATAGGTCATTTTGTCCCTTAGGTTTAAGGTTTTGTCCCTTGTTAAGATTATTTTCACCTTAATCGTTGAAATTAATTTTTATTACTTGCACTAATATTTTTGGTAAAAAAATATGTTGACCATAATATAAATTATTTATTTCTTCCAAATATGGAATAATTTTTTCGAAATTTTAATCATATAAGAAGAATAAATTAATTCAAAATTATTCACTGTGATGGGATGATAATCTGGGGTTGTAAAGTAAAAACATAAAGACTTTGCCAAGTTTTTATATCCAATTTCAAAGTAAAATAAATTAAAATGGAATAAATTGAATTAATTAATAAAAATTTATCTTATTAAACTTTAAAACAAAGTTTTTTATCCTTATAACTAAATTATAAGGAAAATCATTTTTCAATTAAAATTCAGTATTTTTAAATATTCATCAAAAAATGAAACATCAAAGAAAAATAATAAAAATAAACCCTAACCTTGTTTTTATGTTTCTATTTATAAAATTAAGAATTTTTTGACATATAATTTATATATATGTTCCAAAAAATTGGATTTAAAATAAGTTCTCCAATAAAATGTTGTAAAACTGATATTATAAAAATATTGGTTTTTATTAGAAATATTAGGTTTGTTATTATATTATGAATATATAATCCATGATATTAATGTAAAAAATATTTTATTGAATATATAATATATAAATTTACTATATAAAATCACTATAACTTTTATAATTTGATTGATTGTGCTAAAAATGTCTAAATAGTGTTTTTTAAATCGATCGTTATTTTTATTACAAAGATATAAACAAAATTAAATTGAATTTAAAAAGAAAATATGGTAAGTTATTTGGTTTATAAAATGTAATAAATCAAAATATACATATTCAATATCTTGGTGACATATCTATCTTTAAACACCATGATACAACCACCAAAAACCCCATCCACCACCACCATCAGCCCTATCTTACCTTACTATTGACCGCAAGGCCTACGTCATTCTTCCATGTGCCAACATCACTCAGTGAAGTAATAACCAAACTAACAATGTTATACATTTTAATTAGAAAACTAAATAAGTGTTATATTAGTTTAACATCATATTTACCATCTTATCTTTTCAAAATAAATTTTTATTTACTCTTTTTATAATGTGGGATTTCCAAAAATATGTTTTCAAATATAAAAGATGATATTTTGTACCTCTTTCTTGACTTATCGATTACACATTATCTTTCTTTTATAACCTTTTATAAAAATTATTCTCATGAAGTCAATATATTTTTATATATATTTCCCTTATATTTACATATATATAGTTAAATATACTTTTCATTAATGGGTTTAAACATGTTTTTAGTTCCCCTAGAAATTACTACTTTTAACTAAACTTTTTTAGGGAACTTTCTTATTTCATGTTCCATGTGAAGAATCACCGCCATTAAATGATGTAAACCATTAAAATATTATAAAACCCTATTTATATTATTGATAAACCTGATGTTTAAATTTTATATTTATGGAAAATAATATGGTCTTTCCTTCATTAAAATATCATTTAGTTATTTCATAAAAGCTTCCCCCAAGTGGTAAATTTTTATTCATTCTTCTCATATATGATTCTCATTAAATTTAAATATTGGAACTCAATGATAAAGAATTAGTTTTCATATTCAAATATGAACATCTAAATTATTTATTTTTTCTTTTTTTGGGAATCCTTATAATTTAGTGTTTGATTATGCCTTGTATAAGAATTATGAATCCCACTTACTTTTTTCGGGTTTTACAATTTTTATTATTTAATTACGGTTTCTCTTCCTCATATAGAACAAATATATATGATTTTAATTAATGTAATATGGATTCATCAAATTATATATTCCTCTAATTCATTATATAAATGTTAATATCCCATGAAATATTTTGTAAGGGGATAGTGAGTGAATCTAATCCACCATGAGAAACTGTTAACATTATAATGATTATCTTCGGAGTATCCATTGATTTATGTTAATGATATCATGTTTTATTTTTTTTACATGTTTATGATCTTATGATATAATTTCCTTATTTCATTTATCTATATTTATTATCATCCTCTTTTTATATCATGGTACGCTTCTTAACTCTCATGTTACTCTTTATATCCATGTTTATTCCCTTCCTGGTAATTTTATCTCACCCTTTTCCATGTGTATTTTCCCTAGGATATCCTATATTATTTTAGATGATCTATTGGAGTTATGAGAACTATGTAATGTTTTAGATGAATATTTTGTATTTTTATGTCTAATATCTAAATATAAGATGCCTATAGATTATCGACATTCATTTTTTGGAAATGCATGTTAATAATGATGAACTAATATATTTTAAGGCTCCAGTTTCTATACAAGGTCTTTAAATCACTACCAACATCAAAATTAATCTCAAACCATATCCCA
This sequence comes from Viscum album, assembly GCA_963277665.1. NCBI lineage: Eukaryota > Viridiplantae > Streptophyta > Magnoliopsida > Santalales > Viscaceae > Viscum > Viscum album. The sequence continues at coordinate 786,510,982 of OY728150.1, forward strand.
TTTTTAAACCTTTACAAATGGGAGCACCTAAATTCTTAAAATCATTCTTATATACAAAGTCTTTGTTTCATGATCCCATAATTTTAGAGTGTACTTACATAAAATTAAATAACCATTGAAATATGCTTGACCACCCTTTGTGGAATGGGGACCCTATTGCAGAATGAAGGGTAATGTACCTTGAAAAGGTCAAATGGATGAGCCTTACAATATGGGGAACCTATCCTTAGTAATTAATTTTCATAGTGTAACTCGGGTTCTGAGAACATTATTTTTATCTTCTATAAAAAAGAAAATCTCAATTTCTCATCCTACTATATAACCTCAACTAATTCATTAAAATTACATTAAATAACCATTTAAATAAGAACAACCCAAAAAATATAACTAAGGTATTTTTTATAACAATAAAAATTGTGTGTTTTTTATCATAATGAATTCTAAAAAGAAGGAGTAAGGAATATTTTAGGTGAAAATATAAGAAGGGGGAGATGGGAGATTGTAAATGGAAATTATCATATAAGAGATCAAATCGTATTTTATTATATTGAACATATTTACAAGTGGATAGAAATACAATATAATTAATACTTAGAATATTCTTCTATAGTGATATTTTCTTTGTTTAGAAGTTTATTTATATTCTATTATTATTTAAGAAGATCAAATTATTATTACAATTATAATTTGGTACAGGATAATCCATTCATGATTTTGATATCATCATATGTATTCATGTTTAGGATAATACCAACATTATTGTAACCTATTATTATAATAGTGAATCATTTTGAAATGGGTATTTCTAGTAATACCAAGGACGTATTCATTTATGATCAATTTTAAACCTTATAAATCTTATTGCGCACTACTTACATATGTGTTTAATTTGGTTTATGATGTTTAATAAATATATTAAAGCATGCATTAAAAATGGATGGACCCAACTAACACATGGTTTAAGATTAAATAGTATTACATGCGACATAATTAATTTACTAATTGAGAAAAAATTAAGAAAACAATTACCTAATTAAATTTTTTAGTGTGTCACACCACAGTCATATAACTGAAAATAAAAATATTATAATAGTTTTGTATAAATAATTTGTAACAATGTATCCTTCTAAGAAATTAATTGTTTTGTTTGACCCTTGGTAATTTCTAGTGTTGAAAATGAGGTTGAAATCAAAATTCAAAACCAATACCAATGTATGATCTCTAGATAATATTTATTTATATACAAGTTATAATTTATTCTATTGTTTTATTCCTCAAACATATGTATCTTTATACAAAAGTACACCAGATGTACCTCAAAAACCAATTGTTATTATATAATATGTTTTGAAAAACATAATATATATCTATGAGATTTGGAACATGTCTATATCATATAATCTCATTCATACTAATTGAGAATCAAATATTCAATTTTTTTATTCTTCTTTTCATTTAAAATAACTACATAGTTGTGATTTTATCTAATCAGTTATCACATTTTTCATATATTAAGAAAAAATAATAATATTATTAATGGATTTAAAATATGGATTTAAATTTCTTTATTCATGAACTCATTTATTATCTTACCTTGATAAAATCAATATTTTTTTATATATGGAAGTTTATGTAATATTTTGTAATTAAGAAAATTTTAATTCAACTATAAGAAATGTAATTTCAATGAACTATTACTATTGAGATCATATCCAATAAATCTAGAGCATATTTTTTTCATTAGGGGTAAGATAAAATCTTTCTAGAGAGGTATGGATCCTTTAAATTTCAATTTTAATTTCTTGTTTTCATAAAATAAAAGTGTCTAATAGTTTGTAGTAGGGTTCAGGAGGATCTTGAAATGTTCCGATCCTAGATCTCTAGTTTTTTAGAGAAATTGGTGAGGTCCATGGTTAGCACAACATTAGTACTGACCATGCACTCAACTGTGTCACGTGGTTTTTAAAAACATTCACACTAGGTTTCATGGGCATGTGAAATGTTTCATGTCTGTTGTAGTGTTGATTTTCATGATGTGTGAAATGATTGTATAACCATGTGAAAACCATGAAAGGTGGTGACACCCTCGATAGTGATGGAGCATGGTTGAAAAAACTATTCACCCCATTGAAAATGGATGAAATTCCCATTTTACACCTCCCTCTTTATATAATTCTTCTATATTTTCTTTTCCCTCAAATGTATTTTGTGTCTATATTGTTTGAGATCTAACTTACTCCATCCTCTAGAATTTGAGATTACTCCCTCAATCAGATTTTGATTCAAGTGTCCTCTATCAATATAGATCATCATAGGTGATTCCCTCATACATATTCCTTCCATTAATTATTTTCTAATAAATTAGGAATTTTATATTCATGTATATAATATTCCTTATTTTAAGGGTGTTTTTATACTCCTTTAATTCCTTCCATTATACCATGAATTTCAAGCTGATATTAGATGAGTATTCAAATATCGATACATGGTATGTGGTAATACCATTTACCTCAAAGTATCATCGATTATAAATTGATTCCATCATGTCACACCCTATAAACTCCATGATTTTATTTATAAATATCAAATTTGTTATATTAATGGTTGAACCACAACCTAGACCCCTTGTAATACCCATTTACTTTTTTGGAGGTTGAGACATCAATATAAAACACCCCATTGGGTGTTCCTTTATATATGTTGTTGTCATCGAAAAAATTTAATTTACCAAAACACCCATTGGTTGTGTCTGGATTAACCTTTCAAGAGGGAATTATTCAAGTCATAATAATATAATGAGTCTGATATATCATGGGAAGAAAAACTTTTCTTATCCCTTATTTACATGGTAATGAGATGATAAATGGTACTGACTCCACTTACGAACCATTATCATGCTTAAATAAAAAGGAATTTTTTTTTGAATTAAATGGGAAAGGTATGTTGGGATGGATGATACATGGATTGTGATTACATTATATATTTGTATAAATGATGGTAATTGATTATCAACCTTTTTCTTATTCATTTAGTAATCATTATTGACCCTTACCTAGATTCATAAATAAATACCTCAATCACTCAGTGGATGTAACCCTGATTCAATGGTTTTATTTCCATCTACTATACCATCCATGGAATCTAGTCTTTTTCTATTTGATATCTTCCTTGGTATAGTTCCATGGTTCCATCCACTATCTTTGGAATATTGATTTCCTTGGACTATCTCCCAAGATTCATCTTGATAAACATGGGCATGTGACACCTTGGATTATCCCATTGGGATTCAGTAAAGATTATCCTAGGATTTACTTTGGTTTTTCCCCAAGGAATCAGTTTTATACTTTTCCAATGGAATTAATTGGGCATATCATTGATCATAGACTCGTACAGCTAGGACTCTTAGTTGTTACTATGAGTTGGCCTAAACATCTAAGGTATAAGATTCCTCAATTTAATCTTTATTCCTATATCATTATTATTATTACATGAGTTCATTGATTATAGTCATCATAACTAGACCAATTTATGGACACTCATCCAGATACATCTGGAATATGTCAAATCACATATGGTTGGTTGGGTATCTCATGAGGAACTGAAGATCAATGATGATATTGTTCCATTAATTTATTACACTTTTTATCATTATATTTTCACTCTTTTATATTTATATTCATTAATAAGATTTTTTATATACATTGTTGGTGGTGGCCTACTAAGTATTACTCACACCCTATTCGGGCCACCGATTAGTACCTATAAATACTTCATTGATGATGGAAATTATAACGAGAATCACTATTCCATGGATGCATGATTTTTTACATTAGGATGGAGTATAAGATAAGAGGGTCGATCTGGTACCCATGATGCTATTAGAGAGAGATTTTCTAATTTTTATACATTATTCTATATCAATTATTAATGTATGTGTGTTCTTATTTTTTATAGAATTATAAAATTATCATCATTATTTGAATAGGAATTTCGTTATATTTCACACTTGATTATCATTGTTTGGATGTTTCCACTCTTTCCATATTATTAACTCTTCTTGCACTGATTGATTTATCTATTTTCTACCACAATTCTTGACTCTAACCTGAGGTCATATTCTCTCTATGGAAACACCCTAGGACCTCACAACTAGTTTTCTTCCTATGGCATATGGGAGAGCCATTTTTAAGGCCATGTAAGACTGGTAACATATTTATGATATAGTCTGAGGACAATATAAAGTGGTATTTGAGCGTATTGTTGGGAATAACTAACTCACATAAGTGTAAGAACCTAGGTTTCATGGGAAGGGACTTCATTTTCATGTTTCTTTTCATTAAAGTTCTAAGTATTTCATCATTGGATGAAATAATTGTTTTCTGATGTTATAATTATGGATTCTATTTTTATCCCTTGCCATGAAATTCATGGAATTACTATACAAGAATAATTGTAGGATCTTGGGAACTCACATTCCATACACATTTCATTCCATGATTATTTTATTGCATGCATTTTCTGATGTACAATGATAGAGAATTGGTTATAGTATCAGTACATTAGATAGAATTTATTAAAGGGAGAAAATTAATTGGTTTCATAAAGTGTCTATATAATCCTAAATAGTGTTTACCAATAAATATTTAAGGTGGAACATTAACTGACTAATCATAATGTGTTTGAGCAGTGTAATTGTGGTAGCATGTGCTGAAACATTAGTTGATTTTGATTACATGAATGTTAAATTTAATTTATAAATATTGTACTTCTATAAATATGGAATGGTTATTCATATAAGTAAATCATCATATATGGTCTATTACATCTTGATACTCGAGTTAATGGTCTAGATTCAGTTACATAAACTACCAATAGTAACTTATAAAGATTATGTTTTTATAATTTTGGAATAGTACTTCATCTAACATGGATGCTATATAAATATAATAATTTTAGAATTCTAAATGAAATATGAATGGATTTTCATTAAACTGGGATTCCATGAAAAAATTAAATGTTTTTTCCTCTATTACTTTCAATGGAAACCCCATATAAAGGAACCTCACTAATTAAGAAACATATATCGTACCAATACATAGATAATAGATTTGGTAGTTGGGTTAGTATATCTATGGTAATGTCCCCTTATACCTATTTTGATATCTTTATTTATTATTTATACCTCTCTCTATTTCATAAGGCATGTTCTCGAAATTGTATATATATTCATCAATGATGGTCTTAGTTCAAGAACCAGGAAGGTGGCGATGAAAATTCTCCAAAGGTGGTGTGAACTAACCTTCCAGTAGTTCCATGTAAGTAATCTCAAGTTGTATATCCTCTTATACCTAGATGGGGTGATAAAAATCAGTATTTAGTGGAATTTTTATTCATAGTGTCATCAATGGAGGGATCACTATTACTTATATAGATTGTGTCAAGTGGACAAGGAAATTCCTGCAATAGCCTCCACATAATTTTATATGGGAGGGTGGACCATAGGCTAATTATTCATGTCTATATGACATATTATATAACATTGATATCCTATATAAGTCTCTTATGAAATGGGTCTTCGTTTTCACTTAAATTCTTTGGGGTTCTTCTAAGAACTGGTGGGATCTACTAAACCAGGGTGATCATCACTAGGGGATGGTTTGGATATATATCTGATCTCGATTATATGATCAATTATTTCACAATATATTGACAGTTGATCAAATTAGAGAGTTTATTCACCTACAACAGAGTAATATTTCTATTATGAGATATTTTTCTTGTTCCATAGGGATTAAATATTGGGCACATACTTTTGTTGGTGATCAATTTTACAAATACAAATGTTTTTAGGATGGGATCATGTATTCCATTTGATCTCAAGAAAACATATTTCAAATGGATGTCATTTATTATATAGTAAATAAGGACCTTATCCCTTAGTGTAACTTGAGGGAATATGAGGGTGGGAGTCATGGAGTTTCAATATCGAGATATGGTAGTTCATCTAATAGTAGGAAGTGTCATCAAGAGAGTTCTTTTCAGAGTAGTGTCCATAAAAGTTTCCACACTGGTAGTTCTATTATATTCCATATGTGTGTGAGGAGGTTTCAACAATATCCCATGTGTGAAAGAGACATAGTTTAGTTTCAATCTTGTAAAAAATAAGTGATCATTTGAAATTATACTAGTTAGTTACATCTATTCCTTGTAGGAGAGGATCTAGACCAGCTCCACCTTATGAATAAGGATTGGTATCACTCCATTAGGTTGGGAACTGGAGAACCACTTGCATATAGGTTGTTGAGGCAGACATAGTCAGTGAGGTCGTATATAAGGGTAACAAATCTAGTTGAGTGGGCCTTCTCAATGTAGTTAGGTTCTAACTTAGGTTCATCGATTAGTGCAATTAAAATTTGTGCAACATATACCTTAGAAGTAGGATGTTGGGAATTCCATAGATTGATAAGCAGTTTTTGCTACCTATACATTATTTTCATCTTTACTGAACATATGAACAATTCAGTTTTTTATCTCTATAAAAATCATAGAAATTTTTGGGCAAGAAATAAAATAATTTTATAGGATTATGACTCATGATACTCTTTTGGGAGTGAAATTAGAAAATGTATGATGGTTTAAGGAGTTCCAACTTGAAATTAGTGGTTTTCATTTCTTATGGAACCTCTTCATCCTCTTAACAGTGATTTTGGACATTATTCTCAGGATGAAAATTTTTCTTCCATTTCAATCCCATATTAATTTTTATCATCATAAAATTTATTTATCATCACATTATGATGGTGAAAACATTCATAAGGGATAATGATATATTTAGAATAGTCAAACAAGACCTAGTAATCGTGCACTGGGTAGAGTGTCAGTCCATATTACATGTATTCTGTTAGATGGTCTGGGAATGATAAAGATTGTTTTCCCTACCATAGTATAGAATTTTAGATATTTATTCCATGATGCCTTTTTTATACTACCTCTATAGAGATAGGTATAGTTTACTATTAATATAGTACCATGGGTAGCACTAGTGTCTTTTCATTCTTACATGATGGAACCTTCTAAGATTTAAGAACTCAAGATTGAGTTAGAGTACCTATAAGAAAAAGGGTTTATACAACCTCTAAATTCTCCGTGGGGCTCATCTATGATTTTATTGAACAAGGTGGGCGAGAATATTATTCTTGTATTGAATTACTAGTGTTTGAATCCTATTACTATTTGTAACTAATATCCACTACCTCAAATATGTGAACTCTTATACCATCTCTAAGGGTTCAAGTAATTATATAATATATATTTGAGTTCATTATACCATCAAGTATATTTATAAATTTATACATACTATTTAAATCCTTATATAGAAGATACAACCTTAAAAAGTATATGTTCATGTAGTTTGGTCAAGGAAATTTGTAACCAGTTTCCATGTGCTTCATGAATTGGGTTTCTTACTCATAAATTGATTCCTTTGTAGTAGTCTTTTTGGATGGCATCTTGGTGTATTCCCAAACATAACCAGATCATTCCATAAACCATTTCATCAAATTAAATACACAAATAGATCATAGGTTGTATGAAAATGTCACCAAATGTCACTTCTAGATTGAAAAAGTACACTTCTTGGGTCACAACATCTCTTAAAGAGTATCTTTTGACCCATGGGAAGTGATAGTTGTAGTTTCTCAAAACCATCCAAAGAACATTTTTGATATTAAAAGTATCTTGGGGATTGATGGTTATTATGGGAACTTTATTATTGAGTTTTTCTAACCATGAAACACCTCTTATGGGATTGACCAGGAAGGGTTTCAAATTTGTGTAGTCTAAAGCACATGATGAATCCTTTAAATAAATGAAATCAATTTTAATTCATCCCTAATCATTGATCTTATTGATCAAGGAAAAATCTATATTTTTTAGTGTGATGTATAAGGTGTTTGGTGGGGATAAGTTCAGATGTATGATGAACTTTTCATCACATATCAGTCTCACTAGTTGAGTCCTCATGATCATAATTACCTAACAAACAATCTCAATATAAAAGTTATCATACATTCTTTATGTTGTTGAAGGAATTATTTATTGGGATTTTTTTTGTGCACACGAACCATAAAATCCTCAAATACATATTCTCTCTTTATGATTTGACCCTTAAATAGTATATATGGGTTGAATAATTTTAATCATTTTATTTTTATCTTTCTTATAAACATGGAAAATATAGTATGGTTCCTGACACACCAATCAATAAGACTCATACACGTATTGTTAATGAGGCTATTAATGAGTGAAGTCGTTGGCCTTATTTACAAAGTATCATTTTGAGAAGCAGGAGTTTAATATTTATCATATTCTTACAATTTTGGAAGTTACCTTATCAGTTTTGGATCGAGTGAATGTGACATTTCTTTTAGATCCTGAAGGCTTGGACTTAAGGGAGAGCCTTTTGGGTTAGTACTCAACACCTACATGTGTTGATGACTAGAATGAGATATTATATAATCTTAGAGTCTTTTGTGTTCCTAAATTCATGAAAGATGAGTTTATGGAATATTATCATGACTTTAAATGGGTAGTATAAACCAGAATTATATATATCTATTGTGACATACACTTCTAGTATTGGTTTCCTAAGATGAGAAGAGAGACAATGGGTTTTAATACATGGTGTTAAGCTTGTCATATGGTGAAGGTGGAAGAGTAGAGACCAGTATTACTTTTATAGCTATTACACATTCTAGAGTGGTAATGGGATGGTGTAATTATTTATGATGTGATGGGTTTTCCAAGGTCAACTCATGCTAGTGTTTTAATTTGGGTGAGCATTGACATGATTACTATAGTCACACACTTTTTACCTTCTAAATATTGTTGGATCTGAATCTACGGATTACACACAAGAGGGGGGGTGAATTGTGTCTTTTCAAAATTATTACAATCTCTTCAATTTAGACAAATTCTGTCCACTATGCTTTTGCACGATTAAATATGCAGCGGAAAAAGTAAAAGCATGAACACACGGATGTATAGTGGTTCGGGGAACAGAAGGCCCCTAGTCCACTCCACCAACGCTCAAATCCACGAGCTTGGCGATTTTCACTATCTGGTCCTTGTTTCCACAGACCTGTTCACAACTGAGTACAGGCAGTTGACACCTTTACAAGATTCAGGCAAACACAGCCTTCCTGGTTCAAACACGAACCCACACAGCTTAGAACGAGAAGCTGATCACTCAAAAATAAAAAAGGGTTTCGATAAAGAAAACACTTCTCCAGTTGTTCTTCACAATTGCAACAGAATGCAATTGACAGTAGATAGATCGTTGTCTTCAGAAAATAAAGATCTGTAATCAAAACAGTTTTGAGTCGATCCAGTTGCAATAGATATTACCAGAAACTTCACAAATTCAGCAGCAATAGATTCACAACAGATAGTCGATGTAGAACACGTGAATCTGCTATCAAGATCTTCCTTCGGCAATAAAGGTTTTACACTTCTTCTCGATCACCAGAAAAGAACGCCTTTACTCAGTCTCTGTTTCTTGCTCGTTAAAAGATCAATCTATATATTTCACACACTTTCCTGTGTATATATATATATCCGAAGTTTCCAAGATAGAACATATATATTCAAATCTGAGAAAATCTTCCGCATAAATAGATCCATGAAAATCTCCTTTAGATTCGCGATATTAAATGAAATAACAGAGCCGTTGTAACTCCCCTGAAGAATCGGCATAAAAAGCTCCGTTTAAATCAATCAGTAATCCGTTGAAAATCGTCTTTGATTCAGTCAAAGTCGTACTTAAGAATCGGCTCGAAATCCGCTTAATAATCCTCTTGTTTGACCAATGCAAAAGGAAATATCGTCTGTCAAAAATATCCCGACGCCAAACGTAGGGTTGATGACGTGGCTCCAAACGTAGGGTTCACCAACGTAAGGTTCACAAACGTAAGGTTCAGAACGTACATACTTTCTCTTCAGCATTCAAACGTAGGGTTGATCATCCATACTTTTTCTCGCTTCAACTCTCCAAAGAACGTACGGTTGATTATAAAAATAAGGTTGATGATCCATACTTTTGGGAAACAAACTCAACACTGAAAACTAACGTACGGTTTCTCTTCCATACTTGTCCAACAACGAAAACGTAAGGTTCCATCCAAACGTAATGTTCTTCTTCCATACTTTTCAACAACGTAAGATTCATTAACCATACGTTTCAAAATAACGTAAGGTTCCTTAACCATACGTTTCTTTTAACATAAAAAGTAAACTTTTCATCCATACGTTACGTTCATCAACGTAGGGTATGAACAGTGATTCCAGTACGCGCTAAAATTGATCTCGCGCTACAGTGATTCCAGAACACGCTAAAATTGATCTCGCGCTACAGTGATTCCAGAACACGCTAAAATTGATCTTGGAATAAATGAAGTATGAAATCTCGTTGTATGAAATAAATAAATAAAATAAATTCCTGCAAAATACTCAACGAAATAATTAGTAAATAATTAAGGGTATTTGTGAGCATCAAAATCATCATAAAGAGACAGAGTATTATTTGAAATAATCTCCCCCTTTAAAAAACATTATTTTGAATTGTTTGAAAACAATACATTGCTCAACAATCTCCCCCTTTTTGATGATCACAAAACCCATAAAATAATAGAACTAATTTAATTGCAATCTTTATTGAAAAATTAGTTTTATAAAATTTTAGAATTCTGAAAGGATTAAAACAATATTTAACTATAATAAAATTTCTCCCCCATAAAAATAAATTTTCAGCTAAAAAATAGATAAAAGATAAATGTCTTCTCCTATATATCCAAATTTCTTCTTAGGAAACAAATGAATTTAAATGTTGTGTTTATCCAAATTCTCCCCCTTTTTGTGATATCAAAAAGAATGAAAAATTACGGATTTGAACACATTCAATATTGCACTGAACTATAAGTAAATTCTATAATTAATTGTGTATGAATAAGTGAATTTGTTATACTGGCTAACTTAAACATAAATCAATAAACAACAAAACAAAAAGAAGTAAGAAAAGAATTTTCATTCACAAGCTGTTATATATAAACGATTGTGATATACAGAGGAATCAAGGTTCATAGATAAGACAGGGAAGAAAAAAAGGGTGTCTATCTCCTTTGAATCGCGGTCTTGATCTCTGTAAACTGTTCTCTGAGCCTCTTCATCATCCCATCTCCTAACTTGATGATAAGATCTCTGTTCTCTTGAGTCATATGAATATCTTCAATCAAATTAACTCTGAAAAACTCATGCATTCTTTCTTCTTTTTCAACAAAAAGAGCCATTTTCTCTGATAACTGATTCAAAAGAATCCTAATCGGTTGCTCTCCAGATGTCAACTGATCCACTAAAAATTTCTGATTATCTAGCAAAACTGACAAAGGGGCACTATTACACTGAAGATCGTGTAATCTGTCACTCATATTGCTCATTGCTGTAGTAATTGCTTGAAATCTCCGAATCAAATCAGGTGAAGAGCCTGATCCACTCACAACATTGTTTGCAAAAGACTCAAATTTATTCTCCATGTAAATCTTCATCTCAGACAAATCATCTTTCTTTACCATCTCTGATTTTAACTGATCAACAGCATGCAGCATATCAGTCTTAAACAAATCTACTTCCTGTCTTGAAACAGTAGATTCTTTCAGCTTTTGAAACTTCAACTGCTCTAAGTTCAGAGAATTTCTGAGACTAACATTCTCAGATTCTAATTGAGAAATACGCTTGTACAACTCAACAACTTCTTCTTTTCTCGAATCAGGGGCATCCTGTGCTCTATTCTCATGTCCAGAAAAAGGTTGATGAGGCAGGGCAAGTGGTAAAGAATCTGCATCTGACTGTTCTTTGTCCTTGTCCTGACAAGGTTGATCCACTGAACTAGCTTTTGAAGCCTGAAACTCTTCCACTGAAAAATCTTCCTAAAGTACCTCTGTATTAGCTTCAGAAGTATGTTCATCACGAACAGTAGTCTCTCTGATTTCTACTGAATGGTCAAGAACAATATTTTCATGTAAATCTTGAGGTCGGGCCACTACTTCACCAGGCACTGCCTCTATAAGTTGTTCTTGTGGAATTACTTTTTCAACAGCCACAGCAGCAGATTGAGGTTCTTTTTGGATTTCCGGTTGAGCTGCTGGTTCCTCTATCGGTGCAGTCTGCTCCACAACAGCTTCTCTCACAAATGAATAAGAAATTACCGGTTCAGAGGATTTCAAGGCAGGAGAGATAATTTCTTCATCAATTGACCTCTTCCTTCTAGATTGAAGTCCTTCTTGACTTCTCTCTTCCTCAACTTCCTCCATCTCAAAGCGAATTCTCCTTGCCACTGTACTAACCCTTGATTCTGCTTGTCCCTCCTTGGACTTAGCCGGTTGAGCCTGAGCACTCTCCGAGTCTTCCTCAGCTCCAACAGGTAAGATTTTTCCTTTAATTGTGCTCCAGAAGTATCCTACTTTCCTTAAAGTTCCAGCATTAAAAACATTACTGTGGTGACATTTCACCCCAGCATCTACCAATCTGATCATTCCTATTTTATGCAAAAACAAAGAAATGAACCTTCCATAAGGGAAAAAGGTCATTCTTGCTTCATTCTGACAGCAGTATCTCAGATATCTTATCATAAACCGAGGAAAATTAAACTTAATATCACACATTAGAAGATACATTATGTACATGTCAGGGTATAGGATTTTCTCCATCTCAGCCATCCTTGGTGCTAAACCAGTCTGAACAAATTTTACCAAGATTTTCTGATCGGGCTCCAAATGTTTAATAAACATTTTCTTTATCACTCTGGTTCCAAACAGAAAAGACATAATGTCTTCAGACTTATGTACAGAATCTCCAATATTCCGTAAATCGAAATGAAAAACTCCTTCATGAGGGCACTTAAGAATTTGACTTATCTCTACAGATGATATGGAAAAGTCCTTATCCTCTATTTGAGCCAATAAACTATCCTCCGTATCTCCAAGGCTAAACTGAACAGTTCTAAAGAAATGTCTCATTTCTGCCTCATATAGAAACTCAGAATTTTCACTATTAAAAGCTTGCTCAAGGCTTTGAAACGACAACGCTTGCTTCAACAGTAAATTAGTTTCAAACAGCCATTCTAAATCTATGACTTTACCTTGCAGTATTTTCTGACCAACTACTTTAGGTTTCTTTGCAGCACTGCTCTCAGCTTCATCTGGACGCTTAGTCTTTGCCATTTCAACAACGATTTCTGAAGGTTCGAAAGTTTAGGGTTTGAAGATTCAGAAAAGGGTTTTGGAGCAGATGTGCGGTTTTAGGTTTTCGAAAGGGTTTTCGAAAAAAGTGAAACAGTTTAGAAGGTGAAACGGTTCTGACAGCCTTGATTCCCGTGTAATCACTAATCATTACTTTTATTTAAAACAAAATAAAATTACTTATAGCGGGAAACAGAAATTAAGCAGAATTCGAAAACAGAATAAGATTTAAAAAAAAATTATTTAAAATTAAATAAACCTAACTCCCCCTTAATAAATTCAAACCTTGCCATGGGAAGTGGTTTAGTAAAAATATCTGCTAATTGATTTTCTGTATTTACAAATTCTAAAAATATATCCTTTTTAAACACATGATCTCTTAAAAAGTGATGTCTTATATCAATGTGCTTAGTTCTAGAATGACTAATAGGATTTTTTGAAATATTAATTGCACTAGTATTATCACATAAAATAGGTGTATTATTGAAATTTAATCCAAAGTCCATAAGAGTGTTTTTCATCCACAACACCTGTGCACAACAACTACCTGCAGACAGATATTCTGCCTCGGCTGTTGATAGGGCAACTGAGTGTTGTTTCTTACTAGAGCATGATACTAAAGACTTTCCTAAAAAGTGACATGTTCCTGAAGTACTCTTCCTATCTAATCTACAGCTTCCAAAGTCAGCATCTGAATATGAAATTAAATTAAAATCAGAGGTTTTTGGATAAAGCAGAGATTGATAAATAGTACCTTTTAAATATCTAAAAATTCTTTTAACAGTAGTTAAGTGGGATTCTTTGGGATTTGATTGAAATCGAGCACAAAGACATACTGAATACATTATATCTGGTCTACTAGCAGTAAAATATAACAAACTACCAATCATACCTCTATATAACTTGTTGTCCACTGATTTTCTAGTTTCATCCAAATCAAGTTTTATATTAGTACACATAGGAGTTGTAAATGTCTTGCTGTTTTCAAGTCCAAATTTCTTAAGTAAATCAGTTATGTATTTGCATTGATTTAAAACATTTCCAAAATCTTTTTGAAATATTTGAAGACCCAAAAATAAATTTAATTCTCCCATCATACTCATTTCAAATTCTTTTTGCATTAATTCTGAAAATTCATGACAAAGAATTTTATTGGTCGATCCAAAAATTACATCATCAACATAAATTTGAACCAACAAAACATTATTTTTCACAGTTTTCTTAAAGAGTGTTGGATCTGCTAGTCCAACAGTAAAATCATTTTTCAAAAGAAAAGAACTTAGTCTTTCATACCAAGCTCTAGGTGCTTGTTTAAGGCCATAAAGAGCTTTAGTAAGTTTGAAAACAGAATCTGGTTTTTGAGAATTTTCAAAACCAGGAGGTTTCTCAACATAAACTTCCTCCATTAAATAACCATTTAAAAAGGCAGATTTAACATCCATCTGAAATAATTTAAAATTCATATAAGATGCATAGGCTAAAAGGATTCTAATGGCTTCTAACCTGGCTACAGGTGCAAAGGTCTCATCATAATCTATTCCTTCTTCTTGATTATATCCTTTAGCTACTAATCTTGCTTTATTTCTAGTTATTATCCCTTGATCATCCTGTTTATTCCTAAAGACCCATTTAGTTCCTATTACTGGATAATCATGTGGTATTTCAACTAATTCCCAAACCTTATTTCTCTTGAACTGGTTCAATTCATCCTGCATTGCTATTACCCAGCTCTCATCATCTAAGGCTTCTTCTATGGTCTTAGGTTCTTGTTGGGATAGGAAAGCAGAGAATTCAACTATGTTTCCAAAGTTTCTTCTAGTTTGAATACCAGTCTCTAAGTCACCTATCACAGATTCTAAAGGGTGATTCTTTAAGGTTCTAGACTGTCTAGGCATTACATTCAAAGGTTCTTCAGTGTCATGTTCTTCTTAACTGGACTGAATTTCTTTTATATCATTTTCAAAATCATTCTTTAAATTCTCAAGTCTCATGTTTTCATTAGAATCAAGTTCATCTATTTGTTCTATCCTTTTCTCAAAAGGATCAGATTCATCAAATTTCACATGAACTGATTCTTCGACAATCCTTGACTTTTTATTATAGACTCTATAAGATTTGGAGGTTGCAGAATATCCTAAGAAAATACCTTTATCAGATTTTGGATCAAATTTACCAAGATTATCTTTGGTATTCAAGATGTAAACCTTGCATCCAAAAACATTAAAGTAATTTACTTTAGGTTTTCTGTTATTCCATAGTTCATAGGGTGTCTTTTTCAAAATAGGTCTTATTAAAATTCTATTCATTATATAACAAGCTGTATTAACAGCTTCTGCCCAGAAATATATAGGTAGGCTATATTCATTTAACATAGTTCTAGCCATTTCTTGAATAGTTCTATTTCTTCTTTCTACAATCCCATTATGTTGAGGTGTTCTTGGAGCAGAGAAGGTGTGTTTAATACCCATGTTTGAGCAAAAGGAATTAAATTCTTGGTTCTCAAATTCTCCACCATGATCACTTCTCAATGAGATTATATTAAAACCTTTTTCATTTTGAATAGATTTACAAAAACCTTCAAATAAACTAAAAGCTTCACTTTTAAATTTCAAAAAGAAAATCCAAGTAAATCTAGAATAATCATCAACTAATACATAAACATATAATTTACCAGCTAAACTTGCTACTCTTGAAGGTCCAAACAAATCCATATGGATAAGTTCTAGAGGTTTAGTTGTAGCAAATTTATTAACAGATTTGAATGATGATTTGTGTTGCTTGCCAAGCTGACATGCATCACAGAATCTGTCATTTTCAAATTTGAGACTAGGAAAATCAGAAACTAGATGTTTCTTAGATAATTTATGTAAAGCATATATATTGCAATGACCAAGTCTTCTATGCCAGATCCAGGATTCACTTATATTAGCAGTTAAGCAGTTTACTTGTTGTTTACACAAGGAATACAAATCCAAAGTATAAACATTATCAGTTCTGGGTGCTCTAAACTTAAACAGTTTATCTTTAGAAACAGTACAACTATTGTTAGTAAAATCAACAGTGTATCCATCATCACAGAGTTGAGAGATACTTATCAGATTGTGTTTTAACCCTTGTACATAAAGTACTTTGTTGATTGAGACTGTCTCTGGATCTCCAACTGTTCCAATACCAATAATCTTTCCTTTGGCATTGTCACCAAAGGTGACAAGTCCTCCTTCCTTTCGAGTAAGAGAAGAGAAATTAGCTGAAGTTCCACTCATCTGTCTTGAGCAGCCACTGTCCATATACCATATTTTTTTCTTTCTTTGGTGACCTGCTACCTGCAAAGACATTCAAACAAATTGCTTTGGTACCCATATTTTGTTGGGTCCAGGAGTGTTAGCAAGCAGTGATCTGGGTATCCAGATTTTCTTTGTTTCCTTAAAATTGATTGAATAATATATATCGTTGGAAATATAAGCTTTGTTAATTCCACATATTTGAGGTTGTCTTAGAAAACAGTTTTTAGCTATATGACCTTTTGTTCCACAGAAGTTACAAATAACCTGTTTAGTGCTAGGAACAAAATAATTTTTGTATAACTTAGGTTTTTCTCCTTTACTTCCAATTCCAAACCTTTCCTTTTTAATTACAGTTTTTCCAAGTATCTCATTTAAGGTGTTTTCTCCTTTTGTAAAAACTAATGCAGCCTTTTTATAAGATTCTACTTCATCCTATAGAGTTTTTATTTTTGATTCAAAATTAATTTTATTTGAGTCAGCAGAGTTGTATTTGTCAATTAATTCCTTATGTTGTTTTAGCAAAGTATTTCTCTCATCTGAAATAGCTTTGTGCAAGTTCTTTATAGATTTATATTTTTTAAATAATGAGCCATACCTTTCTTCAAGCATATTGCAGTAAGCTGCAAGTTTTTTATTTGAGAAGCTTGTTTCAGAGTTTGATTCATTATTTGAGTCAGAGGAGTAATATGAGTGTACCTCATCAGTTTCAGCCATGAAACACATATTTGATTTTAAATTGGCTTCCTCCTTCTCTGAGCTTGATTCAGAAGAATTACTTGAGTCTTCAGAAACACTCCAAGTAGCTTTCATATCTTTCTTGTCTTTCTGTTCATAATCATCTCTTTTGAAGAATTTCTTCTTCTTTGCATCTTTCAATTTTGGGCAATCCGGTCTGATATGTCCCATCTTTTTGCATTCATAACATCTCACTTCCTTGCTATCCTTTTTGAAGGATTTCTTGAAGTCTTTCTTCTTACTGTAGAACTTTCTGAATTTTCTGGCTAGCTGAGCCAGTTCTTCATCCGAATTTGAAGAATCAGAGCTTCCTGATTTAGCACTTACTTCTCTGTTCTTCATCTTTCTATCCTTTTGTTGAGAAGTCACTTTCAAAGCAGTATTTTCCCTTTTTATGTAGACTTTATGCTCATTTACCTCATCTTGAATTTCAGCTTCGTACATCATCAATGTACCAATCAGTTCTCTCATAGTTAGATCTTTAACAGAAGTTGATTGTCTGATTGCTGCAGAGATTCCATTCCATCGAGTAGGAAGTACTCTCAGTACCTTCAACGCTTGATCAGCCTGCTTGATTGGTTCTCCTAGAGCTGTTATATTATTGACAATTTCTGTCAATCTTCCATTCATCTGAGTGATGCTCTCTCCTTCAATCATTCTGAAAGTATCGAATTTTAACTTAGCAGTTGCATATCTCATCTGTCTTACATTATCTATTCCTTCATAAGCAACAGCTATTGTTTTCCACATTTCATATGCAGTCGGGCATTGAGATACTCTGTTAAATTCATCTGGTCCTAGACCACAGATGATTGCATTCATAGCTTTTTAATTTATGTCATACTCAGCCTCTGTAGCAGCACTCCATGTATCGGGATTTTCAGGAATTTCATAGGGAGTCAGAATCTTTGAATAGACTTTGTAACCAAGATTTTTTAGATAAATAATCATACGTGATTTCCAGCAGCCATAATTATCTCCATTAAAGTAAGGTGCTCTGACCATTGACATTCCCTCTCTCATATCAGCCATGATACACTATGTATAATCTTTAAATACTTCTAGCTTGATAAGAATTTAAAAATAAGAAGCTCCTCCTCTGATACCAATTGTTGGATCTGAATCTACGGATTACACACAAGAGGGGGGGTGAATTGTGTCTTTTCAAAATTATTACAATCTCTTCAATTTAGACAAATTCTGTCCACTATGCTTTTGCACGATTAAATATGCAGCGGAAAAAGTAAAAGCATGAACACACAGATGTATAGTGGTTCGGGGAACAGAAGGCCCCTAGTCCACTCCACCAACGCTCAAATCCACGAGCTTGGCGATTTTCACTATCTGGTCCTCGTTTCCACAGACCTGTTCACAACTGAGTACAGGCAGTTGACACCTTTACAAGATTCAGGCAAACACAGCCTTCCTGGTTCAAACACGAACCCACACAGCTTAGAACGAGAAGCTGATCACTCAAAAATAAAAAAGGGTTTCGATAAAGAAAACACTTCTCCAGTTGTTCTTCACAATTGCAACAGAATGCAATTGACAGTAGATAGATCGTTGTCTTCAGAAAATAAAGATCTGTAATCAAAACAGTTCTGAGTCGATCCAGTTGCAATAGATATTACCAGAAACTTCACAACTTCAGCAGCAATAGATTCACAACAGATAGTCGATGTAGAACACGTGAATCTGCTATCAAGATCTTCCTTCGGCAATAAAGGTTTTACACTTCTTCTCGATCACCAGAAAAGAACGCCTTTACTCAGTCTCTGTTTCTTGCTCGTTAAAAGATCAATCTATATATTTCACACACTTTCCTGTGTATATATATATATCCGAAGTTTCCAAGATAGAACATATATATTCAAATCTGAGAAAATCTTCTGCATAAATAGATCCATGAAAATCTCCTTTAGATTCGCGATATTAAATGAAATAACAGAGCCGTTGTAACTCCCCTGAAGAATCGGCATAAAAAGCTCCGTTTAAATCAATCAGTAATCCGTTGAAAATCGTCTTTGATTCAGTCAAAGTCGTACTTAAGAATCGGCTCGAAATCCGCTTAATAATCCGCTTGTTTGACCAATGCAAAAGGAAATATCGTCTGTCAAAAATATCCCGACGCCAAACGTAGGGTTGATGACGTGGCTCCAAACGTAGGGTTCACAAACATAAGGTTCACAAACGTAAGGTTCAGAACGTACATACTTTCTCTTCAGCATTCAAACGTAGGGTTGATCATCCATACTTTGTCTCGCTTCAACTCTCCAAAGAACGTACGGTTGATTATAAAAGCAAGGTTGATGATCCATACTTTTGAGAAACAAACTCAACAATGAAAACTAACGTACGGTTTCTCTTCCATACTTGTCCAACAACGAAAACGTAAGGTTCCTTCCAAACGTAATGTTCTTCTTCCATACTTTTCAACAACGTAAGATTCATTAACCATACGTTTCAAAATAACGTAAGGTTCCTTAACCATACGTTTCTTTTAACATAAAAAGTAAACTTTTCATCCATACGTTACGTTCATCAACGTAGGGTATGAACAGTGATTCCAGTACGCGCTAAAATTGATCTCGCGCTACAGTGATTCCAGAACACGCTAAAATTGATCTCGCGCTACAGTGATTCCAGAACACGCTAAAATTGATCTTGGAATAAATGAAGTATGAAATCTCGTTGTATGAAATAAATAAATAAAATAAATTCCTGCAAAATACTCAACGAAATAATTAGTAAATAATTAAGGGTATTTGTGAGCATCAAAATCATCATAAAGAGACAGAGTATTATTTGAAATAATCTCCCCCTTTAAAAAACATTATTTTGAATTGTTTGAAAACAATACATTGCTCAACAAATATACCTTATCGATTGATGAAAATGCACGTTTCAATAATTATGATATTATATTCATACATGGAGTTCCAAAATATAACATTTCAGATAGGTATGACTAGTTTACAACATGGTTCTGAAAGGGGTTTCAGAAGGATCATGGATCATATGTGCTCCAAATAATATCCTACAACCCTAAGACCAATTTTCAGTCCTATCATACAAGACATGTGTTAGAAGACATGTTATAGGCATTCTTTCTTGATTTTATATGTTCTTGGGAACAAAATATACCCCTTCAGAGGTTTTTTTATAATAAAATTTTCCAAGATACTATGTAGATATATTCTTATGAATCCCTTAAAGGGAGGTCATATTGTTCACCCCAATGCTAGTTAGAGGCAGTAGAGGCAATTATACTAGGATAATGTCTCATTTAGAATACATTAGAGTAGGTTTATATTATTGTGAAGTGTATGGGAACATCTAAGTCTTAGAATTAGTCTTTTTTCTATCATCATAGATAACCTCTATATTTATAGGCTAGTGATCGTGTATCCCTATCTGTTTTTCCTATATCAGGACATTGATGGATTTTGAGGAAAGGTAAATTGATGCCAAGATTTATTTCCCCCTTTGAGATCCTGGAAATAATCTACTGGGTTTTTTTTATCCTAAATCAATCCCTCATGGGATACATGGATATGCATGATGTGTTTTGAGTTTCTCAATTATATCATTATCATTCTAATCAATCTCACATTTTTAAAATTGATAAAGTTGAATTAAATGTTGATGCTTCTATTGAATAGTATCCTATTTGAGTAGTTGATCATAGAATTAATACACTACAGTGAAGGAAAACTCCTCTAATATAGTTTTTATGTCAACATGGCCATGTATAGGATGAAAATTGAGATTGAGAGTATGGTGTACATTCTTAGTGTATGGAATTATGTAGTGATGATGCTAAAGAAACTTCAAAGAAACTTGAGGATTGTTTCTTTAAGTAGGGGAGGTTGTAAGATCCTAGATTTTCAGAGTGTAATGTAACTAATCAATTTCATTTTTAGTTCATTTAATTCATTAAATAAAAGTTTATAAGAGTTTATTGAAGTGTTTGGGAGAATAATAGGATTTTTACAATCTTAATGTTCTAGTTTTTGGCAGATATAGGTGAGATACATAGTTTTCACATCATTGGTACTAACTGTGCACAAAAACTATGTAGGTCCTGGAAGGTGTCACATGGTTTTTAAAATCATGCACAATAGGCCACACGAAAATAAAAATGATGATATGACTATTTTCAAGTTGATCTTCACAGTGTGCACGCAGTTTATCTACTGTGAAAAAAACATGAAATTGGGTGACACCCTGGTTAGTGTTAGTGCACCGATAAAACATGGTTAGAACACGATTTGAAAAACTATGTGGCCCAGTCATGTTACCTATTAAAAATGGGTGGAATTCCCATTTTACTTTTCATTAATTATAAACTTCATCTCCCTTTTCTTTTTTCCATAAAATCATATCACGTCCCTCATAATTAATATCTCCCTTACTCCCTCCACTGTGATTTCAAATTACTCCCTTAATCAAACTATGATTCAACTAGTTTATGTCATGTTACACTACTGGAAATTTTAGCTTTACCAATAGTTTAAAACCATTTGTATAAACTATACCAATGGTTTTCCAAACCATTGGGTATTGAATTGTAGGGATAGAAATATCCCAATGGTTCTCTAAGAACCATTGGGATATGTCTGAAAAAATATATATATACCAACAATTTCAGTAAACCATTGGTATATATGTTTGAAAACGGTTTTAAACCCCAAGTAATAACATGAAGTATCTCCCAGGTAGATAATGCAGGTTTCAATACATGTTTTGAAGAGGAATACAATCCGTCATGTTCATTACCTGGTAAAATTTTAAAGAGAGGTATTAGAGTCATACAAATTTTATACAAATCATAGTTGAAGCATTGAAATGTTCACCATGTTAGAAATGTTGGTTTCATAGGTTTGAATATAGTT
Organism: Viscum album; assembly: GCA_963277665.1. NCBI lineage: Eukaryota > Viridiplantae > Streptophyta > Magnoliopsida > Santalales > Viscaceae > Viscum > Viscum album. The sequence goes on from OY728150.1 coordinate 786,533,185, forward strand.
CAATTCCAAATTAGAAAATGCAATTCAAATAAAATTACAGCCAACAAAAACTGAAAATTCACATAACAGTCAAGTTGGGTATAAAATATTTGTAATCAATATTAATTCAATTTGAATAGTACCAACCTTAACAGCCCAAGTCGAGGTAAACCAATAGAATTGAGAACATTAATGGATGATTTTATATATTTCACACCACAACTTCAGGTTCATAGTAAACTCTAATAATTGAGCTATTGGAGTCATCAAAAGTAATAAATGGATAGTTTCCAATGGTAGTAGGGATGGTTTCTATTCTATCATCAGCATCATCAAAAATATGTCTTTAAATTACATCAATAATGACACCAAATTCAGGTCGAAGATCATCTTTGACATAAAAAATTTGTTTCACCATTGAAGCCACCACATATGGTTCATCGGTAGAAAGACTGAAAGTGATATCAAATACTCAAAATCCACAATCATCAATAAATATAACCTACCTCATCATCGAATCAAACCACTTACATTTCATCAGTGTGACTCGTCCCTAAGAATAATAATCCAGTATTATTATTTTTTCAACGACTACATAATAACCTAAATTTTCAAATCACGATCTACTATCAGATGCACTAGAAGAACAACCTTTTGTAGTAGTAACCATAATAACATCATGCTGTGTTTTCATTTTCGTTGCTCGTTCTGGGATAATAAATCTGTACCCATGGATTACAATTGATTTACAGTTACGAACCACGGTATTATGACCAAAAGACAAAGCTCTTATTTCCTCAGAGACAGAGTCATCAGGAAAACTCAATACCTGAAATATAAATCAATATTAAACTTAATTAATTGTTGTTTTAATTATATTAAACATTAATATTATTACCTTGAATTTCAACTAGGAAGAAAAATCTTTTCTATGAAAATTCTCCCTTCTTCTCAAATATAATGAATGCTGCTTTCTATTTATCATTGCTTTATGTTCCCTGTAGATAAAAATAAGAATATTTCAACCGAAATATATAAATATAAAATAAATATATAATTTACTTAAAATATGTAGTCATAGAACAAGTCACAGTTGAACAAAACTGCGTGATGTTCCATATCCCGCTCTTCAAGGCTTAATTTCATCAATGTGTATGATCAAAGAATTCCTCCTTTTTGAGGAAGTGATGGAAAAATAGGTTCAATTTTCTCATACTAGTCTTCTTATTTTCTCATTGGTAGTTCATTCTTGTAGTAAGATCAGAAAAATACATCGAGAAGAAATCTATATATTCTTGATACAAGTAACCATTCGCGATAGAACCTTTAGGATGATTCCTGTTACGGACATAAGACTTTAATGTGTAAATATTTCTTTCAGTTGGATACATCCAACAAATAGGTCCTCCGAGAAGTATTTCAGTTGGAATATAGACAGTTAGATGTAGCATGCATGTGAAAAATGATAGAGGATATATTTTCTCTAACTCACACAAAATTAAAGGGGCATCTACCAACATTTTTTTCAAGAAATACTTGGAAGACTTCTTATCACAAAGATATCTAAACAAATGGCACAAACAAATAACAGCCACCCTTACATTATTAGAAAAAAGATGAAGAATTTCTATTGGAATCAACTCATGCAGAAGGATGTGATAATCAAGAGTCTTTAAGAATTTTAGTTTCAAATATCTTCAGTTGACCCATTTGGATATGTTGCTTGAATAGAAATTTGGAACTTTAAAAGTCTCTAGTACTTCCCGAAATTTCTTTTTTTCTATAGGTGTCATCAAATAAGAAGCACATGGGAGTTTCCAATTATTTTCACTAATACACATAGGATGAAATTCCGGTCTGATTCCCTAATCCACCAAGTCGCGTTGAGACTGTAAATCATCTTTTTTTCTTTCCCTTATAATTTAGAAGAATAAAAAGCAACATTTAACATATATTTTTTTCAATGTGCATTACATCTAATAAATGACGTAACAAATTGGTTGACCAATAAGGAAAATCAAAGAAGGTACTTCTCTTCTTCCAATTATAACATGGTTCAATGGAAACATTTTTTCTCTTTCCAGATTTCATTTGACCCTTCCCATATGAAAAACTGAAATCTTTCAATTCATTAAGAAAATCTATTCTAGACATACATTGAGGTGGATCATCAGTCTCCATGGTATTGTAAAATATTCAACGATTATTTCTATATGGATGGTCCATTGGAAAGAATCATCGATGTACCATAAAATTGAAACTACAATGATGTTTCAGTCTTATGGATCGTGTATTCTTCATAAAAATAGGACATGATAGTTTTCCCTTCGTGATCCATCCGGACATCATTGTATAAGCAGGAAAATAATTGATCATCCACATAAGCGCAACACGCATTTGAAATATGTCTTTCAAACAGGCATCATATGTGCGCACAACCACATCCCGAAGAAGTTTCAACTCTTTCATTAAAGGTTACATGTATACGTCTAAATCATTGTCAGGATCAAAAGGGCCCGATATGAGCATACTCATGAAAGTGAAAGGTTTTTTCATACACAACCATGGGGGAATATTATAAATGTGTATAAAAATCAGCCATGTGCTGTGCAATGTAAGCATCTGCCCAAACGGATTAAAACCATCACATGAAAGATCCAAACTCACATTACACATGTCAGCTACAAAAACAGGATATCGAGTTTCAAATCCCTTCCATGAAAATCCATCTTCAGGGTGAACCAACTCATCATTAGTCTTATTTCTCTCGTTATCGTGACATCACATTTTTATTGATATTTCATCAGAAAAAACAAATATTCTGCAGTCTATGGATTAATTTAAATCACCAAATTACTTTATGTGGCACACAGGATGGTGTTCCATCAGCTTTTGGCCTCCAGTGGGATGTTCCACATTTTAAAAAATCATTCTATTTAGTATGTTCCTCCCAGAATAAACTCCAATCTTTCAGGAAAGAATTTTTTTTTATGAAAATTCAAGTTCGTCAACTAACTTCCATGCCATATAGTGGTATGAAGGAATATCTACAACATCTGGAAGTAATTACTTCAAGAAGGTAAGAATGTAATCGATGGAAGTATTAAAAATATAATACATAGTTTTCCCATGAAACAGTCGGATTAAAAATTCTAGCCTTTTCATTTTACTCCATTGTCGATATACTGGAGTCATGGTAGAAACATTCAATATTTTCAGCCTGACAACATCATTATTGTAATTAGACGCATCATGTGTGATCATATCAAAATATTCTTGGGTCGGAATCCTTTATTTTTCATGATGAAGAATAAATAGAAACCAGTCGTGTAAAAAATTCTCCAATCCAGTCCTCTCATTTGGATCATAAACAATTTGAGATTCCATTTTCTCCCCATTGTGATACCACACAGATCAGTTTTATTGAAAACCATATTTGGTTATGTAGTATCAGACTTCTTCATGGCTCAACAAAGGTCTTCCAACACACTTGTAACAAGGACAATGTATGTGACCACTATCTAATGCATTGTTAAAAGAAAAATCTAAAAAGATCTCCAAATTGTTTTGAATATCGCTTGAGATCCAATTGGTTTCATACATACAACTTTTATCCACTATTTAATTTTTTTATAATAATTTCTTCAAAATCAATTCAATAAGATTGAAATTTCATCGAAAATATATTTAAGTAAATGAGAATTGTTCAATTTATATAAAACCATAATTTAAACACTACTCTATACGATAATCTTAATATAAAAGACAATAAAATACTATATTTATAACAACATATATTTGAAGAAATATACATGAGTGTAGATGATCATGTACACTTGTGGAGGAGAATTATTTAGGAGTTGAATAAATTTTAGATCGAATAAATTTTATATTTTAGTAGATAATTTGAGTGATCACATACATTTCCCAAGGGGGTGGGGGTGTGCAGGGGGGTTCAGGGTGTCCAGGGGGTGTTGGGGCTGTCTAGGGGGGTCGGAGGTGTCCAGGGTGTGGGGGGCTGTCTAGGGGGGTCGGGGTGTCCAGGTGGGTAGGCTGTCCACGAGGGTGGGGGGCTGTCCAGGGGGGTACGGGGTGTCCAGAGGGGTGGGCAGGCTGTCCATGGGGGTGGCGAGGCTATCCAGGGGGGTCGGGGGTGTCCAAGGGGTGGGGGGATTTCTTGGGGTGGGGGGGGGGTTGTCCATGGGGTACATGGTGTCCAGGGGGTGAGTGGGGTGTTCAGGGGGTGGGAGGGGCTGTCTATGGGGGTACGAGGTGTCTAGGGGGTGGGTGGGCTATCCATGAGGGTGGCAGGGCTGTCCAGGGGGGTATGAGGTGTTTAGGGGGTGGGCGGGCTGTCCAGGGGGTTCGGTTGGCTGTCCATGGGGGGGGGGGGGGTGTGCTGTCCACAATGGTGGCAGGGCTGTCTAGTGGGGTCAGGGGTGTCTGGGGGGGGGGGGGGGGGCTTTCCAGGGGTGGGAGAGGTTGGGGGGATGGGGGTGTTTGAGGGTGGTGGGAGGGTGTCCATGGGGGTGGGCGGGCTTTACACGGGGGTGGGGGATTTCTAGGGGGGTACGGGCTGTCCAAGGGGTGGGAGGGCTGTCCACAGGGGTGGCGAGGATGTCCAGGGGGTCAGGGGTGGCCAGGGGGTGGGTGGGGGGATTTCGAGGGGGTGTGGGTTCGGGGGTGGGGGTGCTGTCCAGGGGGTACGAGGTGTCCAGGGGGTGGGTGGGCTATCCAGGGGGTGGCGGGGCTGTCCAGGGGGTGTGGGGTGTACAAGGGGTGGGTAGACTGTCCACGAGGGGTGGTCAGGCTGTCCACGGGGTGGCGAGGCTGGCTGTCTAGTGGGGTCAGGGTTGTCTCGGGGGTGGGGGGGGGGTCTTTTTAGGGGGTGGGGGTGTTCGAGTTGATGGGGGTGTCTGGGGGGTGGTTGGATGGTGTCCAAGGGGGGTCTGTGGGATTTCCACGGGGGTGGGGGGCTGTCCACGGGGGGAGGGGTGTCCAGGGGGTGGGAGAGGTATCCACGGGGGTGGTGGGGCTTTCCAGGGGGATCGAAGAAGGGGGGGGGGGGGGCTTTCTTGGGGGTGGGGCTGTCCAAGGGGTATGAGGTGTCCAGGGGGTGTGTGGGCTGTCCAGGGGGATGGCAGGGCTGTCGGGGGGTATAGGGTGGGAAAGTGGGCTATCCACAGGGGTGGTGGTGCTGTCCAGGGGGGTAAGGGGTGTCCAGGGGGTGGGTGGGCAGTCCACGGGGGGAGGGTATTCTGTCCATGGGGGTCGGGGGCTATCCACGTGGGGAGGGGGGGTCCAGGGTGGTGTGTGGGCAGTCCACAGGGGTGGCAGTGCTGTCTAGGGGGTACATGCTGTCCAGGGGGGCTATCCATAGGTGGTGTGTGGGCTGTCCATGGGGGTGGAAGGGCTGTGCATGAGGGTGGTAGGGGTGTTATATATTATAGATTTTTTTTTAAAAAAAAAACAGATTAATACTTTATCTAAAAATATATTTTTGAAAATAAACCTTTATTGGAACCTACTTTTACTTTTGATCATTTATTAAGACCAATAAAATACACAAATGACATTTTTTAATCAAATTAAAATAATTTTATCTTTCCCTACAAAAAAATTGAGTAATATTCATGATTATATCAAAGGAAGGTATGGATGAAAGATTTTTTAATGGGATTCATACAAAGACAATTTCCTTATTATGAATATGGTTGGGGTATTCCATAATTTAGTTATGAATGGGAGTTCACATATATTATTTTAATACCTTATTTCCCTCTTTATCTCTATAATTATAATTGAATAATATTGAAAAAAATTGATGTGAAAAACTAAAGTAAAAAAATAAAACTTTAGAGAGAAGAAGAAGAATTATTTTATATAGCTTCTCTATTTTTTTATTATCCATTGTATTGGAGATTTTTGGGTAGGTAAGCTCATTTTTTTAGGAATTGGGTGAGGAAAAAACATTGAGTGACACATTTTTTAATCATTCATAGTAATTAAAAATTCAATCAACCTTGTTATGCTTGGATTTTTCAAATTTTAACCACCCACCCTTGTCCCATAGAACAACCCATGATAAATCCCCATGACTAACTAATTTCTAATACTATATGAAGTTGATATATTATGATACCAAAAAACACTAAGGAATTCATTCAATCACTTGATAATGATATGTAAAACTTTTAAAATACCTTGATCTAAGAGATATATATATTTAGTGGGATATAGGAATAAAATTCACATAGGCATTATCATGAGATTGAATATATTTTTATGAATATTGATTAATTAGAGAATCTAGATTCTTGTGGGATGAAAAATATTTCCATGGGTGTAAGAAATCAAATTTCTTCCAAATATTCCATGAGAAATATTTTATCCATGGTATAAGTTATTTCCATTGATTTGAAATGGATATAAGTGGGTGAGTGATTGAGCATGAAATTTACAATTTTTTATTCCTTTATTAATTAAAAATATCCTCATTATTGTGATTATTTTTGGGGATTTATCAATTTTTTAAATCGTCATAATAAAATTTTATAAAACTAAAAATGGATTTCAATAAAGGTATTTAATTTATTTATTCATATTTGTATTAATTAATAATAATGTTGTATTTAAGTGTTTCTTGAGTTTTAGGTGAAGCGGTAGTTATGGATGATTTAACAAAAATTTCCAAAGGCATAGGAAGAATAAAACTTAGTAAAGGGTTGTTACATATCATTAATGCATGGATCCATAAAATGGTTTGTGGGTATAAAATAAATTTCACACCTTTTATAATGCCTTGTAACTTAAAAAACCCATAATTAAATGATTTTTAATCATGTTTAACTTTATTAAATTTGTAGTATCATTTTGCTTTATAGTTTCATAGAATTATAAAAAACTCATATATATGAAACCGTTAAAAAAATTGCACACTTCCACTAAAAGATTATTTTTATCACAAAAAAATGATCATTTGTTTAAACATATCCTTCATTCATGAATAGTTTGTTTCATTTTAGGAATGTCACTATTAAGCTATATATATAATAAACATATCTATAAACCCTATGTTTTTTTGAAAGCATGTGATGATCACAAATATATCAATATGGGGTATAAAATGAATGGAAACTCATTAGTCCACTTGAAATTCATGAAAAACGATATGATATTTTTCCATTTAGTAAAATAAATTTTTTAGCTCAAAATAATAATTTAATTACTCATGAAATGAACTTCATGTCTTGGAGTTTTGAAAAAATAATCTATAATAAATAATTAACGAAAAAATTGATGTCATGAAATTTACATAACGTAACATGGATGCTCTTGAAAAAAACATTCACCTTTAGAAAATTATAAATAATCCATAAATATTGAGTTTATTTTCTCAACTTATGATATAAAGATATTTCCTATAAAACTTATAGAAATATTTTAAAAAAATTAAAATTTGGGACATTATCATTTCACTATCCCTTATAATGGAGTCACCTAACCGAATAATTCCCACATCTCTTAGTAGTAAACTATCACTGATAAACTTTATAACTTTACCCAATGAATTAGAGATATTTATTAGTCTCACCCATTATAAAATATATTTGGGGATCTACAATTATTTATATATTAACTTCCATGAACCATATAATGAATAAAAAACATATAGATTTCAATTTAACCATAAACCTCATTTGAATTGGTATTTAAGCCCATAATAAAAATGAGAAGAAATTTTCAATTCCATATATAATTTAAAAAAAATTAATAATAGAAATAAAATTATTTTATTTGAAAATATATATTGAAACATGTAAATGAATATTCAAGGAATAGAATAAAAATGGTGTCGAGAAAATACATTCATTCAATAAATATTAAATTAAATATTTCTTTCACACTTTAGTGAAGAAAATCAAGAAACGACACATATAGAAAATTTTATAAAGATTCATTTTGAAAAAATTAAAAGGAAATAAATAAAGTAGAACCTTTGAAGGATAATTATGAATAATGTTGAAATATTTTAAATTACATCAACATAGAAGATAAATTATTTGGAAGGAAAAAGTTAGAACAATACTATAACAAACATATTTCGACTTCCAACTCATTTCAATAATAAGTCTACCATCCCAAGTAACAAAATTATATTATATTTATAAAAAATTAATAACTTTTTCATGTAAATTCCATTTTTAGTATTCCATTTATTTTATTTTTTCAATCTTTATTTAGTTACGAAAATCATTAATTTCACATCAGTTATCTTGAGGAAATTTGATTTATAATTCCAAAATGAGATGGGATTGTTTACTACGGTCAAAGGGATCATGGTTATATAGTATCCAGAATCCAAATAATTACAAAATTATTATTTCATAAACTAAATAAATTTTTTAACCAATCATTTAATGTGGAATTTAGAAATGAAATATTCTTTATCATGGAGGCAGTAGTTTACATGTACACAAGGGTGATGTTTCCATTTTTCTAATGGATAGAAAATTAATAAGATATATATTAGTTTACTTTAGTATAATAATAATTATGCTAAAAAGTTCATATTTATTCTATATTTAAATACTTATGACCATCCATGCGAGATAGAAATAGAAAAACAAATCACATAACTTCATGGAGGTGGTATTCCACACGTATGCACAAGAAAAGTTATCATTTTCCATGGGAAAGAAAGGGTAAAAATCCAAGTTACATTTTATAATAAAAATAATAATAAAAATTTCATAAAATTATTATATATTCAGTAATTACTTCTTTATAACAACCCTTGTGAGGTCATGATAAAAAATGAAACATGACACTTCATTATGGGGTAGTCCACATATACACACGAGTGATCTTTTAAAATTAAAATAGGATGGAAAATCATATGAAAATTGTTTTAAAATAATCATAATACCATTTATCTAAATATAATATACATATTTTATAATTTAGTATCGGTTAATTTCTATTTTATTGAGGTATAATAATAAATAAACATGAAAAAAACAGTTAAGAATTATACATATTGTTTGGAAAATATCCCTTGCTTACTTCTTATTCCTTTTTATGTTTTTATTTGGGTGATACCATAGCTTTTAGTACATGGATATAAAGGTTTTAAATATTATTATATAGATATTGGTTGAAATAAATGGCTAAAGAGTTGTGAGGAAGATAGGATATGATATGCTCATTGATATGTGAGGTGGGAAGACATTTTGTAAATATATGAAATATAAATATTTAATAAGTGTCCATGTCAAGTAAAATAGACCCTAAGTGAAATATATTTTAATTTATAAAGGTTAATATAAAAATATAATCATCAAATAAAATTTAAACAAATTGATGAGTATTTTTGAAATTTATATTTTGGTTTAACATCCTTGTTAACAATGTTAAACCTTGACCGTTGTAAAAAAAATTCAATATTTAAGGGTAACGAAGGTAATTTTAAATATAAAAAGTGGAACATAAATGAAAATTTCATGAAATTCATGAAATTTCTCAACATATTTGAGTCATAATATAACCTTTATGGTCTTTTAATGATTTAAAATTATTTTTAAATATTAAATAACCTTTAAAGTGTCTTTTGATACAATTCACAAAATTTTCCTTTAATAGAAAGTAGATAAAATTGTAATTAGAATTAAAATAACATAATAATAAATTACCATTAAAAAATTTCTATTGAAATATTGTAATACTGTAAATAATTTAAATATTATCCCTTTTAATATTTTTAATTGAAATTATTTTATTTATTTGATGCTTTTACAAGCTTTATATCGATATTGCATAAGCATTTTAAATAATTATAATATACGTAAAATATTAAAATATATATACATTAATTTTAATTAAATTATTATCATTCATTATGGTCATTTTTGTATCATTTATAATTTATATTTACTTTTATACTAATCATGAAAACATGTTTTTGATATAAAATGAGATAAAATGACATTTATTAAATATAACACTTCTTTCTCTCTGAATCCAAACATTATATCAATGGAATAAAAAAATAGTCCACTAAGGAGGATTATTCTAAGATCATATCATCCACATAGTTAATTTATATGGTTTGTTTTATTTTTGTCATGTTCTACTTAAATTCAATTTTTACCTTAATTTACCTATACCTTGACAACTCATATTTTAACATGGTAACTTAATTTTATTACAAAAAAATAAAAATTACCTAATAAAAAAAATAAAAAATTATGATTCCAAATTTTAAATATATTTATAAATACTGAATTTTAAAAAATATTTATAAATAAATTTTAATATTAGTGCATACAATGTAATGAAAATTTTTTTATAGAAAAATGATTTTTTAAACATAAAAATAAACATATACCAAAAGAAAATATAATATTTATTACTATAGATAAGATTAAATTGTGTTTAATAATATAGATATTTTTTTTATTCAAAATCCAAAACATAATGTGACTTTTAAATTACATGATTTAATGAAAGCGAATTAATGTTTTGAAAAAATATTTATTTTTCATTATTCACTCATAAAAGATTTTTTCTCAAATAATCACAATAAATTATTCTAATATAGTTATGAAATAATGATTTAAAAAATTATTTTTATTTATCAGAAAAAAATTTATAAGTTTTAGAAATTAAATAAAATATCCGTGCAGAAAATTCAATAAAAATCGTTTTTTAATAAAATGTATTTCGGAAGAATGAAATGAATTTATTCTCATTATTTTCCTAATAAACATAATTAAAAGAATGGTAAATCATTAAATTATATATATAATCTGATTTTTCAATATAATTGTTATTTAATATAAGAAAATTTAATCTATAAAGACAAAAACACATTACACTCATAAAAACTGTTTTATAAAAAACAACACTTTGAACATTAAAATATTTTTTATTCATTCAACATGAATTGGTAATCAATGAATGATTTATTATTAATTTCATTAAGGAAAAATTTTCTATATATATTTCATAATACAGTTATTTTTATTAAATCCTACCAAACCAATGATATGGTCATACAAGTCATAATTAAATAATAATATTTTAATCATATAGTGTAGTTCGTTTTAAGATTGGTATTGTGTATAGTGCATCTAATTGAACAAAGTATTATTTTTAAACTAAAATATTATGATATTAAATTATTTTTTTGATTAAATATCAAGCTATAATGGGATACATAATATATTCACCCCATATGTAATAATTCTCAGTTTATATATAAGAAATGTATGTTTTTCAATTAGTATGAATATGGTAGAATTGGAAAACTATTTAGATTCAGAACAAATTAGGTGATACAAAATATTTTTAAATAAATACTTAATAGTTTCCATTTCATATATAATATATATTCCATGGTATGTAAATTTTTCACCTTTTACACTAGAAAGATATTTGAGCAACATATGATACGTAATGTTTTTTAGAGGTACATTGTCAATTTCTATCATATTTTAGAACTTGTCAAGGTTTTTTTATGGGTCATTTGTAAGATTTTGTAGTACTTACATTAAATTTTCATTAAATATTGTAGGTTTTTTTACCATTTTTAAATTAATCATTGTCCACTTATGGAAGGTTAAATAAATTTGGTTAAATAACATGTAGAAAAATTATAAAGAACCATGGTCGTATAGATCATCTCTTGTACACATGGAGCTCATTATAGGCATGAGGGGAATAAGAGAATATTTAATTCTCATTTATCATCCAAATTTGGAAGATTTAAAAATTATATCATAGATGGTTTATGATTTTTGAAGATATGGAAGGAGTATTTTTGGAATCAAGGGAGATAATCATTCCCTGGACCATTCATTGGAAGTTTATTCCATCCATGTGGGGGGCGATTAAAGATAAATTTTTGTAAAATATTTCACATTTTAAGCCACTCAAAAATCATTAAAAAGGGAAGGGTATGCATGTAAAAATACAATAGTAACCCCATTATATTGGAGTTACCCCATTAGTAAATTGGTGTTGTAAAACCTTTTTTGTTTTTCACTGAGTTAATTTAAAAATTAGTTTTTATTTTTCATTTATTCATGATTTACATATATTTTCCCTCCACTGTGACATTCTACTTTAATAGTTATGGAAACATAGCTCGTTTCTTAGTCTCTGCGTATATTTTATTAGTATCAAATCCTCACTCTTTAATTTTATAATTCTCATTCTAATCATTAATATTGCAGTGAGTGGGCGGATAGGTGGATCGACGGTTAACATCTTATCATGTTCCCATTAATGGTTTTGTTAAACCTAATATAAAATCTATTTCACCCTCCCATATCAGGGTCTATAAATTATATGGTTTTAGTTTTTTGGATTAAGCGATGAACGCTAATTATAGGAGCTTGGTGTTGAAATATTATATTACTCAATTGACTGTTTTCACTATCTCTTCACTATTAAATAGATAGGATTAATATGTATAGGGAGATTTTACTAGTGTGTTATTTCCTCAATATAGATATATGGTAGAAATAAATGATTGGTTATGACATGATTATTATTTGATATTTATATGGATCAAATATAAAGAATTTCCAAGGCGATGTAAGTTTTGGAAATTCCATTTCACCCTTAATTTGTTTTTTATTCTTTTTTTTTGGATTTTTAGTCGTAAATATTTAATTTTTATCCTTCTTTTTATTTTTAAATTAAAATTTTTTAATATGAATGTAGATTAATGAGTGTTTAGGTTTATCTATTTGAGAAAAATAATATGGCTTCTCCCCAGCCATTCATAGGATTTTTTTTAATTTGTATTTTGAAAACCTCATGAAAAATATCCTATCACATACATTATCAATTCATTGAGTAAGTAAAAATCAACACCAATGAATATGAAATCCCCTGAGGCACATATAAAATTTTTATTTTCTTAAAATATATAATTCTTAGGCATAAATAATATATACTTTAGTGTAAAATTAACTATCATTTTACTTTTTTGTGACACTAAAAATAATTATTCATCAACTATATCTCATATAATTTGATTTGATAATTCATAATTTTCATTTATAAAAATAATATGAAAATAAATTCTAGTATTTAATAATATTATCATTTAGATAACATAATTTTTTGATCTCATATAAAATACTAATACATTCAACTAATATCTAACTTTTCATGCTATGTTTTATGATGGATATGAATATAATGTAAGTTCTTGAAACCAAACGTTATTCCATTCAAATAAAAATTTTTTCCATAAAAACTATTTTCTCCCATAAATAAATAGATAATGAAATAAAAGTATAAAAAATTATTTACCAATATTATAAACCTATGTAAAATTAATTTTCCTTCAAATTAGAATACCTAGATATCTTTATATATGTATACCCCTATATTTCTCTATTAACTCTTAATAATTTATAAATTATAATATAATTGTAAAAAAATGTAAGAATTATATCTTGTTTCATATACCCCTCAAAAATAAAATAATTGATATCTATAGAACTAAAAAATCAGGTGTACTCTTAATAATGTAATTTTAACACCATTACTTATTCTATTCTATTACATTCCAAATGTATTGTCTAAACATAATAAAAAAATTCCCTCCCTTAGTGATATATCCTCTCAACGTTAATGTACTAAGTATGGAATCTCTATTTTTTATCAGTCATCCTATTCCCAAAACTCTTACATTTACTATTTTTTACAATCATCATGAAAGATGGACCTGGAACTCTATTGTCAATTTAAGTATCCTCAATTCTGAGATAAGTCCCCAATTAGTCCAAGTCATTAAAAAACCTGATACATTAGTATATAAGTTTTAATTAAAGACCCTGAGACATCTTGTATCAGAATAGTGCTAGAAAAAACTCATATCCCTCATTTATAAGATGTTATTTATATGATTTTTTTAAGTTTTCTATCCTTTAATAAGAATTAATATTACCCATTAATTTCTGAAAATTAGGGTCCCTAGAAATAATAATACATATAGTGATATTAATTGAATATTTATAATCCTAACTATAATAATTCCTTTCATATTTATTGGATTAATTAGTAGGATCCAATTGAAAATTAAATGTAACATGTTTAATATTAAAGGGTGATTTTTTTCACATATGTTATTAAAAACATAAATTATAACCTTGACATAATTTGGCCTTCAAATTAGGTATTAAAAAGTTTAAAATTAAAAAATTTATTTATAACATCTTCTCTTTTTTTGAAATGTTTTAGTCCATTTTTACAAAATTACAAAATTCATTCTCCTCAATTTCATATGACATAATCATTGAAATTTTAAATCAAGACTCTCACTTATTCTAATCAGTTTTTAGTTTTCATTATAATTTTAATGTTCTCCACCACTCTACTCTATTGTCACTCCTTCTTAAATCTTATACATCTCCTCCTCCACTATCCTTTCTCCACCACTAGTCAATTTTTTTTTGAAAAATTCATCATTATATTTTATTTTTCATGGGTATGTGAATCATGTTGATTTTTTATGATTAAATTTATATTTACATAAGAAGAGAGATTCTTCATTGGTGGTTATAAATATTATTCATCTTACTAGGATTCACCCTTTTAAAATCATCCAATAACTATATTTTTTTAGTAATTCAATACATAATTATGTCTACAATAATTAGAGAAATTTTCCTGATAAACAACAAATTCAATCGAGAATATTTACATAATTATATTTTCCAATTCATTTTCTAGATTAGGATTTGTTAACTATTAAAGTTGGATTCTTAAATAAAAATTTTATACAATCCTTTATATTACTTATATTCATATTAGAATTAAATTTTTTTTTATTATTTTTTGTATTTTTTTAAAAATAATAATTAGTTTAGTTGAATACATTTTTATGTTTTTCTCTATACTCTATAATAAAATATTTTAAATTTTTGTATGTATACAATACAGTTAGTGAATAATTGTGAGTTTATTTATGTGATAAACAATTTTTAATAATAATAAATTTCTAATATTGTTTATGATGTAATCTATTAGGACTCAATTTTTTATACTATGTCATGAGTGGTCATGATTCATTTCAAACATTCCCACATACCAAAGGTGTGTGGTCGTGTCACCAATGGAGTGATTATGAAAACACCTTGATCAGATTGGGATGATGGGATGTCATCACCTCTCTCTATATAATGATCATTTTCTACTCTGTGTCTCCCTTACAGATTTAATACATACCACTGAATCTCATTCTCTAATCCTTATTGATGTGGGTGGTAGTTAATTATATCACCTCCCACCTTATACAGGTGAACACCATCAATTATTTAGAATAGTATTGTATGGAATCATCAATAATCTTATTTATTTTATCTTCCTTATGTTAAACCATTATTGAATCATATTACCTTATCATAAGGTTTGATAAGCTCATAGATTAAGGTAACACATGCTCATAACATGAGGTAACCTATGTTCATCACATAAGGTAAAATAGGGTTTTCAGCTAGTGAATTTGGTGTGCAGTGATTTATCAAATATTTATAGCTAGTTTTTTTTAAATATAAATTCACCATAGTAGTGTACCCTATGTCAATTACTCAAATATGTTACTCATATAAAAATGATCTTATATGTTCCCTATTATTTTAAAAAATATTCTAATAATTGAAAACATATACTAATATAGTGGGTGGTATACACATGTATATTATATATATATATATATATAAGTGACATGAATATATAGAAAATTTTGAAAAAAATACAAAGAGGTTAGTGAGAAGAAATTATTGTTCCTGAGAGTTCATAGTGAATCAATTTTTGTTCTTTAAAAATAGACTTAATACACTATTCAATGTGGTGATCAAAACCTATCACACATTGGCCTCATGTTCAAATTATTATTATCCCACACCGAGATCATTGCAAGTAGGATAATACACTTCTACATCAACACCAAATGCAAACCCTATCATTTGAATTACATAAGTTTTATGAGATGAAATATATATTGATGAAGAATGAGAATAAAAATAATAGTTAAAACATACCATAAATACACTATAATATATTTAATAAATGCTAATATATTTATAATAAAATAAATAAATGACATAGAATTATAAGAACTCAAATGAACATCACTCCATCCCTTAAAAAAAGAGTTATAGATAATTCCATCTTTTCTTAGAGATTAGATTCATAGAGGGATAAATAAAATAGAAAAGAAAATAGAATTGAAATATAATAAAGGATAATATATATTATCAAATTTCAAAACTAAAACAACATCAAAGAAAAAAATTAGTTACTAAAAAATGTATAACTAAAATTGATAACACTTTCAAATAGAGTGGAGATAAATTTTTATGGAAAAAAGGGTAGCCATATTTCCCTCTAAATTTATCCTCCTAAAGTTTTCACATGTTAGGAATGATAATGGGTGAATCAAGTAATCTTGTATTCATTAATTTATTTACATTATTCCCTAAAAATAAATAAAAAATTTGATCACTATTGGATACATAAAATTATAGTATCATTTGGATTACTAAATACATTACTTTTGGACTATTATATTATTCATATTTTGAAGATTTGGTTTCCCATGAATTTATGTCCATGAATGAGGTTGAATCATGTGAATCTATATCTGAGGAAAATGGTCATAGGTGTATAATATTTTTGTGACCAAAATTTCAACTTAATAACCTTGAACTTTCATGAGATATGGCCCTATCTTAAAAATTTATTCATTAGGGGGTTGATTTCAATGCTCGAAGTGAATAAACCAATTGGAATTCATAATTTTTTTAACTCAAGATCCTATTCAATGAATTTCGTCCCATTAATTTTGTAATCCTATAAAAATAATTTCACAAAATATATAATTTTATAAAAAGCTCGAGAAAAAAAATAAAAAACTGATTTAGAATACATAAAATTCCCCAACTAAATCATTTTTACAATAAAAACCCATTTATTATTGAAACCTAAAAATATAGATATTTACCTAAAAATATAAATGTTGGTTGGAGTAGATTACTGAAGAGGGGGGGGGGTGAATAGAGTATCTATAAATATTTCTATTAAAATGTTTTCCTTTAAAAAAATATCCCCCAATTAAAATATAATAAAAGTCAGTTTTCATTGAATTAAAATAGACTTAAATGTTCAACAAATTTTTTCAGAAGATTGATTAGTTCCCAACTATACTAATCTGAGATTTGGTATAACTTTTTAAACTAATATACTGGTTCAAAAAATATTTAAACACTTTCTAATGTAACTATCAAAGTTAAATTGAATTTTATGTAAAATGAAATAAACACAAATTAAAACCAAAAGGAAAAGGAAAAATGGATAAACAAGAGGTTTAGTCTCAAGATGAGACTTAGTTCTCTCCACTTGGTGATCACCTTCCATAAAGATGTTTATATTAATAAACCTATTGATCCACATCCTGGATCAGGGTTCACAACAGCACAGAAGGCTATCCAGGGAACACATGACCTCTACCATAGTTCTACGTGGAATATAAGTGTAAAATATAGAGTGAGTGTGAGGATATTGAGTATCCTCTAGTTATGCATAAGAGAAAGTGTGTGTGTAACAGAGAGATACACACACTACTCAAAAATGAAAACATAAGAACACTATAGAGTGGTAAATGTAGAAAAGAGATTAGAAATCTATGTGTGTTATGTAGTCAATAACTATACTAGATTGAAGTATTGGAAATGATATTCAAGTCATCTTTTGTAAGTTGGATTTAGAACAAAGTATCAGAGTCCCTGTACTTTAGCTTCCAGGTGTGAAAAGTTCAACTCTACAATGATAGGATGTTTAGGGAAATTAAGAAGGTTCTTTATTGTCTTATTGATCACCTTTTATATTCTTTCTTTGAGATCTTGAGATTTTCAATGCAGCTTCGAGAGTTGTAGGAGATTGAAATTCTTATTCTATTTTCACTTTTCAGCACATTCTCCCAGCCTGTCTCTCTATCACTACAAGGTTTATCTTGTAATACTTTTGTACTTCATGGTTCAATAGGCATGATGTTCTCCCCACATGCATGTACCTCATATGATCTATGGATATACCTATAAACAAAATTAAATAATTTCAGAAACATTAATTTTTTTAAATATGACGATTAGATTTAAATTTGAATAAATAAATTTAAAGACAGTTTTTGTGACTATCAGTTTGTCATAAGTATCGGTGATTCATTGTATCGGTCTATCATCATCAGTCTGCCAGCATTAGTGACTCCATGTTGGTCTATCATCATTGGTGACTCCGAGTATCAGTGATTCATTTCCATCAGTATTTGTGACTCAGTGTATTGGTGACTCTTTTGTGCTATCGGTTTGTTCGGGCAGTGGTGAGTCGACATCGATGACTCATTTTGAACTATCAGTGTGTATCCCATCGGTGACTCATCCATCCATGAGTCATCCATCAGTGATTCACTCATCAGTGACTTGTACATCAGTGACTCTTCCTTCAAGGACATGTTAATCGGTGACTTGTTCATCATTGACTCGTTCATCGGTGACTCATTCACCGACGACTCGTTCATCGGCGACTCATTCTGAACTATCAGTGCCAGGGTGTATGAAAAATATATAAAGTGTCTTCCTTACACAGAACACTACCAGATTATGTGACATCCATAAATACATGTAAATTAACCCTTGTAAACATTTTGAAGCATTAATATTTATAGTTTATTGACTCATTGAAATGTGTTGTACTGTATGGAATAATTGAGCTACTTAACGATATTAAAAGAAATAATAGAAACTATAGATTGACATGATTTGTGATTATTAAAACCACTATATCATAGTGGGTCCCACAATATCCCCCTTTTTGATAATCACAAATTATGGAATACATATGTTGTTAATGAATAATAATTACTTAACCTAGTATACCTCACTAAATGCGAATGTTAAATATATCTAAGGATTTCCCTTGTTTGTGTTTTTAAACAAAGCTCCTTCTAAATTATTGGATTAGAGGAAATATAAGTATATATATTATGTTGAGTACATTCTATGTGTCCTATGACAGATTTTATCCCCCATAGATTAAGAAAGTATGCCTTTATCCCCCTTTTGGGATTAGAAAAAAAATTGTTAAGAGAAGGAGAAAGAAAAAAGAGAAATAATAGAATGAAAATGAGAAACACAGTGAAGAAAAAAAGAATTTTCATTAATGTTCAAGAGAGTACAATTAGAAAAAAAGGTACAAATCCATATTAAATACACAATCCACCACTAAGGGTTTGTCTTCTAAGGTGCTTTGCCTTTATCTGAAGGATCCAGAGTATGATCAGACGGTGTTTTTTTGGCTGTAGGTAGAGGTGGTTTAATGATGACACCAGGCAAGGCAACACCTGTAGGGACATTTTCTATAAGGAAAGGTCTCCTTTCTGAAAACACACAGCTCTGAGGTTTCTCTATAATTACTATCGAATCTAAGAAAGGTCCTAAGATACAGTTATCTGAGCAGGTGGCTGAGAGGTAGTTCCAATGGAAGAAGTAGGAGGAACCACAATTTCTTCATCTTTAACATGCATGTATGGCATGAGGATCTTGATGAAATCATTAATGATTTCACCACCATATTTCTTGGCCTTCTCTATATTTTCCTTATTCTCTTAGAATTTATCTAGTAGAGGGGTAAACTCATTCAATTGTGCCACTTGCTTCTCGAATACTTCTATTACTGGAGGAATCTTAAAATTTTATTCCATGTATTTAAAGTTTTTGACAAGATCATATTTGCTATAAACATTGGCAAAATAATTATCAAATTTCTCTCTAATTTAAATCTGAACAGAAGAGGCTTCATTTGTGCACTGCCTCACCATATTGTAAACAAGATATGTATTTATATATACCTTCACAAGAGTATATTTGTCTAAATCACTTTGAAGATTCTTGAGTTCTTCTCTCATCACAGCCTTAAGAGACTCTAAATCAGCAACAGTGGATCTCCCACCTCTATAACTAGATGAACCAGTGATCATCTTTGCAAGTTCCTCTATCAATTTCTTAAAATCTACACTTATTAGACGTGTCACTAAGTTCCTCTGAACATCCATCACACCACTAAAATAGGTCTTGAAATCAGTGGTTATAGAATTTAACTCATTTCTCATCTTCCATACTTCTTATCTCAGCAAAGTATTATGTCTAATGATGGATTTGACTATGGTATTGAGATTAGGTTGAATATTTGGGATCACCATCCTTTCAATTTTTGCAGCATCAGCATTTGAGATACTCATGGAGGTAGAGGCTTCAATTCTGGTTCCAACCGAGGCCATCACTGAACCACATATATTAGTTTTGAATATATCTAAATTATCCTTAGTGACATAGTCACTAGGCTCTGGCTGTGCTACAGGCTCAAATGCATGAGGTGAAATGGGTTCAGCTTCAACTAGGGATTGTGGAGTAGGAGGAGGAGGAGGTACCCTCTATTAATTAGAATCATAATCCAACCCAAAAAGAATGATTCCTAGATTTTAGTTCCATTCACCAGTACATGTGTATTCTCTGGTCACTACTATGCCAATCCTGACTCTTCTTCCCTGAGGCACATGTACAATTTTAGCTTCATCTTCTTCTTAATCTTGATCTCTGGCCAAAACAATATTTCTAGTCACCATTATCAGTTGAAATTTATTTTCTTCATGTACTCCAACCACTTCAGCTTCTCCAGGAACTTCCTCCATCTGAGGCATCTGTGAAACATGATCTTCAGCCACTTCCTCATAGCCACCAACCATAATTTCATTCATATCCTGAATGATTTATTGATTTTAAACTTCAATATAGTTAGGTCTATCTTCATTACCAGTACCTCCATGATCAACAACCTCCTATTCAATAGGATCGACACTACCTTATCCATCAACTCTATCAATAACTCCTTGTAGATATTCCTCAGTGGATTTATCAACTACTTGTTGACCCACTTTAAAATAATCACTAACATGCCCATCATTAACCTCATCATAATCATCATCATCATTAGACTCCTCATCAGACTTACTTACATAGCCTTTCACACCAGTTACTTCTATCTCATCCTCATCCTACACACCTAATAGAGGTTCCCTTTAGGGAAATCTAATGGTATACTTGTAGGTCAATAAGACATGACTTTTGGACTTTCAACAATATTAGGATCACTCCTGTCCTCAATTGGGGAACCTTCTTCCCTTAGAAACTCAGACTTAGCTTCTTCATCTGAATAGACAACATCCTCTCCTGGTTTTAGGCCTAGATAAACTTGATCCTTTGGTTTAGTAGTATGGTCAATCAGATTGTAATCTTCATATAGTCTTTCCTCATCGCCTACTCATCATTTCTTCAATGGGTTCCAAAAAATCTTCGTTCTCTTGAAAATATCTTTCTAAACGAAGAAACCACTATTAGAACGCATCATTGTAACTCTTTTTTCCAAACAACCCAACTTTTTATCATTACAGAGATCATCCTAGGATAGTACAAATATGTTTCTTTCTTGGAGGATTTTATCATATTAGATATATATACCATTAGGTACCTACACAGATTCACCTTTATCCCATTTTTAATAGGTAAATCAGGAATACATCCTGATACTTCACAGTAGATAAATGTCCCTTACTTGGGTAGATTTGATGATAAATAAACTTTAATGGTAATCTTACCTCTCCATCCAACTCACTGGAAGTAGTTCTCCTAGATTCTTCACTTCCAGGAAAACCATTTAGAGCAACCTCAAATGAAACCAAATCAAAGGAATGAGGAATTTTACCGTAATAATCATTATAGACACCTTTATGAGGCATTTCAAGGAATTCAGACCATTCCTTTAGTGAAAAATTTATCTCTTTTCCCTTCACTATAGACTTCATTCATTCTTATTAAACTCCATAAAGGGATATATTCACTTTTAGATAAAAATCATACATAAGATGGGGATAAAACTAACTATCATTGTTCACAAACCAGCTTATCCGATATTTATATTCTAGAACCCTAATAAAAGTGACATTATTGACAAAAGATATTATGCAACTACTTCTTTCTCAGCCGTAACAACTTGAATTCCAAAAACTAGCTTTGAAGTACCACTAGACTCATCCTTTTGATTCTTAGTTGATAGAGATTCACTCATCTCACCCATCACATTCTTCGTCCTTTCCATTTTGAGGGTTCATATTCGAGGGGAGTCGAAAGGTTCTGAGTAGAGAAGTAGAGTGTTGAAGAGAAGAAGGTTCAAAGGCAGAGGGGATGGTGAAAGGTCGAAGTGGATTGAATTCATTTTATCATTTAGGAATTTTAAATGCTAAAAACATTAAATTGATAAATGGTAACTGGAAAATAAAAAATGTGTCATTTTACTTATAACAGACTTAATTACAAGAGGGTACTTAAAAGAATTGGTTCCACACAACCAGTGTTACGTAATTAGTGCGAAGTGATTGGTTTCACATATCGGTTTCAAAGATTGGTTTGGCCGGATCAGTTACACCTGATATGTTACATAGATTAGTTTTATAGATCAGTTTCACAGATCGGTTTCACCAGATCGGTTTCAAAGATCAGGTAGATCTATACTAGTAACATAGACAAACAGATATTTCCAAAGGCAAAAGAGGTTGGATAGGACTTTAGAGATTTATCATTCCAAGTTCATGTTTTTTAGATTTCATTCTATCAGAGTTTAAGGGTTTAGTGAATATGTCTGCAAGTTTATTCTTAGTACCGATAAACTGAAGAGTTATATCAACTTTTTTGATAGAGATCTATCAAAAAGTGATGCCATACATCAATATTTTTTTTCTAGAATTAGAAATTGAATGTTTATAAATGTTAACAACACTTTTATTGTCACAACTTATGGAGGGATATGTCTGAAATGAAATCCATAGTTTAATAAGGTGTGTTTCATCCACAAATTTTGCACACAATAACTACTAGAAACAATGTACTCTGCTTTAGCAGTTGATAATGAAACTAAATTTTTCTTTTTACTACACAATGATATTAGAGAATTTCCCAAAAAATGACATGTTCCAGAGGTACTCTTTATATCTAACTTACATCTACCAAAGTCATCACCTGAATGAATAACTAAATCAACAATTTTTCATCTAGGACAAAACAATCATAAATTAGTTGTATACTTGAGGTATTTTAAAACTCTTTTAACATAATTTAAATGTGATTATTTTGGGTTTTCTTCAAATCTTTCACACATACACACAATAAATATAATATCTAGCCTACAAGAATTTAAGTACAGGAAGCTTCCAATCATTCCTCTGTAAGCAGTTTGATCAACAGATTTCCCATTTTCATCAAGATCTTACTTACATATAGAACTCATAGGGGTTTCACTACTCTTAATCGTATCGAATCCATATATTTTAAAAAGATATTTAGTATAATTACTTTTATTTATAATAATAACTTCTTTATTTGGAAATATTTGAAATCCAAGAAAATATTTATGTTCACCCATCAAACTAATTTCAAATTCACCTTGAATCATTTTTGAGAAATCATTACATGAAGAATTTTTAGAAGATCCAAAGATAATATAATCTACATATATTTGAGCTATTAAATCATCTTTTGAAATTATTTTTATAAACAAAGTAGGATCTACAAATCCTTTTGTAAAATCTTTAGAAATAAGAATGATACTTAACCTTTCATACCAAGCTCTTGGAGCTTGTTTCAAAATATATAAAGCATTAGATAATTTGAACACTGGATTTGGAAAAAGTGGATTTTTAAAACTTGGGGGTTGTTCATCAAAAATATCCTCAATTATATAACCATTTTAGCATGCACTTTTTACATCCATTCGGTAATGTTTAAAATCCAAGTGTGGTGGATAGTCAAGTAAGATTCAAATTGATTCAAGCCTAGCTACTAGTGAAAAGGGCTGATCATAATCAATTCATTATTCTTGATTATATCACTGTGAAACCAACCTAGATTTGTTTCTAACTATATTTTCAGCTTCGTCCACTTTATTTCTAGATACCCCTTTGGTTCATATGGTCAAAGTATCCTTTGGTCTATCTACAAGTTTCCATACTTATTTTCTTTTAAACTGGTTAAGTTCTTCTTTCATAGCCAATACTCAAAATTCATCATTGATTTCATCATTGATATTTTTAGGTTCATGTTGTGACAAGAATTCATGATGTTCAACTTGTTTTTCTTAAGAACCTCTAGTTTGTGTTCCTGTATCAAAATCTTCAACAACAACATCTAAGGGATGGTTTTTAAGGATTCTAGTTAGTCTAGTAAAGGTAGGACTGGTTATTTTGGGTTCATCATTAGGTTCTAGTTCATTGTTTCTAGAATCATCATAATTTCCAGAACTAGAGGTTTTGACAGATTCCTTCAAAGGATGATTTGAGGTTTTATCATTAATGTCCATATTGGACATATCCTCTTCAATATTCTTTAGTGAGGTCTTAGGATCATGTGTATCTGTTTCATCAAAAATGAAATGTGCAGATTCCTCTACACATTTGGTTTTATTATTAAAAACTCTATAGGATTTTCTTGATATAGAACGTCCATGAAATATTCTTTTATCACTTTTGGAGAACAATTTATCTAAATTTTCTTTAGTGTTCAGAATATAAAATTTACATCCAAACAATTTAAAATAACTAACTCCAGGTTTCCTATTATTCCATAACTCATAAAGAGTTTTCATAAGGATGGGTCTGAGTAAGACTATATTTATTATTTAACAAGCTGTACTAACATCTTCGGCCCAGAAATAAATTGGTAGGTCACATTAATTATTCATAGTTTGGGAAATTTCTTGTAGGTTTCTATTTATTCTTTCTACTACACCATTTTGATGAGATTTCCTAGGGTAAGAGAAGTTGTAATTATAGCCATTTTGTGAAAAAAAGATTCAAAATCTTGATTTTCAAACTCACGTCCATGACCACTCCTTAAGTATTTAATCTTAAGTCTACTAAGATTTTCTACAGTCTAACCATACTTGGTAAATTGAGAACAAGCATCATTTTTTTAGGTACGAAAAAGGTCCAGGTATACCTAGAGAAATCATATATAAGAACATAAAAATAGTGCTTCCCATTAGGACATGAAAATCTAGATGGTCCAAAGAAATCCATGTGAACCAACTCAAGAGGTTGGGAAGTAGTCACTTCATTATTTGGTTAGAAAGAGATTTTATGTTTGTTTCCTTTTTTTCAAGGATTGCAAACCTAATTGTCTGGAAACTCTAATATGGGTAGGTATTTAACTAAAACATTTATAGTTAACTTCTTAATAGAGTGTATGTCACAATATCTTAGTCATCTATTCTATTTCCAAGACACTTTGTGAAAGGAACTTAGAAAGGAAACATTCTGTGAGGCCAAAGTGTTTAAATTTATAGCATATATAATTTCATTTATAAGGGTAGTAAATACTGAGTTATTATTGGCATAAAAAATGGCACGAATAATTTTTTATTTTTACATTAAATCCATAATCACACAATTGAGATATGCTAAGGAGGTTATACTTTAGTCCATCAACATAATGTACTTTGGAAATTGATATAATGTTAGGGTTACCAATCTGGCCTAGGCCGATGATTTTTTCTTTACAATTTTCACCAAATTTTACATGTACTCCATCAATTTTTATAATACTTTTGAAGCTTAAATATTACCCTGTCACGTGTCTTTAACACCAACTTTCCAAGTTCCATAGATTTCTACAAGATCTATTTATGCAGTTTACTTACAAAATAGTTCATCGAAGAAATGATTTTGGTACCCATATTTGTATGGGTCCACATACATTAGTGATAAAATATTTAAGAATTCACAATTGTCTAATGGGATTCCTATATGTAGAATATAGTGTTTTGGAAAAATAAACACTATTTAGTCTAGAAGAACTGTATATAACAAAAGAATTTTAGAATTGGAACTTTTAGTAAAATTATAGTTTTTGAAGAATGAAGTAGATTTTCAAGATTTGGTTCTAAAATGTGTTTTGGATAAATTCCTTTGACCTAGTTTATATCCTATCCCAGAAGTATACTTATGAGCTATTAGTTTACCCTGGTGTTTGGTAAGGGTATTTTTCCCATTGGTAAAATTTTCACAGCCCTTATTAAATTTCTTATTAGACATTTTTAACTCATTGTTTTTCTTGAGTAGTTGATCGTTTTTCTCTTTTTCTGTTGTAAGTTCAGATGTGACTATTAAAGTAAGATCATGTTGTTTATTTAATGATTTATACATATCCTTTAACTCATTTCATGTTTCTTCTAGAATGTTGCAATATTCAATTAATTCATCATTTTTCATGTTCTTAGACTCACTTTCATGTTCATAATAATAAGAATTATGTGTAGGAGAGTCTAAGGTTACCTTAGTTGTGTTTTTCATAAAAAAAATGTTAGCCATATTATCTTTCTCATAATGAGAAGAAGAAGATTCACTGGAGTTGTCCTCAGAGGCACTCCGAGTGTCCTTCATTATTTTATTATACTTTCTATCCTAATTCTCAAAATTATATTTATATTTCAACTTTGTCCAGTCATACTTAACATGTAATTTCCTTTTACATTCGTAGAAAATTATGTCTTCTAATTTATCAATTCTCTTCCAATCCTTTTTCCAATTTCCCTTGCTATCATACTTCCCTATGTAGTTGGGATTTCTGAAAAAAAAATTTCTTATAAAATTTCATGAATATTTTAGCTAGATGAGCCATTTATTCATCAATATGTGAAGATGATTCTTCACTACTTAATATTTCAATAGCATCATGAACCTTTTATTTTTCTTTAGTTTTAGAGGAAATTGACATGAAACCTAGAGACTTTCTTTTTGGTTTATCCTCTTCTTGATTTACCTTCAATTCCTATTCATAAATAATTAATTTTCCAATTAATTCATTCACTATATTCTTATCAATATCACATAATTATATAATTGACATAGATTTACCTCTCTACATCTCTAGTAAGCATCGTAGAATCCTCATAATATTCTCTTTGGATGTAACTTCTCTTCCTAAAGATATCATGGTATTCAAAATTTCATTGAACCTGAGATACATATCAGAAATTTAGTCATCTGGATTCATTAGAAAATTATCATATCTAATGGTATAAGTATTTAATCTAATTTCCTTAACTTTATATATCCCCTCGTGAAAAAGAGACAAAGTGTCCCAAATCTCATGTGCAGTTTTACAAGAAGAAATACGATTAAACTCTTTATCTCCTAGTGTACAATATAGAACATTAATTTCATTACAGTTATTGTTATAGGTAGTATATATAGGTTCATCCCATGTGGTTCTATAAGATTTAGGAATTGCATATTTACTTTCATTAGAAGTCCAGATTTCAAATCCCACGCTTTCTAGATGTATTTTCAGTTTAAGCTTCCACTAAGAATAGTTGGTTCCATTAATGAAAGGTGGTCTATTATTAGAATCCACTTATAATATTTTAAACATGATATAAAAGGATAAATGATTTAAAAGAGATAAAAATTTAAAAATAACTAAAATTTTAAGCTCTTTGAAAAACAACTACAATCACAGTTGAAAATCTTTGAAAACTAATTTTTTTAAATTCTTTTGATACCAAATGTTGGTCAAAGTAGATTATTAAATGGGGGGGGGGTGAATTGGGTATCTATAAAACTTTCTATTAAAATTTTTTCTTTAAAAAATATACCCCAATTAAAGTATAATCAAAGTCAGTTTTTAGTGAATTTAAAAATTCCCCAATGTTCAATTAATTTATCAAAAGATTGATTAGTTATCAGCTATACTAATCTGAGGATTGGTATAACTTTCTAAACTAATATATTAGTTCCAAATAGATATAAACACTTTTTAAACTAACTATCAGAGTTGAATTCAGTTTTTTGTAAAATGTAATAAACACAAATTAAAATTGAATAGAAAATGCACCACAGATAAATAAGAGGTTTAGTATCAAGATGATACTTAGTCTTTTCCACTTTATGTTCACCTACCACCAAACAAATTATATTAATAAACCTATCAATCAACACCCTGGATCAGGGTTCACAATAGAATACAAGGATATCCAGGTCACACTTGAACTCTATCACAGTTCTACATGGGATAAAATTGTAAAATAGAGAGTGAGTGTGAGGATATTGAGTATCCTCCAGTTATGCATAGGAGACCGTGTGTGTGTAATAGACAAATACACACACTTCTCAAAAATTTAAACACAAGAACACAAGAGAGTTGTAAATGAAGAATAGAGTTTAGAAATCTTTGTGTGTTATGTAGTGAAAACCTAGACTATATTGAAGTAGTGTCAAAGATATTTGAGTCCACTTCTTGAAGTTGGCTTCCGAATAGAGTATTGTATCCCCTATACTCTAGCTTCCAGGTGCGAAAAGTTCAGCTCTTAAATATTAGGATGTTTATAGAAATTCAATATGTTCTTTCTTGTCTTATTGATCTCCTTATATACTCTAGATTCTAGTTCTTGAGATTTTTAAGGCATCTTAGAGAGTTGTAGGAGATTGCAGTTCTTCTTCTATTTTCACTTTTCAGTACATTCGCCCTATCTATCTCTCTCAAACTGCAAGGTTTATCTTGTAATCATCTTATACTTCAAGTTTTAGCAAACATGAAGATCTATCCAAACACATGTACCTCATACTTTATATAGATAGTCATATAGAAAACATTAAATAATGTCATAAACATTAATTTTTCTAAATATGACCGTTAGATTTAAATTTGAATAAATAAATTTAAAGACAGTTTTTTGTGACTATCAGTTTATCATAATTATCAATGATTCATTGTATCGGTCTATCATCATTGGCCTGTCAGCATCGGTGACTCAGAATCAGTATATCATAATTGATGACTCCAAGTATCGGTGAGTCCTTTCCATCAGCATCATTGACTTGGTGTATTGGTGAGTCTTTTGTTCTATTGGTTTTTCCAGCATCGGTGAGTCGACATCAATTGCTCATTTCGGTGACTCATCCATCAGTGACTCGTCCATTAGTGAGTCATTCATTAGTGACTTGTACATTAGTGACTTTTCCATCTGTGACTTGTTCATCTGTGACTTGTTTATTAGTGACTCGTTCATCAGTGACTCATTCATCAGTTACTCATTCTGAACTATCGGTGCTAGGGACTCTCTATAAAATGTTTTCCTTACACAGAACACTACCATATTAAGTTACATCCATAAATACATGTAAATATACACTTGTAAACATATTGAATCATAAATATTCGTAGTTTATTGACTCATTGAAATGTATTGTACTGTATGACATAATTTAGTTACTTAAAGATATTAAATGAAATAATAAAAATTGTATATTGACATGATTTATGATTATGAAAACCACTATATCATAGAGTGTCCAACAAACAAATTTGTGGGATTATAGAAATTTAATTATATAATAAAATGAATCAAAATAGAAATGTCGTCATTCCTCTACACCTAAGAATTACACACCTCGTCAATAATCAAATTTCCAAATCAAAATATTGAAAAAAATAAATGGTAAGGTAATTTCATGGATCATTTGAAACATATAATTCCATCTTTCTTTATCAATGAAAAAAGTTTAATTTAATTTTAATCTAACATTTAAATTCCTTCATCCCTATAAATACATTTATGTCCCAATAACAACTTACCTGACATATAATTTTATGCCACTCTTCTATAATTAAAAATTAAATATTGTGCTATGATAATACTTGTAAAATGAATGTATCGTAAAAGGCATGTGAAAATTATCATCTCTCTATACATTGAGACTTAAAAAAATTTAATCCAGTGGAATTTTTCTAGGTGATTTTAATGGTAAAGGTTTGGTAAATAAAATATTTAAAAATTTAAAAGGTTAAAAATATGAGGATAAGCTCTCAAGTAAAATGTATTGAAATTAATTTGAATTAATATAAATTTTATAACTCAATTATCCTTACCAATTTACAATACACACCCTTTTGTGACATGTATTATGATTCAAATGTTTAATACAATGAATGATTTCATCATAATTTTCCATTTTTTAAATTTTTGTTTCTTTTGTTTCTTTTCATATAGTATGAGATGAAAATAATATACAATCAATAAATGATAATTTATTCCCTAAATTGTTTATAGGGGCACGAGTGACAAATGTAATCACATTGAAAAATTCAATATCATCTCCATTTTTTCTATTTTTTTATTTATTTGGTGAAAAAGGATAAAAAAATAAATAAAAAATAAATAAGGTATCATCACAAATTATTACTCTATCAAATGAAAACAAATTGATGGAATACACCTCACATAACCAAATAATAGAGCTATATCCAATGTAATTCACAATAATGACCTTCAACCACACTTAAACATTAAATATCAATGCAAAAATATTAAAAGTAGTGGTGGGAACAGAAGAATGAAACTTATAATTTCTCTTTAACATATAATTAAATTCATTAATTATAAATGTTAAGAAAATTTCAATGTAATGGTTTATAAATACTTAAAAATATATTTAAAAAAACGACTCAATTATTTCAAAATCATTTCATGAACTAAATATATTTAAAATAGTCAAATTGAAAGTTTATATTCTGACAAAACAACCATATTCCTCTCAATAAAGTTTGTGGATTAGAAGAAATATGTTAAAATGGTTCAGAATACCTCACAATATTTGAAAAATATTTTGAGATACATTTACATGGGTGTGGATTTTAACAAAATTTCAAATGAATAAAAATTTTAGAAAATAAAATTCTAGGAAAATGAATCCACATAAATAAAAATTTATAATTAATTTCTCCAAAAATCAAGGAAGAACTCAAAAAATTATATTATTGTTGAAAAATAATATAAATTTTCCTTAAATATATTGGATCCAAAAAATGATAAATGAAAAATAAATACAAGAAGAAAATCTAGAGGATGTTAGCACTGGACCCGCACCTAAATTTCATCTCCCTTCATTTAAGTTCAACAAAATAAAATGATAAGGGAAGAAAAACCAAAGAGAAAAAAGATACAAACTGACATTATTCGTAAGTAGAAACCTTGAGTTATGCTCTTAAATTATACCTATTTAGACCTATGAAAGAAACAAAATGAATATCAATAAAAATAAATAAAACTATAGGGTAATGGAAAAGTGGATATAACTTGGTTTGATCCCCCATGTGGGTGTCATGTTTTTACTTCCCCTAGTCAAGTAGTCATAACTGGTCTACAACCCCGTGAAATTTTACAATATATTTTCTATTTTTTTTATTATGTCTAATATCTTGTGATGCATAAAACCATAAACTTATGTGAAATATTCTTATACATTATAAAATAAAGCACATTATATGGTATTTAAATGAAATATAAATATTCAAAAAATATAATTTTTCTTTAAAATGTTATTTTTCATAAAGAATTGTTTTGAAATATTTTATTTATGAGAATAATTTTATCTATATATACTTTCTTATAATTTTTTAAATTATTAATATTTTGAAAATTATTTTTTACAGAGGAATAAAAATAATTCACTATATATTGTTTAGAAAATATAATAAAATCATTTGAAGGAAAAAAGAAATAATTTTTTGAAAAAATAATTTTATGCATGAAATGTTTTTTAAGTTAGTTAATTAAATTAATCAATTTGGATTAATGATTTTAATGTATTTTGAAAATAATTTAATCCATCATATTTATTAACATTAAGTTGTTTTTATATAAGTAATGAGAATGAAATAATTTTTATTATTAAAAATAAATTTCCTTTTCAAAATGGGTATTATGTATTTTATATTTAGAATTTGAATAATTAATATTATTTAATAAGGTCAACTTATATTTTTATCAAAATGAATAGTTTCCATGGATAACATTTGATAAATCTGTAATGGGTAAAACTAGCTAAACAAGGTTAAAATTATATGATATCGATTCAGCATCTCTCAAACATTTTTTTTAATCTCATGGGATGTGCTTATTCTATCCATTATCATCATAAATTCTAAAATATGGTACCTTGGTGCCACAATCCTTTAGTTGAACACTTTTTACTATTTGAAGTAAAGGATAATTACTAAATATCACTCCCCACACTTATTATATTTTTAATGATACACATATAGTTAAAAATGATATATGAATGGATCTAGATGCTTAATTTGATGAAGAATAATCTATATTAATTATCTTAATTTATATAAAATTTTTAGTGGCTATATAATTTCATATAATGATTACACAATGTTGATGAAATGATTAAAAACTCAGAAGACAAATCCACAAAAAACATTAAAAGTAATAAGATTTGGATGAATTATAGTGTTTTGTAAATTTAATGCATGATTATAAAGGATTAGTTATAGTGGTTGTATTTAGCATTGAATTAAAATATTATCTTGATTCCCTTATGTTCAGATTTTGTGAATAGTCTTTAAAATAATAATTAAATGACATGTATTGTTTAATTTTTTTTACATTATTATAATATTAAAAAAAATACTTTTTTAGCTCAAGTGGATGAGAAATTTTTGATGATATCATGAATGCTTTATGTATTTTACACTTTAAATTTTTAAAAATTACTTTCAATATTCTTTTAGACTGAAAAAATCATTACCATAGTTAAGATTAAAAATGTTCACAAGGGGTTTAAACTAAGAGAAAAATCTCAAAATTAAAATTAATTATTACTAAATATTATTTGTTGAATTTATTTCAACCATAGCCAATATATCATCAAATGTATATAACATTGGAGTGATTTTACTATTGTTAGTGGGTTCCCTAGACCCAAATTTTTAATGTACATTTATTTCCATTACATGTATATAGTTTTATATAGATATATACATGTGTTTATCATACGATCACATTAAAATTTCTGCTAAATGTAAAATTTTTATAATAAAATATGTATGATCCTATCCATTATGTAGTTTTCTATTACATGTTTATAGATACCCTTTTGTTTAAATTTGTGTACTTTTTTTGGGTTGTACCTTGGGGTGCGTTTGGGTGGATTTTTGAGAAAAATAGAGGAAAAGGGGGTTGTGCATAGTTTGAACATTGTTAGGGAAAACCATTTACCCTAGACCAAGAAACCATGAAAACTTGGACAATGGAGAAAGGAATGATTGGCAGACAATTTTTTCAATTGTGAACCCCAAATATAACTGGCGTATGCTTTTCTTACTTTTTGGGAAACCTGTGTGCCTCTTCCTAGGAAACCATGAATGATATTTAATGTTTCCCGAAATTTATGTTAAAAAACCCCCGAACCCCCAAGACTGACCTATTTTGACCAAACTTGACCCTCAGAGGGGTTTCATGATTTTAGAGCTCTCTAGATGATATCCAAGCCCTCCTGACCTCTGTTATTTTCAATTTATATCCCGGATCTAAGATCATTACCTCTACCGGTATGTGAATCCTATCCCAGTTCTTCTCTTGTTATTCTCCAATTCATTTCACCTTATTCCAAGGATGTAATTCTCTTTTATGATATATCTAAATCTATTTTAGTGAGATCTAGATCTATGATTCTAGATCTACATCTTGATTTTATTGATCTTGACTCGGTTAATCTTGATTTATGGTTTTAGATATAAAATTATATACAATTAATTATGATACCAAATTTTTTGGAAATTTTCATCGGGTGATCATTCATCAAAAAATTGTGGTATTTGGTTTATTATTTAATTCCCCAAAACATGATATTAATTATGTGTGTATTATTGTATAAATTTCTAGGGTTATTTTTCAATTGGAAGTCATAAATTAAAGTAGCTAATGTGGTCAATTAATTACATGAATAAATTTGGGTTTTGATTTAATAATAAAATAGTGAAATCTAGATAATTAATTTATGAATTAATTATCAAATAAATTATTATTTGAATTCATGAGAATTAATTTTGGAATTTATTATAGAAATTTTGTGTTATAAATGGGTAATATTTAATTGGTAAATTAATTTTTTGATTTTGTGATTATTAATGAACAATTAATGGTGGGATTAACTAATTAATATTATATTGTTAATTAATGGATGAATTAATTAATATATATGATGTGATTAATTTATATTTGCGTTAATTAATGGAATTGGATTGATTAATTAATTGTAGAATTAATTAATAAAAATTGGTGTGATTAATTAATTGATGAATTAATTAATGGATTGATTTGTGAAATGTTATTTGGTTATGATTATATTGGCATGTATGAAAAATATTATATAACCAATTTGTGAGCAATGATTCATTGACAAGGACCGTGCGTGCTTATTATGAAGGACTGTGAGATCATATGGTAAAGAACCGTAAGATTGTGTGGTAAAGGGCTATGAGAGAATATTGAAGGGGAGACTATGAGAGATTCCATAGCGAATTTCCAGGGGATACCATGAGTGTTATTAGTGTTGGGCTAAGGTAAAGACCATGAGAGATTCCCTTTTTTCCTAGTAAATAATTATACTTTGTTAAGTCTCACTTACATAGACCATGAGGATAAATCCCTATGTGAACTTTACTCATTCAAAAATAGATTTCATATTTACGTACATTATCATATGTAAATTGTGTTAATTAAGGGTAACATGGAAATTTAGATATATGATATCCCTTGGGGATATTTCAGACACTATCATGATGATCCAAATGAGGTATTGAGGTTCAGGTGTCCACAAAAACCCGAAGTTTATATAGTTAAGTAATGATTAACTATATATTTTGATAACTGTCAAATAATGAATTTTAGTTATTTCTTTATACAACTGCATACACTATATACTGACTTGAGGGCCTACTCAACTGTACTCACACCCTACTCTAGATTCCCGATCGGTACTCGAATATACTTTATTGTTGCAGGATATTCCAAGGGTAAGGGACCGAGTTTAGATTGCTGATTTGGGGATGAATCTTGGAGGAGGGATCCAGATGTGGTTCGACAGCCACTTGGGAGTCATATGTGTCTTTATTTTTCAGTTTTCATTTAGACACTAGACCCATACTTAGCATGTCATGTTTTCAGTTTTAGTTGGATATTTTATTTCCTTCTTTGATTTTCTTTAGATATTGTTATTCTTAATAATTATATATTCTTCTACTATTGTTTATTATTTCTTCTGGTGTTTAATCTAAACATATATTATATAGTATCGTCATGATTGTCTTATCAGATCCTCACTACTATTCATCAGTCTCTAGAATATGGGGAGGCACCCTAGAGGTCATGTTGTGGTCTGGCTCGGGGCACCAGTGTGTGACATCCATGCCAGGAAATTACAAAGTGGTATCATAAGAGGTTTTCATTTAATTTTATTTCATATTATTATCTTGGAAAGGTAATCATGAGACTACGAAAATTTAGGGCTTGGTTATGAGCTCATTCATTTGAGTTGAAAACCGATGTATAAGGTGAAACCCAATCACTCTTGGGGGGATTAGTATTATTGAAGCTTTTTTGGGTAATATGTTGGAATATATTCTTGTATCTAAAGGAAATCAGAATGAAAGGATTTTAATCTTTTCTAGCATAGGTTCCCTTCCTAATGATTGTTCTATAATTTTTTGAGAGGATTCCCTTATAATGAATCATTTTTGGCCTCCATATACATCCATATTGAGTTATTTTACGTTTCTATAATAAATTTTTATACTTTTCAGTCAGGTAAAATGGGTTTCAGGTAATTTGGTTGATCTTAAATAGTTTTTAATTATTGTAATATTAAAATGAAAAATACATCCTAATAAGAAATTTGACAATGGTAAAATGATGCAAAATGATAATAAATGGTTATCTTAATGAGAAACTTAACTTGAGAATGTATTTACCCCTATAAACTGGACCTAGGGGTAGGATTGTTAATGGTAGTAATATCACCTCAGTTTTGACCGCATTAAGGGATACGAGGAAAATATTTTTAATGACTTTTTCTAATTGTCAACTTATGTAAATGTTCGAAAGTTGTATTATAAATCATAATATGTGTGTTTGAAATTGTATATATAAGCATCCATGATGATGCTTGTTGAGATGATGATTAGATGACTTGGCTAGGAATGATCCTCTAGTGGTGGAACCTATGGAACCTATTGTGTTGGGTGATGAATAAGGGGAGAAGTTATGAAAAATCTTTTCTCCCTTTATAAAACATAAGGGAAGAGACCCATGGTGGGTCAATAATATCATTTATAACCTCACAAGGGGTTTTTCAGATGCAACAAACCCCAAATTTTATAAGAGAGGGTGGACCAAAGGGTATTATGTTCTGAGTTTAGTCAATTGAGATGATCCTTGAGAATTTGGAGACTTTGGTTGAAAATGGGAAAAGTTACATTATTTTATGGTATGAGGATCAAAAAACTACTTTTTGGAAATTCAGGTGTGGATTAGACAAGTTGATTGAATGTTATGGAAGTATTTCTTGGAGGGGTTCTTAGATACCTTCAATCTAGAGACGTTAAGGTAGGACAGAGCAGCTGAGTTCATGTGGTTAATATAGGGGATCATGTTCATGATTGACATTGTTTGATGCTTTGTAGACTTAAAATGTATTTCTCCAACATTGGATGGACATTATACAGCTATGGAGATGCATTTCTATGATGTACTGAAGTGAGATATTATGTCCCAAGTTAACCTCTTTATGTTAAATATGTTTTTTGAGGTGGCGGATCTGGCTCTCATGGATAAGGGGAAACTGAATGAGGAATCCAGTGTAGGAATGGTGTTTCAAGATGGACAATCTAGAAATATGGATTCTAAGAGAAGGAAGCATCACTACTAAAACTTTAACCAAATTAGTGAAATTAATGGTGGAAAGGGGGAATATCTATTACCCAAGACCTTTATCAATTGATTTTCCACTAGTGTGGTAGGTTGGGACACTTCAAGAAACATATTTCCCAACCACCAGTGGAGTACTGAGCATGCATAAGGATGAGACATCTATAAAGGTTCTTAAAGAACCCACAGAATATTGTTAGTAATGGAGGAGCTATACTGAATGAGGTTACATGAAAAATATTTTCTACACCATATCAGTCTAGAAACTCGAGTTCTACTGGATGAGATAGTAGAAGTAGAGGAATTGGTGCTTCTACAAAATATGAGCCTTATCAACAGAGTGATGCAACTCTGAAGAGTTGGACTACATTATAAATAAGAGGGGAAGTACAATTATATGTGGTTCAACCTACACTTATGGAAAGCGAGTCAGGCCAATCAACAGTGAGGGGTACTATTCTAGTAGCATCTATTTTATCAAGTTTCTTATTTGATACTGGTTCCTCTCTCTCCTTTATATATGAAAAAAAATCTTAATAGTTTAATCTTGGAAGTAGAGTTTATGGGCGGGACAATGACAATAGATACACCATTATGCATACGGTATAGAGACATCTATTTGTTCAGGGAATGTTCTCTTGACACCAGGGAGTATAATTTTCTCTTGG
Source organism: Viscum album (assembly GCA_963277665.1). Classification (NCBI taxonomy): domain Eukaryota; kingdom Viridiplantae; phylum Streptophyta; class Magnoliopsida; order Santalales; family Viscaceae; genus Viscum; species Viscum album. The sequence continues at coordinate 786,570,726 of OY728150.1, forward strand.
ATCTCTATAATCTGGATATGTTAGGATTCAACATAATTATGGGTATGGACTATCTAGTCATATATCGAGCCCACATTGATTGTTACCCTAGGATAGGGATGTTTATATCTCCTAAGGGTGACTAGTATATTCATTGGGGAGATTGAGATATCCAAGAAGGATAAGAAAGGTCAATCACTCAACAACTGGGAAAGCTCACAACCAAAATTGAGAGTCTTTTTCTGGATGAAATAGGTGTTAAACCTGATTTTATTTCACCATTAGTGGGACAATTTTATGATGTGTTTCTTGAATACTTCTTAGTGCTTCCACCCGAGAGAGATGTGGAATTTACCATTCAGCTCATGCAAATAGATGATATAATATCTATTCCACCATACAGAATAACCCCAAAAGAGAATCAAGAACTCAATACATAGCTGGAGGAGTTGTAGGATAAGGTATTTATTCATCCGAGTACATCTCCTTGGGGTTCACCTTTGTTTTTTTTTGCAAAAATGGTTGGTGGGATATTTATCTTATGCATTTATTACTGGAAGTAAATCCATATGATTGTGAAGAACTGGTATCCTCTTCTGTGTATTGATGATCTATTTGAGTAGTTTAGAGAAGCTTGTGTGTTCTTAAAGATCTAATTGAGGTTAGAGTACCATCAACTGAGATTTAATACTTATGATATACTGATGACTACTTTCAGAAGTAGATATGACCTATTTGGGGTTTTTAATGCCTTTTCGGTTAAAAGACACACCAGTAGTGAATATGTCCTCAAATAACATAATCTTCCACTCATACCCAGATTAGTTTTTTGTATTATTCATTGATTAAATCTTGGTGTACTCCAAGACTCATGAAGATCATTCAAAACTTCTTAACATTGTCCCGAGGACACCAAGAGAGCATCGGCTAGATGCTAAGCTTCATAATTTTCAGTTTTGGATCGATCAATTACACTTCTTGGGACACATAATCTAGAAGGAAGGTATGTCAGTGGGCCTAGAGAATGTCTAAGAAGTGTATTCTTGAGAGTATACTAAGAATATATTCGATATATGTAGCATTTTTGGGGTTAATAGGATATTATAGTAGATTCATTTAGGATATTTCCCATTTTGAAGAACCAAATTCAATCTTCACAAAAAGGGGATAAATTTTGATTGGAAAGAAGCATGTGAGAAGTCCTACTAAGAGTTAAACAAGTGTATGACATTGGCACCAATCTTGATCCATCCTGAGCCATGTGTGGAGTATATGGTGTATTGTGACTCTTCTAGGATTGGACTCAGAGTAGTGTTGCTGAAGGGAGATTGAGTTGTGGCATGTGAGTATTAGTAGTTGAGGCCACATGAATGGAACTAACCTATTCATGGCCTCGAGATAACAGATATGTCATATGCCTTAATGTGTTGATGACATTACCTATTGGGTGAGAAGTTTACAATTTAAACAATTCAAAAGAGCTTAATGTATATCATCTAGCAATGAGATTTGAATATTCAGTAGTGAAGATGGTTTGAGTATATTCAATCATTTGACATTAACCTATCATATATGCCTAGAATGGGGAATAGTGTTACTTATTCTTTGATCTAGATAACATAAACTTAGGAAGTTTAAGAATATAGTGCTTATTGGAAGATGATGACCTTACTAGAGAAGATGCATGTTGCGGTTCGGGAGAGTCAGCATAAGATTACTATGGTATTAGTTTCTTTGGATTCAGAACTTTTGAGACAGATCGTGGATAATAAATATAAAGATCCATAATATTTGAAATTGAAGGAAATCTATAAAGGTTTGGATTCACATTCATATTAGAGCATATATGAGGATGATATCTTCTATTTCAATAATCATGTTGTTGTTCTTACGAGAATGTGAGATGAACTCATGCAGGAATTTAATTCCTTGAAGGCGGAGGAACTTCCAAGTGTGAAAAAAATGTATTGTGACCTATAATGATTGTTTTGGTGGCTAGGAATAGAGATGTAGATAACAAGGTTTGTGACACGATGCTACATCTGTCAGCAAGTGAAGGAAGAGAATCAATGACCTTGAGGTTTACTATACCTATTTCCCATTAAATAATGGAAGTGGGATGGCATGACTATGAATTGTTTTGTGATTATTCCAAAGAAACTTATGAATAATGATTCTATATGGGTTTTTGTTGATCAATTGATGAAATTAGGGAATTAATTTTAGATATGGGAGACTTTCTTAGTAGAGAAGTTGGGATATTTATATGTTGAATAGAAAGTCCATCTTCGCGGGGTTCCATATACTATAGATTCATATTTTGATGCACTCTGTACTCAACGCTTACAGAGGGGCTTAGAGAAGGTGCTCAATACACATGTATTATTGAGTTCGTCTTTACACTTATAGATAAATGGGTAGTTAGAGCATACTTTTTAGGTGCCTGAGTATATGCTACTGGCAGTCATTCTTAACCTTAGTCGATCTTGGGAGAAGAACTTAGATATAGTGTAGTTTTCATAAAACAAAATTTATTAGGATATTATATAGTTGGCACCATATGGGGATATTTATGGTAGGCGATGTACATCACCTATATATTGGATGGAGGTAGGTGAGTCGTAATTTTTTGGACCGAGTCTCACATAGGAGACATTAGAGCAGGTAACGTTGATTCGAAAATGTATAGCTATGGATTAGAGTAGGTTTAAATTAGATGATGACAGAAAAATATGACCCCTATATTTTTCAGAGGTTTATCTTATATTTCTTCATTTGTTGTTTATATTAGGTCACTCCAGGATACAGAGATAGGACAAGGTGGAACCCCAGTTCACTGGACCTTTAAAGGTTGTAGAGAGAATCAGACTTGCGGAATACCGATTGGATCTTCCATATAAATAAAGTTATATGCATGATATTTTTTATGTATCACATATTTTCTAGTATCACCCTGACCCATATCATGTGATCAATGTGGATGATGTTGATCTTGAGGTTGAAACATTCTTTGAGGAGCATCTGATTCATGTGTTGGATCATAGTAAGAAAGTAATGTTGGGAAAGGCATTGTTAATAATTCATGTATTATGGAAACATTTACATGTGTAGGTGAATATGTGAGAAATGTATGTAGATATACGTGCTCATTGGCCTGATCGTTTTGTCTTGGAATCATAGATAGGATTGGAATTGTTGCTCAAGGATGAGCTTCTATAAGTTTGGGATATTGTAAGATCCCATAATTTTTGGAGTTGTCTCAGAATCATTTATAGGTACTATTTTTTAAAAATTTCAGAAATTTTAGTTTGGTTTGTACGTTGGTGTGTTTTTTGGTGAATTTTGAGAAAAATGGAAGAAAATTAGAATGTTCACTGTTGGCGCATGGTTAGGGAAAGCTATGTGACATGCTCTATGAAACCATAAAAATTTGGATAGTGGGGAAATGCATAGTTGGTGCACATTTTTTCAGACCATGTTCCCAAAAAGGATAATTTTTTTAACCAAAAAATAACTAGCACATGGTTAGAACATAGTTAGGGAATCTTGTGAACCTCTTCCATGGAAATCGTGCAAGATATTTAAAGTGGACCAAATTTGATTTAATGATTTTCTGAACCCTTGTGACTCACCTATTTCGACCCCCAATCAACCCTAGGAGGTCTTTTACAATTGTTTAGATCTTCCGATGAGTTACAAGCCCTCATTACCTCCATTCATCATGATTCAAATCCCATATTAAAGATATTTTTCTCTACAATTATGAGAATCCTATATCGGTTCTTCTCTCACTATTCTCTCCTTTTTTTCCACGTTCTTCTTATAATTTAATCATACTTTATGAAAGATTTAAATTTATTTTGGTGAGATCTAGATCTATTGTTATAGATCTATATCTAGATTATATTGTTCTTAACTCCTTTAATCTTGATTTAGGGTTTTAGATCCGGAACCAGATCTACATCTTTAAGCTGCACATTTTATTTGGAGATTTTCAACAGGAAATTGTTCTTCAATGAGTCGAGGTAGGTGGTCTATTATTTAATTCACAATTTCATGATATTTATTATGTATATGTAATTATAGAATTTTATAGGGTTGTTTACAAATTTTACATCATAAATTAATGTAGTTAGTGTGGTAAACAAATTACGTGAAAAAACATGGTTTTGATTGAATAATGGAATAATGGAATTGAGATAATTAATTTATGAATTAATTATAAAAGAAAGTATTGTTATCCTTCAGGATAATTAATTTCGGAATTAATTATCAAAATATATAGTTATGAATGGGTAATAATTAATTGGTAAATTAATTATTGGATGTTGATATTGTTAATAATTAATTAATGGTGGAATTAATTAATTAATTTTATTTGCTCATTTGGTTAATGAATTTATTAATAGATATGATGTTATTAATTGGTCTTTGGGTTAATTAATGGATTTAGGTTCATTAATTTGTTGTAGAATTAATTAATGCAATTTGGTGTGATTAATTAATTGATAAATTTAATTATGGATTGATTTATGAAATTTTTTTTGTTGCGAATACATTGGAATGTAGTATCACATAGGATAATCGGGGTGTGAGTGAGTTTTTATTAAGGAGTATCGTGAGAACCTATTATGAAGAACCATGACATCATGTGGTAAAGGACCATGATAGAATGTTGAGGGGGAGACTGTGGGAGCTTCTATAGTGATTTTACAAGGGATACCATGACTGTTATTAGATTTGGATCAAGTGAAAGATTGTGAGATATTCCCCTTTATCTAGTAAGAAATTATTCTTGGTTAAGTCTCACATAAAAGGACCTTGATGTTAGAGACCTAGGTGCACTTTACTCTTTCGAAATTTATTTTCATTTTTATATACTTTATCAGATATAAATTGTGATAATGAATGGTAACATGGACATTCAGATATATTATATCCCTTGGGGATAGTTTAGACTCCAACATGGTGACTAAAGTAAGTATTGAGGTTCATGTGTTCATGAGAACCTAGGTTTATGTAATTATGTAAATATTAATTGTATAATGAGATATCTATAAAATTATGCACTATAATTATTTCTTTATACAACTGCCTAAAATGTTTGTTGACATGATTTTTTAGACAGTATTGGTGGGGGCCTACTCAGTTGAATTTACACACTACTAGGGCTTCTTGATTTGTACATGAATACTATTTATTGATTCATGACAAGCGAAGGGAAAGGGACCTTGGTTAGATTCCTAATTTGGGGATAGAGCTTAAATGGGGGAACCGGACATGGTTTAAGACCCACTTGGGAGTCATTAGTGTCTTTATTTTTCTGTTTGTATTTACAAAGTTGACACGTACTTCTCATGTCATGTTTTCATTTTCAATTGGATTTTTTATTTCCTTATTTTATTTAGATATTAGTTTTATTAATGGATATATTTGTGTCTGTAAATTTTTACTATTTTTTTGTTTTTACTCTAATAAAAATGCTATAGTCTCCCCATGGTCAACTTATTTAACCCTCAGTGATAGTCGGCAGCCTCTGGCGTACATGGAGGTGAACTTGAAGTCATTTGGAGGTTTGATTCAGGGAACCGATGTGTGGAACCTAGGCTTGGATATTACAACTTCCTTAGCCTAAAAAATTCAATGTATATTATCATCATACTCTTAAAAATATCTAAAGGATATTACAACCATTACCCATACCAAAATGGAAATAGGAAAACCTTACCATGCATTTCATCATCACACAACCCAAATATATAAAGGGAACAATTATATTTATGGTGTAGTTGACCAACATACTAAGTTATCACACTATATTATAGTAATATAATATTTTTCACCTAATCATATTTCTTTGAAATACAGAAAGAAAGTGATAAGGTTTTATACAGTAACACATTAAATTATATCTGATCAGGATCAATGTTTTATGTTGTTATTATGTACAAGTCTTCAATAATAATTGAATACCAAGAAGAAATTTATCACAATATATTATCCTAGGAAATATGTTCTATGTGAGAGTAATTTTAAAACCCTTGAGGATAGATTGAGACCATGTGCTATGAATTTCAATTTCAGTTGGGATCAACACATTTCTCTATTTGAGTTTTCATAAAACATTAGAATTGACTCAAGTATTGAGACGAATCCTTATGAATACCTCTTTGGAAGTAAATTTATAACTCCAATGTGTTGGGATGAATATGGAGAAAAAATGCTATTTAGACATGATAATGTTGAGGAAATGACAGATAATGTTAGATCCATTCAGTATAATTTCAGGTAAAACCATAATTGAATGAAATGTTATGTTAAAAATCATTAGTGAGACCTGGAGTTCAAAGTTAGTGAAAAGTTATTTATTTGAATATATCCTTGGAATATGTTTATGATATTTTATTGTGAATATAATGATTATCCCCAAATATATTGGTCCCTTCTAAATTATTTACTATATCAAGATGGTTTCTTATGTCTTGGGACATCCAATAATGTGTTCCTTGTATCTCTTCTTATGAAGTACACACAAGATACTACACAGGTACTAAAATTATTTGTCATACCACTTAATAATGATCTATATTATAAGTAAAAACGAATAGATATTCTATATCAAGGATATAAAGATCCCAAAAACTGGACCACTCACCTGGTCAATGTTTTTTTGTGAATCCATAAATTTGAGGAAGCAATGTGGGAACCTGATGATGTGATGAGGCAGAATTATACTGAATTTTTTATATCTGAGTTATATAAAATTAAAGGATAAATTCATATATGGGGTAGAATGTAACAACATAAGATTTAATTATGTATTTATTTATGATTATATTCTATTTCATTTACAACTTGTTTTACAAGAATCCCCGAATTTAAACTGATGGTGATATAAAATACAAATATTATTATATATTGTTAAAAAAAAATCCTATCTAAAGGTTTAGTGGGTATGAATATGACTAAATAAATTATAATTTTTAAATATTTATAACTATTATTTTTTTTGGTTTTTTATAAATTAAAATAAATTTATTTGAAGGTAAAAAATTGGATATTATTCTAGAAAAAATACTTTTATACATAGAATATGTATTTATATTAATAATATAAATTAATAAAAATTTATGAATTATTTTATTATATTTGTAATAATATATTTAATAAAATATTTTAACTTTCACCTAATAGTTTTTACATGGAAATTAGTGAAGGTAAACACAATTTTATTCTTAAAATGCAGTTTATTAAGAATGGAATTGTTAGGTTTTATTCACTTCTTTTAAAATGAATTTATAAAAAATATATAAATTTATTCTTATAAGTTGGATTCTATATTTTCAATCATCATAATTAATACTATTTAATAATTTTGACTTAATTTTTTTAAAATATGAATTGTAACTGAGGTAAGAAATTCTTGTTTATAGTAAAAGTTTGAAGGTGTCAATAAGGGTTTAAACTGAAGAGATGAGGATTAAATAGACCAAAAAACTAGTCTACATCATATTGGACTAATATGATTCGGTTATATATCATACTATTTTATACCTTCTATTAATTGTTAGCCACTTTCCATTAGAGTTTCTTTTTTTATATTTTAATATTCTTCATAATTATAAGTTACCCACTCCCATCACTTAAAAAATGGAATCACCACTCCTCTATTCTCCACAAAATATGATCCCTTTATATCTACAAAAAAACTACCCAAATATGATATAAATTTTAAAAAAACTGTATTATATTTTCCACTCCAATTAAAAGACAAACCCAAGGGTCTATAATAAGATATTTAAATGAGGTTTTTCAAAGAAGAGGTATATGTTATACTCGACATTTTTAATTTTTTTTATTCTTATACTTCATTTAAATATATTGTATCAATCTAAAAATAGTGACTCTAGTACCATCAATAAATTCATATGTTATTACTATTATTATGGGGAAACCATTTTCCACTCCCTTTCAATCTAATGGGAAATGAAATTATTGCTCATTCGTATGCATACACTATCACCTCTAGGAAGCAATGTGACCCATTTTTCATCTCCAATTTACATAGACTGTAATAGGTATAGATTTAATGAATATATATGATATTTATGAAATAATAAGGACCCACTAAACATTTATCATTTTTTACCTATATTTTTTACATTCATCAAAATGTTGAAGCATCACTCATGCGTACATATGGACTACTATCTCTATAATGTTATGCAATTCGTTTTTCATCACAGTTTTATCTAAATGGTAATGAAAAAAGTATAAAATGAATAAATATTATACATATGTATTGGTTAATATTCTATATATTGTGAAACCCTTACCGAGGTTCTTGTAATGAAACCATTGAGCAAAAACTTGCATGGAAAATGAACCAGTTGTCTTCAGTATGTCCATTTTATGAAATAATTGATAATAAAATGATAACTGTAAATCATAATGAGATTATAAATAGTAATTTATGTATTAATATTCTTCTATAAAAGATTTATAATAAATAAAAATGTATTATACATTAGGTTTAATTCATTTTAGTCACGAAAAGACTTGAGGTATGGGACTTAATTTATAATCTCATTTATTTTTTGGGATTGTTTATGTCACATTTCCATTTAGTGAAATAATATTATTTTTATCCTTTAAAATGAATAAATTTTATTCTAATAAATTTAATTTTGTGTTTTTTATGTTTTTATTCCTTTATCCTATCTTTGGTAGATAAAAAAATTAAGAAAATGTTTTTATGAACATCTGACATTATTTTCTCTTTAGATGAGAAATTATTTATTCCAAATATATATTTTCACCAAAAAAATTTCTATATTTTTTTGAAATATATTTTAACGTGATATACTAATTTAACTTTTAAAAATATTTTACTTTTTTAAAAAAAATTAAAAAACTTATTGTTGTTTTCCAAATGAGGTAATTTTTACCGAACGTGTGAACAAAAATATTTGTTTTAATATATACCATACAAAAATATTTTTACTCCATTGATATTACACTTTTATTTGAATATTTATTTATAATTATCCATATTTTTCTTCAAGAAAAGTTTTATCCTTCTATTCTTGAAATATATTTATTTTAAATAAGTGATTTTAAAATTAAAAGGGTATATTACTAAATAAACGTTCATGTGATATTTTAAATGTATTTTTATATTAGAAATCATACATTAATGTTATTTATGATTAATTGTGTACATTATCTAAGGATATCATATATTATTATGACTATTAAATCCTAATGAAACCCATTTTCCTTTCCATGGGCTAATCTATGAAAAAATGAAAACGGTTTTGATGACCTTGTGGAATATATATATATATATATATGGTTATGATTATGTGATGGTTTATTTTATTATATCACTCTAATATATTATGTTATTTTATATAGATATATCATGATATTATTATGATAAGTGAGGATATAATTTTGAATAGGTATGTTTATATTTTAACATTTGGGTATGATTTCTTCTAGTTATGATCACAATGAGTGGACATGATTTTGAATGGATTTTTTCACATTTTTATGGGTAAGTATAATTACTTCTAGATATTCTAAGAATATCATGCATGGACAATATTATGAATATATATGTTTACAATATTATTGTTTCCTATTATTAATATTTCACATACCTTTGTTATGAATATTAAAGTGTAATTACTCCTTTGACTACCTTATTATTCATGTGATATCTTCAGCCGCGTTCAAAAAATATTGACATGTCTATTTGGATACAAGTCCTCAAGCTTTCCTCCCCATATTAAAGAAGATCTTTACTATAATTATGGGAGTATGGTGGTTTTTTTGTGAGGCTTTACCCCTTGTATCATATTAGAACATAAATTATAAATAAAGGCAACACATAACCATCCAGATCATATATAACATTAGTAAACAAGTAAATAATATCACATATAGGTGATGCCATAATGATAAAAAAATATGAGATAGGGAAGACATGGTATCAGGGAAAAATATATTCTATTATATAAAAAGGAAATATATAAATAAACAAATTATATCTAAGAGTTTCCAAATCACTAGATCAGTCCTCTACTCACTTGCATCCAACCCTAAAAGGGATAAATTTTCCCTAACATGATTCTTAACATTATTCTTAGGTACATTCATGAAATTTAATCGGTTACCAAGTGGAATCCCAAAAGGGTGGGGGTATAACTCTGTATACCATCACCAATAGGGTCTAATGAAAATTTAGTCAGTGAATATAAAATGTAATAGTGTTCAGGTGTAATAAATAAATTAAATGAATAACATATAAACCATCTTGGACTTGGGTTCCTCTTAGGATAACCAGCCAACCCAACCTACTTTGGTGTAACATTGATTTATCTAAGAATACGACCTTTTAAATTGATAAATAGAATAAATTATTGTAGAAAAGGATTCCTGGATATAAGAACTATAAGAAATCCATAAATTACCCTTAGTATTCATTATTCTAGGCGGTCTAGATGACACATGATTATTAACCTGTGACCTTGGTTATTGTGTTTGAGTGGAATCAAAGGGATAAAACCTTATAATTATACTCATAAAAGTTTCTAATTTATCCATGGAAAAATATCCTTACATAATCGGTTGGCACAATTGGAATCTAAGGGGCTGACCCAAGTCATTCATTTTCCAGAGACACTGATTCAATCTCAAGAGAGAATCATGAGCATTATAAATTTTCTAGAATGGTGTGTGAATATATGATGCCCGGACATGGAAGTCACTAAAGTAAAAAAGAAACTAAATCCTAGATGTGTATAAATATTCTCATTAACATTAATGAATTGGGTATCATCCTATGAGTTCATTCATATAATTCTCAAAAGATTATGAGGCTTTCATTGGGCATACCATACCATTAACATTTGATCAAGTTCTATAGTAGTACCCATAACAAGATTTTTAATTTAATCATAAATCTAGGTGTCAAATAAATTTAATAATTAAGGTAATTTAATTAATACATTCCACATATGAGTGAAACTCAAAACTCACTATGAGGGGTGGTTCATGTTGCATAATCATTGGGGTAATTCCAAAAGGCTAACCAAATAAACCCTAAAAGATATATTGGATTTAAGAAACATATGTTTTTGAATGTAATTTATTCAAACGCACCCCAAGGGGTGGTTTGAGTTGATGTCATCAACCAAAAATAGAGTTAAAGAATCTCATAGAATGTCTTGTTCATGGTTAAGATAGAAAATTAAAGGGATAATAATTTTAGGAGAAATTCAAGGAAGGTCATGTATGTGGAATAATGGTGTAATTTATAAACATTGAGACAAATTGGGGAAATAAATAAACCAACTGAATAATCCTCATAGAAGATTCATTATCTATTATTTGCATCATATTTGGGCTAGAATTGGAGAAACCAGAAAACTATAAAAAATCCTTGAAAATACATCATCAATAAAGGATTTGGAAGAAGATTTTTATACATAAATGGAAATAAAGAAACTAATATAGCGGTGTTCTATCATTTCCGAGAGTGTTCAAACATGACAAAAAATGATCAAAACGGAGAAATAATGTCAGAGATCCGCCCATAATCCAAATAGTGGAGAGGGAGGGCCAAGATCCTGCAATACACAAATTATAGAGGAGGAAAGAAGGATTTTTTTGAATTAACAAGTTCTAAAATAGTAAGATCCATCATTTTGAAAAATTATCATGATTTGGCCTCACTTTTGGCCATACTATATGACACCTGTGCATCTGTGTTGTCTAGGAGCACTATACAATGCACAGTTTAGGTTTATGGTTTGAAAAACCATTCACAAACTATACGAGGAGAAGAAGAAATAAGTTTTAGACCTTTTATATTTTTAGGGTCCCTTTACATGGTTTTTAACATTTCCACCTCTTATTTTAGGTTTTCATGATTGTTGTTAAGGATTTTACGAAATAGTTTCTAACCATGAACCCTATATTGTTTATTTAGAAACCTAATTTCTATACCTTTAACCTACCCAAAAAAATCCCAAAGACTCTATTACTCCCTTGGGAACACCCCTTAAGGTAAAAGTAAGGGAAAATTAGAAAATAAGGTTTTCATAACTAGATGATGAAATGGTATCTTATAACCTACCCTCCTTAGGAAAAATCATCCTTGAGTTACACCACTATGTTTAATTAAGCTGCATCAGGGAATAACTCCAACCATTGAGAACATATATCGCACTCCAGTTCTCATGATTCCTCCTACACATGGTCATGATTCTATATCACCTGAAGTAGATGATCTTTCCTTCCTAATAGACATCTCTTTCTATGATGAACTATACAAAATAGATAGTCCTCTAAAGAATCATTATCGTCTAACTTGAATTCCTCGAGATCAAAGGCATGAGAAAAGTCATAGGAACAACGATGGAGCTGAGTAATATGGGAAAAATTATTCATATCTATATACCTCTTATGGAAAGATATCTAATATTCTACTATATATAACCTCTCCAAGATCATTCATGACCTAGTAAATCTAGGTGTGTCATTACCTTGCCTCTTAATCCATCGATGATGCAATAATGGTGAAAAAAGTAATGAAAATTGATTCTCTAACTCAAACTCCAGAGTCCTGTAGTGGCTATCGACATATAACTTATACCTAGAATAATCCATACACATATGTTTATTAATTATCTCTACCTACTCTAATGTTCCCTTAATGACTTAAGGTCCAAATATCACTACCTCACTAGACTCTAACATGTATAGTGGTAAATGGTATGACCTACCCTACAATGCCTTATAAAGAGGAATATTAATAGTCTCATTGAAACTTTTATTATAAGAAAAAATAGCTAGATGAATGTGATTTTCCCAAGAACCCAAAAATCAATGATACATGTATAGAGCATCTCCTATTTTACCTATATAGTGTTATTGCAATGAATTTTGATCTAAGGGTCGTATGTTGTACATAAAAGTTCCCTTGATCCATGAAATTTCGGAAATCCCTACCAAAAAAAAAAGAAGTAAATTGGGGATCCATATCTAATATAATGGTATGTGGAATCTAGTGAAGGCATGCAATATCTCGTATAAAGAGTCTCCCAAGATTAGCCATTGAGAATGTCTCCTAGATGGGAAAGAAGTGGGATAACTTTATCTGTCAATCCACATTTACCCATATAGTATTAACTACTTAGGGTGAATCTAGTAACCCTATCATGAAATAAATAGTAAAATCAAACATTTTCCAATGAAATATGGTTAGTGGATGAAAATGGGCATTGGGACACACATGTTCCACCTTCGTCTAATAATATGTGGAATGTAATGTAATATAGCCTTTAATTTCCTTTATTATATTAGGCCCCCAATACTAGTAGTAAAAATCAAAATACATCATTGTGAGTTTAGGATTTACTTCCCATTTAGAAGATTAAGATTCTTGAATAATTTCTTCTTTCATGTCTATAAAACCAGATGCTTCTATGGATATGAAAAATTTCATTCTCATTAAAAATCTAATCATATGGTGGGTCCTCACCAGAAACACTTTCCCTTAGGAAAAGTCCTTTTAGATATCAAACTAGCCTCCTACTTATTTTATCTAAAAGTGAATAAGTCCCTGACAATTCCCCAAAGATAGGCTACCCATGACATTCCTGAACATCCATCAATATTTCAAAAATAATATCCATCAACTACTATTCAATAATAGTATCCTAAACCACTTGATTCTATGTTTTTTTCTCTAAGCATCTGCAACTGTATTCCCATTCCATGGAATTTAAGCATGATCAATTTCAAAATATTATAGATATCAAACCCATCTACAAAACCTTAGGTTAAATTCACACTAAGAGATTATATATTTGAGGATGTTATGGTCTGTGTATACCTTGAACCATTTCCCAAGAAAGAAATGTCTCCAAAAATTCTATACATGAACTTTAGTTGCAAATTCAAGGTTTTACATCAGGTAATTTTTCTCATGAATCCTCAAATGATAATACCCATACACCAAAATTCTTTCCCCATTCATCAAAATAGATTCCATACTCACACATAATGCATCACAAAAAACTATGAAACATTTACCAAGATTATCAAAAATATGGATCAATTATATGGTCAACCTTCCTTTCAACTCCTAAATTGATTACCGACAAGATCCAGACCACGTTAAATCTACACCCTTATTGTTCAATATGGTATATTGTATTGAAAGGTGTTAAAAGTTCTAGATAATTAACTAGTTGTAATAAGTTAATACCATGATTATTTTCATATGAATGATGTTCTTAGGATGGTCCTAAGAAACAATGAATGTCACCTTATATAGATCTATAAATTCCCCTTCTTTTAATGTAATGTTACCTAGGTTGGGATATTTGTATATTGAAAAGTGTAATTTTGTGATCTTTTCATGTAGCTGTTTATATATTAGTGTAATTTTATGATTTCAATGGGCTGGTCATAATTGTGTCTAGATTGAGAGTACACTAATATATCATCCACAAAAAAAACCACAATGTTATCCATGTATGGGTGGAAATCCTAATTCATCATGGATATAAAAACAAAATGAATGTTTGTAAGACTGAATGGAATTACTATATATTCAAATAGTATATACCTTATTTTTAATATTGTATGATGTATATACAAGTACTTGACACTAAATTGTTGATAGAAAAATCATAAATCTATCTTTGATAACTCTCTAACTTCTCAAAGTTGGTTGAAGATAAAACTTATATGAGGAAGTGTATATTGATTCTACACTATAAGCTGATTGAACAATTAATAATCTGCACATAGCCTTGGGGTACCATCCATATTCTTAGTGAAAAGTATAGATGAACCCCTAAAGAGAAGCCCAAGGTCATATAAACCCCTTGGATTCCATGTCCTCTAATTGCTTCTCGATTTCCAATAGATTAGTATAATTCATTCTTTAAGAAGAGATATATACTAGTTATACTTTTATTATATGTTCAATAGTGAATGCTAACTCTCTCTTAGGAGGTATCCCAGAAAATTAATATTAGAAGTAACTGTGAAATGGTCCACCACAGGAGGAAAATATCATGATGTACTCCTAAATCGTCAGTAATATGGCTGGAAATCAGGGCAGACAACCCACCTAGCTAAAGATTATTAGGTCCAAATTGACTTTTCTACACATCCCATTCTCCCATGTAAACCTCGATACCACCCTTAGGTGATGAATATGAATCCCACCAATGATAAAAATAAAATTGGGAAGTAAAGGGTACTAATTACTCCATCCATAAAATGATGAAGATTCCTTCCATCTTCAAGATGAAAAGTTTCTATACGAAATGGAAGTCTCTTATATTAAGAGGAAACACCTTGATTCAGTGAACACTCTATGAACATATTCCCAATGAAGTGTTAAGAGACATCATTACATGGAAGTATTAAATATTGAGAATAATAATTTCAATCAATTTAGTAGATATTAATTATTGTACGGTGACTTTGTAAAACTCATAGGATACTGAAGTAGAGGCCATAAAAATTGCACCTCCTACTATAGATCGTCCATAAATCTAATCAGCAAGTGAAGGATACCCTATTTATAACTGGCTATATCCACCACTCTATTCTATTACCTGGCCAATTTTAGAATCTCTTAAATTCTAGCATTGCATATCCTGATTCTGGGTCCCTCATACTCAACCACCTCCTTTGGATGAAAACTAGTGGTACACTAGCTTTCAGGATTAAATGGTGCAAAAAATATCACTCCAAAACTTTGGGATGGTGTTGATCCTATCTTGGTAAAAACTTGTGTAAAGGTCCTATAGAATCCCTATAGATGGACCATCTTTTCATAGGCTCAGTAAACTACTGGATATTTTGTACACTAGGGATTCATGTGACCTTTAATTTTACACCGATTATATACCACATAACTAAATTTCCATACACTCTAACTTCAAATTCCCTTGTAATAACTCTCAAGATGACACTTTCTACCATTAGGTAAGCCAAATCCATTCCTAGATGATGAACCACCATACTCTATAACTGTATCTTCTCCCATATTAACATCATATACAAGGGTCTAGTTTACCATATCAGATATGCAAGTTAGTATGAATATGTCCATCTGTGATCTAATAGTATACCTGATCCCATCATCAAGTCACCTAGCCCTTGAATACTCATTACTGGCCAGAATTGGTGAGAAACACTAGATTTCAGTGAAGCGAGATGATAAATCTAGGAAAAATGTAGTACCCTTCTATATGATCATGAATTATCTCACTATATTAGATCTTAGTATCTCTAGTAGAAAGTATTCATAGGAACTAATCTACAAACACCTTCATACTATGTCCTAGTGTCGATCTACCTAAGTAATATTGACCCACCATCCCTTGGAATATCCATGGAACATATACACTACAAGCTTTAGTATCATTTCCAATGGAATAATTTAATTCTGAATGATCATAATCATATCCAATGTAGCGCCCTGACCCCAGCTACCCGGAGTCGGTGCATTACTTCGTAACATTGGCATGATCACAAAAGATCAAGTCTCGAAAGACCGATTAGTTTAGTAGCCTTGGAAACACTAGATACATTCATAAGTCTTACATTACATCATAAAGTAAAAAACTAATAACAAAGTCTTCATAATCCACACTCATATCCTCTTCTGTCTATACCTACAGGTCATTCATAAAATACTTCTTCACATCCTGGAAAATATTAAAACATTGAAAGAGGTGATCTTAGATGCTCAGTAAGGATAACAATATTGCGAAAGATTTCATAAATAAACATTAACATTTAAGGCAATGTATAACTAAAACAAAAGCCTTTTAAACATGAACTTCAACATAATATGGAAAAAGTAAAATGAGATAATGCCATTTACTTATTCACATGGATATTCTACTGGTCGAATAATCACATGCAATATCAATAACCACTTTCATAATGATGGAATGCATAATGCCAGACTATCATAACCACGTAGCCAAGGCCTCATGCCAAGACCAAAAATAAGATTTTGTCGAGGCCTCGTGCCAAGACACTAGTTTGTCTCATGAGACCTACCGATGCATCGAGGAGCTATTGAGGGCTCCACCCGTCACTTATTAAGTCCAATGCATTCCTCATATGGATAGGTTTAAACATATCATAAACCATAACATAATCGTATCACATAAAACATGCTTAAAGGAAACATAACATTTCCACATTTCAATCACAAGATTTAAATACAACGCATTGATATAATAAAAACTCTTTCAAAACCATTTTCAATACCAAAATAAAAGAAAGTTAAAACTTTGTATTTTTTTTCATTAAAAAAAGTGATGGCTTGTAGAGGAAGCCGAAACTCAAATAATGGTCATGGCGGCGGAGAAGTCGTTGTCGCCACATATGTACGGAAAGAAAAACATTCCCTTTTTGTCATTTAGTAAAACACTTCGTATAAAAAAGATTCATTTTGAATAAACGTAAAAGTCAAAGGGGTTTATACACCGTATAAAAGAACGTTGTGTATAAAACCAAATATGCCTCAATGAAAGAAGATTGAGACGAAGCCCTTAAAAATATCATTTTTAAAATAAAATAGATCTATTATGTGTATTCACTATAGGTACACATAAAGAAAGTAAAAATACAAAATAAGACATAATAATATCATGACATAATTTGAAAGTAGGAGATTAACCCAAAGAATGGAAGTTGGGTTAAGAAATTCCCTTACCTTGTGTCCGACTTGACTCAACCGTACTTTAACCTCCTGAATAATAAACTAGAGTTAATATCTACCTTATTAAGAACCATTTTCAATTTCATTATCATTTTTATATCACTTATTACAATGTTATGAACATTATGTAATTATTTAAGTTAATAACGGTCGTTTTGTCGATATTTGGTACTTGAGTCAACAATAAACTTCTTATAATTACAAGTTGTTTATGTGGTAGAATATCCATTATCTCCAGAATTATATTCATGATTTAGATGTCATATATATTATATATATCCAGTATATACATTCATACATAATATCACGTAACATTTAGAGGTAAGAAATGAAATGCACCGTTCATGGAGACGGTAAGCCGTACGTACGCATGAACGCTAATTTCATTTCTATTTCATATTTAATGTAATTAAATCATAATTATATAAATGTATAATATAATTCCAGTATAATATAGCATATAATACCATTTACTCCATCCTTTATACATCCCACATATGGTATTAACGATTCAAATCACTTTGAGGGGGCGGTAGTCCGCACTTCCTAAAATGAAAATATCGTGTTTACCCATAATGGAAACCATAAAGGTATGCCATAAATGAAAAATACAAAATAATAAGGAAAACAAAAACATAATATATATCATATATAAAAATAGTGTCATCATAATGGCCACCATTAGAGGTGTTATATGAGTGTTGAACAATCATCGTTTCGTGAGGCAAAAATTCACCATCCACAGAAACAGTATGTTCTTTAACCATTAGATGTAGGTGTGTGTAAGTGTAGATCTAATACTTCTTATAAAAAAATCCTAGTATATTTAGGATACTGGTGTTGTTACAAAATAAATTAATAAAAAGAGTTTATGGGGTTGGAGAAGCAAAATAAAACAAAATAACATAAGAGAAGACATTACCTTAACATCGGGTAACTCTTTTGATTTGAGCCAAAGGATTCCTTGGGAAGAATTCTGCCCAATTTGAGGCTTCTAGGAGTAAGGGAGGGAAGTTGGGAGAGTATTTGGGCAGAGTTTTGCCGAGCCAAATGGCTTGAAATTGTGAATGAGGTGGTAGAGGTGGGGGCCTTTTATAAGTGGAGAGGAAGGGCACTCTTGGAAAGTAAAGAAAAGTTACTTTATTATAAAATGAGTTTTGGATTTTAGAGGTCCCAAACTTATATAATTCTAGGCTAAGGTGATAAGGGTTCTAAATCTACTCATACAATAGGTTTTTGACAAGTGTAAGCCTTGGATTTTACATTATCTTTTCATTTTATTTAAATCGTTAATTAATGAGGTAATCGCTGCATCATCATGGTGTCATAAATAATTTAATTTATATAATGTCCAAAAATTATAAAACAAATACTATGATGTAGGAAATCTTTTTATATTTACAATGAATATTTATAGTAAAAAATATTACTTCTATAACCCCATGTAAAAATTGTTTTAGTAAAACATTTCATGTTTGTGTCATTTTTTTACTTTAACATTAAATAAAAGGTATTTATGTCATTTTCCAACTAAAGTGGCTCCATGGGGTCCCCAAGTTGACCCATGGATTTTCATGGTTGGACATGGAACATCCAATGAGGGTAGGACATGTGTGAAGCTCATCTCGTATTATTAAAACATTATATTTTCCTTAAACTACACTAATTACCTCTAATCGCGATTAAGAACTTAAAAGTTACTATTCACCAAAAAATTATTTTAATCTCATTGAACCACATTTTACTTCCTAATGACAACCATGTATGTCGGATTTTTGAAATTCAAATCACAGAGGTGGTAATGTTTCATTTTAATGAAAAATCAGTTTTTTAACAACCACTTAGTGGTTTCACTATTCATCAAAAATTGAAGTTTTTCAGAATAATGCCAAAATTTCACCCAAAGCTATAATTTATATTCTGAATTAAAAAATGATTTCTATTTTAAAAAATTCCAAACATATAAGTTTCATTAATTAATTTTATAATTAATTCTTGCTGTCACAACAAATAGCGTGTTTTTAAGAAATAATATATATCAAAAGATTGGCAATTGTTTATGTCCAATTTCAAAGTGAAATTAATTATAATGAACACCATTGGATAAAATGGTAAAAATATATTCTAATTATACTTTAAAACCACTCAATAGTATAACTTATCACTATAAATTATTTTGATTAAAAAGTTGTTTTAAGTATTTTTCACTGTTCATAAAAACTTGGAAGTTCTCAGAAAATTACAAAAAATTCAACATAGGCTAATTTCAATATTAGGAATACAAAAATGAATTCCATTTTGAAATATAAAATTCCTATAAATTTAAAAAGTGGGTATTACTATTCATAATGGCTACTTTGATTAGTCGCGGTGTGTTAGAACTCGAGGTTGCGTACAACACACGCTGCTCTATTATTCAAAGAGGAGCGTACCATGGAAGTTTGGGGTGTTACATTCTCCCCTTCTTCAATAAATTGAGCCCTCGCAATTTGAAATTTTTCTTTGAAAATAAAAGGTTCAAAATAGAAAATACCTTTGTGTAAAACCCACATCGGAAATAAGGTTAATAAAAATATAACATTAAAATAACAAAAGATAAGTACAAAGGTCACCCGAGATAGACCATACAAGGATTATATGAAAATATGGATATGGAGGAGAAACAAACCATCAAGGTCTGATGGGGAGTTGTAGAAAACTGGATTAGGAGAAATTTAACAATAAGAAAATCAAGAACTTGTTATTGGTTAAACGATCATTGAATCCCCAGTTGGAAAAGTTAACTGAATACGTTTTCGTTTTAAGTTACCTATTATAAAGTTGAGGAATTTATTTAGGAGATTTACTAAGAATGTAAAGAAATATACTTACTTGTCCTGTAGATGTTCATTCTTTAATAATTTTTTTACCAGAAACCCATCTTTCACTCTAAAAGGTAATACAACTCAAAAATATTCTATTTATCCTAACTGTATAAGGTTTTAAATATTAAC
The DNA here is from genome assembly GCA_963277665.1 of Viscum album. NCBI lineage: Eukaryota > Viridiplantae > Streptophyta > Magnoliopsida > Santalales > Viscaceae > Viscum > Viscum album. Next base: position 786,591,471 of record OY728150.1, read on the forward strand.
ACATACCATTTAGAGTAGTAATACTATTTTGTAATAACCAGGGACTTCCTGTAGGATAGTGGTAGGTAATAAAGGCCTGTCGCACTATGGTTGTGGGTTCAATTCCTGCAGCTTTGTCCGACGCGACGGGTTATGCCCCACCCTGCAGGTTGTCCTTTTCCTAAAACTATAGTATTATAATATTCCAAAAATAATCTTCAGAAATGTTTTAACCTTAAACAATACTATCCAATTATCAACTTAATCCATTCCAACCTTTATAGTTATCCAAAATACCTCCGTCCAGACATTCTCTAAAGGGTCCTTAAATTCCAAAATCAATTGTAACATCAGATTCCCCAAACAAAGTAAAGTTTATCTTATTGTCACATACTAAAAATATGATTACCTTCATCATATTAAATCCTTAATGAAAAAAACAAGTACCGCAGTACAATCACATTATCCTTATAACCAGAATATAATCCTTGAGTCCAAAAGCACCAATACATTAATTATTCCACTTCAACTGTAGTAACATCATAAGATTGTCCTTTATCCCTTGGCCTTTTCTGAGGTAAGTTTCCCTGACGCTTAGGACATTCATTTCATAATGCCCCATTTCTCTACAATTGTAGTATTCAACATTGATAGCCTTTTTCTTTCCCTTGCAATCACGCGCCTGGTGACCTTTTTCTCTACATTTATAACAAACTCCCATTTTTTTAGGCAAGTACCAGAGTGATTCTTCCCACAATTATCACATAAATGGAAAATACTTCTTTCTCTTTTTCCCTTTATCCATCTCTTGTTCCACCGTTCTCTTCTTCTCTTGCATTACATTGTTGTCATAAGACTTATAGAATTTCTTTTCTTCCTTGATAGCACACGAGACAATATCTTCATATGACGAGAAGGTTTGTGAGACTAATGCTCGACGGAGAAATGGTTTTAACCCATCAAAGAAACAATCGATCTTACTTCTTGGGTTACGTATATAATCTGCAGCATGCCTCGCTAACCTTGTAAAGTTAGCATCATACTTTGCGACATTCTCATCCTCCTTCTGCCTCAAACTCAGAAATTGCCTTTCCATATCTGCTCGATGGTCATGAGGAAATTATTTTTCTAAGAAAAGATCTTTGAACTCCCTCCATTACATATTCGATATGTCATCATCTTCCTTTGTGTTTTGAATCAATGACCACCATTGATCAGCATCTCCAGTGAGGCGGTAAACTGCCATGATAACCTTTTCCCTTTCACTACTCCCCAAGGCATGAAATATTTTCCCTATGGAATTTATCCAGTTCTCAGCTACTAAGGGATTTGTACCCCCATTAAATTTTGGTGGTTGTTGCCTCATGAAGCGGTCTAACATTGATCCTCCACGTTGCGGATCAGGGTGCTCCATATGAGTAAGGTTATTATTCATAACCTGAGTGAGTTGTCCTGGTATGGTAATAAGTTGATCAGCACTAGTTGTATCTCCAAATCCACAATAATTATCTTGAGCAGGAGGGAAATCCCTACACGGAGTGCATGCATTGATACGGTTTCCATTCCTTCCACTAGGCTCCATTTCCAAATAATGTCATAAACTAGATTAGTTTATGAATCAAAATACATAATTCCATACTTGTAAAATACTTAACATAAATTGAACTATTTATGGATATAATCCATAATCATAAAAATGATTTCTTTGAGGAAGTATGTACTCATAACCCTTCATAGTGGTTTTTAAAGAAAACGAGAATTATCCTAAGAATATCCCCCGGGAGTGTCGTAACCCAGAGTGCAGCAAGGCCCGTTGTTGTGCACTAGTTCCCGTTCGAGTCTAGCTCAAAGCGGTGTTTTCGGGTTTTACCCCTAGGTACATCTGTACCAGAGTCGCCTCTACCTGCTCGTATCCAGACAGGGATGTATTCCTCGGAAAACTCACAAAATATCTATAATACCAAAATTCTAGGAAGTTCTTCTATACTAATCCTCAAAGTCTATCTTCGGACTATGTGCTCTAATCAGAGTTTATCTAAATCTAGCTTCCAAGGTTAGTACTAAACTGCCTCTGATACCAACTGTAGCGCCCCGACCCCAGCTACCCGGAGTCGGTGCATTACTTCGTAACATTGGCATGATCAAAAAAGATCAAGTCTCGAAAGACCGATTAGTTTAGTATCCTTGGAAACACTAGATACATTCATAAGTCTTAAATTACATCATAAAGTGAAAAACTAATAACAAAGTATTCATAATCCACACTCATATCCTCTTCTGTCTATCTCTACAGGTCATTCATAAAATACTTCTTTACATCCTGGAAAATATTAAAACATTGAAAGGGGTGAGCTCAGATGCTCAGTAAGGATAACAATATTGCGGAAGATTTCATAAATAAACATTAAAATTTAAGGCAATGTATAACTAAAACAAAAGCCTTTTAAATATGAACTTCAACATAATATGGAAAAAGTAAAATGAGATAATGCCATTTAATTATTCACATGGATATTCTACTGGTCGAATAATCACATGCAATATCAATAACCACTTTCATAATGATGGAATGCATAATGGAAGACTATCATAACCACGTAGCCAAGGCCTCGTGCCAAGACCACAAATAAAATTTTGTCAAGGCCTCGTGCAAAGACACTAGTTTGTCTCATGAGACCTTCCGATGCATCGAGGAAGTATAGCGGGCTCCACCCGTCACTTATTAAGCCCAATGCATTCCTCATATGAATAGGTTTAAACATATCATAAACCATAACATAATCGTATCACATAAAACATGCATAAAGGAAACATAAAATTTCCACATTTCAATCACAAGATTTCAATACAACGCATTGATATAATAAAAACGCTTTTAAAACCATTTTCAATACCAAAATAAAAGAAAGTTAAAACTTTGTATTTATTTTTCATTAAAAAAATGTGATGGCTTATAGAGGAAGCCGAAACTCAAATAATGGTCACGGTGGCGGAGAATTCGTTGTCGCCGCATATGTACGGAAAGAAAAAAATTCCCTTTTTGTCGTTTAGTAAAACAATTCGTATAAATAAGATTCATTTTGAATAAACGTAAAAGTCAAAGGGGTTTATACACCGTATAAAAGAAAGTTGTGTATAAAACCAAATATGCCTCAATGAAAGGAGATTGAGATAAAGTCCTTAAAAAGATCATTTTTTTAAAAAAATAGATCTATTATGTGTATTCACTATAGGTACACATAAATAAAGTAAAAATACAAAATAAGACATAATAATATCATGACATAATTTGAAAGTAGGAGATTAACCCAAAGAATGGATGTTGGGTTAAGAAATTCCCTTACCTTGTGCCCGACTTGACTCAACCGTTCTTTAACCTCCTGAATAACAAACTAGATTTAATATCTACCTTATTAAGAACCATTTTAAATTTCATTGTCCTTTTTATATCACTTATTACAATGTTATGAACATTATGTAATTATTTAAGTTAATAACGGTCGTTTTGTCGATATTTGGTACTTGAGTCAACAATAAACTTCTTATAATTACAAGTTGTTTATGTGGTAGAATATCCATTATCTCAAGAATTATATTCATGATTTATATGTCATATATATCATATATATCCAGTATATACATTCATTCATAATATTACGTAACATTTAGAGGTAAGAAATGAAATGCACCGTTCATGGAGACGGTAAGCCGTACGTACGCATGAACGCTACATTCATTTATATTTCATATTTAATGTAATGAAATCATAATTATATAAATGTATAATATAATTCCAGTATAATATATCATATAATACCATTTACTCCATCCTTTATACATCCCACATATGGTATTAACGATTCAAATCACTTTGAGGGGGCGGTAGTCCGCACTTCCTAAAATGAAAATACCGCGTTTACCCATAATGGAAACCATAAAGGTATGCCATAAATGAAAAATAAAAAATCATAAGGAAAACAAAAACATAATATATATCATATATAAAAATAGTGTCATCATAATGGACACCATTAGAGGTGTTATATGAGTGTTGAACAATCATCGTTTGGTGTGGCAAAAATTTGCCATCCACAGAAACAGTATGTTCTTTTACCATTAGACGTAGGTGTGTGTAATTTTAGCTCTAATACTTCTTATAAAAACATCCTAGTATATTGAGGATACTGGTGTTGTTACAAAAGAAATTAATAAAAAGAGTTTATGGGGTTGGAGAAGCAAAATAAAACAAAATAACATAAGAGAAGACATTACCTTAAAATCATGTAACTCTTTTGATTTGAGCCAAAGGCTTCCTTGGGAAGAATTATGCCCAAAGTGAGGCTTCTAGGAGTAAGGGAGGGAAGTTGGGAGAGTATTTGGGCATAGTTTTGCCGATCCAAATGGCTTGAAATTGTGAATGAGGTGGTAGAGGTGGGGGCCTTTTATAAGTAGAGAGGAGGGGCAATCTTGGAAAGTAAAGAAAAGTCACTTTATTATAAAATGAGTTTCGGATTTTAGAGGTCCCAAACTTATATAATTCTAGGATAAGGTGATAAGGGTTAGAAATATACTCATCCAATAGGTTTTTGACAAGTTTAAGCCTTGAAGATTACATTATCTTTTCATTTTATTTAAATCGTTAATTAATGAGGTAATCGCTGCATCATCATGGTGTCATAAATAATTTAATTTATTTAAATTCCAAAAATTATAAAACAAATACTATGATTTAGGAAATCTTTTTATCTTTCCAATGACTATTTATAGTCAAAACTATGACTTGTATAACCCCATGTAAAAAGTTTTTTAGTAAAACATTTCATGTTTGTGTCATTTTTTTACTTTAACATTAAATAAAAGGTATTTATGTCATTTTCCAACTAAAGTGGCTCCATGGGGTCCCCAAGTTGACCCATGGATTGTATTGGTCGGACATGGCACATCCAATGAGGTTAGGACATGTGTCAAGCTCATCTCGTATTGCTAAAACATTATTTTTACCTTAAACTACACTAATTACCTCTAATCGCGATTAAGAACTTAAAAGTTACTATTCACCAAAAAATTATTTTAATCCCATTGAACCACATTTTACTTCATAATTAAAACCATGTATGTCAGATTTTTGAAATTCAAATCACAGAGGTGGTAATGTTTCATTTTAATGAAAAATCAGTTTTTTAACAACCACTTAGTGGTTTCACTATTCATCAAAAATTGAAGTTTTTCAGAATAATTCCAAAATTTCACCCTAAGCTATAATTGATATTCCGAATTCAAAAATGATGTCTATTTTACAAAATTCCCAACATATAAGTTGCATTAATTAATTTTATAATTAATTCCCACTGTCACAACAAATAGTGTGTTTTTAAGAAATAATATATATCAAAAGATTGACAATTGTTTATGTCCAATTTCAAAGTGAAATTAATTCTAATGAACCCAATTGGATAAAATGGTAAAAATATATTCTAATTATACTTTAAAACCACTCAATAGTATAACTTATCACTATAAATTATTTTGATTAAAAAAGTTGTTTTATGTATTTTTCACTATTCATAAAAATTTGGAAGTTCTCAGAAAATTACAAAAAATTCAACATAGGCTAATTTCAATATTTGGAATACAAAAATGAATTCCATTTTGAAATATAAAATTTCTTTAAATTTAAAAAGTGGGTATTACTATTCATAACGGCTACTTTGATTAGTCGCGGTGTGTTAGAACTCGAGGTTTTGTACAACACATGCTGCTCTATTATTCAAAGAGGAGCGTACCATGGAATCTTGGGGTGTTACATCCAACAACCAAAACATTATATTCTGAAGACCACCTTACCCAAAGAATGTTTGTGGGTACTGCTACTTGAACTCCCTATTCAATTATTTCATTATTTAAGTCATAGATCTCCCACTGTGGACTGTATTAAGAATAATGAACTATCTCTAATATGAGAATCTATTCATAGTATAGATATAATGGGTGGTACAACTAGAGGTGTTTTGGAGGCACCACTAGGTGAATTATAGAAGGTTTAGGTCTCACTACCATAGAATCATGTTCATTTCCACATTCCTTTCTCTTTACCATAGACCATCATGGAGTCATATATCTACAATTTTGGTTAGAGAAAAAATAACACTATGAATCAAGAGGGGTGAATTGTAGGATCAAAATATGATTGTAGATGCTCAATTACAAGAGGGGGGTGAATTGTAAGTTTAAAAACATTCATTTTTTACCTTAAGGAAAACAATGTTTAACAAAGTTAAACAATGTAAATTCACAAGACCTCTTAGTTATACAAACTTTCTAGGTTCTAGAAATATGATTCCAAAAATGAAACATTATAAAAGTATACAAGAACAAGATTCTACCTTAAAGCATAAAGAATCTTACTTAATCAGAGTATAGAAAAGAACAAGAAAGTATAAGAAGGATGTACTTTCTTCCTTAATCAAAATACCATAGAATACAAACATGAAACAAAACAAGTAATAAGTATAAGATATTTCTACCCAAATAGAAGGGTATCCAACAACCTTGGATAAAGGTCCAAAGATTTATACTTTCAAGAAAGTCTATCTTACCCACACCAGGATAAGCCCTTGATAGGAATATCGGAATCTTTCTTGCTATCCCTACAAGACCTAGAAATTTAAGGTAGTCGACACCTCTATCTTATTTTCCCCAGAAGTACTCGAACATTAAATGTAGTCAACACCATTGTCTTCCTATCGCTGAAAGTCCTCGATAGTATACAACAACAATCGAAGTCACACAAAGAAATCTGAACAAGATGTTCAGTACACACAAGGCATGATATCCTCTCTCTCTAGAAATCACTTCAACAGCATGTAATATCTTTATTGATGGATCAATTATGAGCCCGTTCAAATGAGCTCGTATTTATAGGCATTTTCCGAATGTTAATCTCCCTCCTCCAACTGTAATATTTTTTCTTGAATCTCAGAGGGACCTATACACGTGTCACTCAAACAATGGTTAATTTATAACAGATTACACGACATCATTTCATAACTATAACAGGGGTAAGTAAAATATTGTTGCTAAACCAAATCTATTTTTCGATGTCTAAGGAAAAATAAAGTTATGAGACTATGTAAATAAACACTTGGAGACTATAAGTCATAAATATCCGTATCCTATTTTTCAAGGAACTCAAAACCTTAATTCTATAGATTTTGAAGTCTGAATTCCGAGGAATCCAGAGTCTGAAATTTAAGCAATTTGGGGTCTGAATTCTAAGGAATTCAGAGTCTGAATTCGAAGGAATTTGAAGTCGTAATTCTAAGGAATTCTAAGTCTGAATTATAAGGAATTCGGAGTCTGGATTCTACAGAATTCAGAACTAGAACTATGAGATTTCAAAACCCAGATTTCATAGAATTCAGAATCTGAATTTCAGAGAATTCATAATTTGAATTTCATGTAATTCTGAATCTAAATTTCAGAGAATTCAGAATATGAATTTTAGAGAATTCTAAATATGAATTTCATAGAATTCAGAATCTAAATTTGAGAGAATTTAGAATCTCAATTTCAAAGAATTTGGAATCTAAAAATAGAATACTCTGTAGCAAAGGATTTTGAATATTCTGAGGTTTTAAATATGAAGACAATTTTTAAAAATTATAAATAATAGAATTTAGAATAAGAGAGACTATAAAACGACCAATGAAATCAAAGGTAAGGAGAAAATTTCCTTGGTGATGAAAAATTTTATTATGAAGAGAAATCTTAGGAGAAATAAAATTTTCCTTAAGATAGGTTGTTTGTGATTTTCAAAACATGAAGGAATGGAAAATTTATAATAAAATCTTATTAACCCAACAATCTCCCCCTTTTTGGAAATCACAAACATCCTTACTAAAAAGAATATGAGGACTTATAATTTTTATAGACTTGAAAATAAAAACATATCTCCATTTACTTATGGATCAAAGTGAATACGACTAAATCCCCCTTAGGCTTTATAAAAACTAAGGATCATATTCTTGATTTAAAGAATTATTTCACATTATCTTTCTTACAAAAATATTCTTTGATAAGAACTTCCTCTTAGATGAACTCCCCCTTACTTAGGGAAATATCTTCTTACTTAGTATTATTTTTATCATTGTTTTCTCCCCCTTTGCGATTTTCAAAAAAGAATATAAGTAATTGAAAGAAAATTTAGTACTTGAAATATTAGTACTACACAACCAAAAAATATATGAAGAACAACTAAAATTTCATTAATATTGAATGAATTTGTACAATGAAGAATTTCAACAAAAAATCAGAATTGGAAAAATTATCCTTCTTTTTTCCATCGACATCATCTTCTTAACAATGTATTTCAGCTTCTTATGCTCCTTATGATCTTCTTCCAATTTCTTAAGAAACTGATCTTGAAATTTAATTATATTTTATATGGCTCTAATCTTTTCTTCATGATCCTTAAGACATTATGATTGAGATTTCAACCCTTGTTCTTGATTAACCAACTGCTCTTTAAATTATATTTTTTTATCTCTTTCCCTCTTCCAATTCATGGCCACAAAATTAAGCTTTCCGTTCAAATCCTTAGCTTCTTACTTCTGAGTAGTCTATTCAAGAGTCAGATTTTCCTCAAAGCTCTTGGAAAGTTCATTGAGCTTTCCATCTTCAGTTTCAAATGCATCTTTGACATTATCTTGAAATTTTAAAAAAACTATTAGGTCTTCGACAGTCTTCCTTGGCTAGCGTGTAATCTTCTTGCATGACCTTTTATGAACCTTATAACCAATGAGAAAGGATTTGAAATCTTCCTCGAGTATGAAAAATTTATTCATAACCATGGAAAATGAATATGATTTCTAATTCATCGAATGTTTAAGCATTTGACATCTAGAATCAATACTTGGAAATAAAGGAATAGTTCTGACCAGCTTTTTCAAAGATTGTACCACAAAATCATGTCCAAGAGAAGAAGATTATGAATCAGAATGTTTTATTGGTCAGGATTCTATTTCTAACTCATCAGAGGAAGATTCCGGAAACTAAACATAAAAAAAGTTTACAAGAAAAAGATTCTACCTTAAAGCATACATAATCTTACTTAATCAGAGTACACAAAAGAAAAAGAAATTATATGAAGGTTATACTTTATTAATTTATCAAAATATAGTGGAATATAAACTTTAAAGAAAACAAGTAACATTTATGAAATCTTTTAACCCAAAGAAAAGGGTATCCAACAACCTTGGATAATGGTCTCTTGATTTATACTTTCAAGAAAGTCTATCTTACCCACACCACGGTAAGCCCTCGATAGGATTATTATAATGACCCATACTTTAAATACATTGGTATTACATCAGAATTGAAGCATACTTATTACAAAATATAAAAAAACCACGAAAGGACCGTATAGGTATAGTGTCTTTAGAAACTGGGAAACATAAACAACTGGGTCATAAAACATCTACATTATCTCCCATTTATTTCATCATATCTAGAGTACCTTTTGGCATATCCTACTTAATAACCTTCTTCCTGACCTAGGGGAAAGAAAACATACAAAAGGGTGAGCTCAAATTCTCAGTAAGGGTAAACAAAACAAAAATCAATCACATCATATTCATAAGAACATAACATTTTTGAAATCTTAACCTGAAAAAGAAATCTTAATTTCATAACATGGGACAAATCATGGCAGTGAAACGTAATCACAATAATCATAACATAAAACATGAAGCTTTGTGGCTTAAACACATAATCATAGAGAATCATTTCTTATTAGTCAAGACTCATTTCCAAGACTATCTTAGTGGACAATGTCCATTTCTGAACCGAGTTCATTCCTCGTTTCAATCCTATTTCACTAACCCGGTTTAACCTGTCGTTCCAGCCATATCTATCTCATGAGATATAAAATCTTTACCCAATGCATTGGAGGGAGATATAGGTCCCACCCATTTCATAATGATACCATTCTTATGTGTGCCAAAAAATCATAAACCATACATCATAGCATAACCCATGTAATACAAATGGGAATCTTAAACATCGTGACATCATAAAACAACTCATATAAGATAAAGGAATTCATAAAAATAATCAAATCAATGTAATAATAGGGATAGAAATAGAACCCTTTATTATCTTATATGGAAAATAATTTTGATAAAACACTTGAACTCCATTCTTGAGGAAAATATCCTTTCTACTTCAAAAACACTTTTCCTTTTTTAACATGTCAAACAATTCTAAACTAAAATAAGTTGATTAAAAATAAACTTGAAATCTTGTAAAGGATGATTCTTGGAAATAATGTTTTAAAAATCCATTCATGCCATATAAGTTAAAAAAACATTCTTCTCGTACTTTTGTTGGAAAAGTCAAAAAGTTCCTCGTACGAAAAACGACAAAAGATTCCTTTCATATATTTTACTAAAAACTCACCGAAGGGTAAAATTGGATTTAAACAATTGTATGTGGATGGAAACAATATTACATATTTAGGAAACATAGATGTGGATGATAAAATACACCCCAGTAAATTTCAATGTATAAACAATCTCTGATAAGAATGAGATTGTGATATTTCTCTTACCTTAGGTCCAATTTACTTCGTAAGTGTCCGAACCTCCTGTATAATGATTTAAATAATTTTATTGACTTATTCCAGAATCATACATATTTTAATGATAACATATATGGTCATATTCTTAGCTTATTATTAGTAATATTTCATTGCTACTTGTTATTCGGGTGTTAATTACTTTTTGTTCTTATGCGTGTTTTGTCAAATATATTCTTATTCTTCTTTTTAGGTTTTAGATAACTTATTTACAGAATGGTATTAGTGTAATATATATCATATTCATTCATTCAATTCGTTTATATAATCATTATGCAATGAAGATCATGTAGAACGAGTCGCATCACATCGTGGAGACGGTATTCCGTACGTACGCACGAGCGATGATATCGTTCCCATGATTTTGGAATTGTATTGGAGTTTATATATACTATTTTAGAATCAATATCACGTTACAATAATCATATATAGTCATTATTTACACCATTATACCCATCCAAGTAAGGTGGTGGTGGAAAATAGATTACACCACGACGTGGAGACGGTATTCCGTACGTACGCACGCGTGGTGATTTCGTTTTCCGTAGGATGGATAGATGGTGAAATAGGGTTGTTTCATACTTATTATAACATATCCGTATATGGGTGATACTGATTTTATTACTCCATAATGAAACAACTAAAGAAGAAGAAGTGGAAGAAGAAATGATGATGAAAGAATCGGTAACGGACATTACCTCTTCTTTGAAGCGCTTCTTTGAGACCTCCTTTTAGGGAACTAAAATTGGTCTTTGAAGAAGATCAGGACCTATAGGATGTATCTAGGGAAGTGGAGAGAAGAAATTGTCAGGGGTTGTCCGAGCTTGAAGGCTCAATGTGGTGTGAGTAAGAGAGGGAGGAGGTGACCTTTTATAACGGAGGAGAGGGGCACCTTTGGAATAACTAAAAATATTATTTCATTATAAAGCCAAATTCGGTTTTTAATAGCTCCAAATTAATATATTTCAAATATAAGGTGGGTACGGGTCAAAATAATCTCATCCAATAGAATTATACAAGTCTAGGTATCAATTTTAACCTTATCATTTAGATTTAACTTTAAGTTAGATAATTTTACTTTTACCGTGTCTTCTTGTTTTCTTACACTATAAGGATAATAAACTTACTATATAAAGCCAAACGAACCCCAAGTTGTTTATTATTAATATATATAAACTTATATAAGTCATTTGGCCGAACCTTATATTTTTAAGAATAAAATAACAACTAATAATATAATATTTTTTTTAAAAACTATTTTATGTCAATTTTGACACTATTTGGTAATTGATTTTTGTGAAAATCATAACAGAATTATTAGTTCGAAAAAATTTACTTAAATCAATAATAACATGTCATATTAACATATAAAAGTATTTTAAGTCATAAAGCGTCTCAAATTACATTTATTTGGGTATTTATAACATCAATTATGTCATTATTTCATTAATAAGATAATTACTTCATCATCATTGTATCATTAATAAATTAAATTATTTTAAGTCTAAAAATTACAAATAAAATACCATTATGTAGGAAATATTTTTAGCTTTCTAAGGAATATTTATAGTCGAATTTATCTTATGCATAAACCCATATTAAAAATTATTTAGTTATTAAACTTTGATTTTAACTATTTTAACCCTTCTTTAAATAAATTAATAATAAATGTCCTAATCTAATCCAAGTGGGCCTAAATGGTCATATTTTATTCCCAAGGTTGTTTTTGGTCGAATTACACTTATCCAATAGAATTAGGACATGTGTTAGGGTAATATTAATAACACTTTTACCCTTAATTACCCTATTTACTTTTAACCGTGGTAAAAAAAAGTAAAAAGTTTCTATTCACCAAAAATTATTTTCATCTCATTGAACCACATTTTAGTCCTTGATATTAATCGTGTCTCTTAGATTTTAGAAATTACACTCACAGAAGCGGTATAAATAAGTTTTATGAAAAATTCAGTTTTTTAACTACCACTTAGTGGTTTCACTATTCATCAAAAATTGAAAGTTTTCAGAAAAATACCAAAATTTCACCATAGGCTAATTTCAATATTCTGAATCCAAAAATGAAGTCCATTTTGAAAAATAAAAATTATAAAATTTCAAAAAGTGGTAACTACTATTCATAACGGCTAGTTTTAATAATATTTTAATAGCATATCGTTGTTTAGTGAAACTCGGTATTGCGTACGATGCAAGCTATCGAGGAAGGCCGCAGTTGCGTGTAAAGAAAGCCAAGCTAGTGTTGTGTGTAGTGAAAGATTCCTTTGTTGATTTATATAACATAAAAACAAAATATTTCTCATAAAAGTCTCGGGCGTTACATTCTACCCCCCTTAAAATGAATTTCGCCCTCGAAATTCGTCACTTTGTAACAAACAGATGAGGATACCTCTCCCTCATCATATCCTCAAGCTCCAATGTAGCTTATTCTAATTGATGGTTCCTCCATAAAACTTTCACCAAGCGAGTGGTCTTGTTTCGTAGGACTTTTTCGCTATGATCCAGAATCTCTTTCGGCTGTTCTTCATAAGAAAGATCTTGCTCCAGCGGTACAACTTCTGAGCTGAGTACATGTGAAGGATCAGGTATGTACTTTCTCAGGAGAGATACATGGAAAACATCGTGAACTTGAGAGAGATTCGGTGGAATCACCAATCGGTAAGCTACCTTTCCAACACAATCTAGTATTTCGAAAGGACCGATATATCTAGGGCTCAACTTCCCCTTGTTTCCAAATCTCATGACCCTCTTCCAAGGAGATATTCGTAAGAACACTTTGTCACCCACTTCAAACTGTAGGTCTTTTCTTCAGTTGTCGGCATAACTTTTCTATCGAATCTGAGCTGCTCTTATGTGTTGTTGAATAGATCGGACCTTTTCTGCCGTCTCATCAACAAGATCAGGTCCGAATAGCTTTCTTTCCCCAAATTCATCCCAGCAAGTTGGAGTCCTGTATTTCTTTCCATAGAGAGCTTCATAAGGAGCCATCTGAATACTGTAGTGAAAGCTATTATTATAAGAAAATTCCACCAAAGGTAGGTGTTGATCCCAACCACCTTTGAAATCCATAGAGCAAGCTCTCAACATATCTTCTAGAGTTTGAATTTTCCTCTCAGACTGACCGTCTGTCTGAGGATGATAAGTAGTGCTGAAACTCAACTCTGTATCCAGAGTATGCTGAAGACTTCTCCAGAACTTTGAGGTAAACCTCAGATCCTGATCAAATATAATAGAAAGTGGTACTCCATGCAATATTACCACTTCCTTTACATATATCCTGGAAAGCTTATCCAGAGGGAAATCCTCTCTAATAGCAATGAAGTGTGAAGACTTTGTAAGACGATCAACTATGACCTAGATAGCATTATTGCATTTGAATGTTTTATAAAGTCCTGTGACAAAGTCCATAGTGATGTTTTCCCATTTCCATTCGGGTATGGGTAATGGTTGTAACATCCCCTTAGACTTCTGTCTCTCAGATTTAACTTGCTGACAAACCAATCATCGAGAGACATATTCAGGAACATCTCTTTTCATGCCATCACACCAAAAGTACTATTTCAGGTCCCTATACATCTTCGTGCTTCCAGGATGAATAGAGAATGAAGAACTATGAGCCTCATCCAGCAGCTCCTTTAATTCGGGGATGGGAGGAACACAAACCTGATTCCGGAACTTTATTATCCCATCACAATCAAGGTTGAATTCAGGAATATTTCTCACCTTCTTTTGTAACTCTACATCTTCTTTCTGCACCTCTTTAATCTTAACATGTATAGATGGTTGAACATTCATTTGAGAAAGATACAATTTTCCCCCTTCCATTATAATTCCAAGATCCATCCTTTGTAAATCCATAAATATTGGATCTTTTGTGATCCTCATCATGGATAAACTGGCATGGTCTTGTCGACTTAATGCATCTGCCACCTTGTTTGCTTTCCCATGGTGGTAATGAATTGAGCAGTCATAATCCTTAATCATCTCTAACCATCTTCTTTGGCTCATATTCAACTCCTTTTGTATGAAAATATACTTTAAACTTTTATGATCAGTATAAATGTCACACCTTTCTCCATAAAGATAATGCCTCCAAATATTTAATGCAAAGATTACTGCAGCTAACTACAAATCATGTGTTGGGTAATTTTTCTCATGGACTTTCAACTGTCGTGAGGCATAAGCTATCACCATATCATTTTGCATGAGAACACATCCCAGTCCCTTCTTGGATGCATCACTGTAGATCACAAACCTTTCTCCACTACAAGGAAGTGTGAGTACAGGTTCACTAGATAACCTTCTTTTCAACTCCTTGAAATTCTCTTCACATTCATCTGTCCACATGAACTTAACTCCTTTTCGAGTCAACCTGGTGAGTGGATTAGATAATTGTGAAAAATATTTCACAAAACGTCGATAATATCCAGCCAAACCAAGAAAACTTCGGATCTCAGTTACTGTTGTTGGTCTCAACCATCTTTCGAAAACCTCTGTTTTTGCTGGATCTAAAGATATCCCCTCTTTTGAGATTATGTGACCATAAAATGCAGATTTTTGAAGCCAAAATTCACACTTGGTAAATTTGGCATAAAGCTTCTCCTTTCTCAGGGTCTTCAATATAATTCTCCAGTGATCTTCATGTTATTCCTTTCTCTTTGAATAGACAAGAATATCGTCTATAAATACTACCACAAATTGATCAAGGTAGTCTCTAAAGACTCTATTCATCAGATCCATGAAGATAGAAGGGGCATTAGTAAGACCAAATGGCATCACTATAAATTCATAGTGTCCATACCTTGTATGGAAAGCCGTCTTTGGTATATCCTCCCTTTTGACCCTTAATTGATGATACCCTAAATGAAGATCAATCTTGGAAAAGTATTGTGCTCCGCGTAGTTGGTCAAATAAGTCATCAATGCATGGGAGATGATTTTTGTTCTTGATAGTGATCTTGTTAAGTTCTCGATAATCAATGCAGAGTCTCATTGATCCATCTTTATTCTTAACAAATAGAACAGGTGATCCCCAAGGTGACGCACTAGGGCGTATGAATCCCTTATCAAGATTCTCTTGGAGTTGCTTCTTCAATTCCTGCAACTCAATTGGGTCCATTCTATAAGGTGTCTTTGAAATAGGAAAAGCACCCGGTAAGAGTTCTATTGAAAACTCAACTTCACGATTTGGTGGAAGACCCGGTAATTCCTCCGAAAAGATATCATCAAACTTCCGTACAATGGGCATATTCTTAATCGTGAGTTTCTCACCAACCATTTGAGATAAATAACCTTCAATTAGTGGAATCAAGACCCATAAGGTAGAAGGAATTTCCACTGGAAGGTTATGTTCATCCTTGCATTGATAGACGATCATAGATTGATCTGGAATATGAAATGTGACTTCCCTTCTTTGGAAATTGATTTGATCTCCATATAAAGAAATCCAATCCATGACAAGAATCACATCAAATTCCACTATAGGAAGGATCACAAGATTTGAAGGATGCACTTTCCCACAAACTTCGATCGGAGAAGAATTATAAACTTTTGATGCGACTTTTGTTCCATTAGGGGTTGTCACAGCTAACTCAACATCTAATTATTGAGGTAATACGGTGATATCCTTAGAAAATTATTCAAAAATAAAGGAGTGGGTGGATCCAGAATCAAATAAATCATTTGCTACTTTAGAGTGGATGGTAAGTGTACCTTTTACCACATCGTTATCATACTCCACATCGCTGATAGAAATTGCATGTGACTTTCCTTTGTCTTTAGCCTTAAGAGTTTGTTGACGTCGACCATCGTCATCAACCCTTGGATTAGGGCATTTATTGGAATAATGTCCCATCTCCTTGAACTCAAAACATTGAAGTGTAGTAGGTTCATTATGTTTATCCCTTCCTTTGTTTGCATCATTAGACATCTTCTTCCCATCATCACGGCATTCAAATGCCCGATGACCTTCCTTTCCACACTTGAAACATTTACTTGTCCCTTTAAGACAACTCCCTCCATGTTTCTTTCCACACTTTGAGCATAAGGGAAAGCTCATATTATTTTCAGTGTGCTCTTTAGATTTTCCTTTGAATTCCATTTTCCTATTCTTATCAAACCCATATGACTGATGGGTTACTCCAATCTCCATCTCAACTTTAAGAGCACATCGAACGATTTCATCGTAGCTATTGAAGTCCCTTATGGCTAAGGCCCTTCGAAGACTTGGTTTTAATCCACTAAAGAATCGATCGATCTTACTCTTAGGTTGGATAATAATACCAGAAGCGTACCTTGAAAGTCTTGTAAAATTTTCTTCATAGGTACCAACAGATTCATCATCCTTTTTATTCAGTTCAAGAAACTCTTTCTCCATCTTTGTTCGGAGAATACGAGGGAAGTACTTATTTAAAAATAAGTTCTTGAACTCATCCCATTCTATGGACTCAATTTCATCCCTTTGCCTCGTATTATTAATAAGATTCCACCATTGATCAGCATCACCTTCCAAACGATACACTTTTAAGATGACTTTATCATGCTCAGAACATTGAAGAACTGAAAATATCTTTTCAGTACTACTAATCCATTGTTTAGAAACTAATGGATCAGTAGATCCGCTGAATGAAGGTGGACGCTGTCTCATGAAGGATTCAATAGAATGTTGCTCCTTCCTTTACTCATTTGGAAGTCCTGCATGATTCATAGCTTGAGAATGTTGTGTGAGAATGGCTACAAGATTTTTCATTCTAGCTCCCATAATGTTTGGTTGCTCAGAGGGACAATCATTGCATTGCCCGTCGCATTCCGCATTAACACGGTTCCTTCGGGTTCCAACCATTGACTAAAACCAAGAATAATAGTGTGAGAAACACTAATTATAATAGGAAAACCACATAATCAAGAATAAAATTTCACACTTAAGGTCTTATCCTAGGTTATTCATGGCCATTTCTAAAACACTAAGATTGTGTTCTATGCTTAGACTTATCCTTAGGGTTGTTACTAAGGCTTTCATATCCTAGTTTCCAAAGGTTGACTATACCTTGCCTCTGATACCAACTATAACGACCCATACTTTACATACATTGTTAATACTTCAAAATTGAAGCATACTTATTACAACATATAACAAAACCACGAAAGGACCGTATATATATAGTGTCTTCAGAAACTGGGAAACATAAACAACTAGTTCATAAAGCGTCTACACTGTCTCCCATTTATTTCATCATATCTATAGTCCCTTTTGGAATATCTTACTTAATAACCTTCTTCCTGACCTGGGGAAAGAAAACATACAAAAGTGTGATCTCAAATTCTCATTAAGGGTAAACAAAAGAAATATCAATCACATCATATTCATAAGAACATAACTTTTGTAAATCTTAACCTGCAAAAGAGAGCATAATTTCATAACATGGGATAAATCATAGTAGTGAAATGGAATCCCAATAATCATAACTTAAAACATGAAACTTTGTGGAATACACACATAATCATAGAGAATCATTTCTTATTAGTCAAGACTCATTGCCAATACTATCTTAGTGGACAAAGTCCATTTCTGAACCGAGTTCACTCCTCGTTTCAGTCCTGTTTCACAGAACCGGTATAACCTACCGTTCCAGCCATGTTTGTCTCATGAGATATAAAATCTTTACCCAATGAATTGGAGGGAGATATAGGTCCCACCCATCTCATAATGATACCATTATTATGTGTGCCACAAAATCATAAACCATACATCATAGCATAACCCATGTAATAAAAATGGGAATCTTAAACATCGTGACATCATAAAACAACTCATATAAAATAAAGGAATTCATAAAAATAATAAAATCAATGTAATAATAGGGATAGAAACAGAACCCTTTATTATCTTAGATGGAAAATAATTTTGATAAAACACTTGAACTCCGTTCTTGAGGAAAATATCCTTTCTACTTCAAAAACACTTTTCCTTTCTTAACATGTCATACAATTCTAAACTAAAATAAGTTGATTAAAAATAAACTTGAAATCTTGTAAAGGATGCTTCTTGGAAATAATGTTTTAAAAATCCATTCATGCCGTATAAGTTAAAAAACATTCTTCTCATACTTTTATCGAAAAATTCAAAAAGTACCTCATACAAAAAATGACAAAAGATTCATTTCATATCTTTTACTAAAAACTCAGAGAAGGGTAAAATTGGATTTAAACAATTTTAGGTGGATGGAAATAATATTACATATTGAGGAAACATGGATGTGGATGATAAAATACACCCCAGTAAATTTCAATGTGTAAACAATCTCGGATAAGAATGAGATTGTGATATTTCCCTTACCTTAGGTCCAATTTGCTTCGTAAGTGTCCGAACCACCTGTATAATGATTTAAATAATCTTATTGACTTATTCCAGAATCATACGTATTTTTATGATATCATATATGGTCATATTCTTAGCTTATTATTAGTAATATTTCATTGATACTTGTTTTTCGGGTGTTTATTACTTTTTGTTCTTATGCGTGTTTTATCGAATAAATTCTTATTCTTATTTTTAGGTTATAGATACATTATTTCCAGAATGGTATTAGTGTAATATATATCATATTCATTCATTCAATTCATTTATATAATCATTATTCAATGAAGATCATGTAGAATGAGTCGCATCACATCGTGGAGACGGTATTCCGTACGTACGCACGAGCGATGATATCGTTCCCATGATTGAGGAATTGTATTGGAGTGTATATATACTATTTCATAATCAATATCACTTTACAATAATCATATATAGTCATTATTTACACCATTATACCCATCCAAGTAAGGTGGTGGTGGAAAATAGATTACACCACGGCGTGGAGACGGTATTCCGTACGTACGCACGCGCGGTGATTTCGTTTTTCGTAGGATGGATAGATGGTGAAATAGGGTTGTTTCATACTTATAATAAAATATCAGTATATGGGTGATACTAATGTTAATACTCCATAATTAAACAACTAAATAAGAAGAAGTGGAAGAAGAAATGAAGATGAAAGAATCGGTAATGGACATTACCTCTTCTTTGAAGCACTTCTTTGAGACCTCCTTTTAGGGCAATAAAATTTGTCTTTGAAGAAGACCAGGACCTCTAGGATGTATCTAGGGAAGTGGAGAGAAGAAATTGGCAGGGCTTGTCCGAGCTCGAAGGCTCAAAGTGGTGTGAGGAAGAGAGGGAGGATGTGCCCTTTTATAAGGGAGGAGAGGGGCACCTTTGGAATAACTAAAAATATTATTTTATTATAAAGCCAAATTCGGTTTTTAATAGCTCCAAATTGATATATTTAGAAGCTAAGGTTGTTATGGGTCGAAATCCTCTCATCCAATAGTATTTAGACAAGTTTAGGTATCAATTGTAACCTTATCATTTAGATTTAACTATAAGTTAGATAATTTAACTTTTATTGTGTCTTCTTGTTTTCTTACACTATAAGGTTAATAAACTTACTATATCAAGCCAAAAGAACCCCAAGTAGTTTATTATTAATATATATAACCTTATCTAAGTCATTTGGCTGAACCTTAGATTTTTTGGAATAAAATCACAATTAATAATATAATATTTGTTTTGAAAACTATTTTATGTCAATTTTGACACTATTTGGTAATTGATTTTTGTGAAAATCATAACAAAATGATTAGTTCTAAAACATTCAAATAAATCAATACTAACATGTCATATTAACATATAAAATTATTTTAATTCATAAAAAGTCTCAAATGACATTTATTTGGGTATTTATAACATCAATTATGTCAATATTTCATTAATAAGATAATTACTCTATCATCATTGTATCATAAATAAATTAAATTATTTTAAGTCTAAAAATTACAAATAAAATACCATTATGTAGGAAATATTTTTAGATTTCTAATGAATATTTATATTCGAATTTATCTTATTTATAAATCCATATTAAAAATTATTTACTTATTAACCTTTGATTTTAACTATTTTACTCTTCTTTAAATAAATTAATAATAAATGTCCTAATCTAATCCAAGTGGGCCTAAATGGTCATATTTTATTCCTAAGGTTGTTTTTGGTCGAATTACACTTATCCAATAGAATTAGGACATGCGTTAGGGTAATATTAATAACACTTTTACCCTTAATTACCCTATTTACTTTTAACCGTGGTAAAAAAAGGTAAAAAAATACTATTCACCAAAAATTATTTTCATCTCATTGAACCAAATTTTAGTCCTTGATATTAACCGTGTTTCTCGTATTTTCGAAATTCCACTCACAGAAGCGGTAAAATTAAGTTTTATGAAAAATTCAGTTTTTTAACTACCACTTAGTGGTTTCACTATTCATCAAAAATTGAGAGTTTTTAGAAAAATACCAAAATTTCACCCTAGGCTAATTTCGATATTCCGAATCCAAAAATGAAGTCCATTTTGAGAAATAAAAATTATGAAATTTCAAAAAGTGGTTATTACTATTCATAACGGCTAGTTTTAATAATATTTTAATAGCATATCGTTATTTAGTGAAACTCGGTATTGCATACGACGAAAGCTATCGTGGAAGACTGCGGTTGCGTGTAAAGCAAGCCAAGCTTGTGTTGTGTGTAGTGAAAGATTCCTTTGATGATTTATATAACAAAAAAACAAAATATTTCTCATAAAAGTCTCGGGTGTTACAATTATTGAAATCTATGTTTTTATCCCCACAAGCCCTCAAACATTACGGTAGTAAGAACCTTTGTCTTCTTATCCCCAGAAGTCCTCGAACATTAAAGGCAGTAGGAACCTTTGTCTTTCTAACCCTGGAAGTCCCCGATTGTATAAAGTAACAATCAAAGTCGTACAAAGAAAGCTGAACAAGATGTTCAGTATGCACAAGGCGTGAGAGTATCTCTCTCTATAAATCACTTTAGCATCATGTAATCTCTAGAATGATGGATCATTTATGACCTCATTCAAATGAGATACTATTTATAGGAATTTTTCCAACGGTCAAATCACTCCTCAAACGGTCCTATTTTTCCTTGAATATCAGAGGGACCTGTACACGTGTCACTCAAACAACAGTTAACTAAAAAATAATGCACGACATCATTTCTTAACTATAACAGGGGTATGTAAAATATGGTTGCTCAACCAAATCGATTATTCTGTGTCAAAGGAAAAATAATGTTTAGCGACGAAGTAAATAAACACACGGAGACTATAAATAATAAATATCTAATTTCTGTTTTTCAAGGAATTCAGAACCTGAATTATATAGATTTCAGAGTCTGAATTCCAAGGATTTAGGAGTCTAAATTCTAAGGTGTTTAGAGTATCAATTATAATGAATTATGTGTCTACATTCTAAGGAATTCAAAGACTGAATTCTATGGAATTTGGAGTCTGAAATCAAAGGAATTCAGAACCTGAATTCCGAGAATTCAGAACCTAAATTTCAGAGAATTCAGAAAGTGAATTTCAGAGAATTCAGAATTCTAATTTTAGAGAATTCGGAATCTGAATTTTAGAGAATTAAGAATCTGAATTTCAAGGAATTCAGTATCTTAATTTTAGATAATTCGGAATCTGAATTTCATAGAATTCAGAAAATGAAAACAAAATACTCTATATCTAAGGATTTATAATATTGCGAATTTTTAGATGTGAAACTGACTTTTACACATTATAAATAAGAGGAGTTATAATAAGAGAGACTATAAAATGAAAAATGAAAACAAAGGTAAGCAGAAAATTTACTTGGGGAAGGAAAAATTTCTATATTAAGATAAATCATTGGAGAAATAAAATTTTCCTTAAGATAGGCTGTTTTTGATTTTCCAAACATGAAGGAATGGAAAATTCATAGGTAAATCATATTGACTCAACAAGCATTGTGTTCATGAAATTTTCTTCACCTTAAAAGAACCCACTTTTTGGAATAATAAGACACAGACTTAACACATGAAAGCACTAGTTATAAAATTTAATTTAAAGGAATTAAAAATAAGAAAATTATAGTGCTTTGGGAAACATAAATCCTCTAGTCCACTCCACCAAACCTCAAATCCTAGATCATGGTGGTTTTCATTGGCACCAGTCCTTTTCCAAAGGATTGTATGACTGAGTGAAAAAAGTAAAAACTTGGTACAAAACTAGTTACATTTACATTGAACCTATAGGGATTCACAAATTCCATCCTTTAACACTCTGAATAAGGAGTTATAACTTCCAAAAATTTAAATTATTAGTTAGATTTACAAGATAATGAATATTGTAAAAAGATTTAACTAAAATAATTGAAGAATTATACAAGAGATAAAATAATAGTTAATTGTATCTCTAATAGATTCTTCTAAAATATAACTAGATAAATATCTAAAGGCACAATTGTAGAATTTGAGTCTTCTTTTTATTTTTCATATAATTGAGAAGTGGCATAGAGTGATTCAAAATGATAGAGTTGATATCAAAGGTTCTTGCTTATGTTATTGTGTATTATCTATCTACCTCTCTTATTATTCAAATAATATGTTAAAATGTTCTCCCCCTACTTCATAGCATGATATCTTATAAAATTAATTCATGGAATTAAATTATAGATGTCTTTGATATGAAAATTATTCGACAATGACACTGACCATTAAGATATTCTTATATATTAAATTATACATGTTTTCTTTTTCTCTCTCAGTACTTGAAACATTTTTAGAATAAATTATACCATAAAGAGGTAATTCAATATTTAATGCATCTATAGTATCATTAAATTACATGAAGACTACTCTAACGGTAATAAATATTCATTTTTTCATAAGAAAATAACCGACTCTACAACACCACATCACCCCATTATATAAACTATAATTCACATAGCCTAATTGATCCATGTAGTCATTCTCCATGCATCTGATTTTTCATATAGCTAAATTACATTTCCATCTTTCTCAAGTAGCCGAATTTTGTGTAGTTCAATCAATTATGCAACTATTTGGAACTATATTTCCAAATTTACAATTTATCTAATTCACATAGTTGATTACTCCATATTGACTATTCATGTAGTTATTTCATCGATATAGCTATTTAATAATGTAGTAAATTCATCAATGTAGGTGGGTTTCATATGGAAAATTTTATGACATAGCTAATTTATGTTGGTGATTACTTCACATAGCTGACTGACGTAGCTGATTACTTGACATAACCAAATATCCATGTATATGAATTTTTAACATAGCTGATTTTTTATAATTTTTAAAATATCATCAAAACATCTAAAATTGTAGAGTTACAGGTGAATAGATTCAAAAAAATCTAAAACCTAAAAAAATACATAAAAATTATTATAAAATTTTCAAGGTTTTTGTGGTCATCATAACATAAAGAGAAAGAGATATGTTGGAACAACATTAATAGTCAAATAATCTACAAAATTTTAATGATCAAAAAATCCATTCAACAATAAAAATGAAATTATAAAAGAGTTTAAGAATTTTTTTAATAAAAGATATTTAATATATATTTATTTTAAAATTTTACTTTTATTCTATATTCTCTACCTTTATTAGAAAAATCCCCATTTTATGTCACTAAAAATAAAGGGTAAGGAGAGGAAAAAATTTATTATTTTATCACATTTATTGAGAAACTATTTATGTAGAGTGTCTAATCTAAATTTTATTTATGGTCTGACTGAATTTTTAAAAATAAAATCATGTAAATTAATCAGAAAGATGAAAAAGGAAACAATTTCTTTGAATCATAAAAAAATGAAAATTAAAAATTAGAGGAAAGAAATATATTTGAAATGAAATTATATAAATTTAAGGCCTTAAATGAAAACAATAACTTTGAATCATAAAGTTATAAATAATGAAATATTAATGAAAATAATCACTTAAGAAATATAAAGGAATTTTTATTAATTATGAACATGTGTACAATAATACAAAGACCCAACAAAAATATATATACAGAAATAAGTCCAATGACCTCAGTTTGTGGATTAGTTCAAACATAGATGGTGGTTTTCATAGAGTTTTATTGATGATTAGAGAGGATTAATAGGTATTAGGAGGTCCAAAAAATAGAGTAAGACCCACTTTACCAAGATCCACCGTTAATCTATCTACAATTCCAAAACCTAACCAAAATCACGTGATCTGTGCAATGTAATCAATTCCTTATCAAAATGTTTGGATACTGTGTTGAAGTCCTAAGAGCCATAACTAGAGAAAGGTGTTTTCTTTATGGGCTCTATGTAAGTATCACATTTTTTAGAAGACTCAACTTCAACTGTAGAAGCAACCTTGGAATGTTCTTTCCGATAAGTCTTAGTTGGATGAAACATAGAATCTATATTCTATCTAAAATTTATATATATAACTGGAGGAGTGGTCCAATAGGTCTTTTTTCCATTATAGAAAATAATTTATTATCATATATATCAATTATATTTATGATATCTAATTTACAAAAATCTAGAATAGAAGTTAAAGCTTGTCTGTGCATCTGGGAAACTATTTATGAATCATTTTTCAGCATCTTTTTAAAAGATTCTATCTACCCATTAGAGAATCTATGAGGAGTAATAACTATTTTTTAATTATAAGGAGTTCATGTAGTGGCTGTAGGCTCTGAATATATCATTTTTTTTAAATTTTTTCTTCTCAAAATTATTATTAAATTAACCTTACTTTTGAAGAAATTAAACTATTATCCACTTTGAAAAACTATTCTATCAATATTTCACCAATCTCATTCAATAAAAGGAAGAATATAGAGGTATTATAGTAGGGGTAATAGATAACATAATAGTATTGAAAATATATGGAACTAGAACAACTAGAATAAGATGTTTGTATACAATAACCTCTCTTCTTGTTGATGAAACTCAGATATCATTGGTTTCCCCATACTTAGAGGAACCAAAATCCTCATCTGAAGAGTGTTCGAGTAGGAATTTTACCCCATCATGAATCTAGACCAGAATCTATGTAAAATATTGATGGTTTCATTAGATGGTTCATATTTGGAACAAAACAATATATATCATTTTAATGGTTACTACTATGTTTCTTCAACCTTCTCACCAACAGAATAATTAAGGTATCCAACCATGTCATCCAATTACACATCATTACCAATACCAAGTCACCTCACTTTTTCTCTGGTATCTTCAAATTCAGTGGAGAGAGACCTTTTTAATTCTTACATAAGAATGACGGTAACATGTCACACTATAAATATTTGATGTAGGAAGATACAAAATAGAAATAAAAAATTAGCAGATCAAAGTGATCTTTGTGATATAGAAGAATAGATGGTGAAGATGTATACATAAAATTTGGGTGAACAATTTAAGGAATCCAAACTCCCTTAAAACTACACACATCAAAGTGTGTTGTATCCCATTCATCTCAATATTGAATCATTGAGTCTATTTAAGTGTGGCTGCTGAAAATTATGACTAGATTAATCGAAAATTATGATCCATATTCCCCTGATGTGCTAAAATAATGTCACGTATATTGATCTTAGAATTGGTAGAAAAAACTACACTACACTCAGTCGCATGAGGTTTCACATCCTTAATTTTCATAGCATTCAAACTAAATGATATTGATTATATTGGTTGAATGTTAATTATCATGAATGTCTGGTAAATAATCATATCAATTCATTTTTCAAAATCATATTTGGACCCAGAATTATCCTTATGTTATTTGATTTCATCCTTTGAAGATATCAGTTCTTTTTTCAACTCATCCTAATCTCTTTTGATATTATCAAACTCTATCATCATAGTAGATGAAAACTTATTCATATGAATTTCAAAATAATAAATTCCATAGATTTTATTTATAAAAGGATAATCCTATCCAACATGAGGAGGTTAAGGAACAATGTATGTGGTTTGTTAAAGAACACTATTTTCTTATTATAAAATATTTCTATATCCCTCTCTAACAATAACAAGATATCTGGTTGGGATTTAATCAACTATTATCTTCCCCACCATAGACTCTCTTCTACCCACAACAGTAGGAATACCTGTCACAGTCTCAACTAGCATGGACTCTTAAATGTCAAATCTAGTAGTTGTTTCAATAGTTGGAATAATTGGATGGTTAATCATAGTAGCACTGACATATTTAGTTTCTTGTAACTATATTTCTAATTCCAAAATAGTTCTAATTTCACAAATTACAAGCTTTGATCTCTGATCAATTGACTCTTACACTTCCCTAGTAGTACCCATCTCCTTATGTGTTGTATCCATAGAAGGTAAGGTAGAAGAGAGATCCCCCCCAATGTTGGTGGTAAAGGTTGTATTCCCATATAAGTATCATGTTCTTATCCAATAGTCGTTAAATATTATAAAGTGGAATCCAAGCCATAACCAAATGTTCTCAAGAGAATATATGAAAGGTTGATAATTTTATAGAATTTTATATCTTCTCCCTCATTCAATTATATCTTTTTGTTTATTAGAATCAAATTAGATATTCTTTCCATAGGGATTGAAATTTAATTTCCCTTTTATCGGGTAACAGTGGTGCATGAATCACATCATGTACTATGATAGATTTAACATTAATTATTGATCATGACATATAATAGATACACGAACTGAAATAACACATTATCAAATTCTACCTCTTTTTGGGAAAACCCAATATAAATAAACATGAAAATAACATTCCATTCAAAATATAAATATTTTAGATCTTTCTTATCAAAATTAGGGGAACTAAAAAGAATCTTGAAACCTTTATGAGTTCCATCTAATCTTGTACCAACTAAATTTTGACTAAAACTGAACTCCCCCTCTTGAGAAAAATGAAGGATTTTAGTCATCTCTATAGATGAAACTAAAAATACCTTTCCAATTATATTCAATGAAATTATACACTTTATATGTCTAATGTAAAAAATCAAAATACCCATGAACTCATTAACATGGTCCTCAAACCAAAAAAAATCCCGATATCTTATCATCAAATATAAACTCCCATCTTTGGAAGTAGAAAAAAAACTTCTACCAGAGAAACTTGGTGTAACACCCCAAACCCAGAATCTCGGAGCTAGTGCATTATTTTAATACTTTTTCATGATTACAAGGAATCAAAACCCGAAGGACTGATCAGTTTATCATTTTTGAAAAATATATTACATAAATTAACATTACATTATAATTCAAAACATAATATTCAAGATAGAAAATCCTTTTATAACTCCATTATTATCATAGTTTAACCATACATATTTGTCATAATTCACATATTGGAATCCTTATAAGGTAAAAAAATAAACCAGGGGTGATATTAGATTCTCAGTAATGATAAACAATATAGTATAATCTATCATAAATGAGAACTAAATTTTAAGGCAATGTATTGTAACGCCCTGACCCCAGCTGCCCAGAGTCGGTGCATTACTTCGTAACATTGGCATGATCACAAGAAAGATCAAATCCCGAAAGACCGATTGGTTTAGTAGCCTTGGAAACACTAGATATAATCATAAAGTTTTACATTACATTTCAAAGTGAAAAACTACTACAACAACAAAGTCTTCATATCCACACTATTAACCCCTCATAATATCCCTGCAAGTCATTCATAAATTACTTCTTCACTACCTGGGAAAAATAAAACATAGAAAAGGGGTGAGCTCAAATGCCCAGTAAGGATAACAATATAGCGGAACATTCAAAATAAGCATAAACATTTAAGGCAATGAATTACTAAAACAAAAGCCTTTTAAAATTGAACTTCAACATAGTATGGCAAAAGTAAAATGAAATAATGTCATTTACTTGTTCACATGGATATTCTACTAATCGAATAATCACATGCAATATCAATAACCACTTTCATAATGTTGGAATGCATAATGCTAAACGTTAATTTCTTTGTCTAGGCCTCATCCCAAGACCTAGGGGTTACTTCTAACCGGAACCCAACCCGGAGTGCCTCTAATAACCGGACACCAACCCGGAGTGCCTCTAATAACCGGACACCAACCCGGAGTGCCTCTAATAACCGGACACCAACCCGGAGGGCATACTTTTACCAGTCCCTAACCTGGAGGGCTTACTTTAACCAGTCCCCAACCTGGAGGGCTTACTTTTACCAGTCCCCAACCTGGAGGGCTTACTTTTACCGGTCCCCAACCCGGAACATACTTGTTTAGCACATTCATCTGAAGAAAAGTTTGAAATATAACATAATCATTCGGATTAAAACTAGCATACGAAATGTCAATAGTTTCACCATAAACTATGAATGGTATAAAATAGCACATCCAAAGTCAAACATATCACAAAACCTTCAATACAATATAGAAGTTTTGTATCATAATAAATCAACTTCAAATAATCTTAAAATCCATCAAAGGATGTTGACATAGATGAAATCAAAATTCTTTTTAAAGAAATATCTCCTTTTATTTTGAAATCATTTAAGATCCATATAAAATAAAACATTTTCTTTGAAAATATTCTTATAATCTTGTAAGGAAAGCTTTGAAGATTTTATAACGGCGTAAAATAACCGCACCCGCCGTATAAGTTAAAAAAAACATTCTTACCTCAATTCTGTCGAAAAGGTTAAAAAGGACCTTGTTTTGAAAACGACGGAAAGATTCCTTTATAAACCTCTTATAAAAAGTCAAAAAAAGGTATAAATGACTTTAACCCATATTCTTGTAAATAGTAAAAATGTTTTGAAATACATTTTTAAGAAACATGGATGTGGATGATAAAGAGATCCCAGTAGATTATTACATATAAACAACCTCGGATAATGAAGAGATTGTGAAATAACCCTTACCTTGTAATTTTCCTTGGTTGGGGTAGGTTAACCTCCTGTATAATGGTGAAATAATTGTTATTAAATTATACAAGAATCATATACATTAATATGATATCATATATGATCTTTTAATATTGATTTGATAATAATATCTTAGTATTAACGCCGTTTCGGGTGTTAACTTACTCATTTTCTTTTATATGTTTTGTTACATAAGTCATGTTTGTTGTATCTATATCCATAATGATATCAAGTCCTTAAACATCATTTTTAAATCATTAAATGATAATTATACTTGAATGGATACGATGGAGAATGAATCTCATCGCGTTCGTGGAGACGGTAGTCCGTACGTACGCACGAGCGACAATATCATTCTTTTGATATTAAAATAATATATAAATGGATGGTATATCATATATAAAGAATCATTAATATGTTATATTTATTATTTACATGAGTTACACATCATTATTATACCCATCCAAATAATATTAAATTGAATAACAATTACACCACGACGTGGAGACGGTAGTCCGTACGTACGCACGTATGGTGACATGTTATTCAAAGGGTGGATAGAATACTGAATATGGTTGTACCATATTTATAATAACATCACAGTATATGTGAGATACTGGAGTTATTATTTTATAATGGTAAGAACAAAGGAAGAAGAAGTGGAAGAAGAAATGAATTTGGAGAAGGGTGGTGAAATCATTACCTCTTCTTCGGGTTCTTCCTTTTGATTTGATCAAAAGGGCTCCTTAGGTTGGCTTTCTGATCAAACTAAGGCCTCTAGGTTGTAGTGAGGGATGTTGTGAGAGTATTTGGGCAGAGTTTGGCCTAACCAAAAGGCTTTAGAGGTGTGAAGAAATGAGAAGGAGGAGTGCCCTTTTATAAGAGGGGTGAGGGGCACCTTTGGAAAAGCTAGAAATATTAATTTATAATAAATTCATATTCGGTTTCTAATGGCTCCAAAGTTGACTATTCAAAGGTTAAGGTGGGGCTAGGTCGAAAAACACTCAACCAATAGAATTTAGACAGGTTTGGGTACTTATATTAACCTTATCTTTAAGTATTAACTCTAAGTTAATTAGTTTCACTTTTACAATGTCTCTTTGTATTTTTATATAATATGGTTAATAAACTTACTATATACATCCAAGCGACCCCCAAGTGGTACATTAATGATGAACCTATCATGATATAAGTCTCTTGGCCGAACCTTAGATTTTTAGGAATTTAATATCAATTAATAATATAATATTTGTTTTAAGAACTCTTTTATGTCAATTTTGACACTATTCAATAGTTGATTTTTTTGAAACTCATAACAGATTGATTACTTCGAAAAAAGTCCATTAAATCTATCCTAATATATCATATTATCCTAGAAAATTAGTTTAATTCATTAAAAGTTTCATGTTATATTTATTTGGGTATTTATAATATCAATTATTTTAATTTTTCACTATTTTAGTAATTACTGCATCATCATTGTGTCATAAATAAAATAAATTATTTAATGTCTAAAAATTATAAATAAAATATCATTATGTAGGAAATATTTTTAGCTTTCTAATGAATATTTATAATCTAAAATCCAACTTATATAACCCTATGTAACAATTGTTTTTCTAAAAGATATATGCTTGTGTCATTTTTGTATTCATTTTAAGTTAATTAAAATAAAGTGTCATTATCACTTACAAGTGGATCCATGGGGTCCCAAAATTGACACAAAGATGCCCATGGTCGAACATGTATCAACCAATAGGGTTAAGACACGTTTTAGAGTAATTTAGTATTATTATAATATTATTTTTTTTAAACCCTTATTTACCGGATTTACCCTTAACCATGGTAAATAAAATATTTACCGCAGTAATTATTCAAAATGTCTAAAAATAAAAGTTACCTATTTACACAATTTGAACATCCTGATTCCAAATATGGAATCCATTTTTCTAAATTCAAAACACAGAAGTGGCAGAAATTAATTTAAAATTAATTCCCGCTGTCAAAACAAAAAGCGTGTTTTTAAGAGATAATAACTATCAAAAGATTGACACTTGTTTATGTTCGGTTTAATTGTAAAATTATGTCCAATGACAAACATTAAATTGAATGGTAAAAATATATTCTAAATATACTTTAAAACCACTCAAATTCATAATTTATCAATATTAATTATTTTGATTAAAAAAGTTGTTTTTAATTAAAATTTAGTAATTTTCACTATTCATCAAAATACAAAAGTTATCCGAAAAGTACCAAAATTTCACCCTAAGCTATAATTGATATTCCGAATTCAAAAATGATGTCTATTTTACAAAATTCCAAACATATAAGTTGCATTAATTATTTTTATAATTAATTCCCGCT
This sequence comes from Viscum album, assembly GCA_963277665.1. Lineage (NCBI taxonomy): Eukaryota > Viridiplantae > Streptophyta > Magnoliopsida > Santalales > Viscaceae > Viscum > Viscum album. The sequence goes on from OY728150.1 coordinate 786,623,303, forward strand.
GTCAGAACAAATAGCGTGTTTTTAAGAAACAATTTATATCAAAAGATTGGCAATTGTTTATGTCCATTTTCAATGTTAAATTAATTCTAATGACCACCATTGGATAAACTGGTAAAAATATGTTCTATTTATACTTTAAAACCACTAAATAGTATAATTTATCACAATTAATTATTTTGATTAAAAAAGTTTTTTTTACGTATTTTTCACTATTCAAAAAAAATTGGAAGTTCTCAGAAAGTGACAAAAAATTCAACTTACGATAATTTCGATATTACAAATACAAAAATGAATTCCATTTGAAATATAAAATTTCTATAATTTTAAAAAGTGGTTATTACTATTCATAACGGCTACTTTGATTAGTCGCGGTGTTTTAGAACTCGAAGTTGCGTACAATGCAGGCTATTGCATTATTCAATGAGAAGCGTATCGTGGAAGCTCGGGGTGTTACATTCTCCCCTCCTTCAATAAATTGCGTCCTCGCAATTTGAAATTTTTCTTTGAAAATAAAAGGTTGTAAATAGAAAATACCTTTTTGGAAAACCCACATCGGAAATAAGATTAATAAAAATATAACATTAAAAGAAAGAAAGAGAAGTACAAAGGTCATCCGAGATAGCCCATACTAGGGTTCTATGAAAATATGGATATGGAGGAAAAACAAACTAGCATGGTCTGATGAAGAGTTCTAGAAAACAGGATTAGGAGAAAGTTAACAATAAGAAAATCACAAACTTGTGATTGGTTAAACATTCATTGAATCCCCAGTTGGAAAAGTTAATCGACAACGTTTTTGTTTTAAGTAACCTTTCATAGAGGTGAGGAAATTATTTAAGAGATTTACTAAGAATGTGAGGAAATATACTTACTTATCATGTAGACTTTCATTAATAAATTTTTACGACAAACCATTTAGAATAGGACAACTATTTTGTAATAACCAGGGACTCCCTGTAGGCTAGTGGTAGGAAATAAAGGCCTGTCGCACTATGGTTGTGGGTTCGATTCCTGCAACATTGTCCGACGCGACGGGTTATGCCCCACCCTACAGGTTGTCCTTTTCCTAAAACTATAGTATTATAATATTCCAAAAATAATCTTCATAAATTTTTTAACCTTAAACAATACTATCCAAAGATCAACTTAATCTACTCCAACCTTTCTAGTTATCCAAAATACCTCTGTCCAGACTTTCTCTAAAAGGTTTCTTAATTCCAAAATCAATTTATCAGATTCCCCAAACGAAGTAAAGTTTCTCTTATTGTCACATACTAAAAATATAATTACCTTCATCATATTAAAACCTTACTGAAATCAACAAGTACTGCAGTACAATCCATATATATATCACATTATTCTTATAACCAGAATATAATCCTTGAGTCCAAAAGCACCAATACATTAATTATTCCGCTTCAACTGTAGTCACAGCATAAGATTGGCCTTGATCCCTTGGCCTTTTCTGAGGTAAGTTTCCCTGACGCTTAGGACATTCATTTGCATAATGACCCATTTCTCTACAATTGTAGCATTCCACTTTGATAGCGTCTTTCTTTCCCTTGCAATCACGAGCCTGGTGACCCTTTTATCCACATTTATAACAAACTCCCATTCCTTTTAGGCAAGTACCAGGGTGATTCTTCCCACAATTATCACATAATGGAAAATCCTTCTTTACCTTTTTCTCTTTATCTGTCCCTTGTTCCACCGTTCTCTTCTTCTCTTGCTTTACTTTGTTGTCATAAGACTTAGAGAATTCCTTTTCTGTCTTGATAGCACACGAGACAATATCTTCGTATGATGAGAAGGATTGTGATACCAAAGCTCGACGGAGAAATGGTTTTAACCCATCAAAGAAACGATCAATCTTACTTCCTAGGTTGCGAATATAATCTCCGGCATACCTTGCTAACCTTGTAAAGTTAGCCTCATACTTTGCGACATTGTCATCCTCCTTCTATCTCAGACTTAGAAATTGCCTTTCCATATCTGCTCGATGGTCGCGAGGGAAGTATTTTTCTAAAAACAGATCTTTGAACTCCCTCCATTCCATATTTGATACTTCATCATCTTCCTTCATGTTTTGAATCAATGACCACCATTGATCAGCATCTCCAGTGAGGCGGTAAACTGCCATGATAACTTTCTCCCTTTCACTGCTCCCCAAAGCCTAAAATATTTTCTCTAGGGAATTTATCCATTGCTCAGCTACTAAGGGATTTGTACTCCCATTGAACGTTGGTGGTTGTTGCCTCATAAATCGGTCTAACATTGATCCTCCACGCTGCGGATCAGGGTGCTCCATACGGGTAAGGTTATTATTCATAACCTGAGTAAGTTGTCCTAGTATGGTGATTAGCTGATCGGCACCAGTTGCATCACCAGCCCCACTATAATTATCTTGAGCAGGAGGGCAATCCCTACATGGAGTGCGTGCATTGATACAGTTTCCATTTCTTCCACTAGGCGCCATTTCTAAACAATGGCATAAACTAGATCAGTTTATGAATCAAAATACATAATCCCATACTTATAAAACACTTAACATAAATTGAACTATTTATGGATATAATCCATAATCATAAAAATGTTTTCTTTGAGGAAGTATATACCCATAAACCCTTCATAATGATTTGTAAAGAAAATGAGAGTTATCCTAAGCATATCCCCCGGGAGTGTCGTAACCAAGAGTGCAGCAAGGCCCGTTGTCGTGCACCAGTTCCCGTTCGAGTCTAGCTCAAAGCGGTGTTTTCGGGTTTTACCCCTAGGTACATCTGTGCCAGAGCCGCCTCTACCTGCTCGTATCCAGACGGGGATGTATTGCTCGGAAAACTCACAAAATCTCTACAATACCAAAATTCTAGGAAGTTCTTCTATACTAATCCTCAAAGTTCATCTTAGGTCTACGTGCTCTAATCAGAGTTTATCTAAATCTAGCTTCCAAGGTTTGTACTAAACTTCCTCTGATACCAACTGTAACGCCCTGACCCCAGCTGCCCAGAGTCGGTGCATTACTTCGTAACATTGGCATGATCACAAGAAAGATCAAATCCCGAAAGACCGATTGGTTTAGTAGCCTTGGAAACACTAGATATAATCATAAAGTTTTACATTACATTTCAAAGTGAAAAACTACTACAACAACAAAGTCTTCATATCCACACTATTAACCCCTCATAATATCCCTGCAAGTCATTCATAAATTACTTCTTCACTACCTGGGAAAAATAAAACATAGAAAAGGGGTGAGCTCAAATGCCCAGTAAGGATAACAATATAGCGGAACATTCAAAATAAGCATAAACATTTAAGGCAATGAATTACTAAAACAAAAGCCTTTTAAAATTGAACTTCAACATAGTATGGCAAAAGTAAAATGAAATAATGTCATTTACTTGTTCACATGGATATTCTACTAATCGAATAATCACATGCAATATCAATAACCACTTTCATAATGTTGGAATGCATAATGCTAAACGTTAATTTCTTTGTCTAGGCCTCATCCCAAGACCTAGGGGTTACTTCTAACCGGAACCCAACCCGGAGTGCCTCTAATAACCGGACACCAACCCGGAGTGCCTCTAATAACCGGACACCAACCTGGAGTGCCTCTAATAATCGGACACCAACCCGGAGGGCATACTTTTACCAGTCCCTAACCTGGAGGGCTTACTTTAACCAGTCCCCAACCTGGAGGGCTTACTTTTACCAGTCCCCAACCTGGAGGGCTTACTTTTACCGGTCCCCAACCCGGAACATACTTGTTTAGCACATTCATCTGAAGAAAAGTTTGAAATATAACATAATCATTCGGATTAAAACTAGCATACGAAATGTCAATAGTTTCACCATAAACTATGAATGGTATAAAATAGCACATCCAAAGTCAAACATATCACAAAACCTTCAATACAATATAGAAGTTTTGTATCATAATAAATCAACTTCAAATAATCTTAAAATCCATCAAAGGATGTTGACATAGATGAAATCAAAATTCTTTTTAAAGAAATATCACCTTTTATTTTGAAATCATTTAAGATCCATATAAAATAAAACATTTTCTTTGAAAATATTCTTATAAGCTTGTAAGGAAAGCTTTGAAGATTTTATAACGGCGTAAAATAACCGCACCCGCCGTATAAGTTAAAAAAAACATTCTTACCTCAATTCTGTCGAAAAGGTTAAAAAGGACCTTGTTTTGAAAACGACGGAAAGATTCCTTTATAAACCTCTTATAAAAAGTCAAAAAAAGGTATAAATGACTTTAACCCATATTCTTGTAAATAGTAAAAATGTTTTGAAATACATTTTTAAGAAACATGGATGTGGATGATAAAGAGATCCCAGTAGATTATTACATATAAACAACCTCGGATAATGAAGAGATTGTGAAATAACCCTTACCTTGTAATTTTCCTTGGTTGGGGTAGGTTAACCTCCTGTATAATGGTGAAATAATTGTTATTAAATTATACAAGAATCATATACATTAATATGATATCATATATGATCTTTTAATATTGATTTGATAATAATATCTTAGTATTAACGCCGTTTCGGGTGTTAACTTACTCATTTTCTTTTATATGTTTTGTTACATAAGTCATGTTTGTTGTATCTATATCCAGAATGATATCAAGTCCTTAAACATCATTTTTAAATCATTAAATGATAATTATACTTGAATGGATACGATGGAGAATGAATCTCATCGCGTTCGTGGAGACGGTAGTCCGTACGTACGCACGAGCGACAATATCATTCTTTTGATATTAAAATAATATATAAATGGATGGTATATCATATATAAAGAATCATTAATATGTTATATTTATTATTTACATGAGTTACACATCATTATTATACCCATCCAAATAATATTAAATTGAATAACAATTACACCACGACGTGGAGACGGTAGTCCGTACGTACGCACGTATGGTGACATGTTATTCAAAGGGTGGATAGAATACTGAATATGGTTGTACCATATTTATAATAACATCACAGTATATGTGAGATACTGGAGTTATTATTTTATAATGGTAAGAACAAAGGAAGAAGAAGTGGAAGAAGAAATGAATTTGGAGAAGGGTGGTGAAATCATTACCTCTTCTTCGGGTTCTTCCTTTTGATTTGATCAAAAGGGCTCCTTAGGTTGGCTTTCTGATCAAACTAAGGCCTCTAGGTTGTAGTGAGGGATGTTGGGAGAGTATTTGGGCAGAGTTTGGCCGAAACCAAAAGGCTTTAGAGGTTCGAAGAAATGAGAAGGAGGAGTGCCCTTTTATAAGAGGGGTGAGGGGCACCTTTGGAAAAGCTAGAAATATTAATTTATAATAAATTCATATTCGGTTTCTAATGGCTCCAAAGTTGACTATTCAAAGGTTAAGGTGGGGCTAGGTCGAAAAACACTCAACCAATAGAATTTAGACAGGTTTGGGTACTTATATTAACCTTATCTTTAAGTATTAACTCTAAGTTAATTAGTTTCACTTTTACAATGTCTCTTTGTATTTTTATATAATATGGTTAATAAACTTACTATATATATCCAAGCGACCCCCAAGTGGTACATTAATGATGAACCTATCATGATATAAGTCTCTTGGCCGAACCTTAGATTTTTAGGAATTTAATATCAATTAATAATATAATATTTGTTTTAAGAACTCTTTTATGACAATTTTGACACTATTAAATAGTTGATTTTTTTGAAACTCATAACAGATTGATTACTTCGAACAAAGTCCATTAAATAAATCCTAATATATCATATTATCCTAGAAAATTAGTTTAATTCATTAAAAGTTTCATGTTATATTTATTTGGGTATTTATAATATCAATTATTTTAATTTTTCACTATTTTAGTAATTACTGCATCATCATTGTGTCATAAATAAAATAAATTATTTAATGTTTAAAAATTATAAATAAAATATCATTATGTAGGAAATCTTTTTAGCTTTCTAATGAATATTTATAATCTAAAATCCAACTTATATAACCCTATGTAACAATTGTTTTTCTAAAAGATATATGCTTGTGTCATTTTTGTATTCATTTTAAGTTAATTAAAATAAAGTGTCATTATCACTTACAAGTGGATCCATGGGGTCCCAAAATTGACACAAAGATGCCCATGGTCGAACATGTATCAACCAATAGGGTTAAGACACGTTTTAGGGTAATTTAGTATTATTATAATATTATTTTTTTAAACCCTTATTTACCGGATTTACCCTTAACCATGGTAAATAAAATATTTACCGCAGTAATTATTCAAAATGTCTAAAAATAAAAGTTACCTATTTACACAATTTGAACATCCTGATTCCAAATATGGAATCCATTTTTCTAAATTCAAAACACAGAAGTGGCAGAAATTAATTTAAAATTAATTCCCGCTGTCAAAACAAAAAGCGTGTTTTTAAGAGATAATAACTATCAAAAGATTGACACTTGTTTATGTTCGGTTTAATTGTAAAATTATGTCCAATGACAAACATTAAATTGAATGGTAAAAATATATTCTAAATATACTTTAAAACCACTCAAATTCATAATTTATCAATATTAATTATTTTGATTAAAAAAGTTGTTTTTAATTAAAATTTAGTAATTTTCACTATTCATCAAAATACAAAAGTTATCCGAAAAGTACCAAAATTTCACCCTAAGCTATAATTGATATTCCGAATTCAAAAATGATGTCTATTTTACAAAATTCCAAACATATAAGTTGCATTAATTATTTTTATAATTAATTCCCGCTGTCAGAACAAATAGCGTGTTTTTAAGAAACAATTTATATCAAAAGATTGGCAATTGTTTATGTCCATTTTCAGTGTTAAATTAATTCTAATGACCGCCATTGGATAAACTGGTAAAAATATGTTCTATTTATACTTTAAAACCACTAAATAGTATAATTTATCACAATTAATTATTTTGATTAAAAAAGTTTTTTTTACGTATTTTTCACTATTCAAAAAAAATTGGAAGTTCTCAGAAAGTGACAAAAAATTCAACTTACGATAATTTCGATATTACAAATACAAAAATGAAGTCCATTTGAAATATAAAATTTCTATAATTTTAAAAAGTGGTTATTACTATTCATAACGGCTACTTTGATTAGTCGCGGTGTTTTAGAACTCGAAGTTGCGTACAATGCAGGCTATTGCATTATTCAATGAGAAGCGTATCGTGGAAGCTCGGGGTGTTACATGTATAAAACTAAAGCACATGCTATTTAAACCTAACATTCAGCATAATATGGAAATAATAAATCAAATAATTCCATTTAAAAATTCACATGGATATTTTACTAGTTTAATAATGACATGTAATATCAATAAATAATCTCATAATGAGGTAATGAATAATGTCTGATATTATAACCACACCATCAAGGCCTCATTCCAAGACTATACATAAACGGTTAAAAACCAAAACTAGTTTGTCTCATGAGACCTACCGATGCATCGAGGGGCTATAGCAGGACCCACCCATCACTTACTAAGTCTAACACATTACTCATATGAAATGGTTGAAACATAAACAACATAATCATTCTTATTAAAACTTGTATAAAAAATATTAATACATTAACCATAAACCATGAATTGTATCAAAATAGCACATCCATAGTCAAACATATCATAAATAATTCAATGAGATATGGTATTTTTTATTCTAAAAAATAAACCACAATTAAACATAAAATCCAACAAATTATGTTATCATAGATGAGAATAATATAATAATACCATTAAAAATGTCCTAACAAAAAACCCCTTTTTTCTTTGAAATCATTTATTCAGTAGTTGTGAATTTATAAAAGAAGACATTTAAAAATAAATTTTTGAATAAAAGTGTCCCATAACACATTGAAACATTAATGTGAAATTAAAATAATTAATATTTAAAAATATCCAATTCCTTATAAATAAATCTATACACCCCATTCTGATAACATGGTCATGAATGAAAAAGATTTAGAGGAATAAATATTAGAAACATTTAAAACAATGTATTAGATGAAGATTCCCTTACATAAAAATTTGAAATTATTTCTTTTGAATTTTTTTTTATGAAACATGCACATGGATGATAAATATGACCCAAAAAGTACATATGTATAAACAATCTTGGAAAAAAATGGGATTGAAAAATTAACCCTTACATTATGTTTGATTTCTTTTGTACAAGTCTGAAACTATTATATAGTGGTTTTAAACATATTATTAAATTTTAATTGAATCATAAAAATATTTAAAATATAATATATGATTCATTTTATACTTTAAATTACATGTTCATTTAATTATTCCATGTTAAAACAACATATCGGGTAATAATCTCTTTGTTTATCAAACAAGTTTAGAATTGTTATTACTGATCATATTACATAGATAATGATTTACTTAAATCCAAAATGTAAAACACCATTTATATTACATATAAATTCATTATATAAATATATAAATATATAAATATATATAAAATATATACAAATTAAATGGAACACACCATTCATTGAGACAGTAGGTCGTACATACTCATAAACGCTGTTTTTATTTTCTTATTGTATTGAATGGAAGAAAATAAATGACACACACACACACACACACATATATATAATTCTAGTTGAATTTTTATGTAATATATTTCATATTTATTCTGTATATATATATTTATAATCATTCTATAATGGTTGTTATGGAGGATGAATCTCATCGCATCGTGGGGATGGTAGGTCGTACATATGCACAAGTGATGATATCATTCCATAATGATAAAGGGTAAAGAACTAGATGAAATATGAATTACATAGAAAAAATATCATTCCATATGTATTATTTAAATCATTTATATTCATCAATATACCCATCAAAATAGTGTATAGATGAAAAATATTTTACACCACGACGTAGAGATGGTAAGTCGTGCGTACACAAACATTGTGATGTTGTTTTTTGAAGGATGGGTAAAATGAGGAATATGTTTTTCCCATAATTAGGAAAACATCTTAGTATGTAGTAGATTCTATAGTTATTACTTTAGTATGGAATCAACTTTGGAAAAGGATGTTCAATAAGAAAAGAAGAATGAAAACATATGTAAAATAATTACCTCGTCTTCAAATGTCTCCTTTTAATTTTCACAAAAGGACTCCATTAAATGGCTTTATGCTGAAATTATGGCCTCTAAGCTGAAGTGAGAGAATTTTGAAGGAGAAATTGAAAGTTTTTGGTTTATCCAAATGGATTTGGAGGTGTGAATAAAATATAAGGATGCATTTCCTTTTATAAAAGACGGAGGGGCACTTTAGAAAAATCCAACACTATTATTTTATTTTCAATTAATTTTACGATTTAAAATTAACCCAAAGGGATTTATTTCTAGTATGAGATAAGTACGGTTCACAATAATCTCAAAAAAATGAATTTTAGACATGTTTAGCTCACAAAATTAACCTTATCTTTTGGCTTTAACACTTAGTTAATCAAGTTTACTTTTAACTTGACAACATGTATCTTTACACTATATGGTTTATACAGTTTTTATAAAATTTCAAATGAACCCCATTGGATCCTTTACTAAAAAAATTTCATTATAAAATTTATTTAGATAAATTATATTTTTTAAATTTTATAACATTTAATAAAATATTATTTATTTTAAAATTTGATTTATGTCAACTTTTACAATATTTATAAATTGACTTTTTAAAAAATTATAACTAGATTACTTAGAAAAAACTACAATAACTCATCCCTATCATTTCAAAGTCATCCAAAAATATTCATAGATGGCATAAAATATTTCAAATTATTTTATTTTAATACTATTAATATCATTTATTTGATTCTTCCTTTAATTAACCAATCTCTGAATCATTATTGTGTCAAAATTTAGTTTAATTGTTAATTTTCTAAAATATCAAATAAATTACTATGATTTATATATATGTTTTATATTTATAAATAATATTTTTAGTTGACTATATCAATTATGTAAACTCATATTAAAAATGATATATATATATATTAAATTTGAAAATGACATTTTTAAGTCTTATTCGAATAAAATATAATAAATTTCATAATCTGACACAGGTGGCTTAAAAAAGATCCTATTTTCAGAATAATGTTGATTTTTTTATAATCTGAATTATCGAATGAAATTATTACAAGTCTTAGGGTCTCTTTTAAATATTATAATATTTTTATTACATTTAATTACCCGATTTACCCTTAACTGTGGTAAACAAATAAAAATTAACTAAACATACTATTCCTAAAATTTTTTTTTTCCTATTAGAACAAAATTTTCATAATAATTAAAACAATTTATATCTTTTTTTCTAAATTCCATTCATATAAGTGGTAAAGTTATGTTTAATTCTAATCTGGAAAATGTAGATAAAAGACGGGTAAAAGAGATGTTCAAAAGATCAATAAATTTTTATATATAATTATACTATATAAATGATTCTAATAAACTATATCAGATTAATATATGTATTATTTATCAATTGTGACATTAAAATATATTTAAAGTAAAATAAATATTTAAATTAAAAATCCTGTTTTTAACAACAATGTAGTATTTTTTACTATTTATCAAAAATTGAAATCATTCGGAAAAATACCAAAAATTCACCCTAAGAAAATTTTGATATTAAGAATTAAAAAATTAATTATATTTTGAAAAATAATATTTAAAAATTTTATAATGTAGTTAATATTATTCATAGTCACTTTTTAAATGGCTAATTTGATAGATCATAGTGTGCTCGAACTCAGTGTTGCATACACAAAAAACTGTTGAGTTTATTTAAAAATAAATGTACTATGAAATCATAGGGTGTTACATTCTCCCCTCCATCAATAAATTTAATCCTCATATTTTTTTAATTCAGTTTCGGTAACTCGGGGTTTTCTATTCAAAATTTATTTATTGAAATCCCACATTGAAACAAGGGTCGAAAAAGGTCTAATTTAAAATAATAAAAGGGAGTTATGAAGGTTAACAAAGCTATCACATTGAAGGGTTATAGGTAAGAAACCATGACCATGAAATAAAAATCTATCCATCTTGTTCTAATGTAGAGTGATAGAGAACATAATTAAGAGAAAGTTAACAATAAAAAATCTATAAATATGAGATGATCTATGGGACCATATGATTCATCAGTAAATGTAATAGGATAGAATTTACAGTTTCAAGATCCTTTTCCCAGAGTTAAATAATTATTTTACTATTCACACAAGAACATAATTGATTTATTTCCATGTCATACACATAATATCATCCTTTGGTTGTGATTTGATCTATTTTTACTCCATCCTTTACATGTGGTAATGAATGTTCAAAATGATTTTTTCATGCCTAAGGAACTTTTGATAAATCATAAGGCCATCAAGTATTTCCTTAGTCCTTTAAATGTTTATTTAAACCAAAAATATTAGCCTGAAGAATCCAATAAATCATAATTGAACCCCAAAAAATAATATCTAATGTTCAACTTATCCCATTCCAACCATAATACATTTACAAAATACTTCTATCCAAATTCATAGTCTAATAAGGTCTCTAAATATCCACAATAAATCATAACATAACATTTTTCTCAAACATAATGTTTCACTTATTATCACATACCTAATATATGAATTATTTGATCACATTACAAACTAAATGAAAACATTCTTCCTTAAAAATCATTAATGAAGATGTAATATGTTATAATCCTTATATTTCTCATGATTCTCATAAACAGAATATAATCGTGAATACAAAAACACAAACACATTAATTATTCCACATCGACTGTAGTAACAATATAATCTTGACCATGACCCCTTTGCTTCTTCGAAGATATATTTACTTGACACTTTTGGAAATAATTTTCATAATGTCGCATATATTTAAAATTATATCATTTCACATTTACAGTTTCTTTCTTTCCCTTACAATCATGATCTTGGTGATCTTTCTCCCCATACTTGTAACAAACTCCCATTCCTTTCATGAAAGTACTGAGGTGTTTCTTCCCACAATTATCACATATGGTAAAATTATTCTTTCCCTTTTCCCCCTTATCCATATCTTGATCCAGCATTTTCTTCTTATCTTACATTACCTTAATGTCATATGACTTAGAAAATTATATCTCTGTCTTGATAGCAGATGAGACTATATCCTCATATGATGAAAATGTTTATGAGACCAAATCCTTTCCAATAAATGGAATTAAAACATCAACGAAACCATAAATCATTCACTGTGGGTTAAAAATATAGTCTTCAGTGTGCCTTTATAACCTTGGAAAGTTAGCTTTATACATTGAAATAATCCCATCCTCCTTTTCCCTTAGACTCATAAATTGTTGTTCCATATCTGCTCATTGTTTATAGGGAATGTATTTTTCTAATAAAATTTCATTAAATTTCCACCATTCTATATTTTAAAATTCTTTATCCTCCTTTATTATATGAATTAATGACCACCATTAATATATATCTACTGGGACATGATAAAATACTATGACAAATTCTTCCCTTTCATTACTCCCCAAAGTAATAAATATTTTCTCTATAGAACTTGTCCATTGATTATCAACAAATAGATTTTTAGTTCCATTGAATGTTGTAGGTTGTTGTCTTAAAAAGTAACATAACATTTTTTCGATGCATTTTGGATTAGGTTTATCTATATGGGTATGGTTATTATTCCTAACCTGAGTCAGTTTTCCCAGTATAGTTATAAGTTGTTCAGCACCAGCTGCAACTCCAGCTCCAATATCATTATCATGAATAGTTGGGAAATACCTTCATAGATTATGTGCATTGATAAGATTACAATTTCTTCCACTAAGTTCTATTTCTATGAGACAACATTCACTAGATTAGGTTATGAATTATAATGTGTAATTTGAAAATTCATAACATAAATTTAAAATTTTATGCATATCTAATCTCCTAATCATAAACATGGTTTCTTTGGGGACATATTTACTTTTAAATATTTAATAATGGTTTGAAAATAAAATGTGAATTATCCTAATAATATACATCAATATTGTCAAAACAGGTGCACGTTAGGGCACATTGCCTTTTACCAAGTTACCCCGAGTCAAGCCTGGATCACCTTGTCGGATTTTTTACTCCTAGGTACATTTCTGCTAGAACCGCATTATCATGAACCATAATATGATGACCCTAAACCGATCACCAGATCCAGCTAGAAACAAGGACCAAGGGGAAATCGTGATCTTCCCAGGATGGCAATAATCACTAATGGAATCAACAAAGTGATTATGGGAATGATTTTTCTTAATATAAATAATCAAAATTAGCATAATAATAAAAGAGAGTCTCAAAATAAATAAACCAAAAACAATGACTACGTAAGAACTAAAGTATAAAACTAACTAAAAATTATGACCACTAAAACTCCATGTTAACCAATGGTTCAATCCCCAATATATGATCAACCATTTCGCAAGGTGATCAAACTCATAACAAAACCTACAATAGAAACTAAAAGACTAGAAAACATTATAGGCATGAGTATTAAAAATCAGTAGGCAATCCTGAATAATTCTATTCCCAATACACACTGTTTAAATAAATATAAATTGACTAAAATGTTTTAAATAATATATATATATAGGTTTTACACACTTTCTATTAAAAAACAACCATAATCTATTTCCCTTGTGATTTAAAATAAAGCTCAAGGGGAGAAGGAAAAAGGGAGCCAAATAGGAAGTGCTCATTTTTCATACTGGGGAGAAAGAAAGGGAAAATATTTTATGTTTAAAAAAATACTATTTGAAAACTTTTTAACAAAACAACACATTCAAAAAAATTCAAGGATAACACCATAACCAAACATAAGGTTCATGATTCCACACAATGAGGTGGAATAACACTAATGGTACAAGTGTCGGAGAAATAAAGAAAGTCATGGGAACTCAGAGGTGAACAAAAACATACATTAAATGTGACTCATCCTGAAAGGAATTACCTACTCAATGTCATAATAAAACCCAAATGCCTAATATTCTCCCTACTTGGCCTGACTAGTGGGCCTAATCCCTTAGTAATAAAAAAAACATATCCCTCTTCTATGTGCCAAAAACCAGTGCCTAATCTAAACTAGTGCAGAAATCATTCTTAGTAATCCTCATAACTATTCTAGGTTCCCAAGTAATGTACAAAAACGGGTGTTCCAAACATTCCAAACAATAATCCATATATATATATATGTCATCATATACATCACACAAACTGGAACCACCTTGGCCACCTCAAGGGTAGTCCCTTAGATTTAAATAAATATTACACAAGGGAGGCCCCATACCAAAGACCCTCTAATCTCATGATTAACAAAAAAGGAAATTGACCTAAACCAAGAGGGGATTTCCAGATAAACAATCCTAAATTCCAAACAGGCCTTACAATATTTCCACATAAAAATCATTTTCACAAAGTAACCATGCCAAACAATTTTAAAAACCAAACACAACCTTGGAAACCCATTAATCATTAAAAACCACCATTTAAGTCTAAACTATATTTAAAAATACAAAAGGGTAATTTGGATGTTATAATTACTTATATAAAACCAATGAATGCATTAAAAATCACAACCCACCTATAAAAGTAAACCAGGAAATTAATCACACACTAGGCATGCAATATTTGACAAACTAATTTCTATTTAACATTTAATGTGGAATAAAAACCTAATTTTCGTGCCACAAACTTATTAAAATTAATAAAACAAATTATAAACATCACAAACCATGTGTGAAAGAAAACAGATTATGTTATAAAACATGTGCTGAGACTATTTATAACAAAACAACCATACATATTCAAAAGAGTTGAGAAATTAATTTTATTTCTCATGAAACAATTATTCTAAAAACGATAGATCACTATTTATCTATCTAGGAGGGTTCTAAAATAATGTTATAAATGTGCAATGGTATCCTACCCCAAATGATAGACAAGACAACTATTTATAACTCAAGGAGAAGCCCACTCACAAGCACACAATTCTATATATATATATATATATCCTTAAACTGATGCACATGTTCCTCATGGAATGAGGGAACATGAACATTGAAGATATATATATATATATATATATTTATATATATGCATACCTAGAAATATGCATGCACACCTTAAAAACTGATTTCAACTCCCTATAATAAATCCACGAAACCCATAAACACTGTAAGTCCCTAATTTAGGGGGTGCAAAATCTAACACGGGTATAGAAACTTACCCCAAATTGACGGTGATTGAAATAATCAACTCGAAAATCCTCTACTTCTACTATGGTTTCAGAAACACACACCAATGGGTCCCAATACACCCTTTTCACAACACTAAATCAAAATAAAATAGAAAATGGGTCATTCCGAACCCTAGGTGTTTGGCTGAAATGAGCAGGGCAACGGGGGGCCTGAAAAATCACTATAAATTGAAAGATAAGGGACCATATATACTCACTATGTCGATTCAAAAGAGACCATGATGAAAAATGGTGGACTCGACGAATAGAAGATGTGTCTTGGAGGAGGGGGGTGCTGGTGAGGTGGTTTATGCTGGAGAGAAGCCTGGCGCTAGGTAGGTGGTGCATGCCAGAAGGGAGGCCACCAACTGGGTGGTGTGTGCTGGAAGGGTTGCCCCTGGCTGGGTGGTTGGCACTAGTGCAGATCACGAAAAGGGAGAGGGGAAGGGGGAGATGGTGCATATGTGGGAGTTGGGTTGTGTGGTAGATGGGGTGGAGAAAGGAGAACCCTTTTAGGGTTCCTAAAAAAATAAAAGTATCTAATTACAATAATACTAATAATAGTTATTTCAATAATAGTTATAATAATAATTGTCTTGATAAAAAAAATAAAAAAATAATAATATAATGATAATGATAATATTAATTTTAATAACAATAATAATAACATAATAAAAATAATAATAATATTATTAGTAATAATAATAATCCGAATAATAATATTATCATAATGATTATTATTATTAAAACAATAATTATAAAAATATTTTACATTTTTTCTTATTTTTTTCAAATTTCATTTTTTTATTAATTTTATTTTTATATTTATTTTGATCATCGGGAATTCCACATGGTGACCTGGGCAAAGCTACACCGTTTCAATACTATGGTCTGCTCATGCACGAAAGGCCACCATGTCCAAAACAATAATTTTTTAATAAAAACTCGAAATTTCAAACTGGGACTCAACCTGGACCATGATAATATTATCCAAATCCAAGAAAATAAAAATAATAATGTAATTACAGTGTTCGAGGTGTGATAATTATCACCAACATAATGCTTTCTGCCCCAAAAAATCCACAACAAGGTTTAACCCAAAAATAAAAACCAACACTCCTTCATAGTTTGAGGAGATCCCTAAAGATTGATAAATAAAAAAACACATGATATTACTATCAATAAATAAAGTTACTTACAAAATAAACTAAGGAGATCCATAATGGAATCCCTGCTATGTGTCACCCACCCCCGTAAGCTTAGACACCACAACATGATTGATCATAGGAAAGAAACTCTCATGCATAATACAACCTCATAAACCAAAATTACTTAGACAATACAAAACAAAACCCATACTACTTGCATGAAATGGGCACACAAAATCAAACCACATCCCAACTTTAACGAAACTACTAACAAAAATTTTATAATTATACTTCAATGAAACCATTGGGTGTTCTCCAATCCCAACGTTTACTCAATATATGAGCATAAAGTTAGATAGCTATGAATGAGACTACCTAACACCAAGATGAAATCCTG
This sequence comes from Viscum album, assembly GCA_963277665.1. Classification (NCBI taxonomy): domain Eukaryota; kingdom Viridiplantae; phylum Streptophyta; class Magnoliopsida; order Santalales; family Viscaceae; genus Viscum; species Viscum album. Next base: position 786,640,183 of record OY728150.1, read on the forward strand.
AATAAAGCCAAATCACTAAAAGATGGCAGCCTAAACTAGCTTCCCAGCATTCAAAACAACCTAAAAACTAAATCGAGATTGGAGGAACCAATATGGGGAGGGCCAAATGGACTCTCTACCATTAGGAACCACTAGAACCCGAGACTGAACCAGACACCCAATAGAGGGGAGTATAGAATGGAATCCCTTCTATAAGGATTAGTTTAACACTATATTGCATTAGGGGTAACTCTACAAGACCCACTATGGGTATCCCCTATATAAAAACTAGTAAGTTTAATTGATTAGCACAAAATGACACAGAAAATGTAACATAGTAAACTTGGGAGCTTTCTATACACCAAATATCCCACCGCAAGGGACCGTATTAATGAAACTACAAACACAACAGAAGTCACTTTCACCACTCCCATACGAATTTCTACCCATGGATGAACTTATTCAAAATAGAAATTAAGACAGACATACAAGGTTGTCCATACATGGAAAACCATATAGAGATTCACATCCAAAAGAGTACAAACACTGAGGTTTAATAAAATGAGATATCCACACCACAAAATAACTATAGAGGAACTCTTTCAACCATACAACTCGAAAGGGAGAAATGGGTTCCCCATGTTCCTTTCTACTAAACGGGACCATTTGGGATGAAGCATCTATGAAGGCTTCATAAACTGCTTCCACATACAACACAAAATATGGACACTAGACCAAGATCATTTTCACTTTTGGGGGCTCTTGACTATGTTACATCTTCACTCCAGGTCCTATGACTGGAGCTTAGATGTTTAAAGTATCTCTTGTCTCACTGTCAGTCATTAGAAATACACGGACATAACATAATAATTGAAATTTCACGAACACACATCCAATAAAGAAGAATTATTGAATGGTTAAACAACATCCATTCATACAATAAAAAGGTAAAAAAATCACCACAAACTTCACCAAATATGGCTATTACATCAAAGTAACACTATATAGAGAAAACCCAAAAAATTATTTGAAATATCACCCAACTCTTACGAATGGGCTAGGGTGACCGTTCAAGAGGTGGGTTTGGATTCACAACACTTCTTAGAAACACACCGACATAACTGTTGCAAGTTACCCAAGCTTCCACAGATGGGAAAGGTTATCGAAGCACTCGTTCATGATGGAATATTATGACCAATATTTCTACACTAATGAAAAATAATGGTATTATTCCTAGAAGAGGTTTATGAGAGGTCTGAAGGCCTCTTAATTCCCACACTAGTACCACTAGAATCAGGATTCTTCCCATTCTACTTATTGGCATCCTCTTCACCACTTCCATATACCATAGGAAGATTCACAATCTCAAGCCCTTATACTAACTATGCTTTGGCATGAAATTCATTCCTCATCACATCATAGAAAGTGTTTAGGTTGAGCTCTGTTACTTTTCATTGGAGTTTAAGACAGAGCCCATACTGAAAATGGAGAGCCTTCATAGGATTCATTGTAAAATACACTGGGACATACAGAATTTGGTCAAAGAAGTGACAATATAATTCTAACACGGATCCAACACCATACTTAGGACCACATATCTCCATCCTCTTTATCAACTTCTTCATATCAAAAAAGTACTATTGGATGAATATAGACTTGAAGAACTCCCAGGTAAGAACTTCCGGAGGATTTCTACAAGACATATACTTACGACATTTCCAAGTTAAAACTTTGATCAAAAAGGTAAAAAACATCACCTTTAATGACTCAGGAAATTCATGGAATCTAATGTCTATCTAAATCCTCCACATCCACTCCTTCACTTCGATAGGATCCAATTAAACATAAAAGAGGGGAGGATTAAATTTGTAGAATTCAATAACATAGTATATGGATTGATCAACTAGAGTGTTTTCTAAAGATGAACCACTTGAAGTTGCATCTTGGGAATCAATTGAATATTTGTGGGGTGGACACTCTGAAAAATAGAAACTACGAACCCGGTCAAGACTAATCCAACTGTGGGGATTCTTAATCTTAAACACCACAAAAGAAACATCAATCCCAAAATAAAATGGACACACCGCACCGCTATAATCCAACAAAACATTTAATTTTCCTTTAAAATCACTTTAAAAAACATAAAGGATTTCACGCACACCAATGGTATCCCATGGGCCTAATCCATGCATATCATCATGCCTCATGGGGAACCCAACAACATTATCATGCATTCATATGCATTCAATCACCCATAGAAACACCAGAGGACAATAAAACCTTTCAAGTAAAATCATTCAACTCACACTTTCTTTTTCAAATCCCATAAATCTGTTTTTCAAAAACCACTAACTAGAAAACAAAAATCCAAATTCTAATAATGCAAAACTTTTTGATAAAACATCCTACCATTCAATTGAAAACCCATTTCCAAGATTTTCACATCAAATCTAAGACATTTAATTCATTTAAAAAATATAGAGTACTTCTCTAAGATTCAATATCTCCATAATAAAAATTGTTTTTGAATTACACACTATTACTTTTCAAGCATCTCATCCCACTCAAAATCACATCCAAATACTGATATTATAGTTCAAAACATTTTTTCAGCAGTTCAACACGTCTCGTTAAACCATTTCCATTGTACCTCAAAAATTCATTTTCCAAAAACCCAATTTTATACAAACTTTTTAAGATAAGTCATGAAAATATATTTTCCACGTTCCAAAATAAAGGAATTGAAATTTTTTAATTAAACATTTCAAAATTCAAAAACAATATATTTCATTGCTATTTTTTGAATTAAGGATGATCCAAACAATTCACAAGGGGAACTTGTGTCTGTGGGTGACTCAGAGACATGGTTGGCAGCCATATTCCAATCACACCACCATGATGGAGAGCACTATAAGGAAATATCCCTATCTATACATGTATTTCTAGGACCTATGAACTCATATAGTTCACTTCTCAAGTCACTTTTCATTTCGCAATAGCAAACAATCCAGAAGGAAAAAAAGACACTAATACACCTAGAAATCCCATTGAAACTTGAGGTTTGGAAGGAGAAAGGGTTCATGAAGTCCTTACCATTCCTACCTCCCAAGCCCCAAAAATCATACTCCTTCTACCTTGAACTACCCATGTTACAATGGGTTGTATAAAATAAAGCCCACTAATGATCTGACCTCCCATGATAACATTTTTTCACTAACTAGCTCAGTTCAACCCTCAACTAGTCACCTAAGACGGACCGTGACAAGGACCAAGAGGAGTTCTCAATCTTCCCAGGTTGGAAAAAACTTACAAGGTTATCATTATAGTGATAATAGGAATGATTTCAACCAATATAAATAAATAAAATAAGTGTAATAATAAAATATCAGTTGAAAATAAATAAACCAAACAAAATGACTAAGTAATAACTGAAAAATAAAACAAAATGAACATGATGACCACTAATACTCAATTTGACCCCATGAGTCAAACCCCAATCTACAACCAACCATCATTCGAGGTGATTAAACTCAATCCAAAACCTACCACAGAAACTAAATACAAGAAGATACTATAGCAATGATTATTAAAACCTAGTAGGTAAGCCCGAATAATTCTATTCCCAATGCACAACCTTCAAATAAAGAAACATTGATTAACATGTTTTAAATAAAAAATATAAATATAGGTTTTACACACTTTTCATTTAAAAACAATCAATCATAATCCATTTCCCTCATGATTTAATATAAGGCTCAAGTAGAGAAGGGAAAAGGGAACCAAATAAGAAGTGATAATTTTTCATAACACTGAGAAATAAGGGTAAAATATTTTCCCTATTAAAACATCCTCTTTGAAACATTTTTAACAAAACCAAACATTCACAATTTTCCTAGATAATAACAAAACCAAACATAAGGTTCATCATTATAAGAAACGAGAGAAATGAAACTAATTGTACTAAAGTCGGAGGAACACCTGAAATCCTAAGAACATAGAGGAGAACCAAAACATACTACACATGCAATTCATCCCAAAGTGATTCCCTACCCATTGACATCATAACTGCCAAGAACTCGATTGTTTCCCTACCTTTATTAAACAAGGGTCTAATCCCATAGCAATAATAACAAAATATCCCTCTATTATGAGCCACTAGCTAGTGCGTAATCTAAACTAGTATAGCAATATTTCTTAGTAATCCTCGTAGATATGCCTGGTTACCATGTCATGGTCAAAAGTGGAGTTCCAAACATTCCAAAAAACAATACATATACATATGTCACCTTACAAAACACACAAAATGACACCACCTCAACCACCTCAAGGGTAGTCTATTACCTTAAAATAAATATTACACTAGGGAGGTCCCATTCTAAAGACCCTATCTTCTCATGATAAACCAACAATGAAAATGACCTAACCCATGTTGGGTTTTCCAAATAAAGTTTCCAAAATTTGAAATGGGCCTTAAAAAATATCCACATAAAAATAATTTTCACAATGTAACCATACCAAACCATTTTCAAAACCAAACACACCCTTAGAAACTCATTAATCCTTACAAACCTCCATTTATGTCTAAAGAATGGTTACAAAGTAAAAAGGGTTATTTGGATGTTAAAATTACATATATAAAACTAAAGCATACTTTAAAATATCATTACCCACATAAAAAAATACAATCGAAAAATATTTCACACACTAGGCATGCAATATTTAATAAAACAATTTCTATTATCACCCAACAATGCATAAGAAACCAATTTTCCTGCAATAAATTTATTCATATTAAAAAACTATGTTCTAAACATCAAAAACCATGTGATAAATCTAACAAATCATTTTATCAAACATGAAGTGTTCACATTTTTAACAAAAAACACAACATATTCAAAATATTTGAGAAAATAATTTTATTTCACATGAAAATATTATTCTAAAAATTATAGATCATTATTTATCTATCAAGGAGGGTGGAAAAATAATGTAAGGAATGAAATATTAACATTAAAAGAAATGTGAAATGGGATCCAACCTCAATGGATGGCCTAGATAATGCTTTCTAACTCAATCAGCATCCCACTCGCATGCACACAGTTCCATATATATATATATATATATATATATATATATTCTCTTAAACTGATGCACGTGTTCCCCATGCCATAAGGGAACATGAACACAGAAGATATATATATATATATATATATATATATCCATACCTAGTAATATGTGTTTTTACCACTAATCGCAACTCCCTACAGTAAATCCCCAGGACTCATAAACACAATAAATACAAAATTTAAAGGGTGAAAAATGAATCATAGTTTTAGAAAGTTACCCCAAATTGATGGCAGTGGAGAAGATCGACCCAAACCACCTTTCCATTGGTAGGGGATCCTGGAACACATGCCAATGGGTCCAGAGACACCCTATGCACAACCATAAATCAGAATAAAAATGGAAAAGGGGTTATCCCTAACCCTAGTCATTTGACCAAACTTGAGTAGGGCAATGTGGACCAGAAAGATCACTGGAAATCATAATAGGATGGAGTGGAGATACTAACCATATCAATTCAAAGTAGAATCGTGATGAAAAATGTTGGAGTCGATGAATCAGAGAGGCATCTCATATGGGGGTGTCAGTGAGGTGGTGCACGTCAGAGAGAAGGATGACACTGGCTAGGTTGTGCACATTATAAGGGAGGTCATCTTCTAGGTGGTGCACACCGGAAGGGAGGCCACCAACTAGGTGGCTAGTGCCAGTGGGGGTAGTGAATTGGAAGAGGGGAAGGGGGAGAGGGTTTTCATGTGGGGATCAGGTCATGTCATAGAGGGGTAGGAGAATGGGGAACCAATAAAGGGTTCCTAAAAAGATTCTTATTACAATATTTATAATAATATTTATAATAATATGAATAATAATAGTTTTAATAAACATAATGATAATAATATCATAATTTTAATAATAATTTTAATTTTAATAATAATAAAAAAAATAATGATAATACTAATAATAATAATAATATTAAGAGAAATACTAATTGTTGAACCCTCTGGGAAAATTAGTTGAACTCATTTTTTGATAATTCCAATTATGTTCACTTATATTATGATAATCCCAATTATGCTAAATTATGGTTTGATAATCCCTATATTGATTAATGGTTAATTACTTATTTTAGTATTTCTGTACACCATGAAAATAATCATATCTTATAATATTTACATGATATTCAGAGAATTCGATTACTGGAAGGATATATTTTCTAACTTAACCCATTCTGCCAATAGAATGCTTAAACAGGCAAGTGGTCACCGTTACAGAACAAGCCTACCGATACGTGAAGGTCACCGTTACATCAAGCCTATTGATACGTGAAGGTCACCGCTACATCAAGTCTACTGATACATCAAGTCCACCGGTACAACAAGTCTACCATTATACAAGGTCACCGATACATCAAGACTACCGGTACATGAAGTCTACCGTTACACGAAAGGTCGCCATTACACTAAGTCTACCGCTAATGATCAAGTCTACCGACAGACATGAAGTCTATCGATAGAAAGGCTACCGTTAGGGAAGAGGTTACTGATACACAAGGATACCGATATCCAAAACTACTTTTCTAGAGAATCCGATGCTATCTTAATTTCTTTATCTTTATTTAATCTAACCGACGGTCAAATTAGGTATATTTTAATGATCTGTCATTTATTTAATGAAGTTTGTTGGATGTCAGGGAACCGTACCTCGTACCTGCAAAAAGAAATCATTTCTTTTGCCAGAGCTCATTCCATAAATAGAAGAAGTCCCTATTGCTACAAAAGGATGAGATATACACAACTGTTGAATACACGAGGAATATACACAAGATAAAAGAATACACGAAGAAGAACATAGAAGAAGATGTCAGAGAGATATACATGCACGATCAAGAAGACACAGAAGCTCATACACATTCACGGGGATTCTGAAAAACTTCATCGACTACATTTTCACTATCTCTGAACCTGGATGTCAAGCGAACGACACTCTGTTTTCCAGAAAAAAACCAGAAGAGGACTCAGAACCATTTCTCATCAATCTGAAGGAGTCTAGAGCTACACTGAAATCACTAGATCCATTCTAAACTCCATATCTTGCTCAGTGATTTATAATTTACATTACGAGTAGTGTGTATCATTTGTTTTAGTTTACACACACACTGCCTCCTGAACCTTAACTGGAGGATCTGTAAATCCTCATTCAAACTCCTTAAATTTTCTATTTCCCACTGTGGATAGTGGTAATGGTTGTGTGTGACCTGGAAAACTGTATTTGATGTTGTTTTTGTTTCCCACGTAGAACTCTGGTAGAGGTATTTGACCTGGACAGTTGTAAACTGTTGTGAACACTGATCCAGGGTGTGGATCCAATTTTTTATAAATTATTGTGAGGACTAAGTCTCGGCTTGAGACTGAACCTCTTGGTTATATCTACTGTGCTTTATTTAGTTTTATCTAAAACCTTTTATTCCGTTTCCAATTGCTTTAAAACCTAAACTATTTTTCAAAGTTACTTTGATAATTGAATTAGCAAGTGTTTGCATTATTTGTAAATCAGTAAGTTAGTTTCAAAATCTATTCTGATCCTCTGATTAGATTAACTGGGAATTAATCAATCCCTTGAGAACTTAGCTGAAAGTTTCTTTAGTTCAAATTCACTATAATTCAATTATTATTTTAAATTGGGGGAATTTGGTAAAGTTTTTTAAAACAGAAATTTTAATTGGAACTCAATTCACCCCCCCTCTTGAGTATCCACTCCGACCAACATTTGGTATCAGAGGAGCTTAAAATATTTTCTTAAGTACTCTGTTTTTCAACTGTGATTTTAGTTTTCTTTTAATGTTCTTAAAATTTCTATCATTTCTAAATTTTTATCTCTTTAATTTTTTTTGTTTTAACCTAGTTATCATGGATAACAGACTTGAAGGTGTTGCTACTAATAGACCACCATTTTTCAATGGAAACAACTATGCTCAGTGGATGATTTAGATGAAAATTCATTTAGAAATCATGGGTTTTGATATTTGGACTGTCATAGAATCAAAATATAAAATTCCTACTACTGTTAGATATACTTGGAATGAAGCTACTAAGACAGCCTACAATAATAATTGCAAATCTATGAATGCTTTGTATTGTGCTTTAGAAGATGATTAATTTAATAGAATATCTTCTTGTAAGACTGCACATGAAATTTTGGATATATTAAGTGCTTCTCATGAAGGAACAACTAACGTTAAGGAAATGAGATTGAACACCTATACTATTAAATATGATAATTTTAAGATGAATCCTAATGAACCCATTTTTGATATGTATCTCAGGTTTAACGAAATTGTCAACACAATGATCTCACTGGGAAAGGATGTTCCATCAAAGGAGAAGAACATGATAATTTTGAGATGCCTACCTGAAAGATGGAGGGGCACTTCTGTTTCAATTACAGAATCTTGTGATATTGGTGAACTGCCAGTTAAGGAACTTATTGGTAAGTTGATGATGTATGATGAAGAGATTAAGGTAAACAAAGAAGAAGAAGATGAACCAAAAAGGAAGTGAGTTGACTTCAAGACATCTACTTCAAAGAATAAGGTTAAGGAGAAAATTCAAGTTGTAAGTGATAGCTCAAGCTGTGAAGAAAGTGAAAGTGCATCTGACAGTGATGCAGAAATGTCTCACATAGCCAGAAGATTTAATAAGTTTTATAGGAAAAAGAAGTTTTTCAGAAAATCAAATTACAAAGGTATGTATGACAACAAGGGACACTGGAAAAAGGACTGGAAGAAATCTAACACAATCTTTCAAGGAGACATTAACTTTCTCAGTTAAACCCCTTCCCTCATCCATCTCCACTTTGAACCTTGACCAGATCAGAACTGTTATCCAGGAAGAGTTGGCTAAGGCCAGTACTTGTGGCTCCTCGGATACTTAGATCCTTTCTACCACTAGGTAAGTTAGTAGTTTTTTTGTGATCACCTATGGGTAGCTAATGATTCTCAAGAGGCAATTAAAAATAATGTGGATGATTATTTTGAGAAGGCCTATACCAAGCATCAAATGACCATCCATTTCAAGCTTTGGATGGAGAATCTGATGTTTCCCCCAGTAAATTAAGCTTTCAGAGAACAGGTTAGTAAGCTCAGGGAGCTTACTCCTACCTTGGATTAATTCATTGAAAATCGAGATGATTTTGTGTCAGCAATGGAGAGAGGAGGCAGTATTATTATGGATTTCAGGAACCTATTGCTACCATTCTTGCATGTGGATGCCAGACCTATGATTGTACCTCCTGCTCTTTCTGCCTCTGGCTCTGGGAGTACACCTCAGTTGACTCCAGTTCAGGCTATTCGAAGCTTGACACCTATGATCTCACAGAAGAACACTGATTTCAGATCTGGTACAGTTTCAGTGGATGACCCTCCAGTTGTTCTTTCAGCTATTCCCAAGACATCTACTTAATCTGAACCTACACCATCTTCTGATCCTAAGAGGATGACTCTTGTTCAAGAGGATGATTGAGTGATTCTGAATGTTTTTTTATAGGATTCAATCATATTTTTGTAATCCTGAATTTCTCAGTTTGTACCTTTTGTACCTTAATGAAAATTTACTCTTACATTCTCCACTTTACTGTGTTTATGTTTCCTTGCAATCTGTTCTCTTTTTGTCTCTACATTTCTCTGATTGTACCCTTCTTTTTGTTAATCACAAAGGGGGAGAAAATGCAACAAATGAGACCTAGGAGTGAAAAAGAAATAAATGAGAACTGAGAGTGCAATTGAAAGGAGGAGAAAAATGAGAACTTTGTTTTAAAGTGTTTCTTAGGATATTTTTCCTCTGATATTATTTTAATTTTCTTAATACCTTGGAATATGTTGTGATTATCAAAAAGGGGGAGATTGTTGATCCCTATAGGAAAATTAGTTGAACTCATATTTTGATAATCCCAATTATGTTCACTTATATTATGCTAATCCCAATTATGCTCCATTATGGTTTGATAATCCCAATATTGACTAATGGTTAATTACTTATTTCAGTATTTCTGTACATCATGAAAATATTCATATATTATAATATTTACATGATCTTCAGAGAATTCGGTTACTGGAAGGATATATTTTCTAACTTAACCCATTCTGCCAATAGAATGCTTAAACAGGCAAGTGGTCACCATTACAAAACAAGCCTACCGATACGTGAAGGTCACCGTTACATCAAGCCTATCGATACATGAAGGTCACCGCTACATCAAGTCTACTGATACATCAAGTCCACCGGTACAAGAAGTCTACCATTATACAAGGTCACCGATACATCAAGCCTACCGTTACATGAAGGCTACCGTTACACGAAAGGTCACCGTTACATTAAGTATACCGCTACCAATAATGTCTACCGACAGACAAGAAGTCTACCGATAGAAAGGCTACCGTTAGAGAAGAGGTTACCGACACACAAGGCTACCGATATCCAAAACTACCGTTCCAAAGAATCTGATGCTGTCTTAATTTCTTTATCTTTATTTAATCTAACCAATGGTCATATTAGGTATATTTTAATGCTCTGTCATTTATTTAATGAAGGTTGTTGGATGTCAGGGAACTATACCTCGTACCTGCAAAAAGAAATCATTTATTTTTCCGGATCTCATGCCATAAATAGAAGAAGTCCCTATTGCTACAAAAGGATGAGATATACACACATGCAGAATACACGAGGAATATACACAAGATAGAAGAATACATGAATAAGAACATACAAGAAGAGCTCAGAGAGATATACATGCACGATCAAGAATACAAAGAAGCTCATACACATTCACGAGGATTTTGAAAAACTTCATCGACTACATTTTTGCTGTCTCTAAACCTGGATGTCATGAAAACGACACTCTGTTTTCCTGACAAAAACCAGAAGAAGACTCAGAACCATTTCTAATCAATCTGAAGGAGTCCAGAGCTACACTGCAATCACTAGAGCCATTCTAAACTCTATATCTTGCTCAGTGATTTATTATTTACATTACGAGTTGTGTGTATCATCTGTTTTAATTTACACACACTGCCTCCTGAACCTTAACTAGAGGATCTGTAAATCCTCATTCAAACTCCTTACATTTTCTATTTCCCACTATGGATAGTGGTAGAGGTCGTGTGTGACCTGGGAAGCTGTATTTGCTGTTGTTTTTGTTTCCAACATAGAACTATGGTAGAGGTCTTTGACCTGGACAGTTGTAAACTATTGTGAACCCCGATCCAGGGTGTGGATCCAATTTTTTATAAATTGTTGGGAAGTCTAAATCTCGGCTTGAGACTGAACCTATTGGTTATATCTATTGTGCTTTATTTAGTTTTATCTAAAACCTTTTATTCCGCTTCCAAGTGCTTTAAAACCTAAACTATTTTTGAAAGTTACTCTGATAATTGAATTATCAAGTGTTTGAATTATTTGTAAATCAGTAAGTTAGTTTCAAAAGCTAATATAATCCTCTGAATAGATTAACTGGGAATTAATCAATCCCTTGAGAACCTAGCTGAAAGTTTGATTTAATTTCAATTCACTACAATTCAATTTGTATTTTAAATTGGGGGAATTTGGTAAAGGATTTTAAAATAGAAATTTTAATTGAAACTCAATTCACCCCCCTCTTGAGTATCCACTCCGACCAACACTAATAATAGTATTAATAATCTTAATAATAATATCATCATAATCATTATTAAAACAACACATTTAACTCATTTTTACTTTTTTCTTTTTAAAATTAATTTTATTATTTATTTAATTTGATTACTTATTTTGAAATCTAGGCAGGCTTCTCGGTGACCTGGGAAAAGCTGCACCATTTCTAAACCATGTTCTTCTCATGCTCTAGATACCTCCAAACCCAAAACCCACATTTTTTAAAAAAAACTCAAAAATTCAAACCAGTAATCAACCCAAAACCTGAAAAAATTATCCAAATCCAAGGAAAAAATATAATAATGTAATTACAAAGGTTTGGGTGTGACACTCATCCAATTGTAGTATCCATAAAGGGATTTATTTTCTAGGAATACCCAAAATATTTCTACATTACGATAATTCTTGGATGCTCTTCAATGATTATCCCCAAAGTATATATTAGTGTTGTAGGACATAATCTATGTTTTTAAATATAATTTCCAAGGTTTCTGTTAAACTTCCTTTTGATACCAACTATAACACCCTGACCCTAGAATCCTATAGGCGATATATTATTTTAATACATTAGTATGATTATAAGGAATTAGATCCTGAAAGAAATATCAGTTTAGCAGTTTTGGAAAATAGATTAAATAAATGACCATTACATTACCATTAAAAAAATAATATGCAAGATAGATAATCCTTTGATAATTCCGATATTCTTCATGATTATCTTTTCATATCAGTTATAATTCACATCTTATTATCTTAAGAAAGTAAAAATTAAAAAAGGGGAGAGCTCAGATGCCCAGTGAGGGTAAATAATATAGTGTAAGCTATCAAAAATAAGCATAAACATTTAAGGTAAGTTATAAGACTAAAAAATCCATTTAAACATAATATTAAGCATAATATAGAAATAATAAATCAAATAAATCAATTTAAACATTCACATGGATGTTCTACTAGTCAAATAATCACATGTAATACCAATAACTAATATCATAATGAGGGAGTGCATAATGTCAGACATCATAACCACACCATCAAGGCCTCATTCCATGATGATATAGAAACTGGTAAAAACCCAAAGTAGTTTGTCTCATTAGACCTATTAATGCATCGAGGGGATATAGTGGGCCTCACCCATCACTTACAATGCCCAATACATTTCTCATATGAAAAGGATGAAACAAAAACAACATAAACATTTGTATTAAAACTAGAATATTAAATCTTAATACATTAACAATAAACCATGAATGGTATCAAATTACCAAATCCATAGTCAAAATATAATAAACCATTCAAAAAAATATGGTAGGTTATATCATAACAAATAAACCTCAATTGAGATTAAAATCCATCAAAAGAAGGTCGACATAGATAAAAATCATATAATAAAATCATTAAATATTTCGTGCGAAAATTAACCATTTTTCTTTGAAATCATTTTTTCAAAAGCCAAAAATTTATAAAAAAGTACATTTAAAAATAGAATTTTTAAATATAAGTTTCTCATACCACATGGAAAAATTTTAGAAAAATTCTAAAATTAACATTCAAAATTCTTATTGTCCTCAATAATAAATCCACAAAACTGATTTTGAAAACATTGACAGGAATGAAAAATATTTAGAGGAATCAATCATAGAAACATTTGAAATGATGTATTAGTTAAATAGTACATTACATAAAACTTTAAAAATATTCCATTTTAAATAATTTATAAGAAACATGTAAATGGATGATAAACATGTCCCAATAAATACTTATATATAAAAAATCTCACATAATAATGAGATTGAAAAATTAACCCTTACTGTGGGTCCAATTTCTTCCGAATGTGTTTGAAACTTAAGTATAGTGGTTTTTAAAATATTATTAACATGTAACCGAATCATAAAGATATTTATTATATCATATATGATTCATTTATTAATTTATATTACCATCTTAGTTAATAGTTCCATGTTAAAGAAATATTTTGGGTAATATTCTCTTTATTTGTTATATGTGTTTCGAATTTTTATTCTTGATCTCATTACTTAGATCAGTATTTACATACTTCCTGAATGTAAAACATGATTTATATATCATATATATTTAGTATATAAATATATATAATAGATAAATAAATGAAATGTAACACAACGTTCATGGAGACGGTATGTCGTACGTACGCAGGAACGTTGTTTCTATTTTTCTTATCGCATTGAATGAAAGAATGTAATATATATATATATATTATTCCTATAAAATTATTATGCCATATATTATATATTTATTCACTATATACTTTTCTAAAATCAATATTTAATGGTTGTAATGGAGGGTGAATCTCATCATTTCATGGAGACAGTTGACCGTATGTACGCACGAGTGACAGTATCATTCTGTAATGGTAAAGGGTAAATAATTGGATGGAATAAAAATTATACATAAACAATATCATGTAATATTTATTATTTACATCTTTTATATTCATCATTATACCCATAAAAATGAAGTATAGATGAAAAACAGTTTACACCATGGCGTGGAGACGGTAAGTTGTTCGTATGCATGCATGGTGATATTTTTTTATAGGATGGTTAAAATGAAGAATATGGTTGTACCATAATAAAAAAATATCATAAAATATAAGATTCTATATTTATTACCATATTATAGAAGAAAATTCAGAAAATAATGTATAAGAAGAAAATAACTTTGAATGAGTTCGTAAAACAATTACTTCTTCTTCGAGTGTCTCCTTTTTATTTTCACAAAATGACTCCATATTTTGGATTTATACAAAATTTATGTAGACTAGGATGAATGGATTTAATTTTTAAGGAGAAATGGAAAGGGTTTGTATGAGAAAAATGAATTTAGAGTGTCAATAAAAGAGAAGGAGAGCTGCCCCTTATAAGATATGGGAGGGGTACTTTAGGAAACTCCAAAATAATTAATTTATTATAAATTGATTTTCAATTTAAAATAGCTCAGAAGGGATTTATTTATAATATAAGATGATTATAGGTCTAAATACTCTCATCCATATAATTTCATACGAGTTTTGGTTACAAAAGTAACCTTATATTTTGGCTTTAACCCTTAGTTAAACAATTTTACTCTTACCAACATAACTTGACTTTTTTACACTACGGGGTTAATATAATTAATAAAAAACGAAAAGAAACCCAATTAGATAATTTATTACATAATTAAAATTATCCAAGTTATTTGGATGAGTTATATATTTTTATTAATTTTATATTATTTACTAAAATATTATTTATTTGAAAATATCATTTATATTAACATTGACACTATTTATTAATTGACTGTTTACAAAATTATAACAAAATTATTCCATAAAAAACAATGTTATCTCATTCTTATCATGTCCAAGTAATCATAAAAATCAATTATGGCATCAAATATTTCAAATTATATTTATTTTAATACTATTAATATCATTTAATTGATTCTTCCTTTAATAAATCAATTACCGAATCATTTTTTTGTCACAATTCAATTTAATAATTTATTTTACAAAAATATACAAAACATAAAATGATATAGATAAACATATTATATTTATAAGTACTATTTATAGTTAACCATATCACTTATATAACCTTATATTAAAATTTATATAGTTATTTAAATTTAAATATGACACTTTTAACTATTCTTTAAATAAAATATAATATATGTCATAATCACCCACAAGTGAAAAGAATTATCATATTTTCAGAATAAGGTTGATTTTTTTCAAATTCAACTTATCCAATCAAATTAGGAGATGTTTTAGGGAAACTTTTAAATTTTTCAATATTATTTTTACCTTTAATTACTCGGTGTACCCTTAACCGTGGTAAATAAATAATAATTTACTAAAGTTAATGTTCAACATAAAAATTAATTTGTTCCAATTATACTAAAAATTTCATGATAATTAAAAAAATGAATGTCGTTTTTTCTAAATTACATTTAGAAAAATAGTAAAATTATGTTAAATGCTAACCTCAAAAATGTGGCTAAAAGGTGGGTAAAAGAGACGTTCAAAAGTTCAAAAAATATTAATATCTAATTATTTAATAAAAATAATTCAAATGAACTAAATTGGATTAATATATAATTTTTTTATATATTGTGACATGATAATCAATTAAAAGTAAAATAATTATTTAAATGAAAAAGTAATTTTTTAATGAAAATGTAGTATTTTTCACTATTCACCAAAATTGAAACCTTTCAGAAAAATACAAAAAAATCACCCTAATATAATTTTGATATTAAGAATTCAAAAATGTTGTCTATTTTGAAAGATGAAATTTATAAATGTTATAATGAGGTTTATATTATTCATAACCACGTATTAAACAGTTAATTTGATAGAGCATAGAATGCTTGAGATCAGGGTTGCGTACAACCCAAGCTATTGAATATATTTATAAAGAAACATACCATGAAATTTTGCAGTGTTACACTCTTCCTTACATACATAAATAAAATACTCCAAATTTTTGAATTCATGTTCGATAACGAGTGTTTTATTGTTCAAAATTATCTTATTGAAATCCCAAATATGAAGAAGGGTTGATAAAATGTCTAATTTAAAATATAAAAAGGGATGTATGAAGGTTACTAGATATAACACATAAAAGGGTTACATATAGGAAAAAATTTCCATGAAAGAAAAATATAACATAAAATTTCTGATGGAGAGTGATTGTGAATATTATTAAAATAATTTTAACAATCACAATTCTCTAATTATGTGATGATCTAAGGGACTATTTGATTTATGAAAAAAAGTACTAGGATGAAATTTTTGGTTTCAAGATCCATTACCTATAGTTGATGAATTATTTTAGTATTAAAAATATAATTTAATTTATTTAATTCCTTATCATAAGAATAATCTCATCCTTTGGTTATGCTTCGATCTATATTCACTTCGTCCTTTACACTTGGAAATGAATGTTGAAAAAGAAGTTTTCACATCTGAAGTACTTTTGATAAATCATAGGGCCCACAAGTATTTCCTCTATCCTATACATGTTTACTAAAACAAAAAACGGTATCTCAATGTATCCAATAAATCATTCTTAAATCCCAGACAATAATATCCAATGTTCAACTTATCCCATTCCGACCTTAAGACTCTTCCAACATACTTATGTCCAAATTAACAGTCTAATAAGGTCTCTAAATTTCCAAAAATCAATCGTAACATTTTATTTTTATCAAAAATAATTTTTCTCTTATTATCACACAATAATATATGAATACTTTGATCACTTTAGAACCATAGTAAAAACATCCATGCTTCAAAATCATTAATGAATGAGTACTATAGTACTATCTTTATATATCTCACCATTACCATAACTAGAATATAATCTTGAATCCAAAAACAAAAATAGATTAATTATTCCACTTCATCTATAGTAACATCCAAATCTTGACCTTGACCCTTTTTCTTGTTATGATCTATATTTACTTGAATCTTTGGAAAATCATTTGTATAGTGCCCCATCTCTTTACAATTATAACATTTCACATTTAAAGATTATTTCTTTCCCTTAAAATCATGAGCCTAAAGACCTTTCTCTCCACACTTTTAACAAACTTTCATTCACTTTAGGTATGTACCAGGGTCTTTATTCCCATAATTATCACATATGAAAAAAATCTTTATTCCCATTTTTACCCATATGTGTCTCTTGATCAACCATTCTCTTCTTCTCTTTCTTTCCCTTAAAGTCATAAGACTTAAAAAATCATTTCTCTATCTTGATATCACATTATGTTATATATTCATATTATGAGATTTTCTTTTAGACCCAATAATTTTAAATAAATGGATTTAACCCATCTAATAAATGATCAATATTTCTCATTGGGTTATATATATAGTATGTAGTGTACTTTGATAACCATGCAAAGTTACCTTCATACTTTGCACCATTATCATCCTCCTTTTCCATCAAACTCAGAAATTTCCTTTCCATATCGGCTTTTTATTCATGAGGAATGTATATTTATAAGAAAATTTATTTAAATTCCTTCTATTTCATATTTAATTCTTCATCATACCCCTTTTCATTTTGAATTAATGAACACCATTGATCTCTATCTTCTGAGAGACGACAAACTCCCATGATACTTTTTCCCTTTCTTTACTCCCTAAAGTAAGAAATATTTTATCTATAGAACTTATACATTTCTCATATATAAATGTATTTTTAGTCCCATTGAATATTGGAGGTAGTTTTCTCCTGAAGCGGTCTAACACATATCCTCCTCATTTTGGAAAATTCTTCTCCACACAAGTAAGGTAATTATACATAACAGGAGTCAGTTTTCCATGTATGGTTTTAAGTTGTTCAGCACTAGCTATAAATCCTTCTATAACATCATTATCCTGCATATGTGGGAAATACCTAAAAGGATTATGTGAATTTATAAGATTTCCATTTCTTCCATTATGTTTCATTTCTAAACAATGACCATCACTAGATTAGATTATGAATGATAATGTGTAATTTCAAAATACATATCATAAATTAAAAAATTTATGTATATCTAATTTCATAATCATAAACATAGTTTTGTTGAGGAAATTTCTACTTTTAAATAATTTATAATGTATTTATAATAAAATGAGAATTATTCTAATCATATCACTCCGGAGTGTCCAGTGATGTGTGTAGTAAGGCCTAATATCATGTACCAGGTTACGCCGAGTCAGGACCAGAATATCTTGTTAGAGTTATTACTCCTATGTACATCTATGATTGTAACAAATCCACTTGTAGTATCCATAAAGGGATGTATTTTATAGGAATAAAAACATAATTTCTACCATACCAAAATTCTTGGATGTTCTTATATGCTTATCCTCAATGTTTATATTAGGGTTATAATCTATAATATAATTTTTCTAAATCTAATTTCTATGATTGCTGATAAACATCATTTTTAACAAATGTAATACCCTGACCCTAGAATCCAGGAGCAGTTGAATTATTTTAATACATTGGCATGACTATAAGGAATCAAATTCTGAAGGATATGTCAGTTTAGTAGTTTTGGAAAATAGACTATATAAATAAACATTACATTACAATTGAAAAGATGAATACAAGATTGATAATATTTTTGGAATTCCGTTATTATACTTGCTTAAACCTACATATTATTTTTAATACACATCATTTCATATTGTTAAAGAAAAAAATAAAAAATGTGTGATCTCATATGCTTAGTAAGGGTAAAAAATATAGAGGAATATATAATAAATAAGCATAAACTTTTAAGGCATGGTATAAAACAATAATATATTCCTTTTAAACATAATATTTGAATAATATATAAATAATAAAAAAACTAATTCCATTTTATGATTCACGTGGATATTCTACTAGACGAAGAATCACATGTAATATAAATAACTAATCTCATAACACTAAAAAATATACTAATATTAGAAGGGATTATTTTTTAGATTAGAAGAGGTTATAACCCCTTCAAAAACATATTATTGGCAGTTTTTCAAACCAGCGCTAATATGGCCACCTAATTTTCATTTGAGGAAATTTATAGCAAGAATTGGTATTATAAAATTAGTGACAGTTGTATTAAAAAAGGCTGAAACCCCTTCTAGTCAAAATAATTTAAATGTTGGAAAAAATAGATGGTGTTAAAACCGACTCTAATAAAAAAAATTAAAATTCCAGGGTAAATTTAGAGGTGATTTTAACACCCTAAAATCAAGGTAAATATATTAGAGGCGGTTATAACTGCCTATAATATGAAAATATATTCTTATAAAAATAGTTTCAGTTTTATCCCCCACTAATCGGAAAGAAAAATATTAGAAGGGGTTATAAGAACCTCGAGTATTTTATGAAAAAATTCCCTTAAAAATAGATGTGGTTGTAACCCCTTATATCTTTAAAATAATAGATTGGGTTAGAGACACCTCTAATCAAAAATAAATTTTATTATGAAAGGAGAATATAGGTGGTTTTATCCCCCTTTGATAAATAAAATAAAATTTGGGAAAATTAGAAGGGTTAAAACCACTGCTAATCTAATAATAAAATTTAAAAAACCTATTAAAAATTTTCTTATATTACTTGAAAAAATACCAATTTATATATATATATATATTATAGCAACATTCTCCATGAAATGCCACCCTAAAATCTCTACCCACCATATATCCAAAATATAAAATATTAATAAATAAATATTTATACAATATTTAAAAATAAAAAATTTAAATTATTGATAAAAATAAATTAAATAAATCATTTAAATATATATTATGAATAATATACATAGGTTTTATAAAAAATAGATCATATCAGTATTAAATCCATTTAAAACCAACCATAAAATTTAGTGATTATACCAAAATACAACTTTTTCCTACAAAACATCCCAACATTCATAAACACATCAAATTCACCGAATAAAAATTTGAATCCTCTCCATTGGATGAAAAACACCACCCTCATCAATGGATGAAAAGCATCACCCTTTCCACTGAATGAAAAGAAAAACCCTCACCAATGGATTAAAATAACCAACCTCATCGCCAAACACACAATGACAACAATAAGCAATATCAACCTGGTGAAACAAAAAAAATTAAAGGACAATAAAAGAAAAACAAGAAATCAAGAAAAAAATATTATCCTGCATAAAAATTCAACATATATCATTTCAAAATAATGCTAACACCTACATATATAATACATTAGAAAAATGGATATATATGTTACATATCAACAATATGATTCTAAAAATTTTAGTCATGATAAAATAATAATATGAAGCATGAGAATATTATAACCAAATATGAATTAAACCAAACCTACTATAAAGGATCAAATTAAAGTAATAACACATCTTTTATAACATTTAGTTTCATGTATGAAAACTACATTTATCAGCAAATGAGGTCAACCTTAACATGTTATCTGAGAAATATATTTTCACTTAAAATTTCACAATCATGTATATATTATTATAAGTGTATAATTATTCCCATAACTATTTTACATTCATGCTCTATATGTATTTTTATCACAACAAACCTTAAATGAGGTCATCCTGAAATATGCATCATATTATGCTAGGTGTATTTTAATCACTAAATTTGACATCAAATGAGTCCATCCTTAAACATGTTATCATTGAAATGGTTTTCATTGGAGATGTTCCACCATAGATAAAGCTATATAGGATTAGATATGGAATATAAAATGAAATAATATGAGTACAAGGAGTTGAATGATACATTGTTTAGTGTAAACAGTTTGCAGAACAACTCAAAAATAGAAAATCAGGAAATGATGAAGCAATGGAGCTTGATGAGACATTATGCACATACCTCAAGTATGAGTTTCCTCCCATTGGTGGTTGGGGGTTGGCATTGATATAATAACATTACTATTTATAGATTCAAAGAACATAAGGGAGGTTTTTATCTTCCTAGAAGTGAAATATCATGATGAACCATCCTCTAATGGCGTGTCTCCACCATTATAGGTATTTTTCTAGGGGGTGATGTTTCATCTTCTGTTGTGATGTATTTTTTCTTATCATAAAGTTAATTTATTGAATATTTATGTCTATGAGAGTTTGGATGATACTTTAGAAGAATAATTATGAACAATAAATTCATATTTTTGATTCAATTGAGGTAAGGGAAACATAGATAGATTGACTTATTATTGATTCTGGTACATGGGAGTGTGTAGACATATCCTTAATAATTTCCTCATTATTATTGATAATATATAAAGAATGTGTATAATAGAATCTCAACTATTTCACATCAGGGATTATATAATTGATATCAAGAGTAAGGGAACCTATTAAAATTAATTTTGTATTGAGAAATGACCTTGAAACTCTGGGAGGTCTAAAGTGGATAAGTCCAGGTGTGTCACGAATGACAATGTGGTCATAATAATATGTTAGAAAACTGTTAAAATGGTACAGAAAGAGACTTTCACTAGGAATACCTTTACTATCTACAATATCAACCAAAAAGTTCCATTTCCTCTATGTGTGACTAAATTACTTGTCATTTTCAATGAGAAATCTGCACACCCTAATATAATAGGATTGATACCATAAGGGGATAGAATTTTCTTGGAGGCCAACCATGAGTTTTAAATTATGATATATAATATATATATTGATGTGGTATATCATGCACAATGGAAATCCATTGTACAATGTTTTTATGTCTACATTTCGTTTTACAAAAAAGGCACTGAAATTGAAGACAATTGATCCATTACCCAAACACACCAATCCAACCCCTCTCATGTATTCATGAACACATGATCCATCCATATTCATCTTTATCCCTATATGCACCACCCTTTGAGAGTCCCACAACCTCCTGTTTTAGGCATGAATTTCCTTAAAAAATCATCCTAAAATACCTTAGAAAAATCTCCATTATAGAATTTTATGTCTCCCCACATGAGATAAGTTTTTCAAGATCCTCCACAAGTCACATGGAAAAAACTATCTTATATTTCACCTTTTTTGAAACAGTTTAGTGGTCCTTTAAAATAATGATTCCAAGTTCAATAAATTAAGCATCATGATGGATACTTGGGGAAACAACAATATAAAGATGAATCCTCAAGGATGGAAGAGGGAACTACTTTAAAAATATAAGAGGGGAGTTATCATAAATGTGGTAGAAATAGAATTTAATTATTCAAACATTAAGGTACATAAAATTCAGAATATGTTGGGATGACAGAACCCATAACAACATTACACAGAATAGAAATCAGAATCGTTGCATTGCCTATGACATCTCAATCCCATCAATCCCTTGTGTTTTTCTTCATCCATTCCTAGTATGGAAGGATTCCCTTAGTTCTATTTTAGCTTTATGATTTTTTTATTTTACCTCACTTTTTCTCTCCCCATTGTATCATCATCCTGAGATCCATATTCCGTAACCATAGATGGGAGACATTTATTTGAGAGTGTGTTTTTGTTAACAGATTCACCCCACTCTTCTCAGTGGTTGTTTAATATATCCAGGGGCCTATTAGTTAGTATTATGACAAACCCTTTGTAAGGATTAATCTCATTTATTATAAAATATCTTTCCGTTAATATATAAGATGTTTATGGTCCTATCATCTAGGAATCCTTGCATGCTATTCATATGGAATATAACACAGTAGGACTTAATATTTTCTCATGTATATGAGTTTTCTTTTCACTATTGATATATTTGAATGATGAGATCAATGAAGTCAACGAACAACATAAATATATTCTATAAAAACGGTTTCTATATATTGAGGGAGAATGTTTCTATATCTTCTATCACATGGCTTGGACATTATATATGTCACTAATAAAGGTTCAAATATTCCAAATTTTAGGAAATCCAAAATATTGTAATACATAAAAAATATATTAAATATGAAGGGATAACATGTAAATAAATAATATCATCACTCTAATAGATGCGGTTGATAAAATTTATGTTGATAAAAACAGTGAATGGAATGTGATAGAAAACCCATGAATTCCATAAGGTGGACAAGGAATTAAATGATTAATGGTTATAAACCTATTGGTATTAGTTTAAAGATTCCAATAATGGGGAAGATGAAATGGTGGAAGAATTATACATCTAATTGATCAAAATTGTGACTGAAGACTATGCATGTGTATTATCATAAACCTAAGATCATAATTAGATTATTTCCTCAAGCCTATGAATGTGTGAATACCTAAGCTTGTAAGACAATATATGCCACCAGCAATGGATTTGGAAACTAGGATTTAAGTTAATAGGGGATTTGAGTCACTAATACAACTGGAAAATAAAATCCAACCAAATTAGAATTAGATAAACCTTATGTATGATTATTATGGACTCTTGATACTAACAAAAGGAAAAAAATTAGAGAGAAGCCTCAAATTAGAACACTAGTTATTCAAATATCTCAACACAAACATGGGAATCTATAGATTTCTAATTATAATCACTTCCTCTAAATGATATTATATGATGCAATGAAGGTTTATCTTCAGTTTATTCCCCATATTCATCATTAATGGAATCCTAGATATGATTATAAAACATAATGTTTTAATATGTGAAAATAATAAAAGTCATAAAACATATTTTAAAATGATTTTTTTTGTAGTTAAAAATAAAAATCATAAACCATATAAATGGATCACTATTGGATAATTGAATTTTTTAATGGTTTATGATCTAAACATTACCAAACATTAAATAAATACACTTGTTTTCATATGCAAAAAAACACCATAAATTATCAATTGGTTGCGTACAATCAAAAGAAGAAGGCTTCAATGTATGGTTTTGGGTTCAGTGAACTGTCTAACTGTAAGTCCATATATGGTATTGGTATGCATCTCATACCTATGAACTACTGAGGAATTAGTGATAGTTGTGATGTTCATGAAAATGGGGAACAATACATGGTTCTTTGTCGTGTTTTTGGATAACATGGATATGGTCCATTCTAGAACCAAACAATACCAACTTAATTGTTCAGATTTTAATAGTGGAGTTGAGAATCTGAAAAACCAAATGCATTATGATTCTTGGAAAATTAACATGAACACTTGTAAATGTCCTAAATATGTTGTTAGTTTCAAGGTCCCTTCTACCACTAAAGGCTCTCCTATTAAAAAAAGTGATGAAAAATTATTTTTCAGGTGTTACTATTAGTTCAAGCCATTTGTAGTTCTGTTCCTAGGGAACTACACCATAAATATTTATTAAATATCTCATCATATTTATTGTTTTTATTTAATGATAAGGAACATGATGTTATGAAATATTGATTATCCTAGTTGGTTCCAACATTTTTGGGAATCATATTTGATGGAATCATCATATTTTGTATCCAAACAATCATATCATAACTTCTACATTCGTACTGGAATGTAAATCATACACTGAAAAAATGCTAATGAAAAAATACCTTTCAAGCATCAGTGGTTATGTTGACATTCATTGAAGGAATATTGGCCCCCATTCCTTTAATAACATTAATGTTTGTATGAATTTGTTCTTTTTTTAGGCTAACTCATCTTCATTCCTTTGTAATTTTAATTCTCCTTGATTCAATTTTGATTCGAATTTGTAACCTTTTTTTGATATATAGGATAGATATCAGATATATTATTATTGATGCCTCTAAATCATTGAGAGGATGATCTGAATACACTTTTTAGACATGCTCCCAACCCAAGATAACATACATGGCCTGAATGCACTTTCCCAAATAATTTCACAAAATAATTATTTGGAGAATGTATTGAATGTTGTGATAATTACTCTTGACATAAATCCAAACTCAATTTTTCCAACATGAATATGAAATTAGTTTGGTTACATAAAAAAGAAACACAACTTTAATATGAATTCTTACTCTAATTGTTTTTTCATCATCATTTACATATGATCTGTCACTTTTTTGATGGACCGCATCCCATAGATTGGACATACCAATTAGATGTCCAGAGCTCATCTTCTAAAATTAAAATTTTTATAAAAATATATAATATGCAATAAATTTCTAAAAATGTATACCCTCTCATATTTCTTGCCAAAAATGTTTTTGTTCCGGATGTTTGTGTAATGGTTTAACTGATAAGATTTAGTGCATTTTCCTTACACAAGTCCAACACATATAAAGATGATTTTTTTAGTAACATTTAATAAATATAAAAACATTGAATGTTAAAATATGATGGAAATAAAAAAATACAAAAGTTACTTCTATTTTCAATTATCACAAATGAGAATATAACTTTTCCATTTCTCTTTTTTTATACCATTTGGATAGTTCTACTCAACATTTTGTTCTTTAGTTAAGCTTGAATCATAATGTTTATGAACCAAAATACTTCTATTAGAACTCCATTGTTTTCATATTACATGTTTAGAAAACCACTATTCCAACTTATCATTCATAAACATAAAGTAGAGATTTTTCAAAAAACTACAAAACATTAGTTGTGAAATTCTAAAAAAAAAATAAAAAATATTTAAATCAATTAAAAAATAAATAAAATAAATAATATGTATAACAAATATTCTTTTAGATAATTTAGTATTCTTCAACAAGATTCATAATCTATAGAAATTTTTTCCTAGATATATGTCCCATTACACATAAAAATTAACCTCCATCTTCCCCAATTGGACATCCATAATCATCGAAGTTCACTATAACTTTTTCATTGAACAATGCCCAAATTTTCTCCATTCGCAACTTTTTCATTTTTTTCATACCCACCAAATCTAATCAAATAATGAAATAATTTTAAAAATTGATTAATTAAAATAAATAATACATGAATAAAATTTCATGTACCTATAACATTGGATATCCAACAAGTTCGCTGTTTTTTCCTCCCTACACATATTGATGTTAGAGAAACATTCACATCCATCTTAGATTCAACAATGGAATCATTTTCATGAATATATAATTGACGATTATCACATTCATTGGACAATGATAATGTGAACTGAGTTGATTGACCATAATCTGAATGTGTTTGCTAGGGGAAAACATCTTGGGTGATATGCACTCGTGTTGAGATTGATGGAACATCTTCAGTTGAAGGATGATGAACATTAACATTGATCTATGATTTTGTTGTATATAATTCATTTATATTATGAAATCTATGATGTTTTGAATTATAAATACATATATATATATATATATATATATGTGTGGTGATTACAAGCATAAAATGTTTTGAGGAAACAATTACAGTGCTATCAAAATAAAAAAATGAAAAATTCATTTTATTGATAGGAATAATAAAAAATTTCAAATTTATCAAGTATACATCTTGTATAAATTTATCACATCCTAGTTTGAGTGGTCTAGACAGTATCATAATTATATAAAACTGTATAGAATGATGTTCGCGGGGGTGTGTTGAGTTCTATGTGAATAAAGAGAGTGAGAGAAGGCATGTCCTACTCTAATATCTATATTCTAAATCAGGTGAAATACCTTGTGGTGGATCATGAAACATATATCTTAGAGAAGAGTTTATCAGCTTCTATCAGGGGAACCTCCCAAAGAGCGAGTAGATCCTTCAAAGGTGATGGGATAAATGGAGGCCACCCAAAATTTGGATGAAAATAAATATGGATGGATATTGTGTATATGAAGAGATGAGAGGGGGTGTCTTGGTGCATGATGTAATGGTTCAATTATCTTTAGTTTCAATACTGACTATAGTTGGTTACCTTATTAATAATGTGAGAAGTCAAGGGGACATGGATATTTCACTATTCATACTTACATACTTCTTATCTAGTGTCACGATGTTGTCACAAATTTCAGTTAACTATAAATTTCTCAAGACACATTAATTGTTCTGTCATATGTAGAATACTGAAAAACATTTTAAAACATAAAATATTAAAACATTAATTAGTAATGTTGACACATCCTCTGATCTAAAAAATAAATCATTGTAAAACAACATTGTTTTCATAAGCTAACACGTGCAACATCCTTGATCAGTTTCTATATAGATATTTAGCATAACAAATTATTAAAATAATGTCCATATAGAGTTTAAATTCATATATTTGTCCTTGATA
Organism: Viscum album; assembly: GCA_963277665.1. NCBI lineage: Eukaryota > Viridiplantae > Streptophyta > Magnoliopsida > Santalales > Viscaceae > Viscum > Viscum album. Next base: position 786,667,564 of record OY728150.1, read on the forward strand.
TATAGCCAAAAACAAAAAAAGTAACATAATTAATTACATAACAAATGTTTTGTTAAAAAACTAAAATTTCACATATAACTATTTTATGAAAAAAAAACAATTAATACCCAAAACATAAATGTTCTTCTAGAAAAAATGAACAGAAAATAAATATTTTTTCACTAGTTAGTCAAAATAATTCCAAAAATTCATAAAAAAAAAATGTAAGTATTTTTTCCAAATTTTTTTCAACTGCTTCCAAATTCACAAATAAAATGTCATCATATTCCTCTTCTCTTCCCAGTTGAATATTTTCATTTTCATTGTTGAAATATTTACTAAACTCTTATTTTTCATAAATGTTGTGGTCACATCTATCCTCATAACCTTCACCCTTTTATACAAATCTCTAGTCTTAAGATGCACCACAACACTGCATTCAAGAGACGCCTCAACATAATAAACCATTTGAGCTTGGTATGTGTAAATTAAAGGTTTATGTTCTTCACATTTTCCATTGTAAATAAATTTACTAAAACCTAGAACAGTAAAACACCAATCATAATTTATAAAACCGATATTAGTTTATTTATAATTTCATATACAATTTATAAGAGTCATTTATTTTACATAGTAATTTATCTCAATAATATCTTTCATCTTCCCATAATATAAAATATAAAAATCAATTCCATTTTCATAATGGAGAAATGAAATAAATCCAGTTCTACAAGTCATGAGATCTATAGCATTTTTTTAAATACTTTTTGTGATCCATTGTACGGAACATGAATCCATTAATATTGAATGTAGAAAACCTTTTAATAATCTCTAGAGGGCCTTGTGCTACATGTTTCGAATCATCTGATAGAGTACCAACCAAATCTTCCAAAAATACTTAAAAAACAATAATATTTACGAATATAATTATCAACACATATTGAATTATCAATAATTCCTTTAACTTTCCAAACTATAAAACTAATCGGTATAGTCTTTAATTACAACATTATGTACTATAGAAGAGGAGTGTGTCTGACTCATCATTTTTCTCTTCACAGGTAATGTGTATTCCCTAAAAGTAATTATTATTAACATAATAATTGATAATACTTTAATTAATTAATACAAAAACATAAATTTATACTTAATCTATTAATTGATCCACCTCTTCACAATTGGATAACACATGTTGTTGAACGTGTTTCATCTCAATAGATGTTATGAAAAAATTAGTACAACTCCCAATTGGATTTATGATCTTTGAAAGGATAGTATACACTTCATCATTGTCAACATCAACTAATTCATCATTAACACAACTTGGACTTTTGAATTTGGTATCAATACCATCTTAATATTTTGAACCAAATGTCAAATATTATTATGATATATACCTCTCAGAAATATATCCTTCATGTTAAGCATTATTACTAACATAATACATTAAATTCCTCAATTATCTAGATAAAATACACAAATAATAAGAAGAAAAAAAATATTATGGTGCTAAATAAAATATGTATAAAAATTTATATAACCTTGTAATGTGATAGATCCATCGATATTGTACCGGCCCACCCAATCATAGTTCATTGACTAGATGAACACATAAGTGAATCATGAACGTAAAAAATGATGGGGGGAAGTAACATCTAAAAATAACAATGTTTGAGAACAATTTAATGTAGAACATTCTCAAGATCAATGGGATTAATAACCATGCCACATATTTGTTGAAAAAAAGCACATAACTCTATTAATATTATAGACACATTTTTTGGCAACACATTACGTGTTGAAATTGGAAGTAATTTCTCTATAATGACATGATAATCATGACTTTTCAAACTAGATATTTTATGAAATTTCATATTTATAAATCTATATATGTCTCTCGAATAACCATTGGTAAACTCAATATTCACTAGAAATTTCAAAAATGTATCTTTTATTAAATTTTTCATTGTAAGAAGACATGTATGATAGTTCCACTTATCATTAGGCCACAAATCACTTCATATACCCAATTTTTTAACTTCTTTTCGAGCCATAAGATGATCTTTTTTCCTTCCACATTCATTCAAAAATGTAAAAATTACATTATCACATACATTTTTCTTGATATTCATGACATCAAGATTGTGACGTAACATGTTAGTATCCCGATACAACAATTCAAAATATATGGAATTTTTTCAATTGTTTTGAGTCATCATCATTGTTATTCCCCCAAGATCTCTTTCCTTTACCATCATGTGTAATTTCATTTCCCAATGAGACATTTATTCTGTCTGCCTATTTGGAAATATTCATGTCAGACAACACACTTGAAGTTTTTGAAAATCCTCATTTCCATCAAAACATAATATCATCAATCAAAATTTATGACAGTCGCTAATAAATTGATGTTTCCCCAAAAAACACAACTTTCAGCTATGAGGAATAAAATGGAGTTGTGTCAAATTTACAAGTCAGACAAGACAATCTAGTAAAAGTATTCCATATAGATAGGGTACTAAGTCTGGGAAAGTAAATAATTGTCTATAGTAATTGTTTTCACATTTGAGACTTTTCAAAAATATAGATATCATAGGTGTAAACTCCATCCAGCCGCAACTATTTCAAATCCTTAAAAAGAGGACTTAAATAAACATATCTGGCATTTTCTGGCATTCTTTTCCCAAGAATGATCATTTAAAAAATAATATATCTTTGTTACATACACATTCATGGGGGAATATTATATGGTATCAATATTATAGGCCAAATACTATAACTTAAACTCATGCTACCTAAGGGATTAAAACCATCAGTTGTATGACCCAAGTTAATATTTTAGGGATCTAAACATAATTGAGGGTGCATGGCATTAAATTTGTTCAATGATTAAGAATTTATAGGATGAAACACCAATTCATCATTACATTTTTCAATTTTATGCCAACACATATTCTAGGCAGTTTTTCTTGACAAAAAAAATTGTTTCAACATTTTTTATGTGGGAAATAATGGGAAAAAATTAGTTGTTTATTTTTTTTCCAAAAAATTCCTTTCACCTAGATACTACTCATTTATTACCTCTTTATTTCTCCTCATCACCCCCAATACAACATGTAGTATTTTTTAAAATAAAGTATCTTAATTTAATTAAGCACAAGTTAATTGATTATTTTCATAGCCTCATAAAAAGAGTCGAGGAATTTAGCAAGTTTAAAAGAATCTCTCAGAAAATCCAAAATAATTGTCATTGGATTAAAATTAATTCTACATAAACACATGATGCGGTATAGTTTTATTATAAAAGACAATTTGGGGTACTTTTTAAAGCCTTAATATAAATCTTGATTCCCAACATTCAATAACTAATAATATTTTGTAGAGGTTTCAACCATGTTTACACTAAGAGATGAGTCTACTTCATTTTCACCAATCATATTATCAAGGGAAAATTCATCATTGACCATTTCATATATACAATATATATGATTGATATTGCGAGGAGAAGTTTCATTATTTTGTTATCTACTAGAAAGTAATTCAACTTCATTAAATTCTCCATGCCATACCCACTTGGTGTATTCAATCAGATTTTTTTGAGACAAATGGGAATATGCTTGAAATCTGGTCAACCATTTCTTATATTTTCAATTATGAAAAGGACATATTATTCTTCCCCTGATATATTTATACTCAAATCATAAATGAAAATTTTATTTAATACTTTCTTATACTTATCAATTTTTCTTGAACATGAAATCCATGATTTATCCATTTCTACTGCATTAATTGATGTAGAATATATCAATTAAATATGTTGAAATATACATAGAAAAAAATAAAGATCTAAATAAATTTTATACAATAGAAAACATCTATTTTTTTCATAAAACACTTTCATTAAAATATATAAAATGAAAATCTCTTCTCTATTTAAGAAAATTAAAAAATAACTTTTTTAATGTTTCATATCTCTGTAAAAAAAATAAAAAAATATTTTTTCCTCTTAATAATTCTAGTAAAAACATTATAAGTGTGATAAAAAAGAATACTTTAAAATAGTTTGTAATTTATTTCTAAAAACTAATAATATCCTTTATCATTTATAACAAACAGTTAAAAAAATAATCAATGTTTTTTAAATTTCTAAAAAAACAATGGACTTGAATTTCAAAATAAAACATGTTAAAGAAGTGGGACTTATTATAACAAATATGTATTATAGGAATTTAAGAGTAATAGAAGCCTAAATAATAGATAATTCAGTTACATATAAAATTTATGGTGATTATGCATGGGTAGCATGGTGAATAGGCATATTTTTATAAATATATAGTGGTTACAAAGATTGTAATTAACAAAAGAAAACCAATGATAAAATTAAAAAACACAAAATTTATGATTAATTTATAAATCAATCTAAAGAAACCTATATCAAAATTTACTAGACCAATTACCTCACAGATGTTGACAATAGCTTAGGTCTAGAATTAGTATCCACAAGATCCAAAGAAGCTTTGTTCCCCTTATCAACAGAAGGAAATATAAATACAACTCTTTCACTAAGGGTTTGATTATAATCCCTAAAAACTGATTGGTCATGTGAGGGTTCTTATTGGGAGATTATTTCAGGAGGGAGGCTATAATGGAGTGGCTTCTACAAGGTGGGTTCTATGATGTTTTAGTGAGTAGAATTACCTGACTTTGTTGGAGCACCCTGGAGACCTGCAAACAAGGAGAGTAAGACTTGATCATAGGGGAACCATGATCTAAGAGAGAGGGGGAAACCTCATGAGCAGGGGAGGGTCCCCCTTCATGCTCATGAGTGGGATGTCGTGTTGACATCTAAGAGAGGGAGCACTATTATGATGGGAGTCATGAATGTATGGGAGGGGTACAAAAGGGATGGGATCACTATGATTCATGGGAAACCATCAAATGGGGATGGGTATGGGTGATTCCAACTGATGTGGGAGATGGTAGAACAAATAAGGGGTGATGGTAGAGGGAAATTGGGTTATCGGGGGGTGATTCCTGGGAAGAGGGGTTATCAGGGGCGGGCTGGTACAATGGAAGAGGAGCTATCAGGGGTGGGTTTATCATGGGGAGGGGTGATACCAGGGAATAGGGGAGTGGAGTGGGGATGTTCAAGGGGTTATTGGGGAGTTCATGATGAGGTAATATTAGGGGAAGAGGGGATATGGTGACAGTCTAGATGAAATATGTCAGGGTGGGTTAATAATTATTGGTTGATTTGTATCAAAATAACCTATAATTAAAAGGGGTTATTATTAAAACCTTCAATATTTTATTTATAACGTGTTTTGAATAAACCCTTCTAAATTGTTTCCACTAAATACCACCTTTTTTATTGTGTAATGAGGGAATGCATAATTCTAGAGATGAAAACCACGCCGTCGAGGACTCATGACATGAACCTACATAAAAGGGTAAAACCCAATCTAGTTTGGATCATGAGATCTACTAATGCATTGAGGGGATATATCAAGCCCTGCCCGTCACTTACAAATTCTAATAAATTTCTAATATGACAAGGGTGAAGCATAAACAACATAAACATTCGTACTAAAACTAGAATACAAAATGTTAATTCATTAACGATAAAAAATCATAGGTTTCAAATTGAAAATAAATATTCAAAAATATCATATATCATTTAATATAATAAGGTTAGTTGTATCATAAACAATAAACCTCAATTAAGAATAAAATTCAACAAATTACATTGACATGTATGAAAATAATCTAATAAAATCATCTAAATTTTCTTGAGAAAAAACACTTTTTATTTGAAATCATTTCTTCAAAAGCCTCAAATTTATAATTGAAGTCATTTAAAAAATAGATTTTTGAATAAATGTGTCTCATACCACTTTGAATTTTTTGAGATAAATTTAATCATTAGCATTTAAAAATATCAATGTCCTTAAAATAAACCCATAAAACCCATTTTGAAAACATAGAAATTAATGAGAAATATTTAGAGGAATAAATAATATAATTATTTAGAATTATGTCTTAGTTAAAGATTACATTAAATAAAAATTTAAAAAAATTATTTTTTTACGACATATGTACATGGATGATAAATATGTCCCAATAAATATGTATAAACAATCTTGGAAAATAACGAGATAGTGAAATTGACCCTTACCTTAGGTCTGATTTCTTTAGTACATGTTAAAAATTCATGTATATTAGTTTTAAACATATTATTAAATTTTAAAAGAATCTTAATAATATTTATGATAACATATATGATTCATTTATGACTTTATATTAACTGTTCACTTAACAATTCAATGTTAAAAAAAGGTTTCATGTAATAATAATTTGGTTTATCATATCTATTTTGACTTGTTATTCTTGATATTATTACTTAGATCATGAATTAATTACTTCAATAATGTAAAACATTATTGATATATCATATATATTCAGTATATAAATTTATATAACAGATAGATAAATGAAATTGAATGCACCATTCATTGAGACGGTATGTAGTATGTACGCATGAATGATGTTTCTATTTTATGATCGTATTGGGTGGAAGAATGTAAATGAAATATATATATATATATATATTATTCCATTAGAATTATTATTTCATTTATTTCATATTTATTCAGTATATTCGTTTTTACAATCATTCTGAAATGGTTATAGTGGAAGATGAATCTCATCGCGTCGTGGAGACAGTAGGTTGTGCATATGCACAAGCGAAAATATCATTCCGTAATGGTAAAGTGAAATGAATTTGATGGAATATTAATTATACAGAAACAATATCATTTCATATTTATTATTTACATCCTTTTATTAATCATTATACTAATCAAAATAAAGTACATATGGAAAACAGTTCACACCACTTCTTGGAGACGAAAAGTTGCATGTAGACATGCATAGTAATATTTTTTTATAGGATGGGTAAAATGAGAAATATGGATGTACCATAATTATAAAAACATCTCAGAATATATTAAATGTTGGAGTTATTAATTTATTATAGAAACAACTTTGTAAACAGAAGTAGAATAAGAAAAGAACATTGAAATAGTAGGTAAAAAATCACCCCTTCTTCAAGTGTCTCTTTTTGATTAACAGAAAAGGAATCCATAGGTTGTATTTTTGATGAATGTATGGACTCTGAAGTGAAGTGAGTGATTTTTTCAGGATAAATGGGTTGGGTTTTTCTGGTTAAAATGTATTTAGAGGTGTGAAAAAAAGATAACGAGAAGTGCACCTTTATAAGAGATGGGAGGGGCACTTTAGGGAAACTCCAAAACTACTAATTTATTATAAATTAAATTTTGATTTAAAATAGCTCCAAAGTGGGTTATTTAGATTATAATATTAGTATGGGTCTAAATACTCTCCACTAATGAATTTTATACATGTTTAGGTCATGAAAGTATCCCCATCTTTTAACTTTAACCCTTAGTTATGCAATTTAACTCTTACTGTGACAACTTGTCTATTTACACTATATAGTGAATATAGTTATTATAAAATGACAACGAAATAAAATTTGATCATTTATGACATATATGACATTACAGGAGTCATTTGGATGAATTATATATTTTTATGATTTTTATATAATTTAATTAATTATTTTTTTTAAAACCTTATTTTTGCCAATTTTGACACTATTTAATAATTGACTTTTGAAAAAATTATAACAACTTTATTACCTAAAAAATACATTAACTCATCTCTAAAATGTCAGAGTAATCCAAAAAAATCAAGGATGGTAATAAATATTTCAAATTTTATTTATCTTAATACTATTAATATCATTTATTTCGATCATCCTATAATAAATCAATTACTACGTCTTTATTATGTCACCATTTCATTTAAATAATTATTTTATAAAATTACAAATAAATTACTATTATATAGATAAACATCTTATATTTGTATATACTATTTATATTCCACCATATCAATTATACAACCTCATATTAAAATTATATATTTATCAAAATTTTAATATAACATTTTCAAATCTTCTTTAAGTAAAATATAATAAATTTAATAATATAACACTAGTGGATTAAATAGGATCATATTTTTGGCCTAATAATTATTTTTGTCGGGTACCACTTATCCAATTAAATTAGTATTTTTTAGGGGTAAATTTAAAATATTTTAATTTTATTTTTACCTTTAATTACATGATTTACCCTGAACATTGGTAAATAAATAAAAATTTACAAAAGTTACTATTAAAAAATATAGTGTTCCCATCAGACCTAAAATAAAATTCAAAATACATCAATTTATTTCTATTTTTGTAAATTCCATTCACAGAAGTAGTAAAATTACATTTAATGCTCATCCCATAAATGTGGCTAAAAGGTGGGTAAAAGAGACGTTCAAAAGTACAACAAATTATTATATCTAATTCTATTATAAAAATTATTCCAATGACATAAATTTTATTAATATAAGTATTACTTATCTATTTTCAATTTAAAATCATTTTAAACTAAAATAATTATTTAAATGAAAAATTCATTTTTAACAACAATGTATTATTTTCCATATTCATCAAAAATTAGAACCTTTTAGAAAAGTACCAAAAATCCCCCCTAAGATAATTTTGATATTAAATGTTCAAAAATGAAGTCTATTTTAAAAAATAAAATATATTAATTTCAAAATTTGGTTAATAATATTCAAAAATTCTTTTTAGACAACTAATTTGATAGATCATAGTTTGCTCAAACTCAATATTGATTAAAATGAAAGCTATTGAATTCATATAAAAAGAAACATACCATTAAATCTTGGGGTGTTACACTTGGTAATATTAATTGAAGCCGTCTCTATCACTTTTCTAGCTAACACTCTGAATAGTTCACCACATTCCATTACTTTCTTGGATGATCCTAAACTATTGTAATATTCTTTCTTCAACTTCCCCATTATAGAAATATCTGTTATAGTTTGATATATTCATATGGAAATGATTTGGATTCAAAGAAGAAGTATCATAGGATAATGAAGGGGGGGATACCTTTAATTTGGTTTTTAGGTTGTGCATAAACATTGAAAAAGGGTCACATATCTAATTTAGTTTAGGGGTATTTTACAAATTTAAATAAATAAAATAAAATAAAATAAAATAGATTAAAGTAAATGAAATTTTCTGAAAATTTAATTAGGACAAAAAAATAAACATTTTACATATTAAAAATGATAAAACAAATTAGTTTAGGGAATAAAATAAATTAAAATCATTTAAACTCAATTAACCATAATTCCCTCTTAATAAAACCAAAACATTCATAAGAAAGGGGATTAGAAAAAATATCCACTAATTAATTCTCATTTGAAAAATATTACTATGATAGATGACGTTTTTTATCATGATAACTTAGGAAATGATGCCTCAGATCGTTATTATTTTTTATTGAATGGTTTATTGGATTCTTTGAAATGTTGATAGCCGTAGTTTTATAAAATTTAATTAAGACTTTATTATAATAGAATCCAAAATCCATTAAAGTTTATTTCAACCACAACACATGTTCTCAAAAACTACCTACCGTAATGTATTCTACTTCAACAGTATATACTACAATGGGTTGATACACTTAACTAGAACTAGATATTAAAGTTTTATAATAAAATAGGAGGTTTTTTAGGCGCTCTTCTTATCTATTTTATAACCAACAGAATTTTCATCAAAAAATGAATTCAAATTAAAATCAATTTTTTTTAAAAAATTATATAAAGATAGAAAATTACTTTCAAATATCTCAAAAGTATTATTTGGAAACATTAAAAATTTGATTATTTGGGAATAGTTTAGTGTCTAGTATAAAATAACAATAATATAATTATATATTTCATACTAAAGCTCAATTATTCATATTTATAAATTTTTGTAACTAGTTTCCTATCATCATCCAAATCAGTTTTTTGTTAGAACTCATAGGAGTTACATGTAATTTACCATTATCTAGTCCAATACTATTAAGTAAAATATATATTAACTTTGATTTAACAAATTCCCAAAGTCTATTGGATAAATATGAAAACCTATAATCAAATTTAACTCTCTCATCAAGATTAATTCAAATTCATTTTTAATGATATTAAAGAAATAATTACATTACATTTTATTTATAGAACCAAAAATCACTTCATCAACATATATTTAAACCATAAAAATTTATGAAGATGATTCTCTCATGAAAAGTGTAGGATATTCAACTCATACTGAAAATCCATTTGACAAAAGTAAAAACCAAAACAATCATACCAAGCTCTATGTTATTATTTAATTTAATAAAGATATTTGGTAACTTTGCAAAGTAAATTTAGAAAATGGGTGTGTCAATAACCATGAGGTTGTTCAACATAAATTACCTCCATAAGAAAATTATTTAAAAATGTAGATTTTACATTCATATGATATAACTTGAAATTAATGTCTAATGAATTAGATATGAGAATCCTAATGAATTCTAGTCTAACTATAGGTGAAAGGTTCTTTCTATATCATATCATTTTCTCTAAGTTATACCCCTTACCTAATAAAGTCACCTTAATCCTAGTGATAACACCATGATCATCCTATTTTTTTCTGAAGACATATTTTTCAAAAAATAGTATATTTTGATTATATATTAACTTATTCCTATAGATTTTTCATCAAGAACTAATTTAAACCTACTTTTATAGCCAAACCCTAACTCTCATTAGGTAGGGATTATTTTATGGTTTTAGGTTATGGTTGATAAAGAATGGTAAATAATTATACATGGTTTCCTATACTTCTTATTGTTCAGATCCCTTCATCAATTAATCTTATAATAGTTTTTAATGGATGAAATTTTTAGGTTCTATCCCTTCACGGAATCACACTTTCAGGTTCAAGAGTATCCATCCTCTGAGGATTTGGTTCAACAAAATCATGTTCTAATTCATCATTCATTTCATCGTCAAAATTTGTTTGTGGTATCATGTTTGTGAAATAATCACTTATCTTATCAAATTAAGTCATATTATGATCAGATAAATCACATTCATCAAAATTCACATGAGTTGATTCTTTTATAATAATTGAATTTTTTTTGAAAACTCTATAATTTATATAATAAGTATAATAACCATGAAATATTAAATCATTGGAACCTTGAAACAATTAAACATGTTTATCCTTGGGATTCAAAATATAAACATTTAATTAAAATAATTTTATGTATCTAACTTATTTATTTCTATTTTTCTATGTCTCATAAGTTTTCTTCTTCAAAATAGGTCTAATTAGAACTAAGGTTATGACATAACATTTTTTAATTATAGATTCATCTAAAAAATAATTATCAAGATTATATTGACATAACATAATCGGGTATATTTCTTGAAAGGTCATGTTACCCCTTTTAATGACACTATTTTTGTGAGATGTCATGGGGATAGAAAAGGTATATTTGATTCTATGTTTTGAATAATTTTAATTGCAGTCATGGTTTTCAAATTCTCCAAAATGGTAACTACTGAAAGTAATAATTTAGAAATCTTTACCTTTTTTGAAAAAATTTACAAAAAATTATAAATAAAGTAAAATATTAATTTTTAACACTCAATAAGAAAACCCATGTAAATCTTATAGTGTTATCATCTAAAAAATAAATAATATATTTTCCTCTTAGGATTTCTCTTCTAAATGGACTAAAAAATCCATGTGGATATTTTATATAAACCTAAATGTAATAACCTCTAAATAATTTCAAATATGAATTGTGTATATTTCCCATTTTTCATGAATCACATAATTTCTCTTTGTTCAATTTAAGTTGTTGTAAATCTAAAAAAAATCTCAAATACCATCTTATAAATGAATAAAAATTTTAATGTAAAATCTTCTATTATAAATCTATGATTTACTTTTTCAAAATTTAAAATTTTTATATTTATGTAGACAATGAATTAATATATAAAGTATAGATATTAAATGTTCTAGGTTTCTTAAATTTAAGAAGTTTTTATTTGAAAATAGAATATGAATTATTAAAAAAATTAAAAAATAACCTTCATCACAAAGTTAGGAAATAATTTTCTTACTATGCTTCAATACTTCCCCATAATGAACATTTTTAATACAGATTGAGCCTAGATTTCCCAATGATTGGACTCCTATAATATTTTCTTTAGAATCATCACTAAAAGTTAGATAACTTCCATTCTTTTTTTATAATGAATTTTAATTTGAGAAATCTTCACTTATGTACCATCTTCATCCACTTTCCAAAAACCATTTCTCATTGATTATCTACGGACTTTTCCCCTATAAAAATAAATCCAACAAGAAATATTTTTGGCACCCATATTCTCTTGGGTGTAACAATGTTTGAAACTAATGATATGGGAACCCAAATATATTTTTTCTATCCAAAATTTCTAGTACTCAATTATGAAAAACTTAAATGAAGTGAATACATAACTAAACAAAATTATGGGGTTATTAAACAATAATTATTATAAAATTTCCCTATTTCTCCAAACAAAAAATTATAAACAATTGAATTTGTTTATTCACGGATCGATATTCAAAATATTTTTTTTATAAAACTAGGGTTTTTACTATATCTTCTTTTTCCAAATTTATTTTTCAATAGATTATGATTACAAATATTTGGTATAAATAATTCTCTCAATTTTATAAAATAGTTTTAGGACCTTTAGGTTCTTGAACTTCTTCTTATATGATCTCAATTTTGTTACCATTATTAATAAAATATATATAATAATTTTATAGTTTGACATTCAAATATAGTATTTTATTTTTCAAGTCCTCATTTACATTAAAACCCTTAGTATATTAATTTATGAGGGGGGGTTTTCTTCTCGATGATTTCATATTTTGTTTCCTACATTGTATAGTATTAATTTAATTATTCGAATTAAAATTATTATTTTTTAGTGATTGAATCATTCCCAATGGAATAAAAAGAATTTACATCACCTGAGTGTGTCGTAAAGAACATATAATCCTTTTGATTGGATATTTCAGCAGATGTTCCTAAAAGCATATCATCACTAGAGTCTTGAAAAGAACGTTATGTGTAATTTATGGATTTCTTGGATTTATTCTCATATAAACCCTTTTGGAAACATGTTTTCTCATAATTATTGATTTCTTGAAGTTGAGGGAAGTCTGACTTAATGTTTCTATGTTTCATATACTCATATCATCTAACCTATTTAGAGTTTTCTACAGGCTTCTTATACTAATTGAAGGGGTTTTTAGAAAAGGCTTCTCTTATTCTAAAACTTCTTTATAATTCTATAAAATTGAACATGATCATCATTGAATTAAAAATTTAATGAGGTATCTTCTTCTAAAGATGATTTATAAATTTTTATTCTCTTTTTCATGTTATTATCTATTAAATTAGAAACATTCAAGGATGAATTTTACTTTTTAATAAAACAAATCTCACCAGAATTACTTAAATTTCTAATTTATACATCATAAGTGTACTAATAATGAAATTTATTATAAAATAATTGATAACTATTGATTTATAAATGGAAGATAAAATACCACGCCAATTGGGAAGAATATTTATTAGTATTTTCATAGAATTATCTAGTATAAGATTAGGTTTTTCTAAAGATGTAACCTTATTTACAACCTTAGTATTTATTAAATATAACTAAGTATTTCTCTAAAATTCCATCATTATGAAAGTATTGAAAATAAGATTATAATTATTTTATTGTAGAGATATCAGGTTTTCAGTTCCATCATAAGACACAGATATATTATTTCACATCTCATAGGTTGTTTCACATTGTAATAATATATTAAATTTTTTTGGTACTATTCCACATATGATTACATTCATGGAATTGGAGATTAATTCATGTCAATATTTGTTGTTAGCATCCCATGTTTTAGGTCCAATCTTGGGAATTTCATAATTCTTCATGCCATTTAAATAAAAATTTAATCCATGATTATTCAAATAGATTATAATTTATGCCTTCTAGTGACCATAATTTTCACCATTAGATTAATGATATCAAACTTAAGACATACCTTATATATTATGAACAATAGTATCTATTTGTAAAATATTATTTATAATTCAACTGGATATAATCAAGAACATTATAATCAAAACATTGATACCAATTGTTGTTTGAAGACCATGTTAATAAATACTCAAGATGGGGTGAATTGAGTTCCTAAAATTTTATTCCCTTTAAAACCTCCCTTTTAAAGGTACTATCATATAATATAATTTAGTAACACAAGGAAAAAATTGAAATAAAATTATTATAAATATAAATAGTCACAAAATAATTATATTTGTTCTAGGATTAGAAATATCCTAGTCTACTCCACCAATGCTCAACTAAAAGAGATTCATGATTCTCAAGAGCACCAGTCCTTTTCCCAGTGACCGTAATACTATGTACAAGAGGTAAAAATTTAGTAGAAAACTAGGATATTTTACCAATATCCTACAAGGCTTAAAAAACACCAAACCTCACTAATTGGAATAAAGAGTGCTTTCTTGCAAAAATAGGAAAGAATAATTAGATTCAAAGGGTGAAGTGCACAGTTGAATGTTCCAGCAGAACGAAGGGAATAATTCTCCTAGAGAGAAAGTAAGAGTGAAGTGTAATTATTCTTTCTTATTATTGCAAGAAAGCACTAAGCACTAAGTTATTTTCATACTTTTAACATTTTAACAATCAATTTTACCATTAAGAGGTAATCCAATATTAATTTATTCTTCCTTAGTATTATATTACACTAAAATAAACCAATAATATTAAATATACAGTTTTCAGAATGGTGTAGCCGAATATGAAACATCATGTAGGAAAATTCAATGGATAAAAATTCACATTGTCAAATTGATAAATATAGTCATTCTCAACATATCTGATTATTCACATATCCAAATTAAATATCCATATTTATCACATAACAAAGTTTGGAATATATAATTGAACCACATGGACATTTTGAACCATGTATATGAATTTAACATGTATCATATTCAATTAGTTGATTAATACATGTAACTGATTCATGTATTCATTTCATCATCATTTCCATTTAATCACATAGTAAATTCATCAATGTAATTAATTCATTATTCTAGATTACTTTTATGTAACTGATTTCACAATGTTGTTGATTTACATAATAAATTCCTTAATATAGATGATTTGCGTAGCTGATTGATTAACATATCCAAAGATCCAAATAGTTCATTTTCATTAATATATTCTATCTCAGACTTAAGATAATTTTATAAAAAACACATCATTTAAAAATTATAGTATAATAGACTTAAATAATGATAAGACCTAATTAATAGACATAAAAATCATTATGATGGGTTTTTTATACAATAAAAATAACAATCACATCATGTATATTTGAAGAACATTAGTATTCTAATATAAAATTTCAACCACACACCTCAGAACATGATTCAAGGAAGAAGAGATTACAAATATGGAAACAATAACAAAATTATGGACTGACTATAGGAGATGAGGTAAGAAAATAGCCCGTTTATAATGTCTTGTAATAAGGTGACATTTCAAGTATCGATCATAAAGATTATGTTATATGGGTTCCATTTCCATGTTATATATGAAAAGAGACATTAAATTTTAATTGGAATCCCCATTTAATAGCAACCATTTTTTAATAATAGAAATTTCAATATATTAAGTCTATATATGTTGGTTGAATTGTATGGGTTAATTTTCCCAATTTATAAAGGCACACACCATTTAAATTTAAATTTTCACTCCATTTAATTGAAATCAGCTATTAACATTGGGTGTTGGAATGTTACAATTCTATATAAAGTGGTTCTTTTATATGGATTTTCATTCACAATTTAAAGGGGCATAGAAATATAAAAGTTAAATTTAAAATCAATTTAACTACAAAAAACTGAATTTTTTAACTCATGTGACCAAGGATCCATGGCATAACAATATAAAATTTTATTATTTAACATTTCATTATCAATATATGTGGGAAAACAGTATTTAGGTTGATTTAGACACATTAACTAAACAATTATTTTCTTTTTCCCATAGAATATATCAAAAATCAGATATATAACAACTAATTCACACAAAATAGAAAATAAAAAATAAAAGACATGAAATACGAATAACATTACATATGAATGAAATATAAATCCCTATGTGCATATGATTATTAATGATATAATTCTATCTTTTTGTATTGGTCTATGTTTAGAAATCAACAAAAACAAAACATCATAATACATGTGTGTCACCCAATTTTCAAAATTTCGCTACAATAAAAGATAAATTAAAAAAATTACAATCCCTGATAACTTGGATCCCCCACCCTTAGGATAACTACTCCAAATTATGAATTATTATGATATTTTGACACATCCAAGACTTCAATCAACCAACCAAAATAGTAATAATGGAATAAAATAAATATAACCTCAGATAACACTTTTTGATGTACTGTATCAAATTCAAAAACCAATGACCAATCCGGTTGGCCACAAGGCCTCAAGCGTATCTCCATATGTGGAAGAAGCCATTGACTGGGAGTCTGATTATATGGTGGTATAGTGGGGTGACTCTACCCCCTATATCAGAGTAGAACATGACATATAAATAATGAAAACACATAAGCATCCAGATATTATATAACCAAAATAAAGAAATGAATAATATCATATACAAATGATGTTATGGTGAAAAAAAATATGAGGCATAAAATACGTGGTTATAGTAAAAACAATAGTGATACTATATAAAAAAGGAAACAAAATATAAAAAACACTATCTCCCTAATAATCCTAAGAACTGTCTTAATCCAATACTCTCATGATCCCAACCCTAGAGATCAAGCATCCAGTGTAGGGTGATTCCCTTGATCCTTACCTAAATCCATGAAATCATCTCAGGTACTACATAGTAGGCCAAATAGGGTGTGAGTATAACATAGTTTTATACAGCTAATGGTGTATAATGAAAATCCAATATTTGAGTACAAAAAGTAACAATGTTAAGGGGTCATAAATAAAATAGTAAAAATAAATAAAAACCATGTCTGGATCAGCATCTTTGTTGGATACTCACCAAACCCAACTAGCATCAAACTAAGCTAGATCTCTTTAAGCATATTACACACCAATTTTGTTAAGTCACCTAAGGCATATAGCAATGGAATCTTAGAAATAATAACCATTAGGAATCCATTAATCAACCATGGAATTATTGACTTTTGTGAAATTATCCCACACACGGTATCAACCCATTATATTGGTTATTGGGTTTGAGTATAATCCAAGGGAAAACACCTAGAATTATAATCTTAATAGTTTCTATGAAAACCAAGTAAATCTATCCTTTCATATTAGGTAGAATCAATTGGATTCCAAGGGGATAACCCAAGTCATTCCTTATTTGGAGTCATTGATCCAAACCTAGAAGATCATCTTGAGGGTTCTAAATTTCCTAAATAGCTACGTCAATATATGATTTAAACTCATTTTATTCTCTATGATAAGAAATGTTATTGAATATTTGATGGGTAGAAACATTTTCATTTTAATCTATGAATCTAGTAGCATCCTATGATTTCTCTCAAGGAAGTCCCAAAATAGCCAAATGGTTTCATGAGGAATACCACACATTTAAAAGTGTAATGATGATATATAGTAGTATCCAAAGAAAAATTAGTAATTTAATCATAAATTTATGTTATAAGACATTGAATAATTAAATTAATTTAATTAAGACACTCCACATGTTACTGATAATAAAAACTAACCCTAAGGGGTGGTTCGAGTTACACATGCATTGGTGTTATTTATAAAGGAAAACTAAGAAACCTAACATATGTTTTGGTTTTAAGAAAAGTATAATTTTCAAGGGAATTTACTTAAAAACAAACTATATGGTGGTTTGGGTTGAGGCCGTTAACCTCAAATAGCATTAAAGGGTCTCATACATCATCTAGTAAAATGTTTAGATAACAAATTAAAGGAATATTAATTTTAGAAGAAGTTTATAGAAGGTGTAGTGTGAAGAATAGTGGTATAATTTATACACATATATACTTTAAGTAAAATAAATATACTACATACAAAAAACCAGTAAAATACTACTCATCTAGTATAGGAATCATATTTTTGTGAGAATTAGATAAAACAATTTTTTAGAAAAAAACCTAAAAAAATGGTATAAACATTAGATTTATAGAAACATGTTTGAAAGGAAGGGAAATAAATAAATGAAGATAATGGATTTTTATCCTTACAAGATGTGTTCCAACGTGATTTATAGTGATTTAAATGGATTTCAGATGTGAGAGATCCAACTAAAATCCAAAGAGAGGAGAGAGAGAGAGAGACAGAGAGATCCATTAGAGCTCGTTGTGCACAAATGAGGGAGGAATAGGAAATGAATTTATTTTAATGGAAAGGGGGATATGTAAATTTCTATTATTTTTAAAATACCTCATGGGTTGGATGCATGGTTCTAAAAACCTTGTTCCAACCATGCATCCCCACTATCTAGGAGCACCACACCTCACACAGTTTTTTAGACTGTTCGTAAAAGAATACACAAACCAAGAAAGATAAACCTGAAATAAATTGCATACATTTGATGGTTTTCATATCCTATTAATATTTTTAATTAAACCATGATCCTCCCCTTTCTAGGTAACATGATTATGGTTCCAATTTAGTGCATACCATTCACTAATTGGGAACCCCATATAGCTTCTTGAAGAACATGATTTCTAGTCCCAAAACCTTCTAGGATCATCTAATAACCTATAATACTACCTTGGGAACATACATTAAGGTAAAATTAAGGTAAAACTAATAAATGAAAAGATTAATACCATGATTAATAACTTAGATCTTACATATCAATCTTCTAAATAAAATATCATTTTAGACATTAAGATTGATGATTTATTTTGTAAAAATATTTTACACGAAGAAAATGAACATGATTATGTTATCAACCACTCTGATTATCTTATATTTTTATTTTAATGATATCACCCATGTTTACCCTTACTGAGCATCTGATCTCACTCCCTATTTCATTTTCATCTCTCATGTTTTGATACACGGTTTTAAGTATGATGAGTCTTGAAGGATACTAATATCAAGATCATTGTGGGAGATTTTGAAGATATTTATTTGAAATAAGTTGATTTTATATCTACTCCCCAAAGAAAAAAACCGTTAAAATCCTTCGGTATGTATAATAGTGATCTGTATTGCATATTCATCTAAAATTATTTAATATTTTTGTATATTATGATTATATAACCTCACTATATTCATTCAAAACGAGATATACATTTTTTATGGATTCATAATTCTTGAATAAATTTCAACATATGTAACATATTTGAAACATGAAATGAAAACTGATTATATCTCCCAAAAATTTACTCTAAGTGATATTTAGTATTAGGTCCTTCCATTTATTTAAAGGTATAATAACATATAAAATCAAAAAAATGATATATTTTCCTTCACCCAATAATTTACTAATACAAGGACACTAAATTCTATGCATATTCTACCCACATGGATATATAGTTTGTTTTTATGCTCATTATAAGTTGAAGTTCATGATAACTGCAAATAATTATTAAAAACATAATTTTTATTCCATTTTTATTTTTATATTACTTATCTATTGGTAATATGAAAATATAATAATTCCGGGATATAATTTCATAGGATTCGAATTTATAAAAAAACATTAATTGTGTATTTTTTATATATATAAAATTTACATTAATAAATAATTTTATCCATTTATTTAAAGTTATTTTTTCATTTTTTAAAATTATAATTTTTAAACCATATTTTCATTCTCAACATGGTTTGGTTAGATATGGATATTATATTATGTTATTTTTTATGATTGTATATTTATTGAAAATATAGTATCTTTTGACAGGTTAGGTTTTATAATAACTGTTTTGGTTTAAAAAATATATTATATTATTAAAGATGAAGAATTTAATATTATATATTTATATTTTTTATTATATTGACTTTTATTCTTAAAATGAACTAATCCATCTGTGAGGATTTTTATAGACTCTTTTAACGATTTGATTCGTTTATAGAAATATATTTTAATGTTTTTTATTGGGAACGAAATCCAAAGACACAAACTGTATTACCATATGGATTTAAGAACATTACTTTAATCACCAAAGGATATAAACTACTTTCATGGGATAAATTAAACCATTAATAAAATGTTGTGTTTAATATAAAAAATTATATATGTGGAATCCTTTTAAATATTGAGTGGAAATAAAGTAAAATTTAAAAATTCCAAAACCAATGTAAACCAACACATGGTAACTCAAATAAATAAATATGGACCAATTCCAAGTCATTGTATTCATACTATTCCACCACAATGGAACTATGTTTCAACAACAATAAAGTATGAGCCCTTTACCTACTTCATGAACAATATTATCTTCATTCCACTAAAGTGCATATGTAGGCGTGAGTATAAAACTTGTAGAATTTCCCAAATGAATCCAATAATTAGTAATACATTCAAAAATACAAACAAAAACAATTTTAACACATAATGATATATAAAATTATATTAATTTAAATAATTATGTTGAAAAATACTTTACAAATATGAGATATAAATATTCAAAATATCCAAATCAATTTTTTCAAAAAATATTTTATCCAAAAATACCAAATTGATTTAATATTTTATGAATTATTAATGAATCAAATTTTCCTCTACAAAACATTCTTTTAGAGAAATATAAATTTTTTATATTTCGATAAATTTAACATTTCATGAAAACATCAAAACCACCATGTGTCATTAAAATCACCAAATATTCACGTTTCTAAAAAAATCACTCATGAAAAGGAATAAAATAGCATAATATAATAGACTCAATTACTCACTATTTATCCTTATTATGTTTAAACCAAGTAATAATTATTTCATATAATTAACCTAAACCCTCCACTTTACTATTACATGAATATATCTTCCACTTTATGTACATTACTCCACTGAACAATGTATCCCTAAGTTCCTCTCTTTACCATGGTAGACTTTTTTATATTTTTAAAATAGGTCTCACCAAAACTATTTTTAAACACACACTAATAACATTCATGTATCAAATAAACTACATTTGAAACATTTATATAAAACCCCTTCATCTTTAATTTAAAATAAATTAGTTTATCATTAAATCATATTTAAAATAACAACATGATTTATCAAAACAAAACTAGACAATTTAATCATTTCATAATCATAATTAATCAAAAAATTATAAATAAATTATTATACTCATAGAAAGTATCAAGGCCACATATCAAGATTTTTTCATATTCCTTTAATAAATTATTATTTTGATGATCTTATCATAACAAAATAACAAGAACTATCATATATATCTTCTATAAATCCAAATTACCTAGTAGGAGGTCACAATTATTTATTTCTAGGAAATTTGGAAGGACTCTATCCATATTATCATACCACCATAAAACTATCTAACAAAGAGTCCGTGACCCATATATTATTTCATGGTCCTCATACCAAATTGAATGGCCCAATGTAACTCTATAATTATAATCTACTAAAGAAGTGAGTTGAAGGAAAAAAGTTCCAGTGTGTGGTACGACCCAATGGTGATTTAGTTGGACCTATTTAAAATAATGTACTACCCCCTATTAACACCTTCTTCATGAAAATATTGAAATTGGGTTTTATACCATTTTCAAATATCTATTTAAAATAATTAATTGAGTAAAATATATGGTTTAATTGATTCTACATACCATGATTCTCTAACCAATACCTTTATCTATGATCACCTTACATATAAAAATATTTCAAATTTCCACCACCCTCACAACTACATAAGAGGTCACTCAAAAGAAGATTATGGAATTATAATACCTATATCATTATATAACCTCTAACATTTCATGACATAAATCTACCATGAATAGAACATTTAATGAGTTAATTCCCCTGTTATTAAAATATTTATAACTCTACATGTAACTTCACCCATAAATTTCTATATTTTATACTTCCCAATTTTTATCCTACTTTTCTATCCCTTCATCATAACTCAAATAGGATACCACTTTCAATATGATTAAATTTTATGGATTTCAATTCATTATATCCAGTTATTTTTTCAAACTTTTTAATTCAATCAATTTCACCATCATAAATTAAAATAATCCATGTCAATATCATTAATTCTAAGAAGTACACATGATATGTCAATATGTATTTATCCATATTAATTTCCCCTAATTAATTCCTATAACCCTAAACTGGAATTCATTATATTAAATAATAAATATTCTAATGAATTATTATAAAATAATTTCACTAGTCATTAAATCCTCTCACTATTATAATTACATAATATCAATAATGATTTATAATAAAAATAATAAAATTTCAATCATATAACTATGTCCAAAAAAATAATAAATAAAATTAAGGAAAAAAAATCAAAAAATGAACTAAAGAATATAGCTATCACATTTCTTACCACAATATAACTTCTTATTAATAAAAAATAATTGGTCAAATTCAATATCGAAGAGATCCAACCATTTTTTTGACATGGTAATTTCTCTCTCCCGAGCCTCTTCTTGAATCGATCTACATTACATAAATACTTTTACCAAAGGAATACTACACCCCTACAGAATATTTTATTTTGTAACCATAAATTTTAATCAGACTATCAAAATAAGACATATCTTCTTATATCCCAACTCTATCCAAATATAATATATGAGATTAAATATAAAAATAATTCTTCAATTGTGGAATATGGAAAATGTTTATAATTATCACATATCATTATTTTAATTCTAATAGATATTATAATTTCAAATTCACATCACAATTTTAAAACGTATCACATAATATAGTATTAAATTACACTATTTCCTTGTCTTTAGTGTTCTAACAATGGTGATACTTTCAAAAACAAATAGTCCCCATTATCAAAATTCATTGTTCATCAGCCGTTATAAATATGGGAATGTGAATATCTCTTTGAGAAAATCATATGATTCTATATTATTTTATTTTATTTTATTTTATCATTTATTCTATTAAACTAGGTCTTATATGATTCTTTTCAATAGTATCAACCCAATATAACATTAAATATATGGTTTGCTATATAATGCTTGAAAAGGTTCCATATTGATCATTGATGGATAATTTATGTTGTAAACAAAATTCATCACAGGAAATGGTCTTACCCAGATCCCCCAATGTCAAGGAAACATACTCAAACCATACCTAAAATATTTCTATAACTCTCTCTATTTTCTTTATCGGTCTAAGGGTGATAATATGTACTCATCCTCAATTGTATCCCTGTATATTTTTATAATACATTCCATAATCAGGATGTAACCCCTGGATCCCTAAATCATATAATGGACTTTGTAACCACATGAATATTAAACAATTCCTTTTTATAAATCATATAAATATTATTAACTGAAAAATATTTCTTTAATATGAAATAAGTGCACGGACTTCATAAGTTAATCCACCACTTCCGACATTTTTTATACCTTAGTGAGGATCCTGGAATCCCAACAAAAATATTCATGGAAACAACATGCCATTTTTATATGAAGATAGTTAATTGATATAACAACATATTTCTCATTGATGCTCTATTATTAATCACTAAAAAGTTAAACGTAGTAGAAAAATTAGATAACCTATTTTTTCACTCCCAAAAACAAAAAATTAAATATCATATCATGATGTATCTTGGTTTCCCTAAGATGAATTTTTTACCTCAAATAGTGATTTTTTTTCTAAATATATTTTCTTACCTCTATGGGAACCACCATACATCCAATTAAATAGTGAACTAACCCTAGTGTAACATTCCATTAAATAGTTTTCTTGTAGAGACACATACATGATGTACATGGACAGTACATTACTTTTTCATAATACTTAATACATAACAAAAACCAACACCAAAGGACCGTAATAGTTTAGTATCTTTGGAAACTCAGAATATAATATTCTAATCAAGGTGAAAGATCTTAAACATCTCCCATAAAGATATTCCCCTTTTTTTTCTTACCTAAAAACTTTATTTATAACTTGAGGAAAAGAAAACATAAAAAGGGTGAGCTCAAATGCTCAGTAAGGGTAAACATGGAGAACATAAAACAACTCATAAACATTTGAACGTAAAAACTTGAACATGACATAAATCATAGCAGTACATAAGGCATATATCATAAAGGAACATCAGTCATGATAAAATAGAATGGGAATAGAACATGTAATTTTGGAAAACCATTAAGCACATGATATTATTTCCATAGTATCCAAGGAAGTTCTGCCAAAACCATCTTAGTGGACAAAGTCCCTTTCTGAATCGAGTTCACTCCTTGTTCTAGTCCTATATCACTGAATCAGATTAACTTACCATTCCGTCCATGTCTATCTCATGATATATAAATCTTTACCCAATTAATTGGAGGGAGATATAGGTCCCACCCATATCATATTGAAATAATTCTTACATGTTCCAAAAAATCATAAATCATACATCATAGTATAACCCATGTAATAGAATGAGATTCTCAAACATCATGCCATCATAACATATCACACATAAAAAAATGGATATCATTTCATCATAAGAAAAATAAAACCATGTAAATAATATAGAAATTATACTTTAAACATAAACATATTAAATACTATCATTTTAGATGGAAAATAGTTTTGATAAAACACTTGAAATGAAATCTTGAGGAAAATATCCTTTCTTCTTCCAATCAATTTATTTTCCCAAAATGGCATGAAATTTTAAAATAAAAGGGTTTTGTTGAAAATAATCATGCAATCTTGTAGAGGAAGATTCATTAAAATTAGGCGTTATGAAATAGTAGAAATCCGTTCATGCCATATAAGTTAAAAATAACATTCTCTTCATACTTTTGTCAAAAAAGTCAAAAAGTCTCTCGTACTGAAAATGAAAAAACATTCCATTCATATCTTTTAATAAACATTCACTAATAGGTAAAATTGGATTCAAAAAATTGTATAAGGATAGAAATAATATTTCATATTGAGGAAACATGGACGTGGATGATAAATATTCCCTAGTAAATTCTGAAGTATAAACAATCTCGGATAAAAATGAGATTGTGAGATTTTCCCTTACCTAATGTCTGATATGATATGTACGTATCCGAACCTCATGTATATTGATTTAAATAATGTCATTGACTTATTACAGAATCATATTCATTGTTATAATATCATATATGTTTTACCTATGACTTTATATTACACGTTATTTGGTAAATTCCATGTTAAAGCAGCGTTTTGTGTAAAATCGTTTTATTTATCGTATGTGTTTGGAATTTTTGTTCTTCATATTATTATTAATTATATCATGATTTACTTACTTTGAGAATGTAAAACACAATTTATATATCAGATATATTCATTATATATATATATATATAATAGATAAATAAATTAAATGAAACACACCGTTCATGGAGACGGTAGGCCGTACGTACGCATGAACACTGTTTTCCTTTACTTATTGACTTGAATGGAAGTAAATAGATGAAATAAATCCAGTAGAATTATTATTTAATATATATCATTATTATTCATTATATATTTTTTATAATCATTCTTGAATGGTTAATGTGGATAATGAATCTCATCGCATCGTGGAGACAGTAATCCGTACGTACGCACGAGCGATGATATCGTTCCCATAATTATTGAATGGAAATGGAGTGGGTGATATAATATCTCAGAATCATTATGATGTTATAATAACCACATATAGTTATTATTTAAACCATTATAACCATCCAAGTAAAGTGGTGGTGGAAAAACAAATTACACCACGGCGTGGAGACGGTATTCCGTATGTACGCACACGTGGTGATTTCATTTTCCGTAGGATGGATAGAAAGTGAAATGGGGTTGTTTCATATTTATAATAAAATATCAGTGTATTATTGATACGGATGTTATTATTTTATAATGAAACAACTATATAAGAATAATTTGAAGAAGAAAGAAACTTGAAAGAATCGGTAGAAGAGATTACCTCATATTCGATGCACCTCCTTTAAGTTTCCTCTTAAGGGACTAGAGTTGGAATTTTGATAAGAACAGAACCTCAAAAATGTTTATAGGGAAGTGGAGAAGATAAATGGGCAGGGTTGAGCCGATCATTGAGGCTCAAAGTGTTTTTAAGAGGAGAGGGATGAGGTGCCCTTTTATAAGGGGCGAGAGGGGTACCTTAGGAAAAACTTAAAATATTATTTTATAATAAAGTCATATTCAGTGTATAATAGATCCAAATTGATTTATTTCGAAGATAAAGTGGGGATGGGTCTAAATCCTCTCAACCAATAGGTTTTAGACAAGTTTAGGTTACTATTTTAACCTTATCATTTAGATTTAACTCTAAGTAAAATAATTTAACTTTTACCGTGTCTTCTTGTTTTCTTACACTATATGGTTAATAAACTTACAATAACAAGCCAAAAGAAACCCAAGTGGTTAATTACTAATATATATAGCCTTATCTATGTCATTTTTCCTACCCTTATATTTTTAAGAATATAATAAAAATTAATAATATATTATTTGTTTTAAAAACTATTTATATCAATTTTTACACTATTTGGTAATTGATTTTTTTAATCATAACAGCATGATTAGTTCGAAAAAAGTTAATTGAATCAATAATAACATGTCATATTAACCTAAAAAAGTATTTTAATTCATAAAAAGTCTCAAATTACATTTAATTGAGTATTTATTAGAGCAATTTTCTTAATATTTCATTAATAAGGTAATTACTACATCATCATTGTGTCATAAATAAATTAAATTATTTAATAGATAAAAATTATAAATAAAATAATATTATGTAGGAAATCTTTTTATATTTCTAATTAATATTTATTGGCGAATTTATCTTATGTATAACTGTATATTAAAAAATGTTTTAGTTATCAAACATTGATTTTAACTCTTTTAACTCTTCTTTGAATTAAAAAATAATAAATAGCCTAATCTAATCCAAGTGGACCTAAATTATAATATCATATTCCTAAGGTTTTTTTGGGTCTAATTATACTTATAAAATAGAATTAGGACCTGTGTTAGGGTAAAAATAATAACATTTTTACCTTTAATTACCCTATTTACTTTTAACTGTGGTAAATAAAAGTAATAAGTTACTATTCAACAAAAAATATTTTTATCTTATTGAACCACATTTTACTTCTTGATATTAACCGTGTCTCTCGGTTTTTTGAAATTCAATTCACCGAAGCAGAAAAATTATGTTTTATGTAAAATTTCAAATGCTCCTAGGTGGTGGGTAAAAGACGGAAAAAAGTTCAATAAAATTTTTATATCTCTAATATTATTATAAACTGACTCCATTGAACTAAATTGAACTTATATAGGTATTATGTATCTATTTTGACCTAAAAAAATTTAAATATAATAAATAATTATTTAAATAAAAAATCGATTTTAAACTATAACTTAGTGTTTTTCAATATTCATCAAAAATTGAATGTTTTTAGACAAATACCAAAAATTCACCCTTGGCTAATTTCGATATTCCGAATCAAAAAATGAATTCTTTTTAAAGATAAAATTTATAAAATTTCAAAAAGTGGGTATTAATATTCATAACGTCTAGTTCATAATAATATTATAAAAATATCTCATTTAGTAAAACTTAGTATTGCGTACTACACACGCTATCAAAGAAGGTCTTGATTGCATGTTATGAAAGCCAAGTCAGGGCAGCGTGTAGTGAAAGCTCCATTTGGTGTAGCTTATAACATAATCAAAACTTATTTCATTAATACATTATACAAAATCTATACTTAATGTTTCATAGAATAACTTCTATCAAACAAATTTGAAATTGTGTGTAACACGATCCAAGATTAGTGTTGCATATACTGCAAGATAATACGGTGTTGCGTATAGCGCAAGAAATTATTTTTGTAGCGTACAATAGTACGTATGAAAGAAATTAAAAAGAATACATCTTATAAAATCTTAGGGTGTTACATTCTACCCCCCTTAAAATGAATTTCACCTTTGAAATTTGTTAGGGTTATAAATGGTTTAATACATGAAAGTTTCTTTCATAGAATCCCACATCGTAAAAAGGAATAATAAATCATCATTTTAAAAAGTATGTATGAAATGTAATGGTTACCCAGATTAACTCATCACTGGGTTTCCACATAAGAGAACATAGGTGGAAATATGGATATGGAAGAAAAATCAAACCATCAAGTACTGATGGAGAGTGGTAGAGGACATGGCTACGAAAAATCCAACAATCACAAAGCCATAAATTTGTGATGATTTATGGTACCATATGATTAATCAGATATAAGGACATTAGGACAACATTTTTGGTTTTCAAGATCATTTCCACAAAGTTGAAGAATTATTGAATTAAAAGAAATACTTACTTGATTTTGGTACAATCTCATTATTGTTTATGCCTTGAACAATTTCCACTTCAACACTTAAAGAAATGAAGTTGAATTTGGCATTCTTCAAGCGTTAATAGATTATGTGACAGAACAGTGGGTCATTCTATCTATCTCAAATAAAAGGTTAGAAAATGTTATTAAATATACATAAGTCCATCTATGCTGAGATTAATCATATATGGTTCCTAAAATGGATGTATACATCGTATATCATACTACATAATAAATTGAAACTAATTTATACTAACCAGGGACTTCCTGTAGGCCAGTGGTATGCGATAAAGGCCTATCTCACTTTGGTTGTGGGTTCGATTCTCGCATCCTTGTCCGACGCAACAGGTTGTCACCCATCCTACGGTTTGTCTTTTTTCTAAAACTATACTATTATAACATAACAAAAATTTATATCCTTAAACAATAATCTCTAATATCTAACTTAATCTATTCCAATATTTATGTTTATCCAAAATACATCTGTCCAATCCCATAGTATAAATAGAACGATTACTATAAAGTTCATCTACTAAGCATTGAATAAAATCATTTATCGCTCATATATCATAAGATATATATATCTTATTGGTAAGATTACAAACATGTGAATTCCTTAATCATGTATTCTATAAAAATATGAGTTACCATAGAACATTAGTGAAAACATGAATTCTGTCAAAAGTTAACTCATTCCACATACCAAAATCCCAAAAATTCAATATACTAAAACCATGATATCACTTAGTCCTTATATCAATCATGAGCTCATGAAAACTATCAGACATATTATTTTCTCCTTATCCATTCATTATTCACATATCATCTACTTTCCAAAAATATTTCAATCATTTTTCATGGTTAACGTACCATATAATTATCGAAAACCACAATAAACCTTTACATAGATATTCCAATGTTCCACAATACTATAAATGAGATTCCACAACATTATTTTGGAATCCCTTTACATAAACACATAATCATTCCACCACATCTTTGTTATACTCAACATTGCTAATAGTGATCACATGTGACTTCCCTTTGTCCTTTTCCTTAAGAGGTTGTTGATGTCGATCATCATTAACCCTTGGATTAGGGAATTGGTTAGTATAATGCCCCATTTCCTTACAATTGTAGAATTGAAGTATTGGTGGAGCGTTCTCTGTAATATTTTCTCTATTCAAATCATTAGCTATGTTTTTCTCATTACTTAGACACTCAACTGCTCGATGACCTTCTTTTCCACACTTACAACATTTTCTAGTACCTTTTAAAAAATCTCCACCATGATTCTTTCCACACTTTGATCAAAAAGAAAGATTCATCTTATTTTCACCATTGTTATGAGATTTCTCCTTGAACTCCATCTTTTGTTTCTTGTCAAAACCATGAGATGGATATGTAACACCAACTTCCAAATCTACCTTGATAGCATAACACACAATTTCTTCATAGCTACTGAAGTATCTTATCGCTAATGCCCTTCGAAGAATTGGTGTTAAGACACTGAAGAATCGATCAACTTTACTTTCCGGTTGGATGATAAATCCAGATGCATAACTTGAAAGCCTTATAAAATTTACTTTGTATATACCAAAAGATTCATCATCCTTTTTCTTAAGCTCAAGGAACTCCTTCTCCATATTTGTTTGGAGAATACGAGGTAAGTACATATTAAAAAAAGTTCTTGAACTCGTTCCATTCCATGGTTTCAATTTCATCTGGGGGCCTTGTATTCTTAATTAGAGTCCACCACAAGTCTGCTTCACCTTCCAAATGGTAAACAGCTAAAATGACTTCTTCATGTTCTGAACAGCGAAGTATGGAAAATATATTTTCAACGGTACTGATCCATTGTTCAGCAACAAGTGGATCAGAAGACCCATTGAAAGAAGGTGGACGTTGCCTCATGAAGGACTCAATAGAATATTGTTCCCTTCTCTGCTCATTTGGAGGTCCAAGATGATTCATAGCTTGTGTAAGTATAGCAATAAGATTTTTCACCCCATCTCCCATAACGTTGGATTTTTCAGGAGGACAATCATTGCATCGTCTATTACATTGATCAACACGGTTCTATCGGGTTCCATCCATCGTCTAAAACCCAAAAAGAATAGTGTGAGAGGCATAATCATGTTAGGAAAACAACATAATAAAAGGGGAGTACCTTCATTATCTAACATCTTTGGTTTAATTCTAATATTGTTACCGTAATTATAGGACTATAACCTATACTTATACATAACCTTAGGGATATCCTTAGACATACCATAGAAATATATCTAGGGATCTCACTAAAGTTTTCGCATCCTAGTTTCCAAAGGATAACTAAACCTTTCCTCTGATACCAACTATAGAGACCCATACATGACGTACATGGACATTACATTACTTTTTCGGAATACTTAATACATAACAAAAACAAACACCAAAGGACCGTAATAGTTAAGTCTCTTTGGAAACTCGGAATATAATCTTCTAATCATGGTGAAAGATCTTCAACATCTCCCATAAAGATCGTCCCCTTTTTTTATTACCTAAAACCTTTCTTTATATCCCGGGGAAAATAAAACATAAAAAGGGTGAGGTCAAATTCTCAATAAGGGTAAACATGGAGAACATAAAACAACCCATAAACATTTGAATGTAAAAACATGAACATGACATAAATCATAGCAGTACAAAAGGCATATATCATAAAGTAACATCAATCATGATAAAATAGCATGGTAATAAAACATGTAATTATGGAAAACCATTAATCAGATGATATGATTTCCATAGTATCCAAGGCATTTCTGCCAAAACCATCTCAGTGGACAATGTCCCTTTCTGAATCATGTTCACTCCTCATTCCAGTCTGGTATCACTGAATCGAATTAACTTACAGTTCCAGCCATGTCTATCTCATGAGATATAAATATTTACCCAATTAATTGTAGGGAGATATAGGTACCACCCATCTCATATTGAAATCAATCTTATGTGTTCCACAAAATCATAAATCATGCCTCATAGCATAACCCATGTAATAGAATGTGATTCTTAAACATCATGCCATCATAACATATTCCATATAAAAAATGGGTATAATTTCATAATAAGAAAAATAAAACCATGTAAATAATGGATATATTATACTTGAAACATAAACATATTAAATATTGTCATTTTAGATGGAAAATATTTTTGATAAAACACATGAAATGAATTCTTGAGGAAAATATCCTTTCTTCTTCAAAATCATTTTCTTTTCAAAAAATGTCATGCAATTTAAAAAGAAAAGGGTTTTGTTGAAAATAATCATGAAATCTTGTAGAGGAAGATTCATGAAAATGAGGCATCATTAAACTGTAGAAATCTGTTCACACCGTATAAGTTAAAAATAGCATTCTCCTCGTACTATTGTCAGAAAAGTCAAAAAGTCTCTCGTACTGAAAATGACAAAAGATTACTTTCATATCTTTTACTAAAAATTCAGAAATAGGTAAAATTGGATTTAAACAATTTTATAAGGATAGAAATAATATTTCTTATTGAGTAAACATGGGCGTGGATGATAAATATGCCCCAATAAATTTTGAAGTATAAACAATCTCGGATAAAAATGAGATTGTGAGATTTTCCTTTACCTTAGGTTCGATATGATTCGTACGTCTCCAAACCACCTATATAATGATTTCAATAATGTCATTGACTTATTATAGAATCATATTCATTTTTATGATATCATATATGGTTTACATATGACTTTATATTACCCGTTGTTTTGTAAATTCCATGT
This sequence comes from Viscum album, assembly GCA_963277665.1. NCBI lineage: Eukaryota > Viridiplantae > Streptophyta > Magnoliopsida > Santalales > Viscaceae > Viscum > Viscum album. The sequence goes on from OY728150.1 coordinate 786,699,976, forward strand.
TAAAGCAGTGTTTTGGGTAAAATAGTTTTATTTATCATACATGTTTGGACTTGTTGATCTTGATATTATTATTACTTATATAATGATTTAATTACTTCCAGAATGCAAAACACGATTTATATATCCTACATATTTAGTATATATATATATAATATCTAGATAAATGAAATGAAACACAACGTTCATGGAGACGGTAGGGCGTACATACGCATGAACGTTGTTTTCCTTCCCTTATTGACTTGAATTGAAGTAAGTACATGACATTAATCCAGTAGAATTATTATGTCATATATATCATTATTATTTGTTATATATACATTATAATCATTCTTGAATGGGTAATATGGAGAATGAAGCTCATCGCATCGTGGAGATGGTAATCCGTACGTACGCACGAGCGATGATATCATTCCCATAATTATTGAATGGAATTTAAGTTGATGATATAATATCTCAGAATAATTATGATGTTATAATAACCATATATAGTTATTATTTACACCATTATACCCATCCAAGTAAGGTGATGGTGGAAAAACAGATTACACCACGGCGTGGAGATGGTATTCCGTACATACGCACGCGTGGTGGTTTCGTTTTCCGTAGGATGGATAGAAGGTGAAATGGGGTTGTTTAAAATTTATAATAACATATCAGTATATTAGTGATACTGATTTTATTATTTTATAATGAAACAACTAAAGAAGAAGAAGTTGAAGAAGAAAGAAACTTGAAAGAATCTGTAGAAGAGATTACCTTTTCTTCTACGCACCTCCTTTAAGCTTCCTCTTAAGGGACTAGAGTTGGTCTTTTGAGAAGAACAGAACCTCTAGAATTTTTCTAGGGAAGTATAGAAGAGAAATGGGCTGGGGTTGGCCAATCTTGAAGGATAAAAGTGTTTTGAAGAGGAGAGGGAGGAGGTGCCCTTTTATAAGGGAGGAGAGGGGCACCTTAGGAAGAACATAATATATTATTTTATAATAAATTCATATTCGGTTTATAAAACCTCAAAATTGATTTATTTAGATTCTAAAGTGGGGATGGGTTGAAATACTCTCAATTGATAGATTTTAGACAAGTTTAGGTTACTATTTTAACCTTATCATTTAGATTTAAGTCTAAGTTAAATAATTTAACTTTTACCGTGTCTTCTTGTTTTCTTACACTATATGGTTAATAAACATACTATAACAAGCCAAAAGAACCCCAAGTGGTTCATTATTAATATATATAACCGTATCTAATTCATTTTTCCAAACCTTATATTTTTAGAAATAGAATAACAATTAATAATATAATATTTTTCTTTAAAACTATTTTTTGTCAATTTGTACACTATTTGGTAATTGATTTTTTTGAAAATCATAAAAACATGATTAGTTCGAACAGAGTTAATTGAATCAATACTAAAATGTGATATTAACCTAAAAAATTAGATTAATTCATAAAAATTATCAAATTACATTTATTTGGGTATTTATTAAATCAATTATGTTAATATTTCATTATAAGGTAATTACTTCATCATCATTATGTCATAAATAAATTAAATTATATAATGTCCAAAAATTATAAATAAAATACCAATATGTAGGAAATAATTTTATCTTTCTAATGAATATTTATAATCAAGTTTATCTTATGTATAACCCTATATTAAAAAATGTTTTAGTTATTAAACTTTGATTTTAACTCTTTTAACTCTTTTTTGAATTAAATAATAATAAATACCCTAATCTAATCCAAGTGGATCTAAATGATAATATTATATTACTAAGGATTTTTTTGGTCGAATAATACTTATCCAATAGAATTAGTATATTTTTTAGGGTAAAAATAATATCATTTTTACCTTTAATCACCCTATTTACTTTTAACCGTGGTAAGTAAAAGTAAAAAGTTACTATTCATCAAGAATTATTTTTATCTTATTAAACCACATTTTACTCCATGATATTAACCGTGTCTCTTGGATTTTCTAAATTCAACTCATAGAGCCGGTAAAATTATGTTTTATGTAAAATTGAAAATGCTTCTTGGAGGTGGGTAAAAGACGGTAAAAAGTTCAATAAAGTTTTTATATCTCTAAAATTATTATAGACTGAATCCAACGAACTACATTGAACTTATGTAGGTATTATGTATCTATTTTTACCTAAAATAAATTTAAATAAAATAAATAATTATTTAAATAAAAATTCGGTTTTAAACTATAACTGAGTGTTTTTCACTATTCATAAAAAATTTAATGTTTTTAGAAAAATAACAAAAAATCACCTTAGGCTAATTTTGATATTCTGAATCCAAAAATGAAGTCTATTTTGAAAGATAAAGTTTGTAAAATTTCAAAGAGTGGGTATTACTATTCATAACGGCTAGTTCATAATAGTATTATAATAATATCTCGTTTAGTGAAACTCGGTATTGTGTACTACACCTGCTATCGAAGAAGGTCTTGATTGCATGTAATGCAAGCCAAGTCAGGGCTGCATGTAGTGAAATCTCTTTTTGGAGTTCCATATAAAATAATCAAAACTTATTTCATTTATACATTCTAAAAAATCTATACTTAATGTTGCATAGAATAACCTCTATCAAACGAACTTGAAACTGTGTGTAACACGATCCAAGATTTGTGTTGCGTACACTGAAAGCTAATACGGTGTTGCATATAGAGCATGATAATCTTGGTGTAGCTTATAATTGTTGGTATGAAAGAAATTAAAAACAATATATCTTATAAAATCTCGGGGGGTTACATTTCTCCCCACCATATATATGAATCCCTGAATCTCTAACAAATATCGTCTAATATCTCTTTGGATTTCACTTAGTTTATGAAAATATAATTCACATTAATATTATAGAGAAACACCTCATTCAACATATCCTCTATTTACATGTGAAATTATATTAACAATACCATTAGATACAACTTTTCTCAAATTTCCTTTACCAATTGGATGCAAGTCTTTTTACTCTTAGAGTTTTCCAATGAAATTCCATTCCATGTTGTATATATATGTTCAAAGGAAGAAAATAAAAGATACTCTAACCACCTATGTTATCTGTAACACCCCAAGCTTCTACGGTACACTTCTCTTTGAATAATGCAATAGCATGTGTTGTACGCAACATCGAGTTCTAACACACCACAACCAATCAAACTAGCCGTTATGAATAGTAATACCCACTTTTTGAAATTTATAAATTTTATTTTTCAAAATGGACTTAATTTTTGGATTCGGAATATCGAAATTAGCCTAGGGTGGATTTTTTGGTATTTTTCTGAAAAACTTCATTTTTTGATGAATAGTGAAACCACTAAGTGGTAGTTAAAAAATCTGAATATTTCATAAAACTTAATTTTACCACTTCTGTGAGTGGAATTTTGAAAATCCGAGAGACACGGTTAATATCAAGGACTAAAATGTGGTTCATTGAGATGAAAATAATTTTTGGTGAATAGTAACTTTTTACTTTTATTTACCACGGTAAAAGTAAATAGGGTAATTAAGGGTAAAAATGATATTAATATTACCCTAAAACATGTCCTAATTCTGTTTGATAAGCTTAATTCGACCAAAAACAACCTTAGGAATAAAATATTATCATTTAGGTCTACTTGGATTAGATTAGGACATTTATTATTATTTAATTCAAAGAAGAGTTAAAAGAGTTAAAATCAAAGAATATTTACTAAATCATTTTTAATATGGGGTTATACATAAGTTAAATTCGATTGTAAATATTAATTATAAATCTAAAAAAAGTCATACATAATGATATTTTATTTATAATTTTTAGACATTAAATAACTTAATTTATTTATGACACAAAAATGATGCAGTAATTACCATAATAGTGAAAAATTAAAATAATTCATATTATAAATACCCAAATAAATATAATTTGAGACTTTTTATGAATTAAACTAATTTTCTAGGTTAATATGAAATGTTAGTAATGATTTAATTAACTTTTTTCTAAGTAATCATTTTTTTATGATTTTCACAAAAATCAATTTTCCAAATAGTGTCAAAATTGACATAAAAGAGTTTTTAAAACAAATATTATATTATCAATTGATATTCAATTCCTAAAAATCTAAGGCTCGTCCAAGAGACTTATATCATGATATGTGTATCATTAATGGACCACTTGGGGGTCTCTTGGAGGTATATAGTAATTTTATTAACTATATAATATAAAAATACAAAGTGACATGGTAAGTGTCAAACTAATTAACTAAGAGTTAAAACTAAAAGATAAGGTTAATATAATGACACAAACCTATCTAAATTATATTTGTTGAGTGTTTTTCGACCCATAACCACCTTAAACTTTAAATAATACACTTTGGAGACATTATAAACTGAATATAAATTTATTATAAAATAATATTTCTAGCTTTTCCAAAGGTGCCCCTCACCCCTCTTATAAAAGGGCACTCCCCCTTCTCATTAATTCACACCTTTAAATCCATTTTTCTCGGCCAAACTCTGCCCAAATACTCTCTAAACTTCCCTCACTTCATCCTAGAGGCATTCCTTTAGTCAGAAAGACAACCTAAGGAGCCCTTTTGATCAAATCAAAAGGAAGAACCCGAAGAAGAGGTAATGATTTCACCACCCTTTCTCAGGTCCTTTCTTCTTCCACTTGTTCTTTCTTTGTTATTACCGTTATAAAATAATAACTCCAGTATCTTATATATATTTTTATTTTATTAGAAATATGGTACAACCATATTCATCATTCTAACCATCCTTTGAATAACATGTCACCATACGTGCGTACGTACGGCTTACCATCTCCACATTGTGGTGTAATTTTTATTCAATAAATTATTATTTGGATGGGTATAATAATGATGTTTAATTCATGTAAATAATAAATATAACATGATAATGATTCTTTATATATGATATAACATCCAATTATATATTATTTTAATATCAAAATAATGATATTGTTGCTCGTGCGTACGTACGGACTACCGTCTCCACGAACACGATGAGATTCATTCTCCATCGTATCCTTTCAAGTATAATTCTCATTTGATGATTAATAATAGTATCTAAGTAATTGATACAATTATGGATATGATTAAGACACAACCTATCCATGACAAACATGGCTTACATAACAATACATATAAAAGAAAACGAGTAAGTTAACACCCGAAACAACGATAATACTAAGATATTATTAACAAATCCATGTTAAAAGATCATATATGATATCATATTAAGGTATATGATTCTTGTATAATTTAATAACAATTATTTCACCATTATACAGGTGGTTAACCTACCCCAACCAAGGAAAAGTACAAGGTAAGGGTTTATTTCGCAATCTCTTCATTATCCGAGGTTTATTATACGTAATAATCTAATGGGATCTCTTTATCATCCACATCCATGTTTCTTAAAAATGTATTTCAAAACATTTTTACTATTTACAAGAATATGGGTTAAAGTCATTTATACCCTTTTTTGACTTTTTATAAGAGGTTTATAAAGGAATAATTCTGTCGTTTTGCAAACAAGGTTCTTTTTATCCTTTTCGACAGAATTAAGGTATGAATGTTTTTTTAACTTATACGATGGGTGCGGCTATTTTCTACCATTATAAAATCTTTAAAGCTTCCCTTACAAGATTATAAGAATATTTTCAAATTTTTTTTTATTTTATAAATTTATGACTCTTAAATGATTTCAAAATAGAAAGAGATATTTCTCTAAAAAGAGTTTTGATTTCATCTATGTCAACATCCTTTGATGGATTTTATGCTTATTTATAGTTGATTTATTATGATACAAAACTTCTATATTGTATTGAAGGTTTTGTGATATGTTTCACTGTGGATGTGTTATTTTTATACCATTCATGGTTTATAGATGAAGTATTTACATTTCGTATGCTAGTTTTAATATGAATGTTTATGTTATGTTTAAACCTTTTTATATGGGAATTATTTGGACTTAATATGTGACGGGTGGAGCCCGCTATAGCTCCTCGATGCATCGGTAGGTCTCATGAGACAAACTAGTGTCTTGGCACAAGGCCTTGGAAAAATATTTTTTGTAGTCATGGCACGAGGCCTTGGCTATGTGGTTATGATAGTCTGGCATTATGCATTCCATCATTATGAAAGTGGATATTGATATTGCATGTGGTTATTCGATTAGTAGAATATCCATGTGAATAAGTAAATGGAATTATTTCATTTTATTTTTTCCATACTATGTTGAAGTTCAAGTTTAAAAGGCTTTTGTTTTAGTTATACATTTCCTTAAATGTTTAATCTTATTTATGAAAGTTTTTGCTATATTATTATCCTTACTCGGCAATTGAGCTCACCCCTTTTCTATGTTTTATTTTTTCCAGTATGTGAAGAACTAAATTATGAATGACCAGCAGGGACAGTATGAGGGGATACGAGTGTATACTACGGAGACTATGTTGTATTAGTTTTCATTTTTAAGATGTAATGTAAAACTTTATGAATATATCTAGTGTTTCCAAGGCTACTAAACTAATCGGTCTTTCGAGATTTGATCTTTCTTGTGATCATGACAATGTTATGTAATAATGCACCGACTCTAGGTAACTAGGGTCGGGGCGTTACATTATCTGAGGTGGATACGATTCTATGAGAAATATATTTTAAACTCTTATGAAGTGTGTACATAATAAGTTTTTCATTGAAATGTTAATTCTTCCAAGTATCTAAATAGTGAAAAAAGTATTTGAATCCAAATATAATATACGATATCTATTTTCATGGGGACTTACTAATATAAACACATATGATATAAAATGTCCTCCATAGATTAAAACACATACTAATATCAATCCTAATTCATAATGATAAACTTAATACGAAACTCCTATTTCAAACAGAATTACAAACTGAAACAATGTCATCTTATTAATTAGCTTCTCAAGTGATTCTTGAAGCATCAAATTCCTACCAAACATGACTCTACTATAATTCAAGAATTTAGTTTGAGAATTTAATATTGAAACTCCAATAATAAAGGTCTAATAATATTCATCAAAACTAATAGAAAAGAATATATAAAATATAATCATAAGACATTACCAGGACATCCCTATTTCATCATTCTTAGTATTAATTTAAACATATTTTTTAAAAATAACATAAAAATAGAATACCAATTTTTTATACAAAAAATTTATTTTAATAAATTTTAATAATGATTATTATCATATAAAGTTTCCAAAAAAATCTCTATGTGCTTCTCATAATCCCTTATATATCATAATATCATAAATAAATATATAAAAATGTATCTAATGTTTTTATAGATAAGTTTTATCAATTATATAAACATATTTTTTGTATTGGAAACTCCAAAATGCATGAAAAAAACTCATAATTTCCATATCGATCTCAAAATTTCATTTTTAATCATATTATTCCTTTACCCTTATACGAAAACACCGTGATTGAAGTAAATCATGGGAAACCAGTGAAATAAAATTAGCTTTTTCATAATTATAATTGATTTAGGGAAATATATGTTTTCACATTACATAAAATTGGTTTAGATTTCCATAGTTAAAAAAATATAGACAATCATTCATTTCCTTGATAATAAAATAGTATTTTCCCAAAGATAAAAAATTTTGAGAATAAATACCATCTTCCCCATCTCATATAGATGAAAATTTAGTTAATTTAACATCATTGTATGTTTTTGATACAATGGTGATGATATAGGGATTATTTCAAACATGTAGGAAATGAAAAATTATATATCCCTTCCTAGTGGTAATATAAAATAATACTTAGGAGAATATATGGATATTTTTCACCACCCCTAGAAGTGATGAATATTTCAAACCAATATTAATTCAATTAGTTATCTCATAAATTAAAATTATATTGATACAAACATTATTCCATTAGACATTCCTAACTCGATTGAATATCCCACTCTCTCTTAATAGTTTAAATTTACCCCATTTTTGACATAAAATGAAATCATAGACTATATATGTTTATATGAGCTATAAATATACTAATGAAATCTTTTCGAATAATCAAGTAAAAAATTTTCATCCTAGGTTTTAGAAAATACCTTCATATTTCATCATTGCACATCATTATCAAGTAGTATGGATACATAAACACATGATTAACCCTTATGACTAGTTAGGTATCAGTCCTTATAGAATATAGATATAACTCCACACATTATCCCAATTGATCAAAAAATGCTAATAGATTAATTAATAATACGCTATTATATAAAATAATGTAAAAATAGTCATAAAAGTGATCAAAATAGTTCTTTAGAGCATTTAATGAAATGCATTAGTATGTACAACCTTTGAGGCTTTCTCATATTTCCTTTAATCTATTAAGGTATGAAACATTCCTCCAGATGATGTATTGAACCCTTCCATGAGACCCTAGATCATTCATCTTTGGTTCATCAACCATCATCATTGATCATTATATTATTTTTAAATTCACCAACAGTACTCACATATGAGAATACCCCACAATAATTAATTACATAACCCCACTTTCTACATTTTAAGACTGAATGATTGGGGGCTTGAAACATTGATTTCAAATGTCTAACTTTACCAAAATGGAAGCACTATTGTGAACACTTCAAATGAGATAATTCATAATATTTTTTTTATTTCATTAGATGTTCTTCTTCTTCTTCATTAGGTCACTAAAGGTATTTTATTCCATAACCTTGTGGAGAATGAAAATAATTTACCATTAAAGTATCTATAATATTTTCCTCTATTAAAGAATACATACTAATAACATTCTTATTAGTTAGTGTCATTAATTTAATAATCACTGGAAATATCTATAATTATGTTCACATCCTGGATTATTTGTCATTAATCCTCCCTTTCATCAACAAATCTTCCATATACTTCACAAGATTAACAAATTTCAAAAAATTATATATAAAGAAAATTCTTCCTTTATCTAAATATAAAAAATACCAATCTATTACTAAATTAAACTCAAGAGGAAAAAAATTTTCATTAATGTTATTATGAAAAATTTTCTAGTCAATATCATTGTCCTTACCTAATTCCTAAACTGATTCACATCATTTCCATTATAGTCTCTCCTAGATGACAGATATCATGCTTCTCAAGAATTGGTTCCCTTCCCACATATGTAGTGAATCTAGTATATTCATATTCTATTAGACTTCACTGTTTTAGACCCCCATGATTCATGGTCTTTCCTTCCCTCTCCCAGCTATATCCTTTTCTTTCTCTCCTGTACCTTGGATAAATAAATAAATATTTACGGTAAAAATCATCATTAAATAAATGCGGGGTTTCCCTTAGATTATTTGAAGCATGATATTTCTCCCTTATCTAATACATATTTTCCTAACTATAAATACCTTGGATAAATTACATAGTTTCATTCATTAACTAATGATCTACTAAATTATTCTATTTTATTCCTTACTCGCATCAATCTATAATCCTTATATATTGAATAATTCCATTACACATAATATAATTAATCATAATCACACACCTCCAAAAGAATTAATCATTATAATATTTATATTCAATAATTTTTATATGTGGAATCCTATCCCTTTCATTTTGTGAACCTCATTTCCCATTTCACTATCACAAATCATCAAAAATATCTATATATATTTCTTAAAAAAACCAATTTACAAATACCAAAATTATTTATGTCATTGAAAACCCACTTTTTTGGAATGAAAATCCATTTTCCATAAATCTATGTCATGTAATAAAACCACATACCATGAACATCATAATGTATGAAGGCCTACTAGTTTTTATCATTAATGAGTAAACTTAGTACAAATAACAATATCTTACAAAGTCTTCATTGATATTTTATTTACTCAAACTCCCCAATAACTAAAGGTTCTCTATAAAAAAGTTTATTTATATCTTTCCAGAGGTTCATTTTGAGTTCCAAACATAATTTTATAGGATATCCAAATTCTTTTTTTAAACCATTTTTTGATACCATTTTTTAATGACCCAAACCAAGGACCTAAATCCTAAGTCATGAACCAAATCTTTACATAGCCTCAAATGTGTTCCCCTCCACACAAAAAAGTTTCATGATACTGATTATGCATAAAGAAAAACATTTGGTAAAGTAATAACCATAAAAAATATAATAAAAATAGATTATACTAAATTTGAAATGTAAAAAACATATTTATTTGAAATCCTTTGAAATATAAAATAGAAACTATATAAAATTTAGAAAAATCATAATCCAAGTAAAAATGACACATTCCACCTTAAATTAAAAAAGGTGAGTTAAATATAGTCTAAGGACTCTAACTCCTCTAACTATGTAATCACAGTGGATCTTTGGATCTCCACTAAAAAAGTCTGAGACCTTTCCATTACCAACATCACAACAAATAATTTTTACACATCCATAGATTTACACAACATGGGGTGAGTATAAAATTAGTAGAATCTTTCCAAGGACCTTGAAAAAAAACATTTGAGAAAATAAAAAAAACAATACTAAATAATAATGATATGATAAAATATTCTTATCCAAAAAAATGATTTACCAAAATTAATTTCTAAAAATGAGTTATCAAATCAATGATATCCAAACCATTTCTTAAAAATTATTATATTAAAAAAATGATAACATTATTTTATAGTTAATGAAATTTGTTAGATATATAATTTTTTTAAAACCGTATTTTAAAACACTTTTAAATTTCCTAAAACACCAAAATTACTCATTTTCTTAAAGCACCAAGAAATAAATATTTCATTAAAGCATTCAATGTTTCCCTTTTCTAAAAAATCAGTAACGTTAATTCATAAAATAGAATAATAAAACTAACTAAATAACTTGATATATATATTTATTTTGTAAACAATAATTCACCATCTCTTTATACATTTAACACAAACTCGACACTTTACTATGAAATGGATTCACTATTAAACATTAAGACATTGTTTGATTTAATGTCTGCTCAATAATTATCTCAAAAGTTTTTCAAATAGGTCCGACCAAAACCATTTTTAAACTCACACTTACACTATTCAAACATAAAATATACTAAATTGAAAATATTTATAAAAAACATCATTCACATTATATTTTCATCAAAGTAGTTTATTATTAAATTATATTCAAAACAAAAAAACTATTGATAAAAAAACCTAAATAAGAAAATCACCAAATAGTAATAATTAGTCAAAAAATAATAATTTAATTATCTAGTCTCATAGAAAATATCAGAACCATCTTATTAGAGGAGATTTCACATTACATTAAAAAATCCATAACCCAATGATCCTCCCAAGGACAAGAAAAAATCCTTAATATAAATATTCTCAATAAATATGAATTACATTGCTCCCCTTTCCACATTCCATATCATCATGTGACTCTTCGGGTATGATGTATTTGAGGTTGAGATCTAGAGTAAACAGGTTATACTATGTCATAACCCTCGTATTGATTTGAATCGTATCATTCTAAATTTCATAAAAACACTATATTAATTCCTTATTCAATAATTAATTGAAAATAAGTTTTTATGGTGAAATAATATCTCTATATATTATAATGGATTTAATAAAATATATATAACAACTCATTATATAATCTATAATTATCACGTAAAACCCTTGATCTCTAATTTTATTTCATCTTACTGTTTCACCATGGGACACCCTAAAAGGGGTAGGGGTGAGTCAGAGTATCATATTTTTCTTTCAATTTTATAGATCTTACCCACACATTGGTAGGAACCTTTTAATCATTTATGAGTTAAATTAACATTCATCATAATATCAAAGACATAAAATAAATATATAACTCAGTGGTTTTTGTATGTTTCTCTACCAAGGGATATTCCTAAGAGAACATGTCGATTATGTGTCAATCATACAAGGATACACTACGATTCACTAGTGTTGGAGAATTATAATGATTTAATAATATTTACTCTATGCCATGTACATTAGTATTATAATGAATTCTAGGATAGTGCACTACCACCCTAGGATCACTTCTAAATACCACTCCTTTCTCACCTCTTCAGATGAGGCCACACACAATTTAAAAACATCAAGGCCGCCTAAAATGTTGAATTGAGGTTTATTGAGAATAACATCATTAATATTCACATTTTATTTTTTTAATAATCACCAAATTTTCAACCTTCCCCAGTATTCATATAGGTATACTTCACCCATCTCTTTGTCTTAGCACATGTCGCATTTTCCATGGTCCCTTACAAAGGCTAGGTATTTTTCACATAGCTTCATTCTCTTAGATCTCTTTACACAATTTTAGTGTCATAAGGATCAGACCTTATGGAGGTATCACTAAGAAACATCCTAAAATTCCATTTTGGTGAGGCCCCATCTCCATCTATATATGGTGGTCCCTTATTTATACCATTTATGCCTCAAATGTTTCCTTTATGATTTATTAGGGATACACCAATGTAATTTTTCTTCCTTAAAATCCTATGATACCTACTACATGAATGCTTGGTACTAGAAAAGGGAGGAAATGTTTCTTTAGGTCAATGTGGATGAGTGTATCAACACCCCTAATGATATGATAGCCACTTTAGTGAATCCCTAAGTAGATTTGAAAGATAAATTCATTCTTTAAATCCATTGGGTGGATCCAACAACTCCGAACCTAGGAAGCTACTTCATCATCTCCAAGATGGATTGTTCATAGTTTACCTCTTATTAAAAACAAGATATTATCAGTTGGTTTAAGAATGAACTAATTTTGTGAAATATATAGGCAACCACCCCATGGACAGTAAAAAAATAGACCGATACATGTTTTAAAAGGAAGGGTTTACTCAGTTGAGGTCTATGAGATACCATTTCATAGATATCAAAGGTGGGACTTTTGGTAAGAAACCATGTGGTAATGGATCAACATGTTTCATTTATATGATCTTTATGAAATAGGAAACCATCCTCATGGATTTTTATTATACCAAAAAAATAATAGAAACAGAATTAGATATGTGTCTCTCACTGAGCTTCCATCTTCCTCTAGCCCCCATGTCTCATATGATGAACATGATTTGGATGATTCTCATACAGTGTTTAACGAAGGTGCTTCAACAAAGAATATGAGTTTAACCAGGTAAATATTGGAAAAAAGGAAGACCTAACACTAATGGTGATTGGTTAAGACATACCTCTAGAGGAATTGTGATAGTATATGGATTTCTTGAAACAACATAGTGATTCATTCTCCTAGAGATATAAGGATATTTCCGGACTTGATCCCCAAGTTGTTGTTCACCACCTTAGCCTCCAAATGAGCCAATAAGGGATCAAATAGCCTCACAGGAAGATTCAATATTTCCACAGTGCTATGCTTTATGTTGAAGATGAAAAGATAATTATGGACAACAATGTAAGATAGGTTTAGTGAACCAAGTTTCAATCCATCATTTTCTATGTCTTGAAGAGGAATGGATATATTAGAGTGTGTATAGAAATATAGGACCTCAACCACCATTTCACAAATGATTATGTTCACCTTACATTAATGAATAATCTAATTTATTCCATTTCTTGGTTATAATAATTGTACTTCAAGATGGGTATTCCCGGTATAACCACATCTAGATGGCGCCTAAGGATGAGGGGACACCTACTTCAAATAACCTCATGGGAACTTATCCTACTGAGTGAATCTATTTATTTTGAAGAATGTTTGAGCTACCTACCAATGTGTCATGAATTATATCTTCAAATAACTTCTTGGTACATTAGTGGAGTACTGCATGGATTATTTGGAGGTAAAATCTCATCTACTACATGACTAATTGATCGAATTTGATGAAGTGTTCAACTTCCACTACACCCACTACCAGAATATGAAGGCCTTCTAGTGTGTGTTAATGGATACCTCAAGAAACATCATATGATTAATTTTTAGGCAAATATGCATTGATATTAATCTGTGGAATATAAAATCTATCAGTAATATGCCTCATTTTCATGACCTTTAGGATATAGAAGGTCATCAAGGCCACTTGGACTGTATTTTTTCATTCATTGAAAATATGATCAGTAATTGTAATAACATCTCCAAAATCATAAAGAATAGTGTCTTCTACCAATGGGACGAAGATAGCTAGACCAAATTTGATGAAATTAACCGGTATCTACTGCATACTCTATTCTGGATTATGGACATCATAGGAGATACTATTTTCTTTTACATGACTACCCTATAATAGTCTATGGGAACCCTTCTATATTAGTAGAATAATGAGGGATTGAAAAATATTATGTACTATCTTAATCGAACGATTCTCAAAATATATATTTAATATTCTCCAATTGATTAGATTTTATACACCATGGTTATTGAGGTTAAAAAATTGTGACACTACTTGTAGTAGAACAACAAATAGTTGACATCCCACATTGATTCACTAAATTAAATTCTCATCCAATCCATGTTTTAAGGCTATTTGGCATGTTGGACGATAATTATATAGAATTTCGATATTAGGTTTTCCTCCTAAGAAGCTGTTATGGGCCACGATTTGTAATATTTCATCTTTATATATCTAACCTCTAAAGAGATTCCCAAATATGATGATTTTCTATATGAATCCATCCTCCACTAGAATCAGATTATTCCATGTCGAAAGACACATCTTAATTGTGCATCCCATGGTCCAATTGGACAAAGGACAAACAACCCTGAAATCAATAGGTTGGGCCTTGGTATTGTCTTAATCACTCTTGTAGAGTCCATCTTTCCATAATCATTCTTATTTTCGAAAGGTTTAACCAACAATGAGGTCGAGTATTATGATATTATCACTAGATGGGATTTGCCTCTTGAGATTGATGTCCCCCTCCTATATATGAAGAGATACGTTAGTCTATTCATCAAAAAGATCAATGGAGACTATTTCATAAATAAAAAGGAACATGTTCCTTTTCTAGAGTGGACTTGTGAGTTAATGGTTTAATTTCCTTCATGAACAAGTGAATCATGTTCCTCGATTATAGAATGACTAATCTGATGATTTGGAAGCATGATTTTATTTCTTATATAACCGGATCAAGATTAATTATCCATTCATGTGGTTTATAGAAGGGTCATTTCCCCTATCTCTTATGATAATGAAGACCTATGGTTAAATCAACTTATGGTCGATAATTTTGTAAATGTTTCTTCAAATTACCTAGTGATCAAAGAAACACCTTATTGGATGACTCCATTTGATGACTGTCTCTAAGATGGAACTCTCTCAAAAGTTTGAGACCAGTGTGAGCAGATCCTCTAATGTGTACTTCATATTACCCTATGATATGGACCTAGCCTTTAGGAAACCCTTTAAAATCAGGGATTTTATGTAATCCTTAACCATTTCATATAGGGGATAGAGATTCCTTGTGTTAGGAAATAATTCCTTATTATGTAATGTGAGATGCATAAAGAAGGCTTGATTATTTCTCATTAGATCTAGTGGTTAGGTTTCTTTTGGCCCAATACAGTCCATTATTAGATTGAATTCACCAATTGGTGTCATGTGTACAAGATCAATTCGAATTTCATACATCAACCATAAGAGATTCTATATATCTACAAGTACTCTTCGTCTGTTTTTATATGGTACTTGATGTCATGAGTCACTACCCATGAATGAAAAATAGATAATATATATTTATTTTTACTCTAATATATATTCTCTAAGAGTGGGAAGAGTTCATCCTCCTCAAAGAGGTCAAAACCTGGTCCATGGTCTTTTTTTTAAAATCCCACACAATCCATCGATTTGGAATTCCTCACACTTTTATCATAGAAAAAGGAACAATTTTTGGGGATCCTGATCTAATGAAGTTTTTCACCAAGTACGATATATATTTTAGTCAAACATCATACTATCACACATAGGTGAATAAATAGATTGGGGAATTCAAAAAATTATCTCTAACATCCTTTAGAAGATAGACTGCTATAATAAGAATATTTTTCCCAATAATATATCCAATTATCTTTGGGAATACCCAATAATAACATAGAATTCTTCTTAGGTGGCACCATATAGAACATTATATGGGAAAAAGTAATATTACATATATAGGTTCAGCTGAAGTCATTTGGAATAGTCATTTACAATCAAGAGATGCTTGAAACAAGAGTACAAGTCCTTTTTTCTATATTGGAATCCCTCATGGAACGAAGGCTCTAGGAATTTCATAACATGGAGAGGTAACAGAGCTGGGTAGTGTGAGAATTCAATAAAAAGGTGCTCCTTCTCTCCATCATCCACGATGATATGGTACTGGATCTCAGGACACCCATTATACCAGGAATGAAGTCATTGAAACTAGATTTGAAGTGTGAAAACCCATACATAATTCAAATGGTCTAATCCAATTGTGCATACTCATTGATAACTTTAGAGGGGAGCATACCACTCCTCCTACCAACACTAGGATCCTAATGTCGTACATCTCATAAATACTTTAGTATAATTTATACATATTTAAACTACAAATCTTAACATCTTTGTCATATCACATTTAACTATGTGACAATTTCTTCAATACATGTTGTTAAACTATTTGCTTACCTTATATGATACTCATGGGATACCTCATTTGATAAATGTGAGATGATTCAACATCCTTGGAAAATGATGTTAAACTACAGTGTTACACTATTTGATAAATAATGGATGCCTGATATGATAAATATTCGATGATTAAACATCCTTAGTACATATTGTTAAAATGTAGTCATCCCCCACGTGATAAAAATGGTAGGCCTCACATGATAAATATAATACGATTCAATGTCTTTATCACATGATGTTAAACTATAGCCTTATCCTGTGTGATAAACATGGGATTCCTTTGATGATTAATATGATATGATTCAACATTTTCAACACATGATGATAAACTATATCCTAATGCTAAGTGATAAACATGGGATGTCTCATACGATAAATATGATAGGATTATGTATCCTCTCTATAGAGGAAATTTCCACTCCAACATTGATCTCTTACAAATTCATGTTCAATAACTACATGTTTCTTGATTATCAGTACCATTGGATACATAGTGATTCATAGATTCCTTGTCTTTGGACTAAGCTACAAATTCACCCCTTGGGTGAGATTATATTTTCTAACACTAAGCCCATGTTTCCTCTATGTTCATGTGGAGTTTATTATTTCTAGATATCAAATCCACTCCATGTGTAATCCCCCAATAAAGGTCCACATCATAGTCACACTATGTAAAACTATACCACATAATCCTATCTACATGACATTAAAATATGGTATACCCCTTATGAAAAGAATAAGATTCCTCTTGTGATAAGAATATGATTCCTTATACATAAAGAATGAGATGCCTCATGTAATACTCATGAGAATATACTAAAAAAGTTTCCATGGGACTCCTCATTAGATAAAATCCCTAATCATATTACTTGGGCCACTAGTGGGTTGAGAAGACCCTATATAAATCTTTATTTGTCCCAAGTGATTCATATGGGCCTCCACCTATGGTGTAAGCCCTGATTATACTACTATGGACTATGAGCAAACCGATATTCATTCATGACCCTACATGATGAGGAAACAATAGATATACCTTGTAATAAATCCAAAATATCAACCCATTAATACCAAACACCCCCAGAGGTGTAAACAAGATAAGGGCAACTCAATGTACAAGTCTTGTGCCTTCATTTTCTTGAAGATGATGTTAAACTATGACCATACCCATGAAAAGACCATGGGATGACCGGTATGATGAGAATAGGATTCCTCGTTTGACGAGACGAGATCCCTCCTTTGATAAATGTGGTATGATACCCCATCCTTTAAGAAAATAACATTTATAGTCCACAGTACCACAATTTATTCCCCTACATCAATCATGAACCTTATATATCTAAGCCCCCAACCCCACTATATTTTATCCTCAACAAAAGTTCATAACCCTTGGCATGAGCTCTCTAGAATAAAATCTATACATCCTTAAATTTTAGAAACATAATGTCTTCATAATATGACCTTAAACTATTTGATAAATGTTTTTTCTATATGATGTTAAAATTCATGGTCCACATCTCTATCACATTATGTGAATCAACATGATAACATGATCCCTCTCTTCAAAGGGCTCCCTCCTCTCTAATGTCAATCGCCTACCATACCATGTTTCAAAACTACATGTGGCCTGATTCAATGTGTGGTCCATGAATCATTTCTTAGATCTCGTATCCTTGGCCCATCTGAAACAATAACCTACTATGGGATCTTGTATCTTAGAAACATACTCAAACCTCACCCATCGATACACTCATCCAAAGCATTTGAGTGCGTGGATGAATATCTTATATAGTCTCTAGTCCCCCTCTGAGGGTCCCAAAATTTCCATATCCACACTTCAAGAATTCTTTGATTTGTTTCATCATCACCCTCCCAATCTGAGTAGTCACCCATAAAATTAATTTTTTAAAGCCACACAAGATCACCTACCATCCAGAGCACAAATCTCAAAGGGACCTTGGTGGAATATAACGGCACCATGTTTCAAGCATGCTTAATAGTTTATCTTATATTTTTACCTTCCCTAACTAGTTTAGTTATGGAATATATGTTTCAAATATGCTCAATAGTTTTTCCATTCCCATCAGTAACCCCCTTCATGGTTTAGGTATCAAAATTTCTGATTTACCTTCCTTTCCACATCCCTTTTATCTGGTAGAATCTTAAAGCCCTTTATTTTATTCTCACAATGTGTTTGTGAATCATGACCAAAAAATTTGGTATTGTTAGAGATTTTCTAAGTCAGATTATTTTTACTATTATCCCACTCTTATTTATTGTAATGTTAACTCTCTTTGACTACTTGTTTCTTTCACCAAACAAGGCTCATTTCATATCATTATTCAAGACGTTCATTTCCTACAAGTATGTTTGAAATGAAAAGGAATTCACCGAATGGAATTCAACCCCTTTGGTTGAATCAACATGTCGAAAAGCAATGTGAAACTTGCCTCAGGGATGTTTTTATTGTAATTGTGCCTCCATGTTTCCCTTTTCACATCATGTTACTAATCATGCATACCACATAAACCTCCTTGAGACACAAACTCCCTTTCTTCCAAAAATCATGACCTTAAACTATATGTGACATGTGTTGGAAATGTCTGTGGATATGGTCCTCTTTAGCCATATTTTAATGCTATGTTACAACTCATTCATGCCCCACAAACCTCTTTAAGACACAATTCTCCTTGGTTTATTTATCATTACCTTAAAGCATTTGTCTCACCTAAATCTAATAATTGTTACCTTAAACTATGTGAATTTATCCCCATGTGGTACCAAATATTTAGTTATTTTTCCCAAACTCTAATGATTTAAAAAACTATTGCCACATCATTTTTCCATATCATCATCTAGGATGATTTCCCCATCTATTATCTGTCTCACACAACACCATGTTCAATAACAACATAAGTCTTGATTCCTAGTTTCATGGTATATATAGTGACACATATATCTCATATCATGGGTCTCGATGAAAATCTTATCTCCACCCACACCATGTTTTGGAACCCCTTTAACTATGATAGGGCTTAGACCTTTCACACATTCTAAGGAATTATGGTGCATATGTAGTGGTGTTTCATGACTTATGACCTTAAATTGTGTGAAAATTTGGGTGGTACCAGGTCTCCTTAACCCTATCCTCATGTAGGGTCTATGAGGCCTCCCCAACAACACAAGCTCCCCCAAATAGTCTGAACTTGGGGACCATAAACATAGATCCCCATTCCAAAAATCATGAATTTAAACTATATGTAGACACCCACACATATACACCAAAATATTTACCCTTTTGTTCTAACTCAAATGACATTAAATTTCTCAAATTAAAAGAAACATATATCTGTCTAGTCAAAAACCCATATGGGAAACATGAGAAAACCATGCCAATTCAAACGTACTAGTCACAAGACGTTAAACTATAATATATATGTATTTTCCATATGACTATAAAATATATAACACCATTTTCAATCGTATGTGACATTAAACTAGAAAATTACATGTCCTCATTGTATGATGTTAAACTATATGTTCAATATCCTTATCGTAAGATGTTAAACTGCATTCCTCCCACCCACATTGCATAATGTAAAAAATGAAGAATATCAATCACTTTCATAAGAGAATATTCTACACTATTAGTGTTGTTCACCAACCAAAGAACTTGATTTGTTTTCAATAACATCAAAATCGAGATAACATTCATTTTGGAAGATGAGTCTGTTTTTTTCTTAGACTCATATTCCCACTAATTGTGCTCAGAACCATAGTGGAATAATCCCAAGAGTATTGAACTCCATATGGGAATTCCCTCAATCCACCCCCATGCATTAAATATTCCTTGACATGGATACCCACAATCTTCCACATCTAAACGAGCTACCTAATGGTGATGGTTCTTGACCACACTAGAACACATTTCATCATAGACACACACTAAAGGACTCCCAACAAAAATTTGATAAGTCCCATGTTTCAAACACGGTCAATGGTTAACAATAACTTTTATATACCCACCTATGGAAGTATGATAGAAGAATATACATTTCAAACATGGTCAATAGTCATACTTTATCTTCATATCACTCTTATTTCCAATGTCTAAAACATATCAATTCATGACTTCCATATTCCCATTTTTTAGGTAGAATCCAACACCCTCGCATTACCCCGCTCATGTATTTATTCAAATTGAGAAATAAAATGAGAAGAGAAGAGATCTCATACCCAACTAGGGATTTTCCAGTTTGATCCACTATGTGGTCGATGGATTATTTCGATCCTAACCTGCTCGGCACACTAAAATAAGTAAGTGATCTTATTTTTATCTCTAGTTTCCCACACTTATCATGAAACACAAAGTGTTAGAGGTTTATATTTTATTATACTGATGATATAATTAATATTAATTAAAATAAGATATATTCATACCTGTAATTACAACAACTAACTTTGATGTTCATATTGAGAATGGTAATCCATAGGATGGTGCCTTTCAGTATCTTAAGAAAAGGCATCCCCTTATGGCTCAGTCTGGGACAATGACTTCTCTAATCCTTCCAACCTCTATAGACTTACCTAAAAGGACAACCACCTCTTATATAACTTAAATGCTTCATATTAATCCATGGATAAAACCACATCAATTTAGATCTACACACATCCTTGTTAATTCCAATACTCTACTTCCCAGGAATCTGCCTCCACTTCTCCATCCTTGGATATTGCTAGCTATGCACACAAATTATTGATCTTGTCATCCATAATAGAGAAAATTCACTTGTACTACTATTGCAAACCGTCTAGAAAAAAATCTCCTCCTTATCCCCATTTAATTTCTTTTTTCTAACAAACGTCTCCTTATACAAAGTGGTGTTTTGGTCTTACCACTCCACCAAAAATTGACTAGTGAGGAAGTCTCATACTAGAGCATGAAGGCCATGAATTTCCACACCTATAGTCCCAAGACTCTTATTCCCATATTATAGGGACCCAATATGAATTTTAAGATCATACCATGGATTATGTGTGATGAAATTCCACATGTTCCCGCATGATCTACACTGAATGATCTAGTTCTCCCTAGCTACATCTGAGTCATATTCCTAAAATTCATTGTACAAAACTAGCTCATATACATGGAAGGTTTACAAAACACCATCCATATGATCATATTTAATCATTAATTTTAATGATCTATGATGCACATAAATAAGAAAGATTATTTCATCAGACATTTATTCTTACATCATGTGACACCTATGGAGCAGGATCGACTATATTTTCTCCTCATTCTTGATCGTAAAGATAAAAACTTTAGCTTCCACTTCCTACAATCCCTATAGGGTAGTATTTACCATAAAATCCTCCTCAACTATATCCAATGAGGGTACAAACTTGGAAACATAATTGGTACTACATATTTTCCCATCACAATCTCAATTTTAGGCCATGATAGTTTTTAAAATTTCCATTTGTTATTGGGATCCCATCATATTTCTCACATACATTGATACATATAGTTATTAGAACCCAACATATAATGGGTAAATCAAAATTAAAGGTGAATAGAAAGAGGTTTTAGATGAATAATAAATATAAAAGGTTTGGTCATCAATTCTCCATAGAAGCCTTATCAGTGATGGTACCTCCTTGGTGATTTATTTGATCAAATATGGAAGGTACATTTCATTCAATAAAATTTGATTTATTTTTAATAAATGAAAAAGTAAACATGGGATCCATAAAATGAATACTTAAACTAGAAAAAGATAAGGAGATGATTGGAAATTACCAGGCAGTACTTCAAGCTAGGGAGTCATCACCTTAGTCATTGACTACATCTCAATAATAGACAGTTGGCTACTAGTGACCAAGAAATTAGAAAGAAGTATTATGCCCACCCATTCAAGTGTTTGAACCTTTTGGCATTTTATTAGGTATTATTCTTTAATTTTTCCCTCTTCTAGTCTTGTCAATTCCAACAGAGATCAAAAGGGATGACACTAAAACTCAAAAGGATAACTAATGGTTGAAACCCACCAAATATTGAAGCTTACCATATAATGACCGATACTTTAAATACATTGTTAATACTTCAAAATTAAAGCATAATTATTAAAACATATAACAAAACCACGAAAGGACCGTATAGGTATAGTGTCTTTAGAAACTGGGAAACATAAACAACTGGTTCATAAAGCGTCTACACTGTCTCCCATTTATTTCTTCATATTTATAGTCCCTTTTGGCATATCATACTTAATAACCTTCTTCCTGACCTGGGGAAAGAAAACAAACAAAAGGGTGAGCTCAAATGCTCAGTAAGGGTAAAAAAAGAAATATCAATCACATCATATTCATAAGAACATAACTTTTGGAAAATATTAACCTGCAAAAGAGAGCATAATTTCATAACATGGGATAAATCATAGTAGTGAAATGGAATCCCAATAATCGTAACTTAAAACATGAAACTTTTTGGCATACACACATAATCATAGAGAATCATTTCTTATTAGTCAAGACTCATTGCCAAGACTATCTTAGTGGACAAAGTCCATTTCTGAACCGAGTTCACTCCTCATTTCAGTCCTGTTTCACTGAACTGGTATAACCTACTGTTCCAGCCATGTCTATCTCATGAGATATAAAATCTTTACCCAATGAATTGGAGGGAGATATAGGTCCCACCCATCTCATAATGATACCATTCTTATGTGTGCCACAAAATCATAAACCATACATCATAGCATTACCCATGTAATAAAAATGGGAATCTTAAAAATCATGCCATCATAACATAATCATAACATAATCAAATCAATGTAAAAATAGGGATATAAACAGAACCTTATATTATCTTAGATGGAAAATAATTTGATAAAACACTTGAACTCCATTTCTGTGGAAAAAATCCTTTCTACTTCAAAAACATTTTTACTTTCTTAACATGTCATACAATTTTAAACTAAAAGATGTTGATTAAAAATAAGCTTGAAAAAATTTAAAGGAAGCTTCTTGGAAATAATGTTTTAAAAATCCATTCATGCCATATAAGTTAAAAAACATTCTTCTCGTACTTTTGTCGGAAAAGTCAAAAAGTACCTCGTACGAAAAACGACAAAAGATTCCTTTAATATATTTTAATAAAAACTCACCGAAGGGTAAAATTGGATTTAAACTATTTTAAGTGGATGGGAACAATATTACATATTGAGGTAACATGGATGTGGATGATAAAATACACCCCAGTAAATACCAAAGTATAAACAATCTCGGATAAAAATGAGATTGTGATATTTCCCTTACCTTAGGTCCGATTTGCTTCGTAAGTGTCCGAACCTCCTGTATAATGATTTAAATAATGTTATTGACTTATTCCAGAATCATACTTACTGTTATGATATCATATATAGTCATATTCTTAGCTTCTTATTAGTAATATTTCATTACTACTTGTTATTCGGGTGTTTATTAATTTTTGTTCTTATGCGTGTTTTGTCGAATAAATTCTTATTCTTCTCTTTAGGTTATAGATACCTCATTTCCAGAATGGTATTAGTGTAATATATATCATATTCATTCATTCAATTAATTTATATAATCACTATGAAATGAAGATCATGTAGAACGAGTCGTATCACATCGTGGAGACAGTATTCCATACGTACGCACGAGTGATGATATCGTTCCTATGATCGTGGAATTGTATTAGAGTGTATGTATACTATTTCAGAATAAATATCACTTTATAATAGTCATATATAGTCATTATTTACACCATTATTCCTATCCAAGTAAGGTGGTGGTGGAAAATAGATTACACCACTGTGTGGAGACGGTATTCCGTACGTACGCACGCACGGTGATTTATTTTTCCGTAAGATGGATAGATGGTGAAATAGGGTTGTTTCATAATTATAATAACATATCAGTATGTGAGTGATACTGATATTATTACTTCATAATTAAACAACTAAATAAGAAGAAGTGGAAGAAGAAATAAAGATGAATGAATCGGTAACGGACATTACCTCTTCTTTGAAGTGCTTCTTTGAGACCTCCTTTTAGGGCACTAAAATAGGTCTTTGAAGAAGACCAGAACCTCTAGGATGTTTCTATGGAAGTGGAGAGGAGAAATTGGCAGGGGTTGGCCGAGCATGAAGGCTCAAAGTGGTGTGAGTAAGAGGGGGAGGAGGTTCCCTTTTATAAGTGAGGAGAGGGGCACCTTTAGAATAACTAAACATATTATTTTATTATAAAGTCAAATTCGGTTCTTAATAGCTCCAAATTGATATATTTAGAAGATAAGGTGGGTAGGGGTCGAAATCCTCACATCCAATATAATTTAGACTAGTTTAGTTATCAATTTTAACCTTATCATTTAGATTTAACTTTAAGTTAGATAATTTAACTTTTACTGTGTCTTCTTGTTTTCTTACACTATAAGGTTAATAAAATTACTATATCAAGACAAAATAACCCCAAGTTGTTTAGTATTAATATATATAACCTTATCTAAGTCATTTTGCTGAACCTTAGATTTTTAGGAATAAAATAAAAATTAGTAATATAATATTTGTTTTAAAAACTATTTTACGTCAATTTTGACACTATTTAGTAATTGATTTTTGTGAAAATCATAACAGAATTATTAGTTCTAACCAAGTTACTTAAATCAATAATAACATGTCATATTAACCTATAAAATTATTGTAATTCAAAAAAAGTCTTAAATTACATTTATTTGGGTATTTATAACATCTATTATGTCAATATTTCATTAATAAGATAATTACTGCATCATCTTTGTGTCATAAATAAATTAACTTATTTAAAGTATAAAAATTAAAAATAAAATATCATTATGTAGGAAATCCGTTTAGCTTTCTAATGAATATTTATAGTCGAATTTAGCTTATCTATAACCCCATAGTAAAAATGATTTACTTATTAAACATTGATTTTAACTATTTTAACCCTTCTTTAAATAAATTAATAATAAATGTCCTAATCTAATCCAAGTAGGACTAAATGGTCATATTTTATTCCTAAGGTTGTTTTTGGTCGAATTACACTTGTAAAATAGAATTAAGACATGTGTTAGTGTAATAATAATATCATTTTTACCCTTAATTACCCTATTTACTTTTAACCGTGGCAAAAAAAGTAAAAGTTACTATTCACCAAAAAATTATTTTCATCTCATTGAACCACATTTTACTTACTGACATCAACCGTGTCACTCGGATTTTCAAAATTACACTCACAGATGCGGTAAAATTATGTTTTATGAAAAATTGAGTTTTTTAACTACCACTTAGTGGTTTCACTATTCATCAAAAATTGAAAGTTTTCAGAAAAATACCAAAATTTCACCCTAGGCTAATTTTGATATTCCGAATCCAAAAATGAAGTCCATTATGAAAATTAAAATTTATAAAATTTCAAAAAGTGGTTATTACTATTCATAACGGCTAGTTTTAATAATATTTTAATAGCATATCATTGTTTAGTGAAACTCGGTATTGCGTAGCACGCAAGCTATCGAGGAGGGCTGAGGTTGCGTGTAAAGCAAGCCAAGCCAGTGTTAGTGAAAGATTCCTTTGATTTATATAACATAAAAACAAAATATTTCACATAAAAGTCTCGGGTGTTACATTCTACCCACCTTAAAATGAATTTCGCCCTCGAAATTCGTCACATTGTAACAAACAGATGAGGATACCTCTCCCTCATCATATCCTCAAGCTCCCATGTAGATTATTCTAATTGGTGGTTCCTCCATAAAACTTTCATCAATCGAGTGGTCTTGCTTTGTAGGACTTTTTTCGCTACGATCCAGAATCTCTATCGGTTGTTCTTCATAAGAAAGATCTTGCTATAACGGTACATCTTCTGAGCTAAGTACATGTGAAGGATCAGGTATGTACTTTCTCAGGAGAGATACATGGAACACATCGTGAACTTGAGAGAGATTTGGAGGAAGCTCCAATCGGTAAGCTACCTTCCCAACACGATCCAGTATTTCGAAAGGACCGATATAACTAGGGCTTAACTTCCCCTTCTTTCCAAATCTCATGACTCTCTTCCAGGGAGATATTTGTAAGAACACTTCATCACCCACTTCAAACTCTAGGTCTTTTCTTCGGTTGTTGGAATAACTTTTCTGTCGACTCTGAGCTACTCTTATGTGTTATTGAATAGATCTGACCTTTTCTTCCATTTCATCAACGAGATCAGGTCCTAATAGATTTCTTTCCCCAACTTCATCCCAGCAAGTTGGAGTCCTGCATTTCTTTCCATAGAGAGCTTCATAAGGAGCCATATGAATACTGGAGTGAAAGATATTATTATAAGAAAATTCCACCAAAGGTAGGTGTTGATCCCAATCACCTTTGAAATCCATAGAGCAAGCTCTCAACATATCTTCTAGAGTTTGAATTGTTCTTTCAGACTGACCATCAGTCTGAGGATGATAAGAAGTGCTGAAACTCAACTTTGTATCTAGAGTATGCTGAAGACTTCGCCAGAACTTCGAGGTAAATATCTGATCCCGATCAAACATAATAGAAAGTGGTACTCCATGCAATCTTACCACTTCCTTCACATATATCCTGGCAAGCTGATCCAGAGAGAAATCCTCTCTAATAGCGATGAAGTGTGCTGACTTGGTAAGACGATCAACTATGACCCAGATAGCATTATTGCCTTTGGATTTTTTAGGAAGTCCTGTGACAAAGTCCATAGTGATGTTCTCCCATTTCCATTCGGGTATGGGTAATGGTTGTAACATCCCCTTAGACTTTTGTCTCTCAGCTTTAACTTGCTGACAAACCAAGCATCGAGAGACATATTCAGCAACATCTCTTTTCATTCCATCACACCAGAAGTACTCTTTCAGGTCCCTATACATCTTCGTGCTTCCAGGATAAATAGAGAATGAAGAACTATGAGCCTCATCCAGCAGCTCCTTCTTTAATTTTGGGATGGGAGGAACAAAAACCCTATTCCTGAACTTTATTATCTCATCACAATCAAGGTTGAATTCAGGAACATTTCTCACCTTCTTTTGTAACTCTACATCTTCTTTCTGTGCCCCTATAATCATCACATGTACAGATGGTTGATCATTCATTTGAGAAAGATAAGATTTTTCCCCTTCCATTAAAATTCCAAGATCCATCCTTTGTAAATCCATAAATATTGGATCTTTTGTGATCCTCATCATGGATAAGATAGCATGGTCTTGTCGACTTAATGCATCTGCCACCTTGTTTACTTTCCCAGGGTGGTAATGGATTGAGCAGTCATAATCCTTAATCAGCTCCAACCATCTTCTTTGACACATATTCAGCTCCTTTTGTGTGAAAATATACTTTAAACTTTTATGATCAGTATAAATCTCACACCCTTCTCCATAAAGATAATGCCTCCAAATCTTTAATGCAAAGATTACCGCAGCTAACTCCAAATCATGTGTTGGGTAATTTTGCACATGGATTTTCAACTGTCATGAGGCATAAGCTATCACCATATCATTTTTCATAAGAACACACCCCAATCCCTTCTTGGATGCATCACTATAGATCACAAACCTTTCTCCACTACAAGGCAGTGTGAGCACAGGTGCACTGGATAACCTTCTTTTCAACTCCTTGAAATTCTCTTCACATTCTTCCATCCAAACAAACTTAACTCCTTTCAGAGTCAACTTGGTGAGTGGATTAGATAATCGTGAAGAATCTTTCACAAAACGTCGATAATATCCAGCCAAACCAAGAAGACTTCGGATCTCAGTCACTGTTGTTGGTCTCGAACATCTTTCGATAACCTCCGTTTTTGCTAGAGCCACAGATATCCCCTCTTTTGAGATTATGTGACCCAAAAATGTAACTTTTTGAAGCCAAAATTCACGCTTGGTAAATTTGGAATAA
The DNA here is from genome assembly GCA_963277665.1 of Viscum album. Classification (NCBI taxonomy): domain Eukaryota; kingdom Viridiplantae; phylum Streptophyta; class Magnoliopsida; order Santalales; family Viscaceae; genus Viscum; species Viscum album. The sequence continues at coordinate 786,728,567 of OY728150.1, forward strand.
AGTTTCTCCTTTCTCAGGGTCTTAAATATAATTCTCAAGTGATCTTCATGTTCTTCCTTGCTCTTTGAATAGACAAGAATATCGTCTATAAAGACTACCAAAAACTGATCAAGATAGTCTCTAAAGACTCTATTCACCAGATCCATGAAGATAGAAGGGGAATTAGTAAGACCAAATGGCATAACTATAAATTCAAAGTGTCCATACCTTGTATGGAAAGCCGTCTTTGGTATATCCTCCCTTTTGACCCTTAATTGATGATACCCTAAACGAAGATCAATCTTGGAAAAGTATTGAGCTCTGCGTAGTTGGTCAAATAAGTCATCAATGTGTGGGAGATGATATTTGTTCTTGATAGTGATCTTGTTAAGTTCTAGATAATCAATGCAGAGTCTCATTGATCCATCGGTCTTCTTAACAAATAGAACAGGTGCTCCCCAAGGTGACGCACTAGGGATTATGAATCCCTTATCAAGATTCCCTTAAAGTTTCTTCTTCAATTCCTGCAACTCAACTGGGGCCATTCTATAAGGTGTCTTTGAAATAGGCAAAGCACCCGGTACGAGTTCTATTGAAAACTCAACTTCACGATTTTGTGGAAGACCCGGTAATTCCTCCAGAAATACATCATCAAACTCTCGTACAATGGGAATATTCTTAATCGTGAGTTTCTCACCAACCATTTGAGATAAATAACCTTCATTTAGTGGAATCAAGACCCATAAGGTAGAAGGAATTTCCACTGGAAGGTTATGTTCATCCTTGCATTGATAGACGATCATAGATTGATCTAGAATATGAAATGTGACTTCCCTTCTTTGGCAATTGATATGAGCTCCATATAAAGAAATCCAATCCATGCCAAGAATCACATCAAATTCCACTATAGGAAGGATCACAAGATTTGTAGGAAGCACTTTCCCACAAACTTCGATCGGAGAAGAATTATAAACTTTTGATGCGACTGTTGTTCCATTAGGGGTTGTCACAGCTAACTCAACATCTAATTGTTGAGGTAATACAGTGATATCCTTAGAAAATTCATCATAAATAAAGGAGTGAGTGGATCCAGAATCAAATAAAACATTTTCTACTTTAGAGTGGATGGAAAGTGTACCTTTCACCACATCGTTATCGTACTCCATATCGCTGATAGAAATTGCATGTGACTTTCCTTTGTCTTTATCCTTAAGAGTTTGTTGACGTCGACCATCATCATCAACCCTTGGATTAGGGCATTTATTGGCATAATGTCCCATCTCCTTGCACTTGAAATATTGAAGTGTAGTAGGTTCATTCTGTGTATCCCTTCCTTTGTTTGCATCATTAGACATCTTCTTCCCATCATCGCGGCATTCAAATGCCCAATGACCTTCCTTTCCACACTTGAAACATTTACTTGTCCCTTTAAGACAACTCCCTCCATGTTTCTTTCCACACTTTGAGCATAAGGGAAATCTCATCTTCTTTTCAGTGTGCTCTTTATATTTTCCTTTGAATTCCATTTTCCTCTTCTTATCAGACCCATATGACTGATGGGTTACTCCAATCTCCATCTCAACTTTGCGAGCACATCGAACGATTTCCTCGTAGCTATTGAAGTCCATTATGGCTAAAGCCCTTTGAAGACTTGGTTTTAAGCCACTAAAGAATCGATCGATCTTACTCTCAGGTTAGATAATAATACCAGAAGCGTACCTTGAAAGTCTTGTAAAATTTGCTTCATAGGTACCAACAGATTCACCATCCTTTTGCATCAGTTCAAGAAACTCTTTCTCCATCTTTGTTCGGAGAATACGAGGGAAGTACTTATTGAAAAATAAGTTCTTGAACTCGTCCCATTCCATGGACTCAATTTCATCCCTTTGCTTCATATTCTTAATAAGATTCCACCATTGATCAGAATCACCTTCCAAACGATACACTGCTAAGATGACTTTATCATGCTCAGAACATTGAAGAACTGAAAATATCTTTTCAGTAGTACTAATACATTGTTCAACAACTAATGGATCAGTAGATCCGCTGAATGAAGGTGGACGTTGTCTCATGAAGGATTCAACAGAATGTTGCTCCTTCCTTTTCTCGTTTGGAAGTCCTGCATGATTCATAGCTTGAGAAAGATGTGTGAGCATGGCTACAATATTTTTCATTCCAACTCCCATAGCATTTGGTTGCTGTGGGGGACAATCATTGCATTTCCCGTCGCATTCCGCATTAACACGGTTCCTTCGGGTTCCATACATTGACTAATACCAAGAAGAATAGTGTGAGCAACACTAATTATAATAGGAAAACCACATAATCAAGAATAAAATTTCACACTTAAGGTCTTATCCTAGGTTATTCATGGCCATTTCTAAAACACTAAGATTGTGTTCTATTCTTAGACTTATCCTTAGGGTTCTTACTAAGGCTTTCACATCCTAGGATCCAAGGGTTGACTATACCTTTCCTCTGATACCAACTATAATGACCCATACTTTACATACATTGTTAATAATTCAAAATTGAAGCATACATATTACAACATATAACAAAACTACAAAAGGACCGTATAGGTATAGTGTCTTTAGAAACTGGGAAACATAAACAACTGGTTCATAAAGAGTCTACACTGTCTCCCATTTATTTCATCATATCTATAGTCCCTTTTGGCATATCTTACTTAATAACCTTCTTCCTGACCTGGGGAAAGAAAACATACAAAAGGGTGAGCTCAAATGCTCAGTAAGGGTAAACAAAAGAAATATCAATCACATCATATTCATAAGAACATAACTTTTTTAAATCTTAACCTGCAAAAGAGAGCATAATTTCATAACATGGGATAAATCATAGTAGTTAAATGGAATCCCAATAATCATAACTTAAAACATGAAACTTTGTGGCATACACACATAATCATAGAGAATCATTTATTATTAGTCAAGACTCATTGCCATGACTATCTTAGTGGATAAAGTCCATTTATGAACCGAGTTCACTCCTCGTTTCAGTCCTGTTTCACTGAACCGGTATAAACTACCATTCAGCCATGTCTATCTCATGAGATATAAAATCTTTACCCAATGCATTGGAGGGAGATATAGGTCCCACCCATCTAATAATGATACCATTCTTATTTGTGCCACAAAATCATAAACCATAAATCATAGCATAACCCATGTAATAAAAATGGGAATCTTAAACATCATGCCATCATAACATAATCATAACATAATCAAATCAATGTAAAAATAGGGATAGAAACAGAACCTTATATTATCTTAGATGGAAAATAATTTGATAAAACACTTGAACTCCATTTTTGAGGAAAATATCCTTTCTACTTCAAAAACATTTTTCCTTTCTTAACATGTCATACAATTTTAAACTAAAAGATGTTTATTAAAAATAAGCTTGAAAACTTTTAAAGTAAGATTCTTGGAAATAATGTTTTTAAAATCCATTCATTCTGTATAAGTTAAAAAAACATTCTTCTCGTACTTTTTTCGGAAAAGTCAAAAAGTACCTCGTACGAAAAATGTGAAAAGATTCCTTTCATATCTTTTAATAAAAACTCACCGAAGGGTAAAATTGGATTTAAACTATTGTAAGTGGATGGGAAAAATATTACATATTGAGGGAATATGGATGTGGATGATAAAATAGAACCCAGTAAATACCAAAGTATAAACAATCTCGGATAAAAATGTGATTGTGATATTTCCCTTACCTTAGGTCTGATTTTCTTCGTAAGTGTCCGAACCTCCTGTATAATGATTTAAATAATGTTATTGACTTATTCCAGAATCATAATTATTGTTATGATATCATATATGGTCATATTCTTAGCTTCTTATTAGTAATATTTCATTACTACTTGTTATTCGGGTGTTTATTACTTTTTGTTCTTATGCGTGTTTTGTCGAATAAATTATTATTCTTCTCTTTAGGTTATAGATACCTCATTTACAGAATGGTATTAGTGTAATATATATCATATTCATTCATTCAATTCATTTATATAATCATTATGAAATGAAGATCATGTAGAACGAGTCGCATCACATCGTGGAGACGGTATTCCGTACGTACGCACGAGTGATGATATCGTTCCTATGATCGTGGAATTGTATTGGAGTGTATGTATACTATTTCAGAATCAATATCACTTTATAATAGTTATATATAGTAATTATTTACACCATTATTCCCATCCAAGTAAGGTGGTGGTGGAAAATATATTACACCACGGCGTGGAGACGGTATTTCGTACGTACGCACGTGCAGTGATTTCTTTTTTCGTAGGATGGATAGATGGTGAAATAGGGTTGTTTCATAATTATAATAACATATCAGTATGTGAGTGATACTGATCTTATTACTTCATAATGAAACAACTAAAGAAGAAGAAGTGGAAGAAGAAATAAAGATGAAATAATCGGTAATGGACATTACCTCTTCTTTGAAGTGCTTCTTTGAGACCTCCTTTTAGGGCAATAAAATATGTCTTTGAAGAAGACCAGAACCTATAGGATGTTTCTAGGGAAGTGTAGAGGAGAAATTTGTAGGGTTTGGCCGAGCTTTAAGGCTCAAAGTGGTGTGAGGAAGAGGGGGAGGAGGTTCCCTTTTATAAGGGAGGAGAGGGGCACCTTTGGAATAACTAAAAATATTATTTTATTATAAAGTCAAATTCGGTTTTTAATAGCTCCAAATTGATATATTTCGAAGATAAGGTGGGTAGGGGTATAAATCCTCTCATCCAATAGAATTTAGACAAGTTTAGGTATCAATTTTAACCTTATCATTTAGATTTAACTTTAAGTTAGATAATTTAACTTTTACCATGTCTTTTTGTTTTCTTACACTATAAGGTTAATAAACTTACTATATCAAGCCAAACGAACCCCAAGTTGTTTATTATTAATATATATAACCTTATCTAAGTCATTTTTCTGAACCTTAGATTTTTAGGAATAAAATAACAATTGGTAATATAATATTTGTTTTAAAAACTATTTTATGTCAATTTTGACACTATTTAGTAATTGAATTTTGTGAAAATTATAACAGAATGATTAGTTTGAACCAAGTTACTTAAATCAATAATAACATGTCATATTAACCTATAAAAGTAGTGTAATTCATAAAAAGTCTCAAATTACATTTATTTGGGTATTTATAACATCAATTATGTAAATATTTCATTAATAAGATAATTATTGCATCATCTTTGTGTCATAAATAAATTAACTTATTTAAAGTATAAAAATTAAAAATAAAATATCATTATGTAGGAAATATTTTTAGATTTCTAATTAATATTTATAGTCGAATTTATCTTATGTATAACCCCATATTTAAAATGATTTACTTATTAAACTTTGATTTTAACTATTTTAACCCTTCTTTAAATAAATTAATAATAAATGTCCTAATCTAATCCATGTGGGACTAAATGGTCATATTTTATTCCTAAGGTTGTTTTTGGTCGAATTACACTTGTCCAATAGAATTAGGACATGTGTTAGGGTAATAATAATATCATTTTTACCCTTAATTACCCTATTTACTTTTAACCGTAGTAAAAAAAGTAAATAGTTACTATTCACCAAAAAATTATTTTCATCTCATTGAAGCACATTTTACTTACTGACATCAACCGTGTCTCTCGGATTTTCAAAATTCCACTCACAGAAGCGGTAATATTATGTTTTATGAAAAATTCAGTTTTTTAACTACCACTTAGTGGTTTCACTATTCATCAAAAATTGAAAGTTTTCAGAAAAATACCAAAATTTCACCCTAGGCTAATTTCGATATTCCGAATCCAAAAATGAAGTTCATTTTGAAAAATAAAATTTATAAAATTTCAAAAAGTGGTTATTACTATTCATAACGGCTAGTTTTAATAATATTTTAATAGCATATCATTGTTTAGTGAAACTCGGTATTGCGTACAATACAAGATATCGAGGAAGGCCGCAGTTGCGTGTAAAGCAAGCCAGGCCAATGTTAGTGAAAGATTCCATTGATTTATATAACATAAAAACAAAATATTTCACATAAAAGTCTCGGGTGTTACATACCTCATCAAAATTCATGTCATTTACCCCAATGGAATATAGGAAAGAATCACTTCCCCATGATTCATCTACATCCAAACCCATGTGGTTGGCAATTCATATAGCTGATTAACCCCTATAGATGTCTGGCGGGGAGGGAATGTGTAGTAACACCCCCACTCAGACTATTATTGGGAATTACATGCCATAAGAATGTACCTTGTCATCCACATATATAAAGTGTTGAATCACCTCAATATGGGGAATGTGGAATCATAATTTGGCATGAAATAGCCTGGGAAGGTGAATCCCCTCATCTTGAAGATTCAACCACATTGCATAAAGGGAGTAGAATTGTTTGAACATATCCCATATACTCCATGAGCCAGGGAAAATTACTTTACCAGGAATTCCTCTAAGGTATAGACGATTCCCTGAATCTATATCATTCTCCCTCAAAACCAACCCATAGGGCAACCATTTTTCTTGAGGTCATTCTTTTGGGAGCCTCAAGCCTGCCACTCCCCCCATAGCTTCAACTATCACTCTTCCAATAAGGTAATCTCTTCTTTCTTAGTGGGATCCCCTGACTGTAGCACCCCCCTGGACCCATGTTTATGATACTCCATCTATGACATCTACCCAAACAACAAGTCATAGGAACATATCGCTAGGATAAAAACTTTATCACTTTTGTGCATAATCATGGAAGAGCCTCTAAGGGTTGTTTGGTTGAATATTCATAATTTCTTCCCCTTCTATCATATTTCATACACATAAACCATAAAAATGGGGGGGAATCAACTGTGGAGTTCTTATTTCACTTTGGTTTATACCTCTTGGGATAGCCTCTAGATGCATCATAATTAGTGAGAAAATAGATTTAGGGCATACTATTGGCAAAAAACTTTATAGCTGGTCATTTTCTCCAACACTCCACCTAAAATGTTCAGGAGGTATGCCAAATTCTCCACTGAACCCAAGCCACCATTGGTATCCTTCTCCATTAGGTGGGTAAATGGGTGAAATATGATATTATATAGCAACCAGACCCTTGTTGGTACACCGACCTACCCCAAAATTAGAGGGTCATTCGGGACATGGCTGATTCGGAGGGATGGCAACATCGGGAGGGACCATGCTTGCATGGGATCGTCGAGTGGCCATCTTAGGGATGGTGGTGTTGTTGTTGCTGGTATGTGGTAGTTTCTGCTCTTTCTGGTGTTTTTCTGGGTTTGTTTGGCTGCTTTGTTGAACTTTTGGTTTCTCACTTTTCCCACAAAAGTGTTTTCTTAATAAAAAAAATAATTGTCAGGTTCATCATTAATGACTAGCAGTTAATATCGAGAGAGGATATTGGATACATGTTCTTATGACCTCTCATGTGAAAAACAACCAATCTATACAAAAAATTGGAATAACCATAAACTCTTGGAGGGGTATCCTTATATTTAATGTTCCTTAGTACCATATAAATTTTTTCCAACACTAGCATTGAAAAGATGATTTGTTTCCATGTCTCCATCATGGCTTCCATGATAAGTATTATTGGTTCCACCACCATATTAGTGTTTCATATGGGAGAATCCACCCTCAAATGAGCACCGTAATGAACACCCAGTAGTCTACCTACAGGACTGGCATGATTAATGTTGTATCCCCACATGGTCCATTATCTTACCTCTAGAATATTATAGAACTAATACTCCTTTCTTCACTATGAGGAATTTATACATTGGTGATGTATCCCTAGTATCCCATCCATATGATCATTAAGAAATAATTTTAACAACATTTTTTAAGGGATATACTTCATTCCTTTCATGATCTCCTTCTTATATTTCACCAAATGTAGAAAAACTCTCTATAATACCATAATTTATTCCTATAAATCCCAAAAAACCTCTATGGTTAGGAAATAATCATACATATCACCCTAGAAGGGGATTCCAAAAATCTAGTGGTGATCCAAAATGATAATGCTAACTTCACTGTGTTTCATGTGGAAAGTATTTGTCCACAATGAATACCTTATCAATAATCTAGGCTTGATATATTTGTGGTGGTAGATATGGAATTGTGAAGTTCATACTACTTCATTCAACCCCACTATCATTATATTTTCTTTAAATTCATCATAGGACTGGAATACCTAGTACAGACAGGCCCATTTATCCATGAAATTTCTCCTTGGATAAAATCACACTCTTTTTTCTAGACACGGAGGCATTCCACCAAGACTGACTTGAATATTCTTATATACTAAGGATGGTAAATATAATTATCTAGAACCTCATTATTAATGGTTTTCATAGGACTACACAATGAATGTTTCATGATTAGGGTTTTCTCCTTCACATAGTTACAATCTAGAGCCCTATTCTATCTATATGGCCCCATGGAGCATTGAAATCAGTAATCAGACGTCTCTCAGAAAGAATTTAGAATGAAAACATAATCACTAAGTCCAAATACATATAATAGAAACCTCTTTCATATTGGATATTTCTATTGTTCCTCTATCATCAATTTGATAAGGGTATTCTGATCCTACTCAGTTTGGATACTCTTCTCAACCATAATGTTTCTAGTCATATGATTTCTCCAAGTAGCTACTGCTTTTACACATCGAGTGGACATATTCATAAATTTGAAACATTTTTGGAATGGTTCATGAATGTTGGGTTCAAAATTTACATGTTCATGGAAGTTCATTATTTTGGGAAAATATTCTCATGGAAATGTGGTTTTTGGAAGTGTAAAAGTATCATGAGCATTAAGGATTGAAATAATGGAAATCCAATGATAGCCCAGAGTTTAGTGATAGGAGTAGTATGAATAATATTATTATAAATCCGTGTGGTTCCCTATAAGAATACTCTACCTATTTATATTATCATGTTAGTGCTGAGTTTCACAATAGAGATCTCTATATTTCTAGTTTTCAGTTATTTTCATTTGAAATCTCACTCTTATCTTGCATCGGCTCCCATTCTAAATGGGTATTTGTTGACGCCAAAAAAAAATCAATTATAATGATATAAATTGAGGAATCCAGGAATGTTATGAGGTGAATTTTTTCCAAAATAGTTATAAATGTCCTCCAAAGTTAGGGTATTCATGAAATTCCAAAGATTTGTGAATAGCGAGTGCATAGTGAAGGCCCTCCATTTGTTGTGAAAGATAAATCCAATGAATAGAGGTAACCATTGATGAATTCATTTCTAATGGAAAAGGTAACCAACAAAGTTCATATATTCACAAAACAAACTCACAGATGGTAAATTTCATGTAATAAACCATTATAGCTTCGTTAAACCTATAAACCTATTCTTCATCTGACATTTAACATGACATTACCTTGGGACTTACACCATAAGCCTTGAATTCAAAAAACACAATACATCATGAGAAAAAAACAATATGGATCTTTATAGGTGCCCATCTTTCTCAAATAGCCACCCACGAGTTCTTGAAACTCAAATTTTATAGTAGAGATGATCATCGTGAATGTATATGGCCTTCACAATAGATGAAACCTCCTTGATATTCTTGGGCTTTTAAAATATAATTATCCTGCATGAATCCTACTCCATGAGATTAAAGACACTACTACAAGTAAAGGACTATCCTTTTTTGAATATATTACATTCTTAAAACCCTTTTCCTTTTCAAAACCCCTTGTATTCACAAAAAAACCCACCTGGATAGTCCCTACATGATGCCTGCTTTTAGTAGATCAACCTTCTTAAATGTTGAGTTCCCATGACACTATACCTAATCCAACCTAGTTTATTTATTCCCCAAAATTTTACATGACTGGTATTGTAACCCATAATGTCTTTCCTCTTTGCCTACAGAAAAAACATGTATTGTTGTATCACATATTTCTCCAAATCATAGCTAACCTAATGTCAGGATCCTCATTTTCCACTTCTCAAGGTTATTTTTACACCCTATTCTATCCAAAGGAACCTATGCAGTTAGAATGTAAGCTCTAAAGGTGGAATCATTACAGGAAACTACCCATGTTTCTTTATAAGGAGGCCTAATGTCTTGTCCTCCTCTGTAGGAAATGGTCTTCCTTGGTGTAGACCCCTCCACTATCCAAGATACATGGTTCAAATCACTATATCCTCACACCCTATTAATATGATATTAAAATTCCCAACAACATCCTTAACACTTAAATGTAAATTGTATCCCTACCTTGTGTGGTAATCACATGATTCCCCATATATAACTCGCATCGTATGAAACCCCGTCTCTTACCATGTGTTAAGAACATAGGATTACCCATATATTACCTTCATGAGATGACACCTCCTATACCCTCATGGGATGAGTCACCTATAAAAGAAATACCATATGAATAATCCCCACATCATCTCTCATTAACACCCATTTCATGACACAATCATCCTTACTACATGATGATAAACTACATGGATCAGTATCGTCACATGACTTTAAACTATGACATAAAACTATGTGGTTTTTTATCCCTATCACTTAGTAGGGTAGGTCAGATACCTCCCAGAGGTCCAATACAGGAACACCTAAGACACCCCCTTAGGTCCAATCCTGATACCTCAACTCCACCCCTAAATCTATGTGTCTTCTCCCTAGAATTCAAGAACTCAAAAGTGTAATTATCTTCCCCAAAAACACATTGAACCCCCACTATCCTGTCCTCACAAGTCAGTAAACATATAACCAACCTTTCAACACAAGACATTAAAACTGTGACCACCCTATCCCCACAATATATTAACCCTATGAAAAACATGTCCCCATAAGTCATTAAACCTATGAGTAACTTATACCCAATTTTCATTAAACTTGTGACCAACCAATCCCTACATGACTTTAAACTTGTAACAAACCTATCCCCACAGGTCGTCAAACATATAACCAAACTTTACCCACAAGATGTTAATCTTTTGACCAAGATTTCCACACAATACATTAAACCTCTTACCAACCTGTCCCAAAAAAAATATTTTAATCATGTGAAAAACTTTTCCTATAAGACATTCAACTTGTGACCAAATAGTTCCAACAAGATATTAATCCTTTGATCAACCATTCCACAAAAGTTGTTAGTCTTATGATCAACTTCTCCCCACAAGACATTAAATCTGTGAAATCCACCAAAACCATTAGAATTACTACCAAATGTCACACCCCAATATTTTATGTTTTGTATATTATTATATTCAATTTCTTAGACTGCATATAGTGCACAAAAAAGAAACCTTAAACAAATAATTATATATAATTAAATATCATTATTTTAACATGACTGTTATATGCTAGCCACTAAATTTATGAGAATGAATAGTGTTAAAAAAATTATGAAATTTTATATTATATATTTAATCAATTTTTTTTACATTCATCTAAATTATTTCATGTTCATAAGATAATAATGAATCCAATTTTATGTGTTAAAAGGCTATATTTTTTTTAAAGATAGTTTTACCATCTTTTGATGGAGAACTTGTTAAAAATATAGTTTTTGACACTTTTAAAAATTCAATTTGAAAAAATAAACTTCTTCTTTGAAGGAGGAATATCATATTTTACCTGGACTCAATTTTTGGAATTTTTCTTATAAGATACTTATATGGATGAATAGTGAAAAATATTAGATTTTAATTGAAAAAATATTTTTATTCTAAATAATTTATAGTGTTAAATTATATTTTTTGTTGGATTTCAGATATAATTAAATAAATGATATACTATTTAATCCAATTTAGTTCATTGTAATCAATTTCACATTTAATTTTGATTTAAAAACATTTCAATCTTTTGAACATTTTCACTTTGATAAACAGTTTTCTCACCCCATTAAGGGGATTAATTTTAAATTAACCTCATAAAATTATGTTTTCTAAATTTTTAAAAATTTATACTATATTTGGAATCATAACTAAAAAATTATTAAATACGCCCTTTTAGATTTGGTTAGTATGAATAGTAACTTCGGCCATTTTTATTACAATGATTAAGGGTAAATAGAGTAATTAAGAGTTAAAATTGTATTATAAATATTTTAAAATGACCCTAACACTTGGAAAAATTTTATTTTATGAGTTTTTTACTACATAAGAATATATTAATTATTTATTTGACCATTTATGTCCATTTGAAAGATAATATAACCTTTATAATATTTTATTCAAAAGTCAAACATGTCATACTTTTCTTTTTAAAAAGTCAATTATTTTTAAAATGGGTTTATGTAGGTAATATTATCATATATAAATTGTATTTTCAAATATAATTTTTTCATTTATCTTTGAAATTTATTTTTAAATTTTAGTGAAGAAGTTGTTACCTTAAAAAATTATAGAACGATGATGCGATAAGTATTTAATTAATGGAAATAACAAATAAATGATATTAAAAATATTAAAATAAAACTTAATTGAGATAATTAGCATCATACAAGAATTATATAGATAAATTTTATGTATTAATTATTTTTTAAAAGATTTTTCTTTAATATACCTTGTTGTTACGATATTTTTAAAAATTCATGTAATGAATAGTGTCAAAACTGACCTTAATGTTATATTAAAATAAATAATACTTTAAAAATTATATAAAAATCATAATAACATAACATTAGTCAAAATTATTGAGATATGGTTTAAAATTTCATTATTGGTCCATTTATGGTTCTTCATTCATTTTTTTATAACTATATTGACCCGTAAAAAGTAAAAACAAAGTTGTAGTGGAAAGAGTTTAAGAGATTAAATAAAGGTTATAACCAAAAGATTAATCTAAAAATGTGTCCTAAGAATGTATAATCATTATAAAATCAATATTATTAATCAATTGTCACCTTAATATTGAATATGATTTGTTAAATGGACACTTTTATATGAAAATAAATTATATATTATTTAAATCAAAGATAGTTACAAAATGTCATTGTATTTGTATTTAATATAATTTATGTGACCAAATATTGATAAAACTATGATATGGAATAAAATAAATGACCATTTTTGTCCAAATGAAATTATTTTTATTATAGAAATATATTTTTAAATTTTACAAATTATATAATTACATTAAATTCTTCCATAATTCTTATAATGTATTTATTTAATTAATAAAAAAAATAAAATCATTGATTTTAAAAGATTTTTTTGGTTATATTTTGGATGCTTTAATGTGTCTAATTAATTATATATATAGGATATATTAAATAAGTTTTAAAGAACTATATTCTAATTCACACTTTGTATTGATGTATTTAAAGTCAATTAAATAAATTGTATCAAATTTGACAATAATGATATTTTACTGAATTGTTATTTTATTACATTATTTAAAAATTATAGAAATATTAAATAATTAAAAATAGGATAATATATATTATAAAATATCTTACCCTATTAATTTATATCCCATTTTTAAGTCTTTGTCTCTAGAATATTTTTATTATAGATTAATAATTGAAGGATTTCTGAAAGTGTCCTCACCTCAATTATAAAAGGAACCTCCTCCCTCACAAATTCACACCACATTGAGAATTAAATATCAAACTACCCATTCTAGGTTCTCCCTCGACATCATTATCCATGTTATAGAGGTCTTTTTGTTCCAAAAATACTAACCATAGATCCATTAAAAATAGATCTAAAAGATGTTCTCTGAAGAAGAGGTAATCGTTTTTACCAACGTAACCAAGTTCATTTCTTCTTATACTTCCTCTTAATGTATTTTCGTCATAATATATTAATAATTACAATATAATATATATTATTAGATTTTATTATGATTACAATACAACCATATTCCACCTTTTAACCATCCCGCTAAAAATGAAAACATTGTGGCTTCGTACGTATAACTTGTCATATCTACAAGGTTGTGTAATCTGATTTTCATCACCACATTAATTTTATGGGTATAATTATGGAAATAATTGATACAGATGATAATTATGACAATATATTTATTATTTAAAAAATAATATACAAAAAACTTCTTCATCCTTTCAGTCGCTAAGGGAATTATATCATCGCTTGTGCGCATGTACGGTCTACCATCTCCACGACACAATGTGATTCATTTTCCAAATAAAACATTAAAAAATAGATATAAAAATTTATTTAATGATTAAATATGTTATTTATTATATTTATAACAATATTAATATTTTTATATCTATCCTGTGGAAAATAACCAAGACTTACACGGCAAAACAAGTATAGGAAAATGAAGTATTTAACACCCAAAACAATGCTAATAATCAAATATTATTAAAAAATTAGTGATAAGATGATATAATAAGATCATATGTGATATCATAAAAATGAATATGTTTCTGATATAAATTAATAACATGATTTAAACCATTAAAAATAATGTTAAAACATGTACAACCAATGTAATTGCGACATACGAGTTTTTATTATCATACTTTTATTCCTTAGAGATATATTTATTATTCACCACTTATTACTTTTTGTGTGTTGTACTACCCATTTGATATATCATATCTTTAATATATTCATATTTATGAAATTTAATGTTTTATTTGATACTTTATTACTTTAATGGGACTTATGATTCAAATATTTCGATATGGTATGGTACACATTGATTTAAAAATATCTTTTTAAATCTATTATTCAACATAAGAGGAATGAATTGAAAATGAAATACATGGTTTGGGGATCCATTAATTAAATACACTTGATGCATCATTATTCTATTGAGACAAAATTATTTTGTGAAAAAACCCTATTTATTTTATTCCATGAAGTGTTATATGGATTTCTACTCTCATATATAAACTCGCAAGGGGATTGATCTTGAAAGTAACTATATAGAAGATATTTATTGATATTTAATATGTAAGATATTATGAAATTATTTAATTTAAATTATTACTATCCATAGGATATTTACTATGATAACATCTATGGATTCAGTTGTATTTTTAGTTTATTGATTACATTGAATGTGTGTTCAGTTATTTCCCTTTCCAGGATAATTTTACTTTATTTTTTTATGATATATTCCCCTAAAATTTAACCTTACTCATCATTTGAGATCTCCACTTTCATATGTTTAATTTTTTCCTTGGATTCCAATAAGTATATTAACACGGATACAAAGGTTAACAGAAAGGGGGAATAATGGTATTCTTAAATAAAATAGAATTACTATTTTATGTCCAAAATGTAATTTAAATTTAAAATATATATCTAGTTTACCAAGAATAATAAACTATTGTGTCATTTTGTATTTTATTTATTTTATCATTTTCCAATTTAGTAAAAAATTCAATGGATCTGGGATACTAGAGTCGGGGTCATTGAAGTTTTTATTAGAGAATGTTTAGTAAAAACCAAGGGAACTAGATTTAGGGAAACATAGATTATGAAATATAACCCTATAACTAAATTTGAGGATAATTATAAGTATAAGATAACATTGTATAAATATTTTAATTACAATTTTTAACCAAGGTTAAACATACAGATTCATAGATTGAGAAAGTTTCATGATTTATACATCCTATAAATGATTCTTCATGACTATATCACTTTGATTAGGTTTGAACATTTTATTCTTTAGGTTATGGTAAATGGTTAGAATCATTAATGTTATACAAGTAATAGTTATACTACTACTGATGAAGAGACTAGAAAAGAAAAATTAAAATAATGAGGTATTAAGGAATAAGATGATGAATCATAGTTCATTTTTTAAGAATTAATTAGAATGATTAATGTCCTTATATATATGGATTATAGAATTATTTCATCAATAGTTATCTAGTTATAAGAATATTTAGATATATAATGAATGTATTGTATTACTTATTCTCTAAGGATTTTGAAGCTTGAATGTTTTAATTATGGTTTTTAAAGTGATAAAATATTTTTTATGTGACAATAAGATTTGTACTATGTTGTTTGGGGAATATAATATTAAGTTCATTTTGGAAATTTAGTGACCATAATTATCACTTGTTTTCATTTAATTTAAAAAAACATATTTTAGATGATTTGTAATATTTTAATGTTATGGAATATATTATGTTGAATATTGAATATTATTGTTTTTTGATAACATATCAAAACCATTTTGATTTTAGTAAGTATCTTTAGGATTAAGGAATGAATTGTGTGTATTATTATTCATTAAAGTGATCTAGGTATGAAAAATTAATCTCTAATATATGTCCCTTGTTTTAATAAATACAATATATATAGATCGAAGCACAATAAAAGGATAATATAATGATTGTGAAATTAAAATAAATCAAGGGAGTTTATTTTCTCAAGTGTGTATCTGGAGATTAAAATAATCTATCAACCCTAGGAAATGAATTTTTAATAAAAATTTCTATTCGTTTAATTTTCTTACTAAAAAATAAATGGAATCTTTAACAAATAAAAAATTTATTGTTTTGTGATGGTAGAATTTCTGATGATCATGTTCTCTATCACTCTCCATTAGAGCAATATTTTTTGATTTCTCTTCCATGTCCCAATTTTTAATTTTATCTTATTTAATCATATTTTAATGATAATTTTTTTCCACCTTTTCATTTCACTTTCCCTCTTATTAATGGGTTGTTTTATTAACCCTATTTCTAATGGGGGTTTCCCACAATTTAATTTAGATTTATCGACCATTGATTTATGTTGTGTAATTTCAATCTGTGGGGAAACAAGTTATTAAAGGAGGGGAGAATATAATACTAAAAGATTTTATGGTATGTCTCTCTTTAAAATTAGTTTCTTCAATAGAATACATTTCACAAAACAAAAACCTTCAACAAACAATCATATCGAATTAAATATCATTGTTTTAACACAGATTTTATTACCTAGCCTTTAAATTGGAATTAATGAATAGTATTAATTTTTTTTTAAAAAACTATATATTATAAATTTTAAAAAATATTTTTACATTCATACAAATTATTTTATATGCATATTGAAATAATTAATCTAATTTTATGCTTTAAATTACTATATTTTTCTAAAACCATTTTAACCTCCTTTTGATGGCACACATGTTTTAAATGCAGTTTTTCACAGTATTATAAATTCAATTTAAAAATATAAACTTATTCTTTTAAATTTGAATATAAAAATACACACTGATTTAATTTTTCGTATTTTTATGATATGTTTCATGTGTAGATGAATAGTGAAAAATAAAGCATTTTAACTGAAAACAACTTTTTCATCTAAATAATTTATAATGTTAAATTAATTTTTTTGGGTTTTAGAGTATAATTACATCAATTTTGTATCATTTAATCTAATTTAGTCCTTTTTAATCAATTATATATATAATTTTGATATAAAACACTTTAATCTTTTGAATATTTTCACCTCAATAACATATTTTCTCAACCCATCAATGAGATTAATTTTAATTTAATTTTCGTCAATTACGTGTACTAAATTTTGAAAAGTGGATTCCATATTTGGAATCATAAGGAAAAAATTTATCAAATATTCCCCTTTTATTTTGTGACAATATAAATAGTAACTTTGGTAATTTTTATTACCATGATTTAGGGTAAATTGGGTAATTAAGGGAAAAATAATATTATAAATATTATATAATTAACCTAACACTTTCACCAATTTTATTAGATAACTTATTTTCATCCCTAATAATTAATATATTGGTGATATGACCATTTGTGGCCATTTTGAAGAGAATATAACCTTTATAATGTTTTATTTAAAGAAAAGTCAGACTTATCATACTTTTGTTTTTAATAAGTTAAATATTTTTAATATGTGGTTATCTAGGAGATATGTTAGAAAATAAATATTATTCTAAAATATAAAATATTTATCATCATCATGGACATTTATTTTTAATTTTTCGTGAATAAATAATTAACTTAAATAACTATAAAACTATAATGCAGTAATTGTTTAATTAATGAAAATATCAAATAAATGATATTAAAAATATTAAAATAAATTTTATTTGGGATAATGAGTACCATAAATTACTTTTATTTATTACATTGAAAACTTAATGATGATTTAAAATATCTACCTCCAAGATACCTTGTTGTTATGATATTTTTAAAAAGTCATGTAATGAATAATGTCCAAATTAACATTAAAGGGATAATATATGGGTTAAAGTAAAAACATAAGGGTAGAAATGTGACTTAAACTTTTCTTAAAAATTTATTATGAATATAATTCTTCTATTATGACCCTAATATATAATTTTAGTTGTTTAATGGTTACTTTTCCATTAAAATAACTTATATATTATTTTAATCAAAGACAGTTACAAAATGTCTCTCTCTTTGTATTTAATATCATTTATGTGTCCAAATAATAAATACAACATGATATAAATGACCATAAATAACTATTTTGATCCTAAATAAATTATATTCATTTTATAAATTTATTTTTAATTTTTATAAATTATATAATTACCTTAAATGTTACTCAATGATAATAAATTATTTCATTAATTTATAGAAAAATAAAGTGATTTTAAAAGTATTGATTTTGATATATTTGGGATATTTTAATTTTTATAATTAATTTTATAGATAAATAAGGTATATTAGAGATTTTTAAAATCATTATATTAGAATAACTAATTTTTCTTAATGTATTTAAAGTGAAATTAACTTAATAGTATTGAATTTAAAAATAATGATATTTTATTGAATTATTATTTCATTAAATTATTAAAAAATCATAAATATATTAAATAATTTCAAATTGTATAATTTATGGTTGAACATATCTTCCACTGTAAATTTTTTGGCCATTTTTCTGTCCCTGTCTCTAGAATATCTTTAGTATATTTCTATATTTTGACGAATTTTTAAAGTGTCCCTCGCCTCAATTATAAAAGGGCACCACCTCCATCATTTTTCCAGAACACCACGATCCTTATATTATTATCAGACCTTTACTATTTTCATCCAAAAATAATTATCCATGTTTTAGAGTTCCTGGTCTTCCAAAAAGGCCAGCCCTATATCCCTTAAGAAGAGATCTAAAGGAAGTCCGCCGAAGAAGAGGTAATCATTTTTACCAACCCATCTATGCTCATTTATTTTTATAATTACTCTTCAAGTGTTTTTTACATGATAAAGAAATAA
This sequence comes from Viscum album, assembly GCA_963277665.1. Lineage (NCBI taxonomy): Eukaryota > Viridiplantae > Streptophyta > Magnoliopsida > Santalales > Viscaceae > Viscum > Viscum album. Next base: position 786,747,767 of record OY728150.1, read on the forward strand.
ATATAGTATCATATATGTATTATATTATTTTATTATCATTATGGGACAACCATTTTCCACCTTTTATCCATCCTATGAAAGATGAAAACATTGTGTGTGCGTATCTACGACTTACCGTCTCCACACCATGGTGTAATTTTTTTCTTCACAAATTTACCTAGATGGGTATAATGATGTAAATAATGGATATATATGATAATTATTACATTTTATTGATTCTCAAAAAATTAATATACAATAAATTTTCAAATCCTTTTACTTATTAAGGGAATAATACCATCTCTCGTGCAAACGTACGGCCTACCGTCTCCATGACACGATGTGATTCATTTTTCATATCCAAAATTCATTAATGTAACTAAAAATGCATTTAATTATTTAATATTATATTTATAAAACTAATATCATTCTGTATATTTTGTATATATATCTAATTAAAAATAACAGATTCTTATGTGACAAAACATGCATATTAAAATGAAGTAGTTAACACCAGAAACACTGGTAGTAATAAAGATATTAAAAAAATGGGTGATAAAATGATATAATATGATCATATATGATATCTTAATTATGAATATTGTTATGATATAAATTAATAAAATTATTTAAACCATATTAAAATAGGTTTAAACACATACAACCAAAATGAAGTGTGCGGTAAGAGTTCTTCTCGTCTTAATTTTATTTTTGTGAAATACATTTCAAAATCACTATTTATTCCTTTTTTATGGTGTACTAGACCTCTGATATATAATATAATTAATATTTAGATATTCATGGTATTAAATGTTTTATTTTAATATTATTTACTTTTATGGGGCTTATGATTCAAATATTTCGATGTGATATGGGACACATTGATTAAAAAATATCCTTTAAATTAGATTATTAAACATATGGGAAATGATTTGGATATGAGATATAGGTGTTGGGGAGGGTAAATTATTTCTCTTCTATGCATCAGTAGTCTCTTTGGATGAAATAAATTGGTGAAAAACACTTCATGTTTATTCTCAATAATAGTTAGGCATATTTCCACCTACATAAATAAACCGTAAAGAGGATTGATCATAACTGTAACTTTCTAGAGGATATATCTTTATAGTTCAGATGTATAACATTTCACATTTCATTATTTTCAATTATTAAAATCTAAAGTATTTTCATTATGTTAAAATCATTGGATTAATTTTTATTTTCTAATTATTTATTACTAGGTATTTGTTTTTGTTTATCTACCTTGCCATGATAATTATACATTATTGATTAATGTTAAATTCCATTATACAAAAACTTTAATGTTATTTTGATATCACCCCTTTCATATGTCTACATTTTCCATATTATTCAAAGAAGTATATTAATACTGATATGCATTGTTACAAAAGTGGGTATTAATGGTATTCTCAAAGAAAATAAATTTGTAATTTTATTTCCAAAATGTAATTTCAATTTTAATTAAGTATTTAGTTTAATAAGAATACTAAACAATTTTTTCCTTTATGGTGCGATTTATTATATCTTCTTCCAATTTTATAAATTAAGGCATGAGCTTTGGGCTACTAGAGTCGGGGTCGTTACACCCCATGTGAAAAAATGAGATACATGGGTTCATGGACTTAGATAACTTATATATCTAGAACGAATTACCCCACGATCGATATGGTAACCCTCGGGTCTCACACCAGAGTTACCTTATAAATGATATTACCTAAAATTTTAAAGATGGATTCCTTACAGGTTCCCAATGCCCAAACTCCCACAGATGTCCAATTGTGTCCAATGTCACCATCCACTGCAACCACAGGTAGGTACCCTTTTGATAAAGAAGTAGTCTACCAAATAAATGCCCACCTCAACATGTAACTGTGAATGAACTTCACAAAATGGAATAAATATTTGAGGGAGGCTCTAACAGGGAAATTTGTTCCAAGGAGGAATTCATAGAATGAGAAATTGATATCCCATTATCATGTTTTAATCAAGGATATGACATTACCAAACCTTGTGGTAGAGGCCTCACACCTTCTTAAGTGGGAATATAAGGAAACCACCCAATAATCATATATAATATGAAAATAAACTGAACTAATCAAGACACTTCATGAGATCCAAAGGAAGGATAATGTACTTCATCACTCCGGATGTATGGCCCTATCTCAAAACATCAGAAGACAATTACTTCAAAAACAATTGAAAAAAATTAAAAAGGGACAAACAATTTCCTTAATAATTCTTTTATTTTTATATAAATACATCCATTACTAAATTTTAAAAAATAATTACAGGGAATAAAAATAGTTTCAGGGAAAATGCTAAAATAAGATTTGTAAAAGAAGGTATCTTACTTTGATTTTAACTCGTTAGGTATGTTATTTTTCTTCCAAAATAATAAACATATGGAAATTATTTAATTTATTAATTTCCTTTTCAAGTTAATTATTATTTTAATTTATTTAATATTTTTTTATATACACTTACTTAATTCATTAAATATACATCGATTGTTTTGATGACATTCATCTAATATTTCCAAAATGACTTGGTAGGTTGACTATGGTTTGAGAGGACATTATTCAGCCACATATAGAATAATGACAATTAAATAATGATAATTTTATAGATAAATAGTAATTTAAAAAACAAAAAATAATAATTATTATGAAAAATGAACTATGAAATAATTATGGAGATGGTAGGTCGTACGTGCACATGAGTAACGTTTCCATTTTATAACGATCGTTGTGGAAAGAATGTAGGTATTAATTTATATATGAAGAATGATAAGTGTATATTTAATACCATATTATTTATTTAAATATAAATATATGTTTTATCCATGTTTTGTGGTGAATAAAAATGAAGTACATCACTTCTTAGAGGTGGTAGTCCACACGAATGCACGAACAACATTGTCATTTTTGAGTAAATGTAAAGGTAAGATACTATATTATATATTATCTTTTCAAAAGGATAAATATTTCATAAGTATAATATATATATATTATCATTACAACCAGTCATAAGTGGAGGTTATGGAAAATTAATTAAATCGATTTGCGAGGTGGTGGTCTTCCACACACACGAATTATTGTCTTGTTTCCCATCTGATGAAAAAGGAGATAGGTGTAGGTGATTAAATTAACATAATAACATATCATTATATGGAATATTTTTGGGTTATTAATTAAATAGAAATGAAGAATATTTTATGGTTGTATAGTAAGAAATAAAAGGAAATGTCTTGGGTAAAAAATATACCTCTTCTTCAGACAACTTTTTAGGGTATACACCAAAATCCTTCCTCAGTTTGTTTAATGATCAAAATAAGGAATATAAAATGTATATAGGGGAATAAAGAACATATTTGGGTAATTATTTTCTCAAATAAATATCTTTCTACGTGTGAGGAAAAGAGGAGAGGTTCTTTCCTTTTATAAGTGAGGGGAGGCACACTCTTGGTATTTATTAAAATATTAAATTAATAAATTATTTTTTACGTCCAAATTTACCCAAACAGAAAATATTAGAATATAAGTTTATATTAATTCTAAATAATCTGATATAATAAAATTTGGATTATTTTAGATTATATTTTTACCCTTATATTTTTGTTTTAACCCTCCGTTAACCCTTTTGACAGTTTTGGTGATATCAATGGTGTTTACTCTTTAGGGGTTAATCTATTTAATATAAAGGAAAAATTGAACCCTAAAAAGTCCATGGTTAATATTTTAAACAATATCTAAATAACTTGTAAAAGCATATGACCTTTATAGTTTTAAAATTATTAATAATATGTTATTTATTATAAAATAACATTAATGTTAATTTTGGAACTATTAATCTAATTTTACTTTTAGACAAGAAGGTCATTAAATATAATAAATTCCAATTTCTATAATATGTAATTTTTATCAAATTAAATAATTTTCCACAATAATTAATTCATTTCGGTCACATTCAACATTTTTAAATTCATTTTAATTATTTTCCAATTAATTAAATAAATATTGTATCGGTGTTTTGCAGGAATTCAGGGTAATAATTGTATCACTAAAAATTAAAAATAAGTTAACATAGTATATATAAACTAATTAACTTTAAAATTATTATTGATAACTAAAAATATCTTCTTTTAATACCTATTTAAAAAAATTAATTATAATAAAACAAAAAAAATGACATTTTTTACTTTTATTTACATAAAATATTTTAGAGGTAAAAATCATAGCCAAATAGAAAAAAAAGGTAATATATTCAAATTTCTGTGGATTATGGATGAATTTTACTTATCTAATAAAATTATTAAATGTGTTAGGGTTAGTTTTTAGTCATCATCAAATTATTTTTATGTTAAATTATCTCATTTCACCTTTACCATGGTAACAACATTATCATGATTACTATTCATAATGAGCAAAAATAAATCCACAGAAGGAAGAACCGACATCCCATCACCCCACTTCAATAAAGGAGCAGACGTCCCTGAATAAGGAGTGAATGCCGCCCGCCTTTGGAAAGCGGGAACGCGGGGCAACAAGCGCAGCGCGTCCTCCTCCGCGGACGGACGGATGAGCGTGCCCCGGCGAAAGTGTCGGAAACAGAAATGGTGAACCCGACGTGAATTTATTTTCCTCAATATGGAGATTAGTAGCGTTCGAGACACCAATAGATTGACGTGTCACCGGATCTAGATATCCGGTGCCTGGTCCCACCAAGAAAATAGCCGGCCTGTCGTGAAACTCACCGAAAGTCGGGGCAGTAGAACGTGGGGCACTCTGTTCTGCAACGTGTTGCCGTGGATCCTTCTTACAGATGTGGAGAATAGAAGGACGTTGGGGCACTGGTTGCCAATCCTTTTCCTCTCAGTGCTGATGAGTTGATCCCTTCATTTCTCAGGAACCAGGTTGCTGTTACAGAGACGCGTTCACCGCCCGCTAGCCTACACAGGGGCAGGGGAAACATCGCCACAGCCGCCTCGCATGGCGCCGCTACCGCCACGACGGCCACCACATCGCGGAATACGGGGCACCCACGTCCCCTTTCCCCATCAGAGGTCATCCAGCGAAGGGTTATCACCAACCTCGTGCGCAGGTACGAGGAGTAAGGGGTCATCACAACTCGGGATATGGCCCACCTGGGCCTGGAGGCATCCAGGCCCCGCCGTCAACACCGCCCTAACAGGACGCGCAGGGAGCCCCTTCTCCCCACCCCAACGTTCAACCGTTTTGGGAGCCTGTCCCTGGAACGCCTTGACGACTCCTCGCCTTACGCTGATGAGGTGGGCGTCGTCCGACTCAGCCCGCTCAGGGTCCCGACCCAAGGGCTCCAGGCAAGAGCTCCCGCCCGACCGCGTCAGCGCCGCCGTCCGACTCTGCAGGGAGAGCAGGCAGGCCATGCCCCTGCACCACCTGCACCCGCTCGCCTGACCCGACGTCAGCGCCGAGCCCGGGCTGAGGACGCTCACCCAGATGTGTCAACGTCAACAGCTACAATGGCCCTCGCCACCGCCGACGTGCATCATGAAGTCCCTAAATACACTGAGTAGGGGCACTCCTACACCCAACCAGGATCGAGACCCCAACCGCCCCACGGGCAGGCTGGGTTGACTCTCCGGGTTGCAGGCCCAAGTGGTGATCGCCGCGAACTAACCCACGGTGATGTCACCCCGTACGGAGGCCCTCCCTGTACCACTACTCCACAGAGTGTGGGACTTCCCCACTCCGAAGTTCGTCATGGAGGTATGCCTCGTGCTACACCCCTCCCAAAGGAAGACCTACCCCGTGGCAGTGACACTCGGTGCGAAAACCTTTCCCACGCCCACTATACAGGGTATGGAGTCCATCCTCCTTCACCTGACCGCCGATATGAAGGCACTTCCCATCCAGTCCTTCTCCAACGTGGGGGACCTCCCTACGTCCTCTCTACAACCGACGAAGGTCCTCCTCGCCCCAGCAACTCGAGGAGTGAGGGCCAGCCTTGCTCCACCCGCATCGACCATGGAGGTCCTCCCCATGCTCCTACCGATTCCAACAGAGGCTCTTCCCACATGGGTGCTGTCCATGGAGGTCCTCCCCATGTACCCTTCGACATTTTCCCTGGTGCCCCACGCACCGCGGCTATCAGGAGAGCAGGCCCTCTCCGCCATGGCGCCAGAGCCGCCCCGAGACTACATAATAAGGATCAACCCTGTCCTGAAGAGCCACCCCGGGGCAGGAGAGCAGGTCTTCGCCGCCACAAGAAGAGTCCTGGGAAGGCCCAGGTGGAGATCAAACCTGCCCGCTTCTCCGACTCTAAAGCGGAATGTGACTCAGTGATGGAACCTTCTCCCCGCTCCTTCGTATCAAGGACTGGGGCAGGAACCAGATGCGTTAGCCTCATTATCCAGGAATATGAGGTCCACCAGATTCCCATCTCTCTCCGTAGGTACATCCAGGAGGAAGAAATCATGGGAATTCCGCAAGTCTCGACCGTGCAATCACCATCATTGTCACCAGAAGCGCCCTCTACCTCTAGCAGAGATCAGAGAGAGCTATTTTGGGGGCCAACGGCGGTAGAACGACGACATGACCCGTCGTCGGTAGCCGCGATTCCTATTTCGGAAGCTGTGGCTATCAGCCCATCCTATCGTGACATCATGGCCATGTCACCTTACTCTTCGGAGGATGGCCCAGAATTTGGCGGCCAGTCAGCTCGTTCGCCGTATTCTCCGCCGCCGAGTTTACTATCCCAGAGGTCCGCCTCGGTACCGCTACCGGTCGCTCAGCCGCCCCCGGTTAATGAGTGGAGCAATACAGGGCCAGACCCCGAGTCTGAACCCAGGATCTTCTGGAGTATTCTTGCAGCGGATTACTTCCCGGAGAAGTTCTGGCCGAGGGCGGCGCTGAATTTTCACGCACCAGAGTCCATTACCCCTGAAGAAGTGGGGTGCTTTTGTCGAACCCTATGGGAGACAAAATTCCGCCTTCATTACGAACGGGTGATATACCCTAGAAGTCGAGAGCACTTCGAAGAAATCGGTGAGCAGTGCCGCCTGATCCATTCGGCCGCACTCCTTGTGGCCCAACACCCTGAGTCACCAGGCCGTCAGAACACCCTTCAATGGAAATGTGTTCAGAGTTTCAAAGTACTCCGCAGAATTGTCATGGAAGCTACCCCCCATGTGCAAGCCCGTGGTTGGGGACACTGTGCTACTCTCCTCTTCGACCCTATCCGACGGCAGCCCGATTCACTATGCGACATCGAGGACATGCCCTTGAGAGGGGTCGCGGTCCACATGGCTGACGTAGTGGACAAGGAAGACAAGTTTGAATTCCTTGATGGAGCCTTACCCCCTGAGGGCGTACCGCCACTGTTGGACCCATCAGGGAGGGTTACCTGTTAGCAGAGGAACCTGCTAGGACTACCCGTACCCACCGAGTCGCTGGAACTCAGTCGAAATATCGGCAAGGTTAAGGAGCATGTTAGAACTGTCAAGCACTCTGACCCGTCTGCCACTGTGCAGAAAACGGAAGAAGATCCCGAGAAGGCCACGTTATGCCAGAAGCTTGCTGAGAAGAAGAGGCTGGTTGATGAACTCTTGGATGAGCGTGGCGCAGAGAGGCGACCCAACTATGGTAATCCCAGGCCGGGGTAGCCGGGGTATGAACAATTTCCCCCTGGTGAGCTGCCTCCAAGAAACCCTGATCATGCTACTGCCACAAATAGGGCAGAAGCCGGAACTTACGGTAAGAGGGCACAATACGTCTCGCCAACCCCCCCCCCCCCCCCCGAACGACGGGGCAATCTGAAGAATCCAGTCTGGGTTCCCCCAGTCGCCCCGTAGGTCGTTCATCCAGTTGATCCACGAGCTGCCGAAGCCATTTACCATGTTGAAGAACCTGGAAATGTACTTGTGGTTAGGGATCCCCTCCAAGACAGGGACCCCCACCCGGATGATCTTATTGAGGCACTCACAGCCCGCCTCGAAGCGTTGGAAACGCGGCAGGTGGTGGTCCCACCGGATGGCAAGCCGTATCCCGCGTGGGTGGATGATATGCCCGCACCTCCGGGTTTTGGGAACCCCACTTTATTGCCCTTTAATGGGACATGGGACCCGCCAAAGCACTTGGCACATTTTTTTTCTAGGTGTGGTCCTATGCTGGGGACCTTGGCTCCGGAAGAAGCCGTGAAACTCCGGTGTTTCGTATAGACATTGGAAGGTCCAACATTCGTCTGGTACAGCCAGATCCCTATCGGATCGGTGACCGGTTGGGAGGACCTCCGTTGGCAGTTCCTATACCAGTTCAGCTCCCCCAAGTGGAAGACCAGCATTGCAGACCTCTTCAAGTGCAACAAAAGGCCTGATGAGCGGGTTGCAGATTTCATCAGCCAGTGGAAGGGACTTATGTATTCCCTCGATATGCCACTGACTCAAGAGCAATTACTGACGATGTGTGTGGGGAACATCAAAACAGAGCTGGTACCCTCCCTGATTACCCAGAGCTACCCTGGAGGGTTCAGATATTTCTTAGATAAGGCTCAGCAACTTGAGGAAGCTCTGCAACAGGCTAGTCAGGCACGTTCGTTTCCCCCTATGATCCCAGCCAGGAGGACTGCCAGGGCTGAACCCGCCGCGGTGGCCCAAATAGAAGCCCCTAGGCAGATGGAATTACTGCCAGTGGAACCATCCCCACAACCCCGTAGAGGTCCTCTACCTCAAGCACTGGCTCCTGCCCAGCAGCGACCGCCTCAGAATCGATAGGTTCCCCCACGCAATGCGCCACCGCCACCCAGGCGAGACAATCAGGCGCCGCCTCCTCGGCAGGCCCCTCCGGCCCCTCGTCAGGGTCAGGCCCCCAGGGCCCCCTATCCAGAAAGAAGGCACCAGACTTATTCGTTCAACGAAGATCAGGTCCCTGGCTACTTCCAAAGTGCTCTAGAGCAAGGGATTGTGCGCCTTCCCGAGTGCAGAAGGCCGGCAGAGGCGAATCTCACCGATCACCCCAACTACTGCCCTTATCATCAGATTCTGGGGCACACCCACAAGCAATGCTATGTGTTTAGAGACTGGCTTCAAGACCAGGTCAACAACAACATAGTCAAGTTGGGCCTGGCACCAGTACAAGTGGCGGGTGTCTTTGCAGGATCAGAGATCGGCAGCGACAGCGAAGGCGAGTGGCAGAAGGTTCCCAGTCACGGATCCCGGAAATACGACGACTAGATGGCTCGAAAAACCATTGCTCGTGCCCATGGTATCATCCGGGAACGCCTGAAGCAGCCAGAACCTTCAGAAGTGGTATCTGATACCTCTGCATCGTCTTCACAGTCGACCTCTTCCCAAAAGGGCAAGCAGCGGCGAAGAAGAAGAAGCAACACGCACCGCCGTTGCCGTCGTCATCCCCCACTCTCGGCGACTTTATGCCCCCTGAAATGGCGATTCCTCCCATAATCCTCCCAGTAGTGGATGAATCCTCGAGCGACAGCCAGGGGTACGCTTCGGTTAACACTGTGGAGCTGGTAAAGCCCTATATAACCCCCGACGAGGGGGAACGCTAGGCGAACCTCCCCAACATTTCCAGCCGACGTCAACGTCAGCGGAATCACAACTGTGCCGGTCATCGAGGTACGTCAACGGGCACATTCAGCCAATCCGTGTAGGCTACTGAGACCAGACAGTAGGTTCAGTGCAGATCTCAGCACGCACAACCCCATCTAACGCCCTCAGCTCTACCTCCACCACCGTTTGTGCTACTAGATCAGGGAGAGCTTCCTCGTTCGTATCACAGTAAGTCTTTCCCAGCTATAGTCCAGCCTCCACTATCCAATCCTAGTCCGACGACTACTCTCCAAGCTTCAATTAGTAGGCAGCAGGATATACCCAGTACTAGTCGATCGCCGGTTCAACCAGTAGGATCTGCTACGCCTCCAAATGCCGAATGACCTCCTGTAAGCAGAGGTTCGCATTTGGCACAAAAGTATGATGTCTTGAAGCACCTGGTCGGCATTCCGGCAAGGCTTTATATCCTTGAGGCCCTTCGCCGGTCATCTGAAATGCGCGAGGCACTTGCCGAGGCCCTAAGGAGCCCCCTCCAGTATGAGATAGAGGTAGCAGCTGCAGAAGCCTTCCATACCGAGATGATTGAAAATGCCGAATGTCAGGCGGTTATCTCGTTCTCCGGTGAAGATGAGGACCCTCCTATACAGGGTCACATTCGCCCGCTATACATCACTGGCCACTTCAATGGTGTGGAAGTCCTCCATTGCCTCATTGACACGGGTTCCGGAATCAATCTAATTCTGACTCGGACATTGCGGAAGATGGGTCTATCTGAAGGTGATTTAACTCCCTTTGACCAAAGAATCCAGGGGTATGACAGGACTGAGAAAACCCCAGTCGGCAAGATCTGCCCGAAGACTCAGTTCGGTGGCTTAATTGCCAGCACCGAGTTCATGGTCATCTCTCAGGACACCGCCTACAATGCATTGATGGGTAGGCCATGGCTCCATCTGCATGCAGCGGTCCCTTCTTCGTATCACCAGTGCCTTAAATACTCACTCAACGGTCGAGTAGGCGTGCTTCAAGGAGATGCGTCCCCTTTTACCTCTTGTGAGGCCCGCTATCTGGATGCGGGTTATTACAAAAGTAAGGATAAGAAAATCCTAGTAAATGAGGATTAACCCGCCCCAGTCACAAGTGATCCCTGGGCAAGCATGGATGACGCCTACGTCCTCCCGATCCACCGATTGGAGGCCATGACCCCTGACATGGGGTAATGTTTTGTTGTTTCGGGTACACAAGGAAGGCATGTTCTCGTGTCCAAGTGATGGCAGAAAATCACCTCGTACTCCTACATCAACCAGGCTCAGGTGATCTCAGATCCTCCTACCCCTGTACGGTACCGGGACGTCAAGCTTATGACAACGGCGGTACGCCATACGTGTCTCTTTCACTGGGATGGAATCCACCGACTCAGGCTGACACGTCACCACTGCTTTCATATTATCAAACGTGGCCTTTTAGGATGAAGGCCAGATGGGATAGGATCGACCGCCTTCATTGCTATGGTCTCAAATGGCGAGTGCGTCTCCTGATATGATGAACACTGCTTCCCAAGCCGGCACCAGTTTCCCCCCAGGTTTTGATAGCCCAGAAGTATCTCCCGTCGCGGGAAATTCCCCCACGAGTGGGGAGGAAGACCTGGAGGATGCTCCCCCCGCCTTTGAGGAAGACGTCTCTACCACAGTTGATGAACTGGTACAGGTGAACCTTGGTAGCGAGGCAGATCTGAAACTCACATTGATCAGTGCAGCCATGTCCCCCGAGGAGCGGCAGGAGTACGTAGACTTCCTCAAACAACACCGTGACGTGTTTACCTGGAGTTAAAATGAGATGCCAGGACTATATCCTCAGGTAGCTGTTCACCGTCTGGGCCTCTTGGAAAAACATCGTGGGTTTAAGCAGCCTCCCAGGAAGATGCACCCTTCTCATGGGGCTATGGTTGAGGCCGAAGTCGACAAGCTTATCAAATCCATCTTCATTAAGGAATTCCAGTAACCCAAGTGGCTTTCCAACATTATGCCAGTCAGGAAGAAGAATGGGCAGATCAGAGTCTGCATCGAATTCCGCGATCTTAATCGCCACTGCCCAAAGGATGACTTCCCACTCCCGGTGACAGAGTTATTGATTGATGCCATGGCCGGGTTCCAAGCTCTCTCTTTCATGGATGGGTATTCCGAGTACAACCAGATCCGGATGGCCCTGAAAGACGAGGATTCCACTTCCTTCAGGGCTCCCCAATGTACCTTTTGCTACCAGGTTATGCCATTCGGTTTGAAAAATGTAGGTTCCACTTATCAGAGGGCCATGCATCGCATATTCAAGCCGATTCTTGGGACATTGGTGGAATGCTACGTAGATGACCTCGTAGTCAAATCATGTTAGCGCCAGGACCATCTCAAAGACCTTGAGAAAGTGTTCGGTTTCCTCTGTTCCCGTCACCTGAAGATGAACCCGTTAAAGTGTGCCTTCGGGGTCACCTCTGGGATGTTTCTGGGCTTTTTTGTCAGATACCAAGGTATCGAGATCGACCCGGAGAAGATCAAGGCCATCAGACAAATGCCTCCCCCGAGCAACATTCGGGAACTTCGAGGCCTTCAAGGCCACTTAGCCTATATACGCCGATTCATCGCGAATCTGGCCAGCAAGTGTAAGCCCTTTTCCGGGCTCATGAAGAAGGGCACCGCCTATGAATGGGATGAGGAGTGTCGGACCACCTTCGAGGAAATCAAGCAGTATCTGCTCCAACCTCCGGTCTTGATGCCACCCTTCTCCGGAAAGCCGCTGGTCCTTTATGTGACCACCCTGGAAAGATCCCTCAGTGCGCTGCTCGCCCAGAAGAATAATGAGGGTATTGAGAATAGTTTCTACTATCTCCACCACATGCTTCTCGATATGGAGGTCAGATACTCTCCTATCGAAAAGAGCTGCCTTACGCTCGTCTTCTCCATGTAAAAGTTTCGACATTACCTGCAGCACCATGAGGTGCAATTGGTCTCCCGGGTAGTCCCACTGAAGTATATCCTGAACCACCCCATGCTGACTGGCCGACTGGCACGGTGGGCGGTGATTCTCTAGCAGTTTGATATCAGGTTTGTACCTCAGAAGGCCATTAAGGGACAGGCGTTGACAGACTTTTTAGCTGCCCATCCAACCTCTGCGGATCAATCCCTGGACCTGGATTTTCCTGATGAGATGATCCTCTCAGTGGATCATGTCGTCCCGTGTTGGCAAATGAATTTCGACGGCGCCTCCCGGAGCCCTGCCGGTAGGAGGCTCAACGATCCCAAGCTCAAAAGAGTGGGCCTGGGTATTGTCTTCAATACCCCGGCGTAAGCCGTCCTTCCATACTTGTTCCGGTTGTCAGAAGGTTGTACGAACAACGAGGCAGAGTACTAGGCTCTCATCACCGGCCTCAAGTTGGCCCTTGAGATCCATGTGTCCCATCTACATGTGAAGGTAGATTCCGAGCTGGTAATCAAACAAGTTAATGGCGACTACGTCTTTAGGAAGCCGGAGCTTGCACTGTTGCTGGATTACACCCTCCGCCTAATGGCCCAGTTCTCTTCTCGACCAGAGGTTACCCATGTCCCACGGTCACAGAACAGTCAAGCAGACGCCTTGGCTGGCTTGGCCGCATCGCTCGCAGAACCCGAGCAAGATGATTTGATCATACATGTGGCACACTGGAGAGTCATTGCCCCCGTCACCCAAGAGGACAATGATGGCCTGAGGGTAGGTAATCTCACCACTGGACCCTCCACGTCAGGGGTCTCGGGTTCGTCAGACATAGTGTTTAAAGCCACTCCCGACTGGAGGGTGCTTTTTGTCGAGTACCTCCAAAATGGTTGCCTCCCGGACGACCGGGCCGAGCGCGAACGAATCCGACGCCGCGCACTGCAATTTACCCTCTAGAGTGGCCCTAGTCTTGAACAGATCCTTTATAAGCAGATTTTCTATGGTGTCCTCCTCCGTTGCATCCAAGGAGTAGAGATACCTCAAGTTATGGAAGTGTTTCACGTCGGTTCCTGTGGCTCCCATCATGCTGGGCTGAAGCTGTCCCATCAAATTCGGAGGTTTGGGTACTTTTGGCGCTCTATGATCCACGATTGTATTGGGTATGCCAAGAGGTGACATGCGTGCCAAGTTCACGTGAACTTCCTGCATCGGCCGCTGGAGCCCCTCCACCCCACCAAGTACTCTTGGCCATTTGCGGTATGGGGACTTGATGTAGTGGGACCGTATCCACCGGCAACAGCCCGCCAGTGTAGGTTCATCATGACTGCTACAGATTTCTTTTCCAAGTGGGAAAAGGCAGTTCCACTCAAAGAGGTCAAGGACCGTTCCATCGTTGATTTTGTGAGATCCAATATTATCCACAGGTTTGGGGTCCCTCACGCCGTCCTCACCGATAACGACACCAACTTCTGAGTGGATGAATTAAAGAAATTGTACGCCAAGTACGACATCCGGTCGAACCATACCTCCCATTACCACACGAAGGAAAATGGACAGATTGAGGCGTTCAACAAAACCCTTTCTAACATTCTGAAAAAGATGGTTGGTCAGAACAAGAAATGTTGGCCGGACAAGCTCCCCAATGCCCTCTAGGATTACCAGACGACGAATCGCAACTCTACCCAGGTGACCCCATATTCCCTTGTGTATGGAGCTGAGGCCGTCCTACCCATTGAGATCCATCTGCCATCATTACGCACTGCAGTCTATGATCACCAGACATCAGATGAGGTAGCTGAGATCCGTCTAGCTGAATTAGAAGCACTGGACGAGAATTGGCTTCGTGCCCTGCACAATCTGGAAAGGCATCCGGATAAGATAGCGAGGGCCTTCAACAAGAAGGTTCGTCTCCGTTCTTTCCTACAAGGCGACCTAGTACTGGCCCTTCGATCGCCAATGATTCCCGGTAGGAAACCACCCAAATTAGAACCCAAATGGGAAGGGCCTTATATCATCCATAAGGTTTTCCCCAATGGATCATACTCCTTGGTGACCACGGATGGAGAGCGCATAACCCCTCCCACCAATGCCAAGTTCCTCAAGTGATACTTTGCCTAGGGAAAAAGGGTCCCGCACGACCTTAAACTACATCTTCGTCCTGCAAGACGATAAACTGTGAAATGGTCCCGCATGACCTTAAACTGCACGTTATGGTCTGACACGACCTTAAACTGTAAAGTCCTGCATGAACTTAAACTGCATCTTCGTCCTGCAAGACGATAAACAGCAAAATGGTCCAAGTTCAATGAATTTAAACTAAGATCTCCCCCCGTCCTTACTGCAAGACGTTAAACTGCAAGCCAGTCAGGCCTTCCTGACTGAGGCTCAGCCTCAGGACCCTTGGCCTCCTCGGGCCCCCGGCCCCCCGTCCTTACTGTAAGATGTTAAAATGCAAGCCAGTCAGGCCTTCCTGACCAAGGCTCAGCCTCAGGCCCTTTGGCCTCCTCAGCCCCCTGACCCCCCGTCCTTACTGTAAGACGTTAAACTGCAAGCCAGTCAGGCCTTCCTGACCAAGGCTCAGCCTCAGGTCCCTTGGCCTCCTTGGGCCCCTGTCCCCCCGTCTTCACCACGAGACATTAAACCGCAAGCTGGTCAGGTCCCCCTAACCGCGGCCCGGCCTCAGGACCCTTGGTTTTCCCCGACTTACCCTCTTGCGGGATTGTACGGTATGGTGTGGGATTACGTTCTTATTCACGTCGGATTATTCGCTATACCTTACATATCCCCAAATGAGATGCATCCTCGTCCCACATGACGTTAAACTACATCTTAAGAACTACGTGTGGCTTGATTCCCATCTTCATGGGATACGTAGGAACGCTCGGATGCCTTGTCTTGAGCCCATCCCCAAGCTTTTCTCTTCCACTATCCCCCCTGGGAATAGTTTCCTCGGAGGATCTTTGTGTAGGGTGGGGTCCACTCACGCAAGGATTGTAAGGGTCGCACCATGTGCCCACTCCCGTTCTTCTATCCTCCCATGTCCTCACCGCATGACGCTAAACTGCATGGCCTTCAAGAACTACGTATGGCTTGATTCTCATCCTCATGAGATATGTAGGAACGCCCGGACATTTTGTCTGTTGGCCCAGCCCAAAAGCCAAAATCTTCCCCTCGGGTCAAGGCATATGGAAGGGTGCACACTTTTTCCCCAACTCACATCGAGAAAGCCTTGACCTGGCTGCACATCCCCCTGGAGATGTTTGCCTCTTTCGTGGATGGATACAGCTATGCTTCACCCACTCCTTGACTGGGATACCATCATTTTTTCTCACACCCAGAGGGACCCCTAAGAACGGCCTGGATACCATGCCCAAGGGCTCTCCTACCAATACGGGCCAACACCCCCGAGGGTTTTCAAGCAACAAGCCGATACAAGTCCCGCGTTGCGAATTTGGTCAGCGGTCGACGCTCATTTTTTTCTCCCATATCAGGTTACCATAGGAATGCTGTGTTTCGAACCTGGTCAACAGTGTCCTGGATCTTCGGGTCCACCCCAAGATGTCCCAGACATCGAGTGCAGTGATTCATTTTACCCCATCCCGAAGTAACAAGCTCCTCCCCGGGTGGCGCTAGCAATCGGGCCCACGACCCCGATTCCCCCTAGGGGTGTACGGCGTAGTGCCGGATTATGTCCTCATTCATACTGGTATCATGTACCATGATGTACGCCTTCTATTACGAGGCCCAGCCTCAGGTCCCTTCGCCTTCTCAGGTCCCCGAACCCCCGTCCTCATATAAGACGTTAAACTGCAGACCCGTCAGGCCTTCCTGACTGATGCCTGACCTTAGGCCCCTTGGCCTTCTCGGGCCCCTCTGCCCAACCTCTTACCCAGGGTGTACGGTGTGGTGTGGGACTATGTCCTCATTTACACAGGGATCATGTACCCTGCCGTACGCCTTCCCTTACGAGGCCTAGCCAAATGCCCCTTGGCCTCCTCGGGTCCCCGACCCTCGTCCTCATTGTTTGACGTTAAACTGCAAGCTGGTCAGGCCTTCCTGACCAATGCCTAACCATCAGGCCCCTTGGCCTTTCTAGGATATGGCCCAGGTCCTCTCTTATAGGAGTGTATGGTGTGGTGTGAGGTTATTTTCTCATTCATGTCAATCTCGTAATGACCACGCCATGTACCTCTCCCTCCTGAGCTGTTTCGTTGATCCCTTTTTGGCAGTTCACCGATGTGACTAAGAGTACTCTGGTTTATTACCTGGAATGCCAAGATTTACTCGGACGCTTCTGCACCCGCTTTCCAGGCTTTGTGTATCCCTGCATCAAGGTTTTCATCATCTTTTACACCCAGAGGGACCTCCAAGAACGGCCTGGATACTACGCCCAAGGGCTCTCCTACTGTTACGGGCCAACGGCCCTGAGGGTTTTGGACAACAAATCGATAAAATCCCACGTTGCGAATATGGTCAGCGGTTGATGCTCATTTTTTGTTCCCACCTCAGGGAAACGCGATATGGACACTGCGTTTCCACCATGGTTAACAGTTTTCCTCTATCGCCACGCTAACCCATTAGGCCCAAAATGTCGGGTGCACAATTCACACCCTTCATCACTTCACCGTGTCCAAGTAGAGTCTCAGAACTTTTGGTACTTTTCCTCTGTGCACTTCCGCGCATCGGGGGAACAAGCCGCATCAAAGGTGTCCTTCGGGGCTCTCTACCAACTCCCGTTTGACTCTCCCCAAGTATTGCGATGAGGATACCCCCTTGTTTCCCACACCGAGTTTAACTCACGTGGGATTAGGAATCGGGTTGACATCTGTGCTTACTCGGGAAGTTGTCACCATTCACGGTCCGAGATCTAAGACCATAAACTAAGATTCTCATCTGGAACTATGTTCAGCTTGATTCCCATCTTGATAGGATACGTAGGAATGCCCAGACCCCTTGTCTTTGGGTCCAGCTTGAGTTCAGCAAATTCACCTCTCTGGTCCTGCCTTCAGGACCCCGATTACAGGACCGCGTGGCATAGTGTGGGATTATGTCCTCATTCACGTCGGGTTTGAAATAGTTGCACCATGCACACCCCCGTTCTGAGAGTTAGCCCTCCTATTCTTTGTTCAGCATGACATTAAAAGGCACCCTTCAGAACTATGTGTGGCTTGATTCCCATCCTCATGGGATACGTAGGACCGCCCGGACACCCTTTCTTCGGGTATAGCCCATTTAGGGAACCAGTCTCTCCCCCTGTTTCACCTCTTACCTCTATATAGGCCCCTTGGCCTAAGGTCTCAATCTCCGATTGGCGTACAATGTGATGTGGGATCATGTCTCCGTCAATTGTGTTTTATAACACTGCGCACATTCCCCGCCTAGCATCATCTTTGCTACGTCTGCGATGCATGACGATAAAATGCATGCTTGGTCCTATCATACGACCCTAAACTATGACATTATCGTCTTGGCCGCACGACGAAAAATGGCACTGCATTGTGGTGACCTCGTTGTAGAGGACATCACGTTGGGTATTGGTCACATGCCATTCCATTTTTCAACTCCCATCACAGCTTGATCCTTATGGCGACACTACAGCCTACTACTCTAGGCCTGTCGCTTCACAAAAAAAACCACTCACCTTAAAGAACAAACAAGATTTATCAAATTCCGCTTCTTTTAGTGCAAGGGCCACGCCCGCACTCCCCTTTTCCCCCGACACTGGTATCTTACCATGTCACCTTTCAGAACTACGTATGGATTTATTCTCATCCTTATGAGATACGTAGGAGCGCATGGGCACTTCCCCGCAGGCCTAGCCTAACCTTTGTGTTCGGTCCCTCGACTCAAGACTTTTCCCAGAGAACGCATGGTAATTAGGTCTTAGGTCCTCCTTCACGTCGGGTCTTGTTGGCATGTGTCCCCTGCTCCCTTTACCCATTTATGGTCTAAGGTCCATCAAGAACTACATGAGGCTTGATTCTCATCCTTATGAGATACATAAGAGCACCCGGGCACTTCTCCCCGGGCCCAGCCTAACTTTCGCTTTCGGTCCCTTGACCAAAAACCTCTCATAAGGAGGTCGTGTGGTGTTGTATGGGATTGCGTCCTCGTTCACGTCAGGTTGTTCATCGCACCACACACACCCCCTATTCCCATTCACGCCAGGTATTTGAGTTACTCCACCATGTGCCTCTTATGTCTCCTCCCATCCATGGTCCGAATTCTACGACCCTAAACTAAGATCTCCCTATGGAAAAGGAATTTTCTCCCTCTATCTAATACGTCTTGTTGTCGTATTTAGATGTGTTTTGACAAAGAGCCCGAAGTGTGGGATTTCCACAGGGACATCCCCATCATCCCAGGACCATGCTTCGTGAGCTCGCTATTTGGATCCTCATCCTCTTCCACATCCAAAAGGACCCTCGGAAGACATGGATACTAGGCTTAAGGGCTCTCCATGAGTGCTGGACCTAAGGGACCTCCAATCGTTTCGAGCCAACGTCCCTATGGATATCTGACAACATTTGTGACATGGTCCCGTGTTTTGAACATGGTCAACGGTCAACCCTCATTTGGTTGTCCCCATTTTAGGCTAACGCGATATGGATGATGGGTTTCTGCCACGGTCAACAGTTATCCTCCATCATCATGCTGCCATCATCGTGGTCTGAATCTCGAGTGCCATGATTCACACATTTCCACTTCCTCATGTTCAAGTGGAATTCCATCATACTCAGCTCTTTCTCTTTGCGCATCTAGGTGTGCTAAATGATCTTGTTAGTGTCATTGGGCTGGTATTCACTGAGCATCCCTTTGCCCTAACCTGTCCCTTTCTGTGTCGGGAAATTCCCACCAATACAGCTTGTTTCCCACACCGAGCACGACTCACGTGGGCTTAGTAGTTTTGGTAGGATGTGTACCAACACGGCCAGGCTTCTCATCGTCCCGCATGACGTTAAAATGCACTTCCAGAACTACGTATGGCATGATTACCATCCTCATGGGGTACGTAGGAACGCCCGACCACTCTGCTTCGGGCCCAGCCAAATCCTCACTCTTGGTCTCTCGACCTGAAGAGTTTCCTCTAAGGGTACATGGTGTGATTTGGACTCCAAGTACTCATTCACGTCGGTTTCATATCTACCGCACCAAAAGCTCCCTAGGATCTTCCCTTTTACTCCACGTCCTATCGTATGACGTTAAACTACAGGAGTCCATGTGTCCTCAGCATATGACGCTAAACTACGGCTCTACCCTAAACAAGTTCAGAATGACCCAAGATTACATTAGGAAGCGGTAAATCCCCTCGCCAAAGAGGCCTTGTCTGAAATAAGGAATGATCCATGATCAAACCAATGCGCCCATATGGTGTACTCCCACCACGGTGGTGTAACTACCTAAGTGTTGGATTCTGTTCGGACAAACCATCACTCCATATTCCACGCTTTGTGTGCCCCTTATTCGGACCCTCGTCCCCTTTCATGTCTCACGGGACCCCCTAACGGCCTGGTCTCATGCCGCATCAGCTCACGTACCGTCCTGGGCCAACATTCTGGGAGACTCGTCATGTTTGGAAGGAACCCCTAATAGTATGGATGTTTGACCTATGGTTCGCCAACTGTCCTGGGTCAATGTCCCGAAAGATTGATCGAAAATATTTGTGACATGGTCCCGTGTTTCGAACATGGTCAACGGTTGACCCTCATTTTTGTCCCCATTACAGGCTAACGCAGTAAGGATACCGCTTCTCCACCATGGTTAACAGTTGTCCTTTATTGTCACGCCATCCCCACAGTGCTCCGAATCTTGGGTATCGTGATTCACACTTCCCATTTTCATCTGTTTGGACCGATTTCAGAGCCCCTGGCGTTGCACCGTTCGTGCATAAGAGCACGCTGAAGAAACAGTAATTTGGATGTCCTGAAAAGCTCCTTATCCGATCAAGCCTCTCCCATATTTCAGAAATCTGGACTGGTAATCCGAACCCCGGATGCCCAGAGCATGGTCCCCACTCCTATGTTAGGTGGGATGAGAGGGCAACTATCTCCTGTTTGTCACATCGGGCTCTCCCCACGTGGGCTTGGGGAATTGTCACCGAACGTCCCACAAACATTGTAGGGATTTAACAAGGCGATTCAAATAGTGGAAATCGTGCACGCTACGACATTCAAAACAAAGGAAAAAAAATTGAAGCACGAAAGTACCAATATTAGGTGTTTGGTTTGTTACAATACCTGGGGGTCGACTCCCCCCATGGACGGGTTGACCCCATCAAAAGAGTGTTGCAGCTCCGCCACCCATTGGCTTGTGGCGTCCAAGGCTTGCTATCGCTGACTTAGCTCCCGCTCCTCCTCGGCAGCGGCAGGGCGCAGTTCGTTAGCCTTGGCTTTGGCCCTCTCTACGCCATCTTGACCAGCAGCCATCTTTCTAGAGGCCTGCCTCATACGCTCTTCTGCCTCTGCCAACTGGGCCTTCAACAGTGAGACCAGCTCAGATTGTGAATTAAGAGAGGCTGAAAGCTCATCTTCCCATGTCTGCATCTGTCGGACCTCGCCTTCAACCTCCTGGAGCTTCTTGATGTTGGTCTCCTTCCTCCGCTGCCAGCCCATGCTGAGCCCACGATCATGCTCCCAGATCTTCTTAGCCATAATATCTCGGATGAGTGCATGAGGACGTTGGTCATCTACTCCCCCAGCGCACAGTTCGCGCAACCGTGAGCGGAGTCTATCCATTTCGTCCAGCCATTGCGCTTGGGGGGTGTCCTTGATGAAGCGTGTGATCAACTTCCATGACCGACGATGGACTATGATGTTGTCTTCCTCGTCGGAGGCCGTTTCATCCCAGTCTGCGCGATTGGCAGGCTGGTACGCAGGATACGCCCTTAGGAAATCCTCGGCAGGATCAACATCTGGTGTTGAATCCAGTACGACACCTGGCGTCGAAGCAGGAATGACAAGACTGTGACCGACCGGTTGATCCTCTTCCTCGGAGTCCACCTCAATGACTTCGGGTACGACCCTGCTGGTGGTCCCACCAGTGATGATGTGTGTCGCAGCTTGAGGAGATGGGGGGACTATCACCACCATCACCGGAATTCCCCTAGTAGGGACGCCACCAGACATCCCGACCAGTCTTGCCACAGCAGCCCACGCCAATCGGAGAACTGTACGACAGAGGGGGACATAAACGTTAGTTGGCATGGTCTACATATGATGACAGGGAAACCGGTAGAGGAGACTTACGGAGATCAACCTCCTGGCACTGCTCTTGGGCCGGTACTGACGGGGCCCTGAGGCGAGGCCCTCCGTATACTGTTGGAAGGTCTGGAGATTCCGGAGGAGCCACCTCGGGTGCTCTGGTCCCACCATACGCGGAACTGGACGCAGCCATAGGCGCGGGTTCTGAAGGTCCTGCATCATCACCCACCGAGGGGCGAGAATGAGGCCTACGAACAAGTTCCTCCTGCATGACTCAAACATCGGTGAGAAGTCCATAGTGGCCCAAGAACGGATCATAAGGAAAGATGTTCAGAATGATACCTCGAGAGCCCCTGCGAAATCGTCGGAATATGAGCCTTGGTCTCCGACCTCGACCTCCTCCAATGGGCTCCCTCCTCCAACCTCATCCTCCCGAGAGGAGTCCTCTGATTATTCTGGCTGGGGGAAGTGATCCCTCAGATCGGTAGCTGATAACTGTGGGGGGGCTGTCTGATTCAACAGTACCCTCACCCAGTCTGTAATTGGGAGAGGGACACCACTGGAGTGGACGTAATCCTCCAGCTCGTCCAGGTATTTTTCTGCCTCCACCGGAGACGCCATGAATCCAGCCCGGACTGGGCCTATGCCCGGTAATTCCATCCCGAGGTGATTCAGGTGGGCCCATATCTCGGGTGGGCTGAGGAATTGCCGGTTGACATCCCAAATGACCCAGGCTTCCGGGAAGACAACATCCTCTACCATGTCGATATGACGCAACCGCTTCCCCGGAGCCTGAGTGGATATCCTACGAAATCCCCTCGGTGGTTGTCCCTCCCGATGACCCTGCTCTTCCGGAATCACCGGATCCACCGCTGCTTCCATACCCTTGGCCTGTGCGGGTCTCGCCGCCATGGCAGCCCCGCTACCGCGAGTGGCCCTAGCCGCCCTCTGACCCCGACCTCGAGATAGAGGAGGCCCACCGTCACCGACCTGAATAGTTGTTTGCTTCAGCATCTCCCCTGGGTAAGCAGCCTCCCAACTAATGGAATACTCCCTCACCAATCCAAAAGTGGTGGTGGATGGAGGAAATGCAATTCGTATCTTCCCATCTTCCCGTGTGAACATGAGCCATAGCTGCCTCATCACACACAGGTGCTCCTCATGATGCACCTCCCAGTAGACCTGTGGGGTTAGCCGTTGGAGGCACCAGAACTACCTCGCAAACCGATGCGGGGTGTACGGTTCGCAGAGTGGCTCACGATCTACTCGTGCCACCAAAACTCCACCTCAAAAGGCCAGGAGGTAAGCCCGATGTTCTTCTGTTCCCCACCCGTCATCAGTAAGTATCCCCATAGGTAATGGGAAGGTGTGAAAATTAAACCCATCCGCCCTCCACACCCGATTCAGCACCATCGGCACGGCTAGTTTGAACGGGAAGCTCCCGACCGCGTTCAGGATGGAGGGGCGGAAGTTCGATCCTAGCAGCGAAATGGGGTTTGGATACTCATAAATCCCCCTGATATGCGATGCGATCAACCCATACAGTAGGTGGAAGGGCCTGTATATCCTTCGCGGCTTCTTACCCTCGCTAATATGCCACATCATTCTGTACAGTTTGGTGAGAATCAGAATCCCTATATTGATCCGCTGCCCCATGGCCAACATGGACGCCATAATAAACGAGCTAGGCCGCACCCCCATGTGTGTATCCCTCATCGGTAGGATCCAACCACAGATGAGAGCCGCAATGAACGCCGCCAGCCTGACTATCGGCTGTTGTTCAGTGCTGACACTGAAACCCTAAGTCTTCCATTGGCTTTCCTCCAAGACCCGCCAATACGAGTGCCCCTTGCCCCATTGGGCCGCCCGTAGACAAGTTCGAGGCCTCGGAGGGAACTCTCGATTCTCTGGGAAATTCATGAAGCACTTCAACCATCTCCTAAAGTGGACATCCCTCACTGCCTCCTTGTCCTCTCCAGGGACGAGCGCCATCAGCACTGACGCCAGTCACGTTATTTTCTCTGTATCCTCCCACGCGCTCATGACATGGAGGAACTCATCATACATGGCCCCCAGGATCGGAACTCCAGAAATCTGGTGGACATCCCACAGGCTGATGCCCACCTCCCCGTGGTGCAGGTGAAAGGTATTGGTCCTAGATGACCATCTGCTCAGAAATTCCGGCATCAGTTGCTTTGGTTGGTAAATGTGGAATTGGGAGGCCCATGCCGCCTCATACAACCCCACTCTCCTCAGCTCGGCCCCAAAATACTCGCATGAGGCACCTACCCAGTAGGCCCAGGCCCAGTCGTCAGTAAATTTGCCGCCCTGGCGCAGGTCCCACTCATCGGACCATCCCTTCTTCGAATCCTGCAAAGCCGCCTTCAGCATGGTACGGTAGAGAGGAGGGGACGTCTCCGGTTGCAGTGGCCTCCCGTCAATATCGTCCACATGGTTGTAGAGACAGTCAGCGGTGACGGGTGTGAAGTCCTCTTGTGTGTGACCATCGGCCACCCTGAACCATTGGTGCTGGCATGGTGTACTCCTGAACCAGCAAGCTGGTTCGTCCCTACTCGCCTCAGGGATGAAGACGTCATCCCTCATCCTGAAGCCGTACAATGGAAACTTCTTACAATGCAGATAATTCTTCTGACCATCCGATAGCATATCTGTCAAAGAAGCGTGGTCCGAATGGCTTCGGACCATCTCCCCAAGGCCTGGACAGTTGGCCATCTCATCCCGACGGGCAGTATCTGCAAGCACCCCCAATACAGCCTCTTGATGGGCCATTTCGATTCCAGCCCTCAGAAAAGAATTTTTTTCAGCTGGATTGCGAAGGTGGATCGCGAAGATGGATCACGAAGCTGGATCGTGATGGTCGGTCGCAAGACCAAGCCGCGAAGTCTGGCCGAGGCCGAAAAGCAGAAGTTCGCTTGGCGTGGACGCGGAGTCGGAGACCCGCGGTTCGCCGCGAAGCTCGATTCGCGGAGGGCTGTCGCGGAGTACGCGGAGCTTCACGAAGTCGAGAGCACAAAAAGACAAGGATGTCGCGTGAAGACAAAAGAGGTCGACACCCCTATTTATAGGCAGCGACCTCGAAGCATCGCAGCGTGCCTCACCCGTGCGGAGCATTGCGGTACGTCCGGATCCGTGGTCCCAGTCAGCACCGCGGGCCCCCTTCTCGTAGCTGCATCACGAAACACCGACAATTTTGGTGATTTTCCCTCAGACTTCGACCCTTCACCCTCCGCGGCTCCAAGTCTGAGGGGGGGGGGGGCATTTATTGGCGCCAAAATATGGCCCGAAAGGAAGGGACAAAAAAGAAGGCTGGCACGCTGCCTCGTGAAGCACCAATGCGAAGCACCGCCGCGAAGCACCCCGAGCATCACGGTCTCGCGAAGCTCTAGAGGCGGTAACTCTCCATGAACACATTTGACGTTCGTGAGCCCGCTGCGAATCTCCAGAGGCAGTAACTCTCCGTGAACGCATTTGACATTCGCGAGCCCACCGCGAAGTTCCAGAGGCGGTAACTCTTCATGGATGACGTTGACGTTCGTGAGCGCGCCGCGAAGAACCTGAGGCGGCGCGCGAGTTCTGCTTTGCGGCGCCCCTTCCCTATAAATACTGGACTCCCCCTGAGTCCCAAAGGATGGACAATCTGACCTTTCGACTTCTCCTCTCCCGAATCGCGAAGCACCCCTTTCCCCCGGGAATCATGAGCTCCGCGAGGTACTTCTACTTCGCGTGACGCCATTGCTTTGTCTTGTTTTGAGCCCCTCTTCCGAGAGGGATGCCCTTCGCGAAGCTCAAGGGAATTCGCGAAGGAAGGGGATTACCAAGGGAACCCGGGAAGCCGCGGAGCATTTATGCTTCGCGAAACACCCAAGTTGTACTAGTAATCCCTATGCTAAGGCAGGATCGCTATACATCGCGAAGCACATTGCTTCGCAGCACCCTGCTTCGTGAGGCACCCCTTCTTCGCGAGGTAGTGCTCTGCAAATACTGTTCCACTTCACGAATCACCCTCCACTCACACCTATGCCCCATGCTAAGGCCAAGGCACTCTGCTTCGCGAAGCACACTCCTTTGCTTGGCAATTCCTCTTCCCGTGAGACCCTCCAGGTTTGCACGATGTGATTTCAAATTCCCATGGACAATACCACCCATAACGTTGCTTCTCCTAATGCTTCTTCACACAGGCACGCTAACGGCTATTGCTTCTTCGCATATCCATGCTAACGTGGACCCCTTGATGGTTCACTCCACAACCCACCTTGACTATGGATTTACTGGTACCTTCACTTCCCCAAGGACCAGATGGTACCAGTTATGTAAGTCCTAGGGGTGCGGAGTGAACCCACCTCATCCGAGATGAAGGATGTTAAACTGACGAGCACCACGTTCTGAACACATGACGTTAAACTGTGACCCGACCTCGTGCCTCTCACGAAGGGTCCCCCCAGCTTGAACATTTTTTACACCACTCGTCTCCATGGGGGTGGAATCACCCATCCACAAGGGATGATATCCTCCTTATTGGAGTGGCGTATGTTCTCAACAAAAGGGCGACCCTAGTTCCCTAACGGATGGCTTCACCCCTGCATCTCCGTACTTCCCCACTACCAAGGTCAGTGGAGGGCGTGATAAGGAACGAGACACCTCCCATCATTGGCCTCAAGTCCCTCTTTCGCCGCGATTTGTCGCACTCCGGGCCTCCATCCTAGAGTAAGTCCCAGCACCATGGGCCGCCTAACGTGTAAGCCCCTCTTCGCTTCTAACGGACGCACCCTTCGCGACGTGATCATCAGGTCCTTGCAACCTCTTGTTTCTCACACCGAGCATGACTCACGTGGGCTTAGAGTGGGCACCGACCCTGACCCCTACCTTCAGCGAACTACGAGGACTTTGATCCGTGTCAAAGCATGGTACGTAGGAAGCCTCCATGAGGTTCAAGCCACATTTCTCAATCGTTCCGTCACGTCAAGTTTCGCTCTCATCCAGCATGGAGTTAAACTGTATGCCCCTCGTCCCGCATGACATTAAAATGCACACCCATTTGAACTACGAGGTCTTTGATCCATGTCAAATCATGGTACGTAGGAAGTCTCTATGAGGTTCAAGCCCACCCATCATCCAATTCACGTCGAGCTCTACCTTCGTCCAACATGACATTAAACTGCATCCCAGTCTGACGTTGTAGAGACCCGAAGCTTATCGTACATGGAAATTACATTACTTTTGCGGAATACTTAGTACATAACAAAAACACACACTAAAGGATCGTAATAGTTTAGTGTCTTTGGAAACTCGGAACGTAGTCTTCTAATCGTGGTGAAAGATCTTCAATATCTCCCATAAAGATCTTCCCTTTTTTTTTACCTAAAACCTTTATTTATATCCTGGGGAAAAGAAAACATAAAAGGGTGAGCTTAAATGCTCAGTAAGGGTATACAAAAGAAATAAAAATCATATCATATCTTTTTGAAAATCATAACCTGCAAAAGAGATCATAATATCTTAACATGGAACAAATCATAGAAGTGAAAATGAGATCACCATAATCATAACATGAAACTTGAAACTTTGTGGCATGCACACATAATCATGGAAAATCATTTCTTGTTAGTCACGACTCATTGCCAAGACTATCTTAGTGGACAAAGTCCCTTTCTGAATCGAGTAACCCTCGTTTCAGTCCTGTTTCACTGAACCGGTATAACCTACCATTTCAGCCATGTCTATCTCATGAGATATAAAATCTTTACCCAATGCATTGGAGGGAGATATAGGTCCCACCCATCTTATAATGAATCCTTTCTTATGTGTGCCACATAATCATAAAACATACATCATCACATAACACATGTAACAAAAATGGGATTCTTGAAACATCATGACATCATAAATAAATTCATATAAGATAAAGGAATTCATAAAAATAATTCCATCAATGTAATAATAGGGATAAAAACAGAACCCTTTATTATCTTAGATGGAAAATAATTTTGATAAAACACTTGAACTACATTCTTGAGGAAAATATCCTTTCTTCTTCAAAAACATTTTTCCTTTCATAACATGTCATACAACATTAAAATAAAAGAAGTTGATTAAAAATAAACTTGAAAACTTGTAAAGGAAGCTTCTTGGAAATAATGTTTTAAAAATCCATTCATGCCGTATAAGTTAAAAAAACATTCTTCGTACTTTTGTCGGAAAAGTCAAAAAGTACCTCGTACGAAAAACATCAAAAGATTCCTTTCATTTCTTTTACTAAAAACTCACCGAAGGGTAAAAATGGATTTAAAAAATTGTAGGTGGATGGAAATAATATTACATATTGATGAAACATGGATGTGGATGATAAAATACACCCCAGTAAATACTTACGAATAAACAATCTCGGATAAAAATGAGATTGTGATATTTCCCTTACCTTAGGTCCAATTTGCTTCGTATGTGTCCGAACCTCCTGTATAATGATTTAAATAATGTCATTGACTTATTACAGAATCATATTCATTGTTATGATATCATATATGGTTCACTTATGACATTATATTACCCGTTCTTTTGTAAATTCCATGTTAAAGAAGCGTTTTGGGTAAAATCGTTTCATTTATCGTGGGTGTTTTGACTTGTTGTTCTTGACATCATTATTACTTATATCATGATTTACTTACTTCCAGAATATAAAATATGATTTATATATCATATATATTCATTATATATATATATATATATAATAGATAGATAAATAAAATGAAAAACACCGTTCATGGAGACGGTAGTCCGTACGTACGCATGAACGCTGTTTTTCTTTCCTTATTGTCTTGAAATGGAAGTAAGTAGATGACATACATATGTATATATATACATAAATCCAGTAGCTTTATAATGTCATATATTTCATTATTATTTCTTATATATACATTATAATCATTCTTAAATGGTTAACATGGAGAATGAATCTCATCGCGTCGTGGAGACGGTAGTCCGTACGTACGCACGAGCGATGATATCATTTCCATAAATATTGAACTGAATTGGAGTGGATTATACAATATATCAGAATCAATATGATGTTGTAATAACTATGTATAGTTATTCTTTACACCATTATACCCATCCATGTAAGGTGGTGGTGGAAAATAGATTACACCACGGCGTGGAGACGGTATTCCGTACGTACGCACACGCGGTGATTTCTTTTTCCGTAGGATGGATAGATGGTGAAATAGGGTTGTTTCATACTTATAATAAAATATCAGTATATGAGTGATACTGATGTTATTACTTCATAATGAAACAACCTAAGAAGAAGAAGTGGAAGAAGAAATAAAGATGAAAGAATTGGTAACGGTAATTACCTCTTCTTTGAAGTGCCTCTTTGAGACCTCCTCTTAGGGCACTAAAATTGGTCTTTGAGGAAGACCAGAACCTCTAGGATGTTTCTAGGGAAGTGGAGAAGATATTTTGGCAGGGTTTGGACGAGCTTGAGTGCTCAAATTGGTGTGAGGAGGAGGGGGAGGAGGTGTCCTTTTATAGGGGAGGAGAGGGGCACCTTAGGAATTCTTAAAAATATTAATTTATAATAAATCTAACCCCACTTAAAAACCTCCAAAAATGACTCATATTCGAAGATTAGATGAGATAGGGTTGTAATCTCATCAACCAATCAAATTTAGACATGTTTGGATTTTATTTTAAACCTTATCAATTAGATTTAACTCTAAGTTAAATAATTTAACTTTTACCGTATCTTTTTGTTTTCTTATACTATATGGTTAATACACTTACTATAACATGCCAAACGAACCCCAAATTGTTTATTATTAATATATATATCCTTATCTAAGTCATTTGGCCGAACCGTAGATTTTTAGGAATACAATAACAATTAATAATATAATATTTGATTTAAAAACTATTTTGTGTCAATTTTGACACTATTTGATATATGATTTTTGTGAAAGTCATAACAGAATTAAATGTTATAACCAAGTTGATTAAATCAACATTAATATATCATATTAACCTAGAAAATTAGTTGAATTCATAAAAAATCTCAAATTACATTTATTTTGGTGTTTATAACATCAATTATGTCAATATTTCATTAATAAGAAAATTACTGCATCATCGTTGTGTCATAAATAAATTAAATTATTTTATGTCTAAAAATTACAAATAAAATACCATCATGTAGGAAATCTTTTTAGATTTCTAATGAATATTTACAATCGAATTTATCTTATGTATAACCCCATATTAAAAATTATTTACTTATTAAACTTTGATTTTAACTATTTTAACCTTTCTTTAAATAAATTAATAATAAATGTCCTAATCTAATCCAAGTGGGCCTAAATGGTCATATTTTATTTCTAAGTTTGTTTTTGGTCGAATTACACTTGTCCAATAGAATTAGGACATGTGTTAGGGTAATATTGATATCATATTTACCCTTAGTTACCCTATTTACTATTAACCGCGGTAAAAAAGTAAAAAGTTACTATTCACCAAAAAATTATTTCCATCTCATTGAACCACATTTTAGTCCTTGATATTAACCGTGTCACTCGGATTTTCGAAATTCCATTCACAGAAGCGGCAAAATTATGTTTTATGAAAAATTCAGTTTTTTTAACTACCACTTAGTAGTTTCACTATTCATCAAAAATTGATGTTTTTCAGAACAATGCCAAAATTTCATCCTAAGCTATATTTCATATTCCGAATTCAAAAATGAAATCTATTTTACCAAATTCATAACATAGAAGTTGCATTAATTAATTTTATAATTAAATCCTGCTGTTAAAATAAATAGCGTGTTTTTAGGAAACAATATATATCAAAAGATTGACACTTGATTATGTCTGGTTTAAATGTGAAATTACAACCAATGACCAACATTGTATTAAATTGTAAAAATATATTCTAAATATACTTTAAAACCACTCAAATTAATAATTTATCACTATTAATTATTTCGATTAAAAAAGTTGTTTTTAATTATAATTTAGTAATTTTAACTATTCATCAGAATATGAAAGTTATCCGAAAAGTACCAAAATTTCACCTTAGGCTAAATTCGATACTCCGAATCCAAGAATGAAGTTCATTTTGAAAAATAAGATTTACAGAATTTTAAAAAGTGGTTATTACTATTCATAACGGCTAGTTTTAATAATATTTTAATAGCACATCGTTGTTTAGTGAAACTCGGTATTGCGTATTACACACGCTATCGAGGAAGGTCGCGATTGCGTGTAATGCAAGGCAAGACAAGGATGCGTGTTGTGCAAGCTCATTTTGGTGTAGCGTACAACACAAGACATTAATAAAATTAAAAAGAATATTTTTTTATAAAATCTTGGGCTGTTACATTCTACCCCCCTTAAAATGAATTTCGCCCTCGAAATTCATCGGGGTTATAAATGGTTTACTATTCGAAAGTTTCTTTAATAGAAACCCACATCGTAAAAAGGAATATCAAAACCAATCTTTAAAAACAAAAGTATGAAACGTAACGGTTACCCAAATAAACTAATCATTGGGTTTCCACATAGGTGAAAATATGGATATGGAAGAGAAATCTAACCATCATGTTCTGATGGAGAGTGGTAGAGAACATGGCTATGGAAAAGCCAGTAATCACAAATCCATAGATTTGTGATGATATAAGGTACCATCTGATTCATCAGGTATAAGATCACTAGGACAACATTTTTGGTTTTCAAGATCATTTCCCCTAAATTTGAATTAGAATAAATACTTACTTTATTTTGGTACGATCTCACTGTTGTTCGTGCCTTGAACAATTTCCACTTCATCTCTTAAATAATTGAAGTTGAATTTGTTATTCGTGAAGTGTTAGCAGATCATGTGATAGAATGACGGGTCATTCCATCTGTCTCAAACAAAAGGTTAGCTAAAATTATATGCATAAATCGATCTATAGTGAGATTAATCATATATGGTTCCTAAAATGAACTTATACATCACATATCATACTGCATAATATAATAAAACTAGTTTCTACTAAACAGGGACTTCGTGTAGGTCAGTGGTAGGCGATAAAGGCCAGTCGCACTTCGGTTGTGGGTTCGATTCCCACAGCCTTGTCCGAAGCGATGGGCTGTCGCCCGTCCTGCAGGTTGTCCTTTTTCCAAAACTATATTACTATAACATCCCATCAATAATATCGAAAAACATTTCTATCCTTAAACAATACTAACTTACGTCCAACACAATCCATTCCAATCTTTAGGGTTATCCATAATACTGCAGTCCATTCTCATAACATAGTGAAAACAATTACCAGAGATTTAATATCATCGTTGATCCCCATATATCATAAGATATGTTTTGTTGGTCACATTCCAAACATTCAAAGTCCTTAATCATGTATACTCTTGAATACCCATTGAACCTCAGTGAAAACTTGAATGCAGTTAAAATTTAACACTTTCCACATACCAAAATCCTCAAAATTCTATATACTCAAACCATGATATCACTTAGTCCTTATATCAATCATGAGCTCATGAATACAATCAAACATCTCATTATCTTCTTATCCTTTCTACTTTCCAAAAGTATCTGAATAACCTTTCATGGTTACTGGTAACATTAATCAGACAACAATGTAACAATCCTTACATGTCTCTTTATTCCATAGTACCATGAGATTACTTATACAACATTACACATGATAAACATGTAATCATTCCACTACATTCTTAGACCATTGACCGAGCTTCAACATTTCTTTCATCTCACATATCATTTGTAGTCTCATCATCATCATCCACATAAATACTACCCATACGACCATATTGATTTTCTTCATGAGACTTTCCCTTATGGCATTGGTTTGCATAATGCCCGTACATTCCACATTTAAAACATTTAACCATTGTTGATGTTGTAGCAATACCATTATCCTCATCCCTGGTGTTAACCGACCCTTTTCCTTTGCACTTACTTGCTTTGTGTCCTTCTTTTCCACACCCAAAGCATCTTCCAGTTCCCTTGAAACATTCTCCTTGATGCCTCTTCCCACATGATTTACATAGGGGGAATTGAACTTTCTTTCCTCTATGATCATCATGAAACTCCATCTTTCTCTTATTAGCCGAGTCAGGAATCTTACCAAATTTTACTTTATTGATCATATTATGAGATTGCTGATTCGGCATAATAATGATGTTTGGACATCCAAATCCCATTTCACTATGAAGAATATCATTCCATTGTCCACCATATCCTCCATTATCGTGAATCATCTTGTTTCCAACGATTTTCTAAAACCCCAAAAAAAAATAGTGATAGAGGCAAAAATAATAATAAAGGGGGAGTAACTTCAATATCTAACATCTTAGGTTTAATCTAATATCATTACCATAGTTCTAGGACTATATCCTATACGTATACTTATCCTTAGGGACATACCTAGACATACCTTAGAAATATCTCTAGGGATCTCACTAACGTTTTCGCGTCCTAGTTTCCAAAGGTTGACTAAACCTTTCCTCTGATACCAACTGTAGAGACCCGAAGCTTATCGTACATGGACATTACATTACTTTTGTGGAATACTTAGTACATAACAAAAACACACACTAAAGGATCGTAATAGTTTAGTGTCTTTGGAAACTCGGAACGTAGTCTTCTAATCGTGGTGAAAGATCTTCAATATCTCCCATAAAGATCTTCCCTTTTTTTTTCCTAAAACCTTTATTTATATCCTGGGGAAAAGAAAACATAAAAGGGTGAGCTCAAATGCTCAGTAAGGGTATACAAAAGAAATAAAAATCATATCATATCTTTTTGAAAATCATAACCTGCAAAAGAGATCATAATATCTTAACATGGAACAAATCATAGAAGTGAAAATGAGATCACCATAATCATAACATGAAACTTGAAACTTTGTGGCATGCACACATAATCATGGAAAATCATTTCTTGTTAGTCATGACTCATTGCCAAGACTATCTTAGTGGACAAAGTCCCTTTCTGAATCGAGTAACCCTCGTTTCAGTCCTGTTTCACTGAACCGGTATAACCTACCATTTCAGCCATGTCTATCTCATGAGATATAAAATCATTACCCAATGCATTGGAGGGAGATATAGGTCCCACCCATCTTATAATGAATCCTTTCTTATGTGTGCCACATAATCATAAAACATACATCATCACATAACACATGTAACAAAAATGGGATTCTTGAAACATCATGACATCATAAATAAATTCATATAAGAAAAAGGAATTCATAAAAATAATTCCATCAATGTAATAATAGGGATAAAAACAGAACCCTTTATTATCTTAGATGGAAAATAATTTTGATAAAACACTTGAACTACATTCTTGAGGAAAATATCCTTTCTTCTTCAAAAACATTTTTCCTTTCATAACATGTCATACAACATTAAAATAAAAGATGTTGATTAAAAATAAACTTGAAAACTTGTAAAGGAAGTTTCTTGGAAATAATGTTTTAAAAATCCATTCATGCCGTATAAGTTAAAAAAAACATTCTTCGTACTTTTGTCGGAAAAGTCAAAAAGTACCTCGTACGAAAAACATCAAAAGATTCCTTTCATTTCTTTTACTAAAAACTCACCGAAGGGTAAAAATGGATTTAAAAAATTGTAGGTGGATGGAAATAATATTACATATTGATGAAACATGGATGTGGATGATAAAATACACCCCAGTAAATACTTACGAATAAACAATCTCGGATAAAAATGAGATTGTGATATTTCCCTTACCTTAGGTCCAATTTGCTTCGTATGTGTCCGAACCTCCTGTATAATGATTTAAATAATGTCATTGACTTATTACAGAATCATATTCATTGTTATGATATCATATATGGTTCACTTATGACATTATATTACTCGTTCTTTTGTAAATTCCATGTTAAAGAAGCGTTTTGGGTAAAATCGTTTCATTTATCGTGGGTGTTTTGACTTGTTGTTCTTGACATCATTATTACTTATATCATGATTTACTTACTTCCAGAATATAAAATATGATTTATATATCATATATATTCATTATATATATATATATAATAGATAGATAAATAAAATGAAAAACACCGTTCATGGAGACGGTAGTCCGTACGTACGCATGAACGCTGTTTTTCTTTCCTTATTGTCTTGAAATGGAAGTAAGTAGATGACATACATATGTATATATATACATAAATCCAGTAGCTTTATAATGTCATATATTTCATTATTATTTCTTATATATTCATTATAATCATTCTTAAATGGTTAACATGGAGAATGAATCTCATCGCGTCGTGGAGACGGTAGTCCGTACGTACGCACGAGCGATGATATCATTTCCATAAATATTGAACTGAATTGGAGTGGATTATACAATATATCAGAATCAATATGATGTTGTAATAACTATGTATAGTTATTCTTTACACCATTATACCCATCCATGTAAGGTGGTGGTGGAAAATAGATTACACCACGGCGTGGAGACGGTATTCCGTACGTACGCACGCGCGGTGATTTCTTTTTCCATAGGATGGATAGATGGTGAAATAGGGTTGTTTCATACTTATAATAACATATCAGTATATGAGTGATACTGATGTTATTACTTCATAATGAAACAACCTAAGAAGAAGAAGTGGAAGAAGAAATAAAGATGAAAGAATTGGTAACGGTAATTACCTCTTCTTTGAAGTGCCTCTTTGAGACCTCCTCTTAGGGCACTAAAATTGGTCTTTGAGGAAGACCAGAACCTCTAGGATGTTTCTATGGAAGTGGAGAAGATATTTTGGCAGGTTTTGGCCGAGCTTGAGTGCTCAAATTGGTGTGAGGAGGAGGGGGAGGAGGTGTCCTTTTATAGGGGAGGAGAGGGGCACCTTAGGAATTCTTAAAAATATTAATTTATAATAAATCTAACCCCACTTAAAAACCTCCAAAAATGACTCATATTCGAAGATTATATGAGATAGGGTTGTAATCTCATCAACCAATCAAATTTAGACATGTTTGGATTTTATTTTAAACCTTATCAATTAGATTTAACTCTAAGTTAAATAATTTAACTTTTACCGTGTCTTTTTGTTTTCTTATACTATATGGTTAATACACTTACTATAACATGCCAAACGAACCCCAAATTGTTTATTATTAATATATATATCCTTATCTAAGTCATTTGGCCGAACCTTAGATTTTTAGGAATACAATAACAATTAATAATATAATATTTGATTTAAAAACTATTTTGTGTCAATTTTGACACTATTTGATATATGATTTTTGTGAAAGTCATAACAGAATTAAATGTTAGAACCAAGTTGATTAAATCAACATTAATATATCATATTAACCTAGAAAATTAGTTTAATTCATAAAAAATCTCAAATTACATTTATTTTGGTGTTTATAACATCAATTATGTCAATATTTCATTAATAAGAAAATTACTGCATCATCGTTGTGTCATAAATAAATTAAATTATTTTATGTCTAAAAATTACAAATAAAATACCATCATGTAGGAAATCTTTTTAGATTTCTAATGAATATTTACAATCGAATTTATCTTATGTATAACCCCATATTAAAAATGATTTACTTATTAAACTTTGATTTTAACTATTTTAACCTTTCTTTAAATAAATTAATAATAAATGTCCTAATCTAATCCAAGTGGGCCTAAATGGTCATATTTTATTTCTAAGTTTGTTTTTGGTCGAATTACACTTGTCCAATAGAATTAGGACATGTGTTAGGGTAATATTGATATCATATTTACCCTTAGTTACCCTATTTACTATTAACCGCGGTAAAAAAGTAAAAAGTTACTATTCACCAAAAAATTATTTCCATCTCATTGAACCACATTTTAGTCCTTGATATTAACCGTGTCACTCGGATTTTCGAAATTCCATTCACAGAAGCGGCAAAATTATGTTTTATGAAAAATTCAGTTTTTTTAACTACCACTTAGTAGTTTCACTATTCATCAAAAATTGATGTTTTTCAGAACAATGCCAAAATTTCATCCTAAGCTATATTTCATATTCCAAATTCAAAAATGAAATCTATTTTACCAAATTCATAACATAGAAGTTGCATTAATTAATTTTATAATTAAATCCTGCTGTTAAAATAAATAGCGTGTTTTTAGGAAACAATATATATCAAAAGATTGACACTTGATTATGTCTGGTTTAAATGTGAAATTACAACCAATGACCAACATTGTATTAAATTGTAAAAATATATTCTAAATATACTTTAAAACCACTCAAATTAATAATTTATCACTATTAATTATTTCGATTAAAAAAGTTTTTTTTAATTATAATTTAGTAATTTTCACTATTCATCAGAATATGAAAGTTATCCGAAAAGTACCAAAATTTCACCTTAGGCTAAATTCGATACTCCGAATCCAAGAATGAAGTTCATTTTGAAAAATAAGATTTACAGAATTTTAAAAAGTGGTTATTACTATTCATAACGGCTAGTTTTAATAATATTTTAATAGCACATCGTTGTTTAGTGAAACTCGGTATTGCGTATTACACACGCTATCGAGGAAGGTCGCGATTGCGTGTAATGCAAGGCAAGACAAGGATGCGTGTTGTGCAAGCTCCTTTTGGTGTAGCGTACAACACAAGACATTAATAAAATTAAAAAGAATATTTTTTTATAAAATCTTGGGCTGTTACAGACGTCAAGCCGTTGTGACCGACACGAACTACGAGGAATTTGATCCATGTCAAGTCGTGGTACGTAAGAAGCCTCTACGAGGTTCAAACCCACTATCCGGTCGTTCCGACCTCATTCACGTCGGTTCACCCCCGTCCCACATGACATTAAACTGTATTCCACTATCTGAACTATGGGGACTTTGATCCATGTCAAGGTGTGGTACGTAGGAAGCCTCCCCGAGGTTCAAGCCCAATAATCATTGGCCTAGACCGTCTCATTGTCGGTGTGCCAAGCCCCACTCCATTTTCACCCGAACTACAAGGACTTTGATCCATGTCAAGGCATGGTATGTAGGAAGCCTCCCAGAGGTTCAAGCCTATCTCCCATCGGACCAAGGTCCCTCATTTACATCGGTTCGCCGACACCCATCTCCCGTCGTTTATTCACATCAGGGTTCACTACCGTCTCGCATGTCGTTAAACTGTGTTCCATCAATCCTTCGAACTACGAGGACTTTGATCCGTGTCAAGGCATGGTACGTAGGAAACCTTCCCAAGGTTCAAGCCCACCACTAGTGGACCCACGGGTCTACTTTCACGTCGATTCACCGATGAAACCCTTTGAACTACGAGTTCTTTGATCCATGTCAAGGCATAATAAATAGGAAGCCTCTCCGAGGTTCAATCCCACCACCCATCGGACCAAGTTCCACCTTCACGTCGGTTCACCGGCACCATCCTGAACTACTCAAACTTTGATTCCCTGCCACCGGGATACGTAGGAAGCCTCTTCAAGGCCCAATCCCAACATCACTGTCACCCTTGCGGTGGTCCAATTTCATTCCCCCTCCACTGCATTCATCCATCTATCACCCATCTTGATTCTCACCCGGGCCATCATATCTCAGTGAGACCATGTCGATATGCTCCTCTTCACAGCCGCCCATGGGCTGGTCCCGGTATCAGCACCCCTCCAAGGGAAACCCCTCAATCCGATCTATTATAGCTATCGCTCCGATCGGGTTGATCCATCTCCGCTGGACGTTAAACTCAAAGCGTACCTTGTGTTAAACATGGGAAGCTGAGGAAAACATCAGATATGTGTCTATGGCATATAATTCCCCGCGCTCGATGTGGGATGCCTCGGCCTTCCACGCCCTTGAGAAGCCGTAT
Source organism: Viscum album (assembly GCA_963277665.1). Lineage (NCBI taxonomy): Eukaryota > Viridiplantae > Streptophyta > Magnoliopsida > Santalales > Viscaceae > Viscum > Viscum album. The sequence goes on from OY728150.1 coordinate 786,786,363, forward strand.
GACCAGGGATAATAGACAGACATGCCAGATTCCCCAGCATCCAGACACGCTACTGATGCCTCAATGTGACTACTCCCCCGACTGAAGGTTGTTGCCCGGATCAGACCCTTTGGAATATCCCGACAGAAGCAGCGTAATTAACCGGCGCCCATGGAAACATGGCACTGGGAAGAGTTTCACGAACAACGTATTAAATCTATGAGGGAGACCCGGACTAGGTGACGAGTTCTGAGGAGGAATCCACAGAAGGAAGAACCGACATCCCATCATCCCGTTTCGATCAAGGAGCAGATGTCCCTGAATAAGGAGCGAATGTCACCCGCCTTTGGAAAGCGGGAACGCGGGGCAACAAGCGCAGCGCGTCCTCCTCCGCGGACGGACGGATTCGCGCACCCCGACGAAAGCATCAGAAACAATCCCCCGATTCCATGTCTAATGGAAGATAGTGGAGTGAAACATATAAAATGATTGTGAAATATATAAATTAACAAATACTTTTATATCCATTAGCCTTGTCAAACTAATGAAAATATAGAATGAGCCTCTAACTAATTAAATGACAAGATTAATACAAGGAATTAATTAATAAATTAATCATGTAAAAGGTGTCTTTTTATTACATGCCTTGAGATTAATATAATAGTGTTTAAACTCTATCCCACATTTGATTTTTGGGGAAATTCCTTGAGAACTCATGAACCTAATTCCAATTCACAGATGTCGTTTTCTAGGGATGATACTGACTTTGGGACCTGATCCTTTTTTACTTGAGGATTCCTGACATGATACTATAGGATCCCCATGTTATTATTAAAGGATTACTTGGACACACTCCATGGATTTAGTGTGATTTATACGGACATGAGGTACATTGGATACACCCTTGAGCATAGTCATTTCTTATATCATTTTACCTTGGATTTTTTCCTTGGTCTCGATTTGATATATAATTATTGAATTCATTGGGATATACCCCTTGAATCACAAAATTACCCTATATCTAGGCTACAATTAATACCTGATTTGGATTAAATCCTAAGGTCAAGGATACCTTGGATACTACCTTTGATAATCTTCAATGTTATTATCATTACTAGATTCATTGTATACCTTGGATCCTTTACTATTACTATTAATCCAGGATATCAGTGGTGTTTATACCTCACATGAATTATTATATAAACTGAGACATAATTAATTGATGAGTTGGTTATATGTTCATACACTAGTAGATGTAGAAGTAGGTACAATGTTATTTACATTTTTATAGTACTATAATTTTAGGTAAGAATTTTTTCACATAGTTTCAGTTTATATCACACGGACTAGGTGTTATAGACACTGTTTGGGGTGGACTACTAAGATTTATCTCACTCCCTATCAAGTCCGCCATTGGTACCTAGGCATAATACATGTACACAGTTGTTTAAAAAGTGATGTGGACCACTTTGGACATTTTATTTCTTTCTTGAATTAGGAAGGCATTAATTAAAAGATGACCTATCCAGGGCTCAGGATTATGGATATATTATGGTTAATTTTTGCTACTTATTTATGCATATATTTCATTCTACATTGTGTCCATGTTTTCTAGTTTTATAGTGACATGAATTGTTTCATCATCATTTTGTATATCATTATTGGGTTTTACTATTTTTTATCATTGTGTGTGATTCTGTAATGATATTTGTTTATATTGCATCTCTTATTTAACAAATATTATATTTATCCACTACAATATAATCTAGTAATGAGGATATAGTCTCCCCATGAACACACCCTAGGACCTCACTACTATTCGGAAGCCTCTGCACTTTGGGGAGATATTCCTGAGGCCACGTGGGAAAGCAGTCTTGGGGTACCTCTAAGTGGCACTTGGTTTTGGGGCGATGAAAAGTGGTATTATAAGTTTTTTTCTCACTTTTCTATTTTGAGAGAGTAGAAGGAAGTGTGATGTCCCAGACCCGAATGCCACATAATGGTTTCCCTGAGCCCAGTGTTCCACAAGACCTCAAGTGAATCTCCCCAAACACCAGATGCTACTAACTAGAAATAAGGTCCTATGGTGTTTTCTTGGGGAGACTATGACCTCATTATCAGAGTGTAGCACAATGAACAAAAGTAAATGATGGGAAAAAGTGAAATATATATATGTAAATAGTAGAAGAAGATAAAATAATGGATAAAAAAGGATAATAATAATTGTATCAACTAATATAACTAATGATCATATTCCATATCACTAGAAAATAGGAAAACATAGACACAATACATTAGGCATTACATGTTTCACAAAATTAAAGAAAATCAAAAAAAATACCAAGAATTCTGATATCCGGCTCGATCATCTTCCATCAAGATCCATCCTGAAAAGAAAAAAAATCAGGTGTTTGAATATGTGTTTGTCCCTTTATCAACACCTACATTCATGTAATCAACCCCAGGTGCCAAATGGTTTCTAGAGAGGGTGTGGGATAAATCTCAGTGGGCCACCACCAACAGTGTCTATAACATCAGGCCTATGTAATTGAAATGTAATAGTGTGCATGAATGCATATATAAATAAAGTTTTACAATGTAACTTGTCACATACATAACTTATTTTAAATTTATTTTTAATTTATTTTCCATTCATGCTTTGTTTTGGGGGTTTCCAAAGGTTTTATGGAGGAATGGGTGAGTTTTTATGAATTGGGCCAAACCATGAGCCCAATTCTAGATTTAAAAATAAATTTTGATTCCTTTATAACTTATTCATTTTTAAACATGTTTCATCCATTCCAATTCCTAATTGTCATACCTTGCCATATTAACACCACCATATTTATTTGGACCATTTAGAAATCCATAATCATGGTGGATATGAGTTTTTATTTAAGGAATTGGGCCTACCCGAAAGCCCATTTTCTACATTAAAAATAAATTTTAATTCTTTAATATCTCCTTCCCTATTTTCGTTTTTTCGATGATTCCAACTTTCACCCGATCCCACTTACCTAGGACGCGCCCCCATTCCCTCCTACCACAATTTAGAGCTCGATAGAATCGAGAAAATGGTCGAAACTTCTATGGATTTCAGAAATCGTCGAGATTTGGAGAGGTAAATTGATCCTTTCATAACTCCTTCTATTCTTACTATTTTTCTCCCATTCAGATTCCTAAATGACCTTCTCATTCTTTTTCTAATATCAATTAAAATTTTATCTATTTTAAAATTCATATTCTGGTCGATTTTGGGTCGTTTTCTTCAGGATTGTTTTGGGTAAGTGATTCCTTCTTGGTTTCTTCCTTTTCCCTTAGAGTTCCCTCTCTCTTTCATTATGTTATAAAATTTCCAGAAGTTAGGGTTTGATCCTAGGGTTTCATTTGGTGTATTTGTGGTCAAATATTGTGATCTAGGTCTGAATTTATCTTCCTTGTGGTGCGGCGATTGTGCGGTTGACGTTTCGAACCAACTTTTGAGGGATTTGACACTTCCGGTAGGTTATTCAGTGTGTAATCATTTATAAATGATTTAGTTTGATTTAATTACTTATTATGCATTTTAATAATATGCTTTGTGGTGCAAAAAAATTGATGTTGGATTTGGTTAAGCATTTATTTTTATAGTTTCATTTTAGCTTAAAATTTTGGTGTTTTTCATGTGTAACCCTTTGGTTAGTGTTTGGGATTGTTTTATATTATATGAATTTGGTTTAATAAATCTTTTTTGGGATGAAAATTATGATTTGGTGGGGCATTGGTGTGCCATTGGGTCTTAAAAAGATTTTTTATGGGTTTAAGGTGTAAAACATTATTGTACTTCTTGAAAGTGATTTTGAAAACGCGTGTGTTTCATGTGGATCTTTTGTGCTATTGTTTGAGGTGTTTGTATAACACATGGGGGTTGTTTAATAAATGTTGTGGGGATTCCAATTCTATTTTGAATTTTTATGGTGTGATTTTGTCCTTGAAATATGGTTTTGAAATGGTTTTTATTTGAAAAGCTTTGGTACACTATTTAGAATTATTTTATGAAAGTTTTGAGTGGTTTAATGATTTATGTAAGAGGTGAAACCATATTGGAAAACTGTTTTGGATTGTTTATACTTTCAATTGAGACATTTTAAATTTGAATATTTCTGTTATGTGATGTTTATCATATTTTTAGGCACTTCATAAATTTTTTAAAGGATGTGTTTTATTGTGAAAGTTATGAAAAAAGCGTTGTGGGCTATTTTGGTGTGAGTTTGATTTCAAAATTCATTTGAATGAAAAGTGGAATTTGTGACTTATGTGATGTACATGGGGCTGTTTGGTTAATGTGTGATGTGGAAGTGATATATATATGTGAAAACTATATTTCTTGTCTTGTTGAACATGTTTGAGCACAATGGGAAAACCCGGGTATCTAGGTGGGTGGACGTGTACTAGTATGCTAGTGAATCCGTGGGGTTTGGCCTCAGTTTCACTTATCAAGATTGACGCTTACAACTCTAACTAAACTATGATGATGATGATTGGGTACCACTAGGTTATGGGTATATTCCCTACTAGTGGCTCGTGCATGAGAACAGATATTGTGACGGTTACTCTCACCGAGATACGAGGTACCTGGGTCCCAGAATGAGCTAGTGCCTAGGGGTTATTTCCTATTTCCTACGCTCATTATTTTCTTTGTACTTACCATCAGCATACAATATAGTTGGCTGGGAAATTAATTAGTGTTGACATTATTTTTAAAAGTGATGATTCTTAATGATAGCCCACTTGAAAACTGTGTTTTTAGTTTCATCTTTTAGAAACTGTAACTAGCATTTCTGTTTATGAAAACTTGCAAGATTTTTGTCTTTGAATGTTTATCACATGGAATCTTTTAGTGGTGGTATCCTACTGGGCTTTGTATCACACCCTAATTACACCCTTGGGTGTAAGTATATTTGGTTATTTTGTTGTTTCAGGTTTGGATACAGTTTTTAGTTTTAGTGGTTCGGGTTTCTAGCATGTCCTTGGAGGTGAAGTTTTGTAGAGATGGATTGAGGGCGTTGCCCCTTTACATGAGGGTCCTTGGGCTGTTTAATTGTGATTTAGTACTTTTTTTATAGTCTTGTTGAGTTGTTTTAAAATATGTAATTCAGTTCTGAATTTTGTAAAAGATGGTTTTAGTTGAAAAATCCAGATTCGTTTTATTGAGTTTGTTTGTTGTTTAATGTTTATAAAATCAGGTAAATCGTTCCCAATTATCATGATATGATACCCGGGAACTTGTTCCAGCCCGTGGGGATCGGGAATGCCCTTCGAGCCTTGGCACGGGCCGGATTTGGCACCGGTTTGATGGCAAACAGATCTGGTTCGTGACAAAATGGTATCAGAGGAGGTTCTGCTTAACTCTTTGGGTCACGTTATTTAGGGAACAGTCGGGATAGTATAAAGATAGGAGTGTTGGGAATTGGTAGTTCGGTTATGGGTAGTGCGCTTGATCACCACACCTCATGACATGATTCGTGTCGCCAGGGGAAGTCAAGATTTATCTAATTCCATTGGTTTTCTTGGTATGATGATGACTATGGGAAATGAAAAGAGAGTTGGGTTAATGGTCTCAGTGAGCTCGCAGGGCCTGGAAAGCCATGTGAAGCTGGGGATATTCCCTAGAACACTCTCTGTGCCAGTGAAGTTATTGGAATATGGCCGCCAACCATATTTCAGAGTCACCCACTGAAACTAGTTTCCTCTCGCATTGTTTTTTGCTTTAGTTTAGAAATCATGGCACTTTGGTTTTAGGGTGACGTGGTTTTAAGAAGCGTAAAGTTTTTATGAAATGATTTTCAAATAAAGAGGGATTGGTTTGGTTTATGAAATGGCAGAACTAAATTTTCAGAATTGTTTTGAAATGTAAAATGGTGTGCTTACACCTCTTTGAAAGCAGGAACTCTATTGATGTTGGTTTTGAAAAGTGTTTCCAATAGAGTTTTCTAAACAATCAGAGTGTATTTTAATGGGATGAGATGTTTTTAAATTGATGTGAATATCTTGAAAGTGAGTTATTTTATAAATGGTTGTGACTTTCTGAAAAAAAATATTAAGATGTCAGTCGAGATTTTGATCTCGTGGTTAGCGGTTATGAGAAAAAAAGGATGTGCTGGTTGACCGTTTTGGTTTTGAAAAGTGGAATGAATTTTTGTTTTAACCGTTGGTATTTCCATTAGCGACCACATGCATGGGGTTATATGGGATTATAGATGGTTGATGGAATGACTGGATGAGTGTTGGGACAGATATGAGGAGGGTGTCTGGTGTGGCACAAAAACATACATGTGTGAGGCCTATGAGGTACCATTGGTCGATACTCTTACCGTTGAACCGTTTGTTTTCAAAGAAATGGTTTTAAAGAAACACATGATGTCTTGATGAATAGTTTTTGATGGTTAATATTATGTGTTTTTTTGAAAATGTTGATGTTGTGGGATGTTTTGAGTCCAAGAAACCCTCCTATTTGAACTGTGTTTTGGGTTTGGGTTTGGTCAGTATGTTGTGTTATAGGGACAGTTAGTGGTCTCTTATGAAATATTTTTTGGGACACCTTTATGATGGTTCCCTTCATGTGTTCGGATCTGGTTTGTGGTATATCTTGACTAATGGACCATCTTGGTTGGGTCCTTGGGTTCAACCATTGGATAAGGTACACCCCCATTAAAGGTTAGTGCACAACTCAAGTGCAACCAGGATTGTTTCGCCGTTTGAAGACCCTCCAGTTGATCAATATAAGGAATATTTTTCTTGAGATTTTTAGATTGAGTCTACACCCATTCCTTTCTTTGATTTTTTGGATCCTCTTGTTGTGGAAGAGTTCTCGTGGATGGTTAAAAGAGTCCTTAGTTTCTTAAGCTACCTGATTCATCGAAGGTGGTAGTTATCTGGGGTTGTCAGTATGGATAGTGTCTAAGAGGGCCTCTAATTCCTTCATAGTCTCTTCGAAGAAAGAGTTCACAATAAACTACCAGTGTGGGAAATCTGTTCACGAGAAGATATTGTGGCCACTTTCTAGAATTATGTGTTGTTTAGGGATGTTGTATAAGGTCCCTCTCCATGCATTGTTTATATCAGTCGCAATGGTCATGTTCGGTGATTCTTTATGATGTCTTGTGCTCGATCGACTGTATAGGTGAAAGTAGTGAAATCCACTGAGAGTCCCTGTTATGTTGGGAGAATGTCTCCATTGTAAAAACTTTAAAATCATCCATTTTAGAGGAATGTGAGTGTAGGTGTTCTTTACTTCTATTTTTTCTCACCTAAAGAAACAGGGTGTGATGTGTGTGCATCTTCTTAGCCCTTGTTTCAGTGAAATATCGGAATAGGGTAAAGTGATTATGGAATTTGTTATGTCTAGAAAACTTATCTTGGGTTGCGGTGTAGTTGTTGGTGGCACTGAAAGAAGAATTCTCATTTAGTGGGTTTCCTAAGACTAACTGTGAGGCCGAAGATGCTTCAATAATTTGAGCTCCAACCATAGGTCTCAGAGAGAAGCTGGCTCGTAGTCAGGGGAAATCACAGGGTCATTTAAACCCTTGTACAAATTCCTATCATAAATATGAAAGATATGATGAGTTTAAACCTCTGGTATCATTATCTTTCTTCTTTTTTTTCACGTTTGGTGGAAATAGATGGAGGGCCTTGTACCCATGACATTGCCCAATGTCATTCCTTCTCTATTTGGTTTCCATTGAGTCTTTGGAGAATGCTTGGAAATTTGTCTAGACATGATGAACACATGGTTTGTGAATGATTAAGAGAGGCTGTGTGCCTGGAAGCCATGTAGGAAGATTTATCATCATAGTTAGTTCATGGTTTCACAAACTGTGCAGACTAACCGTGCGACCTTCCCAAATCTTGAAATTTTTGGGTCTTTCTGTGCCGGCCTATGCTGGTCGATTAAGATGGTTGGTTCATATGGTGGGGAGAACCACTATGATTCTCATGTATGTTCCTTAGGAAATTTTGAATGTAATTCTACCCTATGTACCAAGGAGTCCGTTCAGGCCTCCCCCTATTAGTGTCCTGATTCTGTCTCGAAAAAAAAAATATTGGTTGTCTCTTATGGTGGGGAGCATATTAGTGTCCCCCCGTACCAGTAACATAGATTTATCTATGGTTTTGGATTGTTGTAGATAGTCTCGTTCGGAGATATCTAGCCACCATCATCTTCCTTGAGTAAACGTTGGGACTGGAGAGTGCCCAATGGTTTAGTTAAAGTAATGTAACTGTAACCTTGTTCAAAGTTGTTGTTTGTTTGGGTGAATTGTTTGAGTCTTGTTCGGATAGTGTTTGAAGAGTTTGATTTTGGGATAAAGTATTAATGTTATTGATCATTTCAGGAAAGTGGTTTAAGTTATGGTTGTGAGAGTAATACTTCCTTAATTGATCGCTGGAGGTGTTTTGGCCTTTGGGGGTGAAACCTCACAAGGGAGTACCTATTGGTTTCTCAGTGGGGTTTGGTTGTTGTTTTAACCTTGTTGTGACTTTCCGGGGGAGATAGTTTTTAAGGTGGGGATAATTGTCACATACATAACTTATTTTAACATTATTGTTAATTTATTTTCCATTCATGCTTTGTTTTGGGGGTTTCCAAAGGTTTTATGCAGGAATGGGTGAGTTTATATGAATTGGGCCAAACCGTCAGCCCAATTCCAGATTCAAAAATAAATTTTGATTCCTTTATAACTTCTTAATTTTTAAAAAAATTTCATCCATTACAATTCTTAATTGTCATCCCTTGACATATTAACAACACCATATTTATTTGGACCATTTAGAAATCCATAATCATGGTGGATATGGGTTTTTATTTAAGGAATTGGGCATTCCCGAAAGCCCATTTTATGCATTAAAAATAAATTTTAATTCTTTAATATATCCTTAAATATTTGTGTTTTTTCGATTATTCCAACTCTCACCCGAGCCCACTTACCTAAGGCACGCCACCATTCCCTCCTCGCACAATTTGGAGCTCTATAGAATCACGAAAATGGTCTAAACTTATCTGGATTTCATAAATCATCCAGATTTGGTAAGGTAAATTGATCCTTTCATAACTCCTTCCATTCTTACTCTTTTCCCCCATTCCAATTCCTACATGAACTTATCATTCTTGTTCGAATATCCATTAAATTTTTATCTGTTTTAAAATTCAGATTCTGGTCGATTTTGGGTCGTTTTCTTCAGGATGCTTTTGGGTAAGTGATTCCTTCTTGGTTTCTTCCTTTTCCCTTAGGGTTTCATCTCTCTTTCATTATGTTATAAAATTTCCAGATATTAGGGTTTGATCCTAGGGTTTCATTTGGTGTATTTGTGGTTAAATATTGTGATCTAGGTCTGAATTTAACTTCCTTGTGGTGCGGCGGTTGTGCGGTTGACGTTTCGAACCAAGTTTTGAGGGATTTGACACTTCTGGTAGGTGATTCCGTGTGTAATCATTTCTAGATGATTTAGTTTTCTTGAATTAATTATTATGAATTTTCATAATATTCTGTGTGTGGTGAAAAAAAATTTTATGTTGGATTTGGTTAAGAATTTATTTTTATAGTTACATTTTAGCTTAAAATTTTGGTGTTTTTCATGTGTAACCCTTTGGGTATTGTTTGGGATTGTTTTATAACATATGAATTTGGTTTAATACATCTTGTTTGGGATGAAAATTCTGATTTTTTAGGGTATTGGTGTGCCACTAGGTCTTAAAAAGTTTTTTTAAGGGTTTAAGGTGTCAAACATTATTGTACTTCTTGAAAGTGATTTTGAAAACATGTGTGTTTCATGTGGATCTTTTGTGCTATTGTTTGAGTTGTTTGTATAACACATGGGGGCTGTTTAATAAATGTTTTTGGGGATTCTAATTCTGGTTTGAAATTTTATTGGTGTGATTTTGTCCTTGAAATATGGTTTGGAAATGGTTTTTATTTGAAAAGCTTTGGTACACTATTTAGAATTATTTTATGAAAGTTTTGAGTTGTTTAATGATTTATGTAAGATGTAAAACCACATTGGAAAAATGTTTTGGATTTTTTATACATTCAAATGAACCATTTTAAATGTGAATAGTTCTGTTATGTGATTTTTATCATATTTTTAGGGACTTCATAAATTTTTTAAAGGATGTGTTGGATTGTGACAGTTATGAAAAAAGTGTTGTGGGCTATTTTGGTGTGAGTTTGATTACAAAATGCATTTGAATGAAAAGTGGAATTTGTGACTTATGTGATGTAAATGGGGCTGTTTGGTTAATGTGTGATGTGGAAGTGATATCTACATGTGAAAAATATATTTCTTGTCTTGTTGAACATGTTTGAGAACAAAGGGAAAACCCCGGGTATCTAGGTGGGTGGACGTGTACTAGTATGCTAGTGAATCTGTGGGGTTTGGCCTCAGTTTCACTTAGCAATATTGATTATTACAACTCTAAATAAACTATGATGATGATGATTGGGGACCACTATGTTATGGGTATGTTCCCAACTTGTGGATCGTGCACGAGAACAGATATTGTGATGGTTACTCTCACCGAGATACGAGGTACTTGGGACCCAGAATGAGCTAGTGCCTAGGGGTTTTATCCTATTTCATGGGCTCATTATTTACTTTGTACTTACCGTCAGCATAAGGTATAGTTGTCTGGGAAATTCAGCAGTGTTGACATTATTTTTAAAAGTGTTGATTCTTAATGATAGCCCACTTGAAAACTGTTTTTTTAGTTTCATCTTTTAGAAATTGTAACTAGCATTTCTGTTTATGAAAACTTGCAAGCTTTTTTTCTTTGAATGTTTATCACATGGAATATCTTAGTAGTGGTATCCTACTGGGCTTTTTCTCACAGCCTACTTACACCCTTGGGTGTAAGTAGATTTGGTTATTTTGTTGTTTCAGGTTTGGATACAGTTTTTAGTTCCAGTGGTTCGGGTTTCTAGCATGTCCTTGGTGGTGAAGTTTTGTAGAGATGGATTGAGGGAGGTGCCCCTTTCCATGAGGGTTCTTGGGCTGTTTAATTGTGATTTAGTACTTTTTTATAGTCTTGTTGAGTTGTTTTAAAAGATGTAATTGAGTTCTGAATTTTGTAAAAGATGGTTTTAGTTGAAAAATCCAGATTCGTTTTATTGAGTTTGTTTGTTGTTTAATGTTTATAAAATCGGGTAAATCGTTCCCAATTATCATGATATGATACCCAGGCACCTGTGCCAGCCCGTGGGGATCGGGAACGCCCTTCGGGTCTTGGAACAGGCCGGATTTGGCACCGGTTTGATGGCGACCAGATCCGGTTTGTGACATAAGTAAATACCCAAGTACCTGCTTCTTCCCTTAGCTAGTGTCTAAAAATCTAATCATGTCATTATTTGATTTTACCTATTTATAAATAATTAACACATTATCAATGGTAAAGGTTCCAAGATATAATAAGGAAACAATAATTTATAGTTAATAATAAGTGGCACTATGGTATTCACCAAGGAAACCTAGAACTTAGGGGTTTCTAAGTAAGTAGTAACTATGTTTAGATAAGGTTAGGACTATAATCCAAAGAGCATAGCCCAAGGTATTACACAATAAGATGCCTACAAAATCCATGGTGACCATCCAAGGTAAAACAGGGCTATGTTGTGACCGGGCCCTATGGGATTTAACCATGGCACCAACTTTTCAATGATGGATCCATGGAGGGTATCCATTGGATCCATTAATACTATGTGTGGGATCCTGTGTTGTTATACTATGAATACAAGAATAGTGAAGGATCAAGATCTAGGTGGGTATCAACCTAAGAAAACCACATCCTTGAACTAGAATGTGGTTCTTGAGTGCACAAAGAATTCCATGATAAGAATACAAGGCAAGATTGAGTCACTCCACTCCATTTTGATAATAAATTCATATAATATTTCATAAAGTTCAAGACATTTCCATTCATTAGTGTGAAAAGTCTAAATGGTCATTAAACCATTTAATCAATTATTAATTAATCAATAATTTTATGTGGTTCAAGCCTTTCCTTTCATTAGTGTGACAAGGAAAAGTATCATGAAATATTTAGTAAATTCATTTATATAATCTTCATAAATAAAGGTTCACTCAGCTAACTTCCATGAACTTAGTAAGGGGTTCTATGGACATGCAACCTATTATTCAATTACATTTTAAAATTCAACTTCATAAACTTAGTATACTTTCAAATTTCTATCTCACATTTAATTATAAAATTCAAGAACTTACCTTAGATTGGTCAAGTGGTGATAATAAATGGTTATTTCAATTTTGAAATTAACAATTTAAATAATTCATTTAATATAGAAATGGTTACCCTTATAAAGGTCAAGCCAAGTCACACCCGAATGGCGGCTCAAATGAATCAAAACACTAAAACTATAATTATGTCCTGACATCCTATATGTGATGGATGGAGTTGTGGAAAAAACCACTAAAAACTAATCACATATTTCAAATGATCATAACCATAAAGTACTAATTATTTTAATCATGGCATATAAATTAATTAAATGACAATCGATGAAATCGGTGGGTCCTGGAAAACAATTCCAAAATCAACAAATCTTGTGGTATGAGTTATAGAACACCCACATCAGGCTTGTATGAATCTCATTATCCAATATTGGGCGTTTATTTTTCTTGTATGGGAGTAAATCTAAGAAAAGAGGAAAAATGTTCACCCCTTGATAACTATGTCAAAATCAAGAGAGAAGAAGAAATGCTTAAATGGACCTGAGTAATTACTATTTCACATCCAACGAGGTGAAAAGAAGCTCGACCATATCATGGATAAAGTAAATCTATTGATCCCTATATTAGGCCATTAAAATTACAAAAAATGTGAGAAATGGAGGCTAATGCCACTAAAATTTGGATTAGGGAGGAAGGAGGGGGTTAATTAATTTATTAAGGGAAAAAGGTAAAATTACCTATAAATTAGCTTGGTCAAAGTTTGTCTGCAAGGTTTTACAAACCATACAGAAACCATAAATGAGTACCTAGGAAGATGTGTGTACCACACGGTTATGCCACATGGTTAGGAGAACTATGTGCCAACCATGTAGAATGGATCTTCCCAATAATTCAGACCATCTGTACAGTTAGATCTAATAGTTCTATCTATCTGCACAGTTTACTCTAACTGTGAAATATGGAAAATTTCCCTCAAAATATGGGTTTCGTGCTCTAAACAAGCCTCAGACACCCTTATAACCTTCACTAACCCATTATCCATCCATATTAGGCATAAAATAAATAATTATTCCAAAATTTAAAGGATTCACACCAGAGTAGAAAACCAGGATCTTACTGTCTTCCCCCTATAAATGGAATATTCCTTGATTTCACCTTCTAATGGTGTAGAAATACTATCCAAGAACACCTTTTTCCATGTCGCATGTACGTCATCCTCCCACTCCCATGTCTCATCCTACATGTGGTGTTGCCACCATTGCACAAATAATGGAGGAACATACTGGCCTCATATATCCTTCATACTCTGGTCAAAGATCCTTATTGGATACTCAACAAAGGTAGCATCAACATCTAACTCAACTTCCTTGAGATAAATGTATTAGATAGGTCATTATGATATTTGTGAAGATGTTAAACATTAATGACATCGTTCACGGTAGGGAAACTCTGAGGAAATAACAACTGATAGGATACCTGTCCAACTCTATACAATCTGAAAAGGTCATACATAATGAGGTGACATATTCCCTTTCATATGTAACCGTTTTTACCCAAGCCTGGGTGATACCCGAAAGAAATCACAATCCATGACCTTGAACTCTATAGGTCTTCGGCAGCAATCAACATAATATTTTTTTTCTAGACTGCACAATAGTCATACGCTTTCTAATTTTATAAACCTTCTCTAATGTCTTATAAATGATATGAGGACCTAGTAGGGTTGCCTCACCTACCTCTAGCCAGCAGAGGGGTGAAATTTATAGCATACCATATAAGGCCTCAAAAGGATTCATCAGAATCGCTGTCTGAAAGATGTTTTTATAAGAAAACACAACAAAAGGGATATGATTCTCCCAAGAACCACTAAAATTAATACATATTCTAGGAGAATACCGTCTAGAACTGTTATTGTCCATTTCAATTGTCCATTGGTCTGAGGGTAAAAATATGTACTTAAAAGAACCTTTCTTCTAATATATTTCAAAAATCCCTTCTAGAACTGTGTCATGAAACAAGAATCCCTATATGAAATGATTGAATGTGAAACCCCATGTAATTGTATTTTCTCAATGATATATAGTCTTCCTAACTCATCAACTGAGAATTATTCCTGAATAGGAAAGAAGTGGTCTGCTTTTGTTAGTCAGTCAATGACCACCCAAAAAAAATTTATACCCCTCGCTAACCAAGGTAAGAGAACTATTAAATTCATATCAATATATTACAATTTACATTCTGGGACTAGGAGAAACTATAATAATCATACAGGTCTATAGGGCACCACTTTCACAAGTTGACAGGTGAAACACCTGGTGATGAAGCCTAAACTCTAACATTTCATCCTAGGCCACCAATACTGGCATCACATATCTCAATACATCTTGGAGATTCCTGAATGAACTTTCCACTAAAAATAATGGAACTCTTGCATTAAATCCTCTTTAAAATATATAAGAACCCATGCACTTCCTTGTATGTGTAGGATGTCATCTCTATCCACAGACCAATCCAGAGGCAGGTTATATCCTTAAATACTCTCATGTAGAACAAAGATATTTGGATCTAAAATTTTTCTACCCTTTACCTTTTTAAGGATAAAAAAGGTAACTATCAAAGATGATAGGTAAGACTTCTCATGACTGTCATGAAACTCCATATTTCACTCCAAAAATAAGGCCATTAACTTCTATTCATCAAAGGATTCCTGTATGGTTTGTGTTTGAGTTTTCTATCTTAGTGAATATGCAACCACATTTCCCTTCATAGGTGTATAAGTAAGCTCAAAATAAAAGGATTTTAGATATTCAACCCATATTCACTATTTGATGTTCATTTCACACTGGGTAAATATATATTTGAGTCTCTTTTGATCCGTGTACACCAAAAACCACTCACCCAACAAATAATGTCTCCAACAATGTAAGGAATATACAATTGATAATATCTCAAGGTCCTATGATGTGTGTTTTCTCTCATGAGTCCTTAGCTTTCAAGATCTGTATGCAATGAATCTATCCTCCTACATTAGCACTACTCCTAGGTTGAGTACAGATTCATCACAGAAGATGATATAACCTATGTAATTATCTTGAAGATTTTGAATAGGTGACAATACAAGCCTCTCTTTCATCTTCTAAAAGTCATTCTTCCGCTCCTCTGACCCTATAAACCTAACACACTTATTTTTTTGACTAGTAATAGGTGAAGCAACACATGAGAAGTCTTGTATGAAATTCTTGTAATATCTGTCTAATCCCAATAAACTTTATATATCAAATATTTTCTTGGGATACTCCCAGGAAACTACAACACTAACCTTTTAATGGTCAACAAATACAACTTATTCCAATATTATATAACCTAATAAGTGAACTCGATCGATCCAAAAGTGGCACTTAGAAATCCTGGAATTAATATGATGCTCCATTAGTGTACAAAGAACGATCTCAAGATGATTGGATTGATCTATATGAGTGTATGAATACATCAAGATGTCATCCACAAAGACCATAATAAAATAATCCTCATAGGGGTTGAACAACCTATTAATCAAATCCATGAAATCAGAGGGCACGTTCATGAGACCGAACATTATAACAAGGTACACAAATAGACTATACTTGCTACAGAAAGCTGTAAGCAGTATGTCTGACAACTTAACTCTCACCAGATGATAAACCAATTGAAAGTATATCTTGTAGAAGACCCTAACTCCTCGGAGCTGGTCAAAGAGATCATCTATTCAAGGTAGTGGATATTGGTTATTGACTTTGAGATAGTTCAACCTTCTATAATCCATTCATATAAATAAGGTTTGATATGACTTCTTGTCCAAAAGCATAAGAGAACCCCAAGATGATGTACTAGGCCATATAAATCTTTTGGTCTCTAAATCCTTTAACTGATGCTTGAGATCTAGAAGCTCATCTGGTTCCATCCTATATAGAGGTATGGACATTGTAGATGATCCTAGATTAATCTAGATTGTAAACTCTACCTCTCTCTCAGAAGGTAAGACAAAAAAATCATCAAAAAATACATTCTTGAATTGATCCACTACTAGAGGGAATTCAACTTAACATATTCTCTGATCCTACACAAAGAGATCTTCAATATGGTGGGACATTCCACATATCCCGTCATCGTTTGGTCAATATCTACTATCCTGGACATCCTATTGACCCTTATGTAGATAAATTCTTCCTTCTGGTGATGTAAAGGATACATTGTAGTGAAAAAAAGCTATAAAAGTGTGATACTGAAGCAATAATTCCATCCTTTGAATGACATAAAATCCCATCATCTTGATAACAAAAAGGTTATATATGAAAAGGTAACTACCTACCTCAAGGTGAAGTCCCTACATTAGTGTATTCTCTCTATTAATACTGTTAATGGTGTATCTAGGGTTATTAAACAACAATAATATTGTATCTCTAGTGTGAGACTTTTAATGATAGATACATAGATAAAATATTTTAAAGCACATGTATCAAATAAATAAGATATTATAGTATATTACACTAGAACAGTTCATCGTACTGTAGAAGGTTCTACATCCTAGTCCTTGAGAATTAGCTGTAGTGCATGAAAATGACTTGATTCATGAACTTGTGCAACAAATGGACTACCATGATCATAACTAATCTATTGTAATTACTGGTGATCATGGGTTTGACTATTATGACCAAAAACTCCTCCTTGTCTAGTCCTTTCAAATCTATTCTAACTCCCCTTCTGACGCATCGCAGAAGAACCCACTCTTGATGGGGGAGATAGTGTGTATCCTTATCCAATCGAGGATGGTGGAAAGGTCCTACAAAAATGATGAAGATTCCCTATATGAATATAATATCAGAACTCCATTTGGTCTCTATAATAATGAGGCTTCAGGTTCCCCCATCATCTACATTGATGACACAATACAGAGCTATCTGAATGGAAAATCTGGTTGTCACTACCCTGATGTAAATCCTCGAGGAAATATTTTTTTTCACCTGGGGAACTACTAATATATCGAGGCACTGATCCTCTATACCCAGTACTATTTTTGTTCCTCAGGTTATGCTCAAAAATAATATCTTGATTGGATATTTTAGAAAATTTAGGATGTCAATAGACATTCACCTACATATGGATGGTGTACTGGATCCCATCGTTGAATCTTCTAGCATGTAAAGTCTTATCACTAGCTAAAATTGGTGAAAATCATTGTAACTCCATGAAATGCACTGAATATTGCATAAATGACATAGAAACCTGATCGAGATGCATGAACTCTTTGTCTCTATCAACTATCAGCTTATATGGAAAGAACTTATCATAGATGGTTGTCTAGAAATCAATCCCTAACAAGAACTTATGAGGACCATCCTGGGTATTCACATCCCACCAATTCTTGGCCAAATCCCAATGTATGTATTTGAAAAGTTGGAACCCCCTCTCTAGAGGCATATTTAGATGCTAAAATATAGATAGGGTGGCTTCTAGCCAAGAATCAACAGCATGTGGACCACCATCCCCTGATAAAGTATGAGGATGTTGTGGTTGGAACTCATGAGTTAGAATAACCATCATAAGGGTAACTCTTGGAGTACCATGCATGGACTTCATTATATGTAAGAAACTATTACAAACATGGGAATCAATTTCTAGATTATGTAAAGAAAGCAGTGCCTGGAGTGGCACTCATGGAGGTAAGACTGACATCTCAGGACTCACCATGTCTGGAGTATGATAGTCACAACCTTCAGGTTATATGATATGAGGAAATCATCATGGAATTTTTCTACAAATGCCCAGAACATGCCTTAAAAATTATTTAATTAGGAAGATATAATCACTAGTTTAATCTGAATGTATGAAAACTCACTACCCATGGAATACTACCCCAACTACCCACTTAAAAGATAAGGTATTAATAAGTTCTCAATTATAAGTTTCATTTCATTTAAAATTTAATTACATGGTTCATTCATTTACCTTTCATAAACATGAAAAGGTGGGATTAGCAAATGAAACCATTTCATATTATAATTTATGGTTCGCTTTATAATTGATATCTATTTCCATTGAATCAGTGCCCATACAACTCATCAATGAAAATGACACCCATTTATTAATAGCGTAATGGACTGACTTGGAAAATTATGCATCCCAACCCATGAGGGCCCACGCACCTCCTCAATTGAGAAATGAAATCACTCAATCACAACCAAGAGTAAAACAAGCATAAGCTAACTATCACAACATCACTCAACTACCTAGAGCATAAGAAGTAATGAAAAGAAGTGAAATGTACATATATAGAATGACAATATTTATGACATGTGAATTATATGTGACAATTATGATGCATGTAACAATGATCCTTTCACTCATATCATCAGGCCAAGAATGAAATGAAATCCTCATTCCGAATAATAATCAACAACTCCACACATCATGTGTGTCACCCAATGGTGAAATAATATCAACTATAACAGCTAAAATAAGAAAAAAAAATTATAATTCAAGAAAATTTGTTTTTTACCATGAAAATGGGTTTGTGATGCCCAATCATGGCTTATAAAAAAGTACCAATCATTCCTTATCTACAGACTATTGTCTCCAAATAGTGAAACATGAAAGGAAACCCTTAGATACCACATTGTAATGTCCCATACCCAGATTGCACTTAATGTATTCCCTGAGCCCGATAGGCTACCTGGCCTCAAGCACATCTACCCAAACGCCAGGGGACAATGACTAGGATCAAGGGCCTAGGGTGTTTCCTTGGGGAGACTACGCCCTCATTCCCAGATTATAGCATAGAGGATAAAAGTAAACATATTTAAATAGAAAAATAAATATAAGTAAACATTATAAGTACACAAATTAATAGAAAAAAATGCTAACAATAACTATATCGTATGGAATATAAGATGATGATAATTCATATCACTATAAATTTTTAAAACATGGATAAGAGACAGTAGACATAACAAGTTTCACAAAATAAAAGGAAATAAAAATATTATCCCAAGAATCCGAAGCTCCAGCTCGGTCATCTGCTATCTAATTTCATCCTAAAAAACAAAAAATCAACTATGTGAATCCATATGATTCCCATTATCAATACCTAAATTCTTTTAATATCCCTGGGTACCAAACGTTGCTCAGAGAGGGTGTGAGATAAATCTTAGTGTGCCACCACCAATGATGTTTATAACATTTGGACCATGTAATTAAAATGTAATAGTGTGTAGCCATGCATATATAATGTAAAGAGGAACAATTTAACTAAATACCCTAGTAGTTTCTTCAGATCATGGATGGTGTTTGAAATTATAACCAGGTAATTATTTGATTGTACCGATTTATAAATAAGTCACACATTATCAATGGTGAAGGTTCCAAGATTTAACAAAGAAACCCTAATTTATAGTTAATAAGAAGTGGTTCCATGGTATTCACCAAGGCAACCTAGACCTCATGGGTCACTAAATGAGTAATAAGTGGGTCTAGCTAAGGGTAATAGTGTAATCCAAGGAGAAAATTACAATGAATTCTACAACAATATGCATACTGAATCCATAATGATCATCCAAGGTAAAATGTGGCTAAGAAGGGATTGGTCCATATGGTCTTTAACTATGGAACCTACTTATCAATGTTAGATCAAATTATTTTGTCCATGAAATCCTTTCATAATATGTGAGGGATCCTACGATGTCCTACTGGGCATCCATGAATAGAAAAGGATCGGGATATAGGTGGGTCTAAACCTAAGAATGTTGCATCCATGAATAGGAATGGGATTCCTAAGTGCTCAAGGCATTCCTCGATAAGAATCCAAGGTGATCTCGAGTTAGGATAATCCTATTTGATAATAAATTCATATAATATTTCATAAAGTTCAATCCATTTCATTTAAATAGTCTGACAAGGAAAAATGAGCATGAAACCATTTAATCAAGTCTTAATTAATCAATATGAGTGTTTAGTTCAAACCTTGGATTTGATTAGTGTGACAAGGCTAAGTAGCATACAACCTTTATTAAATCCATTAAGTCATTTTAATAAATCACAGTTCACTCTTCTACCTTCCATTAACATGGTTAGGGTTTTTACAAACATGAAACCTATTATTCAATTACATCTAGAAAGTCCAAGTCATATAATTAGTATACCTTACAACTTCCATTTCACATTTAATTACCAAATTTAAGAACATACCTTAGGAAGGTCAAGTGGTGAGAATAAATGGTACATTCCATTATGAATTTCATGATTTAAAACAATCCATTTAATATAGAAAAACATACCCTTATAAAGTTCAATCTAACACACACCCGAATGATGGTTCAAACATGTAAAAACATTAAAATGATAATTATGTCATATCATTTTACATGGGATGGATGGAGTTTTATGCACAAACACTAAAAACTAATAACATATTTGTAAATATTATAACCATATAATTATAATGATTATAATCATGGAATATAAATTCAATAAATGGTAGACGATGAAATTTGTCATCCCCACATGATAATTCCCAAATCAATTAATATTGAGGTATGAGTTACAGACCCACCACCTTAGGATTGTACAACTCTCCTATTATGGTATCAGTCCTTGATATGTCTTGGATCTGCGTAAATCTACTAAAATAGGAAAAACACTCACACCTTGATAACTAGGTTAAGATCAAGAGAGAAGATAAAGGGCTCAAATTAACTCGAGTACTTACCGTTGCTCATCCAATGTGACGAATAGAAGCTTGATCAGATCCTGGATGAAGGGGATCTCTTGATCTCTACCATAGGGCTTCAAAATTATCCAAAATGAGTGGAAAAGAGGCTAATTTACATTGAATTTGGATTAGGGATGAAGGGGGGAGGGTTAGTAATATAATTAAGTGAAATGAGTAAAATTACCTAGAAATTATCATGTGAACGGTTTGTCGGCATGGTTTTCCATATCGTACGCAAATGATGCATGTGTACCTTGGAAAAAAGGAATAATACAAAATTATGCCTCATGGTTAGGAAAAATATGCTCCAAATGTGTATAATAGATCATCCTAAAAAATGAAGATCATCCATATGGTTCGATCTAACTATGCACTCTACCCACATGGTTTACTCTAACTATGCGACAAAGCCAATTTCCCGTAAAAGATTGGTTCCAGGCTCTAAAAAAGCCCTAGACACCCTCAAAACCCTAAATATCTTATTATTCATCCATATTAGGTCCAAACTAAATAATTATACTGAAATTTAATGGATTCGTACCTCAGTGGTAGACCGAGTTCTTTTACGGAGATTAGGAACACTTTGTAAATTGGTTATAAGACATGCATGGGTGTAGCTAACCCATATTCAGGTTAAAACCTGAGTTACCTAAATTATAATTGTTTTTATTGTTTTTCCTATTATAGTTGATATACTTTCACTATTGGGTGATTCCCATTATGTGTTGTGGTTATTATTATTATTATTATTCTGATTCTGAATTTCATTTAATCCCTGCCCTAATGACATGAGGCAATGTAGCATTGTTACATGCACCATCACAGGCACCTAGAATTCACATGTCTTGAATATTCAATTCTATATTTGTTAATTTTCACTTCATGAATTTTCAAATTTTTTATATGATTGTTGAGTGATGATATTGTACTTATATTATACACGTGGAACTCTTTGGATATGATTGAGTGATTTCCAGATTCAATTAATGGGATGTATGCTCCGTCATGGGTTGGAATGGGTAATTTAGTGAGTTGACCTATTAGAATGGAATTAAATGGGTTTTAATTTTAGTGATAAGGTGTATGGGTCCAGATTCACAAGAAATGGAGATCCATTTTAAATTAACCATGATATATTAAAATAAGAAAATGAAAACCATGAAATTGAAACATGAATTATAAAATGAAATGGCTTCCAATAAATGTTGACGAAAGGCATAGTTAACCCTTCATCAAATAGAACCATTTTAAATTATGGATTAACACTTACCAATACAAATCCTTCTAAGTGGGTAGTTGGGGTAGTATACTATAGAATTTTATCCCTTATCTTCCATTCACCTTCCCTATTTCTATTTATGTTCTTAAATCTTTTTACAAGAAATGTGCTTGGAATTTGTAAACCAATGTCACCCTGACGTCCATGTATTGTGCATCAGGAGGGTATAGATGATCATGATTCAGACCTGGTGGGACCTAATCCACCAGTATTACTCCTAGGAGTGATTGTATAGGAACTTCCTATTATATCTAATATGATAATTGACACTCATTTTCATGATTTTTTCTTCATTCCGATGTTGTCCATGAAAGGGTCTCCATGACCTGTACCTACAATTGTTGAGTTGACCCATAGGTTTTAGTAACAACATCCTCCTACCTAATTCGGGTATGAGAGACTACAACATATAGAGATTTATATAGAGTCCAACTTATCTATCTTTAATAATATAGAGATTAATCTAGAGAGGAGGTTCAATATTTCTACTTACATGCTGCATGGCTCAGCTAAAAGCTAGTGAGATGTGATTACCTAGGCTGGCCACCATCAGGGCATGGTTTTGGATGAAATCCATAATACTATATATGATTACTTCTTTCCTCAAATGCCGAGTATGAACTGAACTAGATAGTTCATGAATCTAGTGTAGGGTGTTATGTCAGTTATGGAGTATTCAGTATATTTTACTATGTTTTAGGGGTTTTTAGTGTTTCAATCCAATGATGAGATTTCACATTCGAGACATGTTGAGGATGGAAATTAGTATGAAATCTGTACTCAGGTGAATTAATTTTACCTACATTCATTATCTGATATTTTTAATGATGATCTTATCATTTAGAGCAACCTAAGGAGAGGAGGAAATATTAAAAATAGGTGATCAGTGTTTGGATAGGCTAGTAGTTCTTATAGTAGTAGGAAACGTTCCCTTGTGGTTTTAAAATGGATCATTAGTGGTTAGGGTAACCACTTTGGATGCTCTGTTGTATTCCATCAGTGTCGAAGGTCGGGGAATCTGAAGCCACCATGCGATAAAGACATGCTGGAGTGCCATGCGTGTGGAAGCCTGGGGCATCTGTAGAGATTCTGTCTGATATTTCCATCTACTTCCAATGGAAGAGGATATTCACTGACTCCATCTTTAGGGGTAGGTCATTTAATGACAAGTCAGGTAGGGATTTGTATTAGCACTAGTAGGACTATATGAGGATGATGTTGTGGTTGTGGAAGCCAGAATTCAGATCATCAGTGTCAGCAGATCAGTTATAATCAAGGTAGTCCAACTACATCACAGGGTCGTGGATCAGACTAGTTGAATGATTTACAACCGATACCCAAGGGTCAGAGTGAAATACCACCTACGGTATGAGGTAATATTCTATAACCCTCCACTATAGGATATTAATTATTTGATAAGTTTATTCACAATCCTTTAACTATTTAACTTATCGTAGAAATTCTTGAGCAAGAAGTACAATATTATTGTGTTGTAATGACCTTGGATACAATGATGGGAGTATAGTCAGAGGGAATACTCTAATGCAGGGAAGGTCCCCTTGATATAGGCAGTTACCCTTTCTTGTGGGACCTAGTCAAAATAGAGATGACTGGCTTCGATGTCATTCTCAGAATGGATTGGTTGGTCCCGTATCACGTCGTTGTGGACTGTTATCATCGCAGGGTGTCTCTTACATTCCGAGACAGAATAAGTTATCTACATAAGAGTGAGTGGTATGTCCATGATATATGATATGGATTAGAGAATCATAGGATATGTTGGATATCCGGACATATTTCTAATCTCTTCATGGAAGATCTGGGATTACATCTAGAAGAATTCACTCTGATGGTATATCATTTTTGGGACATATTTCCCTTTGATTTTTCTGGCATACCATATAAGAAAGTGGTAGAATTTATAATCAATATTCTTCTAGGAGAATCTCTAGTGTCCATTACTCTATATAGCATGATACTTATCGAGTTCTTGGAGCTCAAGTAGTTGTTAGATGATTTGGAGGCCAAAGGTTTTATACAGCATATCACTTCCTCTTTGGGTTCACCCATGCTTTTTTCTAAGAAGGTTAATGTGACCATTCGTGTATGTTTGGATTAAAAATGGTTGAACTAGATTATGGTCAAGAATAGATATCCACTACCTCATGTAGATGATCTATTTGACTAGTTATGAGTATCTAGGGTTTTTTTAATATCATCATGAGATAGGGTTATCATCAGTTGTGGTTCTAACCTTCAATCATACCTCATACAACATTCCATAACAGGGATGATCTGTATGTGTATATCATTATGTAATTATATCTTAAAAACATTCCCTCTATTTTCATGGATTTTATTAATAGTGTTTTTATCCATATCTTGAATCTTTTTCGTGGTCTTTGTGGATGACATCTTGGTGTATTCTCACACTCGTAACAACCATTATAATCACTTATAGGTTCTTTTGAGTACACTAACAAAGCCTCAACTTTATTCCAAGATCTTTAAGTGAAACCATTGGATCAATAAGGTTCAATTTTTAGGTCAAATTATCTTAAAATCCGGATTCTATATTGACATAGAGATGGTGAGTGCTATAGTTTCCTAGGAGTATCCCGAGAATGTGTTTGATATACATAGTTTCTTAGGGATCACTAGATATTACAAGAACTTCATAAATGACCTCTAACACCTTTAATATCCTCTTAATGGTCTTAAAAATTATGTTATTAAGTTCTTATATCCAAATGAGTTTGATAAAGACTTCCAAGAGATTAAGGGAAGGCTGGTCTAACCACCAATTATGATACTGCTAGATCTAGTAAGAGGCTATATACTGTTATATGATACATCTGGAATCATCCTTGGAGTAGTGATAATATAAAAGGATAGAGTCATTACATATGGATCTCAAAATTTTATTCTACATGATAGAAATTACCTAACGGATGGCCTTGATCTAGCAGTAGTTGTCTATACCTTTGGTTGTTGGAGACACTATCTGATAGGTGAGCACTTTTTTGTGTATAATAACCACAATATTCCTTGAATATCAAATAGTTTTGATGGTTTGAATATATTCATTCCTCCAATTTTGAGCTTTCCTATATTCCTAAAATGGTAAATTCAATAGCTGATGTGCTTATCCAGAAAACTCAGTCATAGGACGTAAGGGAATTGGTTGATGAATAGAAATGGATGGCCATATTTTCTAACATGCATCTGGAGTTTCATGATATTAATGGGTATTATTACCTCTTAGCCTTGATATTCACCTCTTTACTCCTTGATAAGGTGAAGAGTATGCAATTTTTAGATCATGAAGGCTTGGTTCTCTGAGAGAGTATTTCAGGACATAACACAGCTTTATACTATTCTATGCATAGAGACGATAAGATATGTATTCGTAGACATGTCTAGGTTCCAAAAGACATGAGAGAGGAATTGATGTGAGAGTCCAAAGATTATCAAGAGGATTTTCATCTAGGAGTCTCCAAGATTTATTAAGATATGTGATTCCAGTATTGGTATCCTAGGATAAAATGTCAAATATCAAACGTTATTACTTGGTGTTCCACCCACCAACACATGAAGGGAGATCACCAGCGGCCTATTGGCTTGTTATATCCACATCCAGTCCCATAATGTTAATTGGAATATTTTTACATAGACTTTTTAGTTTTCTTAATGAGTTCTCTCATGGATAGTAATTTTGTATGCATAGTTATTGAACAACTGATGAATGCAACCGGCTGACTTCTTATCCTAGAGACTTTCTTGGTTGATGTATTGGTAAGATTGTATTTCTATGAAATAATATAACTATATAGGGGACCTCATACTCTCATTTTAGAGAGGTATTCACTCTTCACATAATGGATTTTAGGGGGGTTTAAAAGCCTATGGGTACACAGGTCCTCATAGGCACGCATTTTTACCCACAAACCAATGTTCAGTCAGAACAGACGATACAGGTGATATAAGACTTTCTTTGATCATGTGCCCTTGACATCAATAGTTCTTCAGAGAAGTGTATCCCTCTATTCATGTTCTCTTACACTAATATCTTCTATGTGATAATTAAAATGGCTCATTTTCAGGCCTTCTATGGTAAGATATTATGATCACTCCTTTTCTAGCTAGAGGTAATAGAGTTATCCCTATTAGATCCTCATCCTACACATGAGACTTTGGAGATGGATTAGCTTACCAGAAAGAGTATGTCTACTACTCAGTATAAACAAGAATCATATGATGATCTCCATCAATTATCTCTTGATTTTGAGGCTAATGATCATGTTTTTCGATGGGTATCTCCTAGGATGGGGCATACACAAATACAGAAACAAGGGAAGTTATCACCTCATTGTGTAGGGTAGTTTGAGATTCTAAAGAGAGTCAAGTTGGAATCCTATCAGTTGCTAATACCTTATAGGTATTGTGACATTCATGAAGTCATTCATGTTTCATATATTCTATACTATCCTGCTAACCCATATTATACTTTTCATCCTAAGGAAATTGAGGTAGATGTCGATGCTTCATTTGAGGAGTATCACATACAAATATCGACAATAGAATGAAGGCTCTATGAGGATGATATGTCACTATTTTATGGGTTATATGGTATAATTACCATGTATGGGATTATACATGGGAGTGGGAGGTCGATGTACATTCCCAGTATCCATAGTTTTTCTCAAATAGTGTTTCACAGCCATTGGAATGTGAACTCATAGACGACTTCCTTTAAGGGGGAAGAATTTATGAACCAAGGTTTTCACTCATGTGTGAATCCTTATAAATTTCAGATAATTCTTTATTATAGGAATAATAATGATTCCTAATGATTTTATAGAGGTTTTGATGTTTTCCAAGTCTTATTCGGAGCTTGGAAACATGGATGATGGAGAAAAAAATAGTTCCACAGAGTTAATCAAAACTATGGGACCCAATCCACACAGTCTCTCCTAACCATGTAGGGATTTATATTGGGGTGAATTAGGGTGCTGGGTTTTCTGTATCTATACACCAGGGGCCACATTCCCATAAAAAATTTGATGAAATTATTGTAGATTGTTTTTTCATAGTTGCTGTACGGTTTCCCTAATCATTCATCATAACCGTGTTAAGTTCACATTGAAGTAGTAATAGGTGCACAATTAGTACACGGTGGGGCCAACCATGTGGACAAACTGTGTGACACCTATTTTTTGAAAAAAGTACGAAAATACCATTAGTGATCTAATTAAACCTATTCTTCTCTCCATTTTCCCCATCCAACGAGGAGCCTCTCCCCTTTTATCCTCTTTGAATATCCTTTTCAGCTTTTGATCAAATTCATTCATCTAGAGTTCGATCGAAGCATTTTTCATCACATTAGATCCACATCAGTATGTTTTTAATTCCTTTTTATACATTTTCCATTCCTCTTAACCTCAATGATGCAATTTAGATGCATGTTCATATGTCTTATTTTTAGGGCATTGATCCATTATTCAGATATTTTCTAATCCAAGCCAAATTGAAGATTGATACGTGATGAAGAGATACATACAAGCCTAAGGTAGTTTTTATATACATTATCCTTTAAGATTAATTATTTTCTAAATTATTATGAGCATGCACTGGATTGATCGGTCCTGACCTATTTAATTAATGTTATTTACTTATAGTCATTATAATCATATTCTAAGACTTATGTTGTAAGTGATATTTATAATTGGAGTTTATGTCCTTAATGTTGACCACCTTACGTAGGGGTTATCCTTTAATTATTCAATTTCAGGTTTCTTATGTTCATTTTCATCACCATTTAGGTGATCATTGGGTTGACCATACTAATGGAGAGACCTTACTTAATTAAATGACTATTTAAATTGATTGAAAATCCCTTCAATATATTCGTGTCTCTTGACCCTTCTATGGTAATTGTTATAATTAATTAATGAATCTGTCATAATTTTAGTGTATACTATGTATGACTTGGCCAAATTGAATGTAATTGAAAATATTGGTTTCATATATATAGAAATAATTTCCATGTCTAATGGAAGGTATCATAGGGAACCTCATAAAATGATTATGACTTATATGAATTAACAAATGGTTTCATTTTATTTAGAATTTTCATAATGAAATATATGGAATGATCCTTTGAATAATTAAATAGCATGATTAATACATGTCCTTAATTTATTAATGAATCATTTATAAGGTTCCTTTTTAAATTATTATAGGAGTGGCTAGACTCGAGCTCACATTGGATTCATACGGGAAAGCCTTTATCCCTCATGGGTGTCATTCTAAATCAAGTATATCGGTTTCCAAGGATCATAACCCCATTGGAACCTGATCCTTATCTACTTTTGGATGCTCGGTATGACACCGTAGGACTCAACCATTATTATTATAGGATTATTTGGATACACTCATTGGATCCAGTCTGACATCTATGGAAATGAGGCACCTTGGATACACCCTTGGGCCTAGTCATTTATTATCTCAATTTACCTTGGATGTTTTCCTTGGAGTCGGTTAGATTCCATATTATGGAATTCATTGTGTGATGCCCCATGGATTACACTCTTACCCTATAGTTGGGATACATTTACTACCTGAGATTGCTTGACCCCTAAATTCATGGATATCTTGGTTATTATCTTAGATCCTCTTCAGTTTTAATATCATTATGAGATCTATTGTATAAAATAGATCTTTTAATATTACTATCATTTCAGTACGTTAGTGCTAGTTATACTTCATGTAAATAATTACATAAAATGAAACTTAAATAATTGATGAAATGGTTACATGGTCAGACACTACCCAACACTAAAGAGGGTATTTGGGTATTTACATTAATGTAATTTATTAAACTTATGTGTGCATGATTTCACACTGTAGAAGTTTATGTAACATGGAATTGATGTTATATACATCATTAGTAGTGGCCTACTGAGATTTATCTCACACCCTATATGGGACTTCATTGCTAACCGGTTATATTACATGTTTGAAGGTGTTGAAAAGGGGAATTGTACCACTTCATAAATTTGATTTCTTCCCTACATTAGTATGGAGCATGGTACTAGATGGCTGAGCTAGGGATTGGGATGATGGATAGATTTTGGCTTATTTTTTCTACTTTTGTATAACATGTATTTTTTGATGCCATGTAACCATGTTTTATAGTTTTATAGATACATGAAGTGTATCAGTATCTATTTTTATGTCATAATCAGTTGTTCCCATGGTTTATTTTTTATATTCTTCTGTTATACCATCTTCTTAAACTTCTTCTGCTATTTTCCTGATATTATATTCACCTCCTGCATTTTACTCTAGTAACAAGGGCATAGTCTCTCCACAAACACACAATAGACCCCTACTACTACTTGATGGACTCTAGAATTTTGGGAGATTCACTTGAAAACATGTGGCTAACCCAGATTGGGGAACATATGAGTTTCACCTAGGTTTGGGAAATTATGGACATAATTAATGAAGTAGAGATTTCACCCAATAAATGGAAATTGAGTTATGAAATATCAAACCTAGATTATAACTCTCCATGTTATATCTTTATCATCCTGAAGAATAAACATTGATTAATTTTATACATTATTAAGAACATAATTCAAGTTTATTAGTCCTTTTATAACACTTATTACCATGCAATATAAAATTACTTAATCGATTATGTTTATGTCGGACATTTTGATGAAGTTCAGTTCATAGGTCTTGAATGAATTCTGTAGGTTGACTATAGTAAAAAAATACATTAATGAATAATCTCTAGATCAATATTCATTAAAATAATTATAAATTTTATTCATCAATTATATATTTATATACAACCATTAATTACGGTTAGGAAAAATATACTTCTTTGCAATCATGGATATGGTAGTCTGTACGTACCCATGAGTAACACTTCCATTTTTCAAAAATCCATATAGAATGAAGGTAAGTTTATTTTTATCATTAGATAACTATAATAATATACTATATATCATATTAATTCATTAAATATTCTCCATTTGATAAGGTGTTCAAAAAATGAATCACATCCCTTCGTGGAGGTGATATCTCACATATACGCATGAACAACGTTATCATTTTTTAGTACATGGATTGTTAAGAAGGTAAATGGTATATTTTATTTTAAAAAAGATAAATATTTCATTAATATCCTATATAATAATTATTTTCATAATTATATCCAATTTTTGGAGATGGTGATGGAAAATCAATCACATAGGTTCATGAGGCAGTACTCTGCCGTACACACGAATGAAATCTTTGTTGCCAATTTGATGGAATTAGACATGGATATAGGTTATTATATAAAATAAATAACATATAATAATATTTATTATACTAGTTTTATTATTTTATAATGGTTTAAGAAAATTTTATGGAGGTGGAATAATTAATAAAACTAAAAGATGCAGATAAAAACTATACATCTTCTTTAGAAAACCTCTTTTGATTAACAACTTGGGGACACAAAGAATAATACTGTTTAGAAAACAATCCATATATAATGAATAAGTGTATTATAGAAATTTATTTTGGAATATATTGGACAATCAAAAAAGGGTTTTAAGTGTGGATAAATGATAAGAAGACGTTCCCTTTTATAAGATAGGAGAGGGGTACTCTTGGAATTTCCCAAAATATTAAATTAATAAAACTTTAATTTCAATTAAAAATGAATAAAAAGTTATTTATTTAAAATATAAGATGAATATGGGTATAAATAAACTCATTTAATAAGATTTATATATGTTTTTACTCTATTTATACACTTTCCTTTTGGTTTTAACCCTTATTTAACCCCTTCAACTCTTACCGTGACAACATGGATTTTTATTATTTAAGTATTAATATAGTTACAATAAATTTCAAAACGACCAATAAATGGAAGTTTCATGAAATATTAAACCTTAACTTAATAATATTTTTTAATTTCATATTTCTATGAATATTATATTATTTAATAAAATATTATTCACTATAAAATATTCTTATGGTCAATATTAATGACTAATCATTACATTAACATTAATAATATCAAGATAACACTTATAATTAAAAATAAATATTTTATTACATTCCTAACATGTTTTGGTATTCCATAAAATTCTTTTTTCACATTAATTATCTCAAATTATATTTATTTTAATATTTTATTAACATTTAATTGATATTTCCATTATTAAAATAATTACGACATCAGTGTCGTGTAAACATTTAAGGTAATTATTTCATTAAAAATAATTAAAATTAAATTACCATGATGAACATAATGAAATTATTTTTTAAATTACTATTTATATTAGAATATATACTCTATATTACCCTTTATTAAAAATCATATAATTATTAAAAATATGAGTGTGAAAAATTTGAATTTTCAATAAATAGAATATTATAATTGTCATAATCAATGAAAAATTGAATTAAAAGTACATATATTCAAATATGTATTGTTATGGGTGAAAATTAATCATCCAATAATTTTTTTCTTATGTGTAATAGATATTTTATAGTCTATATCATATTATTTTTTCATTTAATTATGAGATTTAACCTTTATCATGGAAACAAAATTTACAAAGGATATTATTCATATTACCAAATAATAAATGGGTTATATTTACTAAATTTCGACCTTATAATTATATATATATAAATAATTTTCAAAAATTCAATACATAAATTTAGAAAATTTAATTTATAATAAAATCGGTAAAAAGTAATATAAAATACTATTTTCAAAAATTCACATGAAAAATAAATGTTTTTATAAGTTTATAAAAAAATAATTTTAAATAATTTTGAAATAGTGATTTCAAAATTGAAATTAATATTTTAAAATTAATTTTATTGAATTTATAGAAATTAATATTCACTCATAAAAAGAATAAAAACTCATTTTTTGAAGAAAACATAATTTGGATGAATAAAATGACTTTACTAAACATTGAGTGATCATTTTCTACGAACAATAAAAATTAATTAATATTGAGTTATAGTTTTTGTCAATTTCACAAATTATTTATTCATATTAATTCCATCCAATTTAATTTCTAGATTATAAGGGACATATACTAATGTTTCATTGTTTGTTTAAACTCGATGTTGTGTATCTATAGTATTTCATTCTAAAATCTCATGATGTTACATTCTACACCCTAATAAATTGTTCCCTCTTAATTTAAACATATTCTCGATGACCAAGGTTTACATTTCCAAATACCTATTTTGAAATCCCACATCATAAAAAGGGTCAATAAGACATCCACTTTAAAATAAAGAAAGTAAATTATGACGGTCATCTGGAGTAACACATCCTTGGTTTTTATATAGGAAAACAAGTTCATTGGAGAGAACATCAACTCCCAACAATTGATATAGCGTGACAGAGAACATGGTCTTGATAATTTTAACCATAATAAAACCATAAATATATGATGGTTTAAATGAAAATTTATTTCTCAGTAATAAATGTAAAATGATAATGTTTTTGTTTCAAAACCCT
The DNA here is from genome assembly GCA_963277665.1 of Viscum album. Classification (NCBI taxonomy): domain Eukaryota; kingdom Viridiplantae; phylum Streptophyta; class Magnoliopsida; order Santalales; family Viscaceae; genus Viscum; species Viscum album. Next base: position 786,819,135 of record OY728150.1, read on the forward strand.
TTTCCTAATGTCGAGGAATTAATTTAATTCCTATAGTAAGAACATATATAAATATAATTACTTTAAAATTAGAGTTTTATACTTTAATAAATTTAAACAAAAACACAACATTTTCTCCAAATAATTAGTATGAATTTCTCATTCATAAATAACTATAATAAACTTTCACAAATCCTGAATTAAAAAAAAAGTATAATAATTTATTCCTTATGTTTTCATACATTAACCACAACCAAAATGGTTGCCACAAGATAAGTTGATTCCCAACAATGATACATTTTTATATGATTAAAACTACTTTAATATAAAAAATTTAATAGAATTAACCATATTTCATCTTAGACAATTAAACAAATAACAATCCATTAAATTAGCCAAAAAGTCCGAGAGATAGGAAAATCCTGCTCCCATCAAATTATTAATAAAAAAGTGATAAACAACAGAGTACAGCTCAAAGAAGTGGAGCCTTACAAAGCCTCGTATAGACAACACCAGCACTGTCATCATGCACTAGGCCATTACAATAACTGGGTAACACAAAAGACCAGCTGGAACTGACCTCCATAATTTCTCTTTTAGAAAGAGCATCAGCAACCTGATTTGCCTCCCTGTGGACATGTGAGACATCAAGACAAATCCTCTCAACAAGGGATGATTGCTACCTAGAATTGTTCATGATACATAAAAGAGATGGGGGTTGAGTCTCACACAACAAATTGAAAGAATAATTGGTTGTGAGATGAAGATGATGCAGATAAAATTTATACTCTATTGTGTTGTCAAAATGGGTAATTACTACAATTTGTGAGAATTAAACCTTTAGCACTAGTTATTAACTCATGGTATATTGAAGGTGAGATTTGTGGGCATACTTGCTCTTGTTTGTGATTCAAGGGATCTCGACGAGGACATGTTATGATATATAAATCCATGGGGCCTATAAGAACATTATTTATAGGATAAAACCAACTTTTAATATTTTCAATCCTCTTACTAGGACTAGTCCTACCTATATTAAAATGAGCCATCAGGTCTTTATTAAATCTCCCAAACACATGAGATATATAATATAGGCAGTTGAGGAGTATTAAGAAACCCAAATATGATAAATAAGATTAATGAACTCTCATTCCATAAACTAGAAGATATAAAAATGCATTTATAAAAAAAATTAATAAATTAAGATTTATTTCATATGCATGGATGATAATTAGTGATTCATAAGGGTGGAACCAATACTTATAGACATAAAATGATGAATTCCTAAAAATATTTTCTAACAATTATTCCAACATATATGGAATTTGATAACATCCAAAATATTTTTTGGAAAAAGTGACGTAAAAAAATAAGGAATTATTAAATTTATTATTAGTGGTATATCAAATATCATTAATCTCCATAACTTCTCTTAATAATGATTTTTACCTTAACAACTAATTTTTTTTTGAATTTAGATACTTATGAACTCTATAAATATTATAGGGTTATTTTATATACATCTTTATAACCATACACATGAAGGATACTATATAATAATAGAATTTTAATTAGTTAGAAAAATAAATAAATAAATAAAACCAAATATAAAATATAAAAAAGTTTCTCAGATTATAATGAATCAATATTAAATTTGGAGTATGTCAAAAATAATATACATGTAAATAGTATTAAATAGAGAATATGTAATCTTAAGAAATTCCAAAATATCATGTGTGGTGAATCTTGACATACTTGAGTTGGAACCAACTATAAGCATGATGATGAGTGCCTAAGTTTATAACCTACTTGAGACCCAAAACTAGTCTTCTTTGGTCCACTACCATATAGACATTGAAAAAAGTATGGACCCATACAATCTAATTAGTACTACATTGTAACTATATCTTATCCCTTCCTAACATACATACAATACCTATTATGATAATAATGAGAAGTATGGTCTCTTTTTCGGAAAATTTTTTAATAAAAAATCCATCTAACCCAAAAATTATATTTGAAAATCCATCCAACAACAATCAATACGACCTCTGTATTTAAAAGAAAAAAATATTAATTCATAAAAATTAATATATATATATATATATATCTTCCATAGATGGTGATAAATGTTTATAAAAACCATTTCACGGTACCAAGAAGGCCATAACACTTGATACTACTACTAATTTTTAACAAAAAACTTATTTATTTAAATATTATAAAAAATAACAATGTTATAATCAATGTAATTTTAAAAAATTCCAAACAAGACTCAAAGTCATAATTTTAAGAAATACACATTAATATCCTCTAATGGAATGTATTTTTGAAACCAAGAAAAAACATATTTCCTACTTTATTGAATGAATCCAATCTACATTTTATATGACTGCAAGCTTACATATACACACACACAAAATGTGTTCGTATATATATATATATATATATATATATTTCAAAACACACACACATATATATATGTATGTTCATATTTTATATAAAGAAAAAATATATAAAATTTAAAACACATAAAATAAAACAAAAGGCTCGATGTAATACAATTATAGCTTCAAAATAGAAATGTCCAAAAGAAACTGCACCTCAAAGTCAAGAAATCATTACACGAATTCAATTTTCATTTTTCTAGTAAAAAATATTTCTATCATTTAAACAAAAAATATGAGTTATTTTCATGGATTGATGTTCAAAACATTTAAAATTAATGTGTTATAAGGATGAAATTAGTGTGCGTAATTATTAATATGCTATAAGACATCAAGAAAATCCCTTAAAGGGTCAATACAAACAAAAAATCATAGAATCCCCCAATTATAAATTCATTTTATAATTGAAATCGATGATGGAAAATTAATAGAAAAAGATAATGAATAAAAAATTAAAATAGATATCATCAAACAAGAAGTTAACGACCGAGGAGGAGAAAATAACAAATCTTTGATTTAAGCTTTGAATCATGTAAGAGAAACTACAGATATAGGTAAATTTAGAATTTGTTTTAGCCTTGGATTTATTCAACCCTTGTATCATTTAATCCTTGGATTTGATCCTTGGAATTTTTCAAGCCTTGATTCGAGTTGGATCTGATGAGGAGGAACACCGAAAGCAATTGGATTCTGTGGAAAATTTCAACTATCGTGAATGGTTCATGACTGGTTAGAGTTCATTAAATAGACCGAGGACACTTTAATTATTGCTTCTAAAGAAGCACAGATAAACCTCTCTTTTATCAGTAATAAATTAATATGCGATGTTAAAAGATTTATGTAACACCCCGACCCCAGCTACCCAGAGTCGGTGCATTACTTTGTAACATTGGCATGATCACAAAAGATCAAGTCTCGAAAGACCGATTAGTTTAGTAGCCTTGGAAACACTAGATACATTCATAAGTCTTACATTACATTATAAATTAAAACAAAACAACAACATCTTCTCTTCATATCCTCTTATATTATCCCTGCAGGTCATTCATATTATACTTCTTCACATCCTGAAAAATATTAAAACATTAAAAGGGGTGAGCTCAGATGCTCAGTAAGGATAACAATATAGTGGAAGCTTTCATAAATAAACATAAACATTTAAGGCAATGTATAACTAAAACAAAAGCCTTTTAAACTATATCTTCAACATAATATGGAAAAATTAAAATGAGATAATTCCATTTACTTATTCACATGGATATTCTACTGGTCGAATAATCACATGCAATATCAATAACCACTTTCATAATGATGGAATGCATAATGCCAGACTATCTTAACCACGTAGCCAAGGCCTCGTGCTAAGACCACAAATAAGATTTTGTCGAGGCCTCGTGCCAAGACACTAGTTTGTCTCATGATACCTACCGATGCATCGAGGAGCTATAGAGGGCTCCACCCGTCACTTATTAAGTCCAATGCATTCCTCATATGAATAGGTTTAAACTTATCATAAACCATAACATAATCGTATCACATAAAACATGCATAAAGGAAACATAACATTTCCACATTTCAATCACAAGATATCAATACAACACATTGTTATAATAAAAACGCTTTCAAAACCATTTTCAATACCAAAATAAAAGAAAGTTAAAACTTTGTATTTATTTTTCATTAAAAAAAATTGATGGCTTGTAGAGGAATCCGAAACTCAAATAATGGTCACAGCGGTAGAGAAGTCGTTGTCGCCGCATAAGTACGGAAAGAAAAACTATAAGGCCCCGACCTTAAACCTTACTTAATTTTGAATTAAAAGAATAATTCATGTTGAGGATCTTTTCAGGTTTAGAGTTTTATAGAATTAGAACATAACTATTACATCTCAAAAGATTACAAAGTAGTCACTTCTACTAAGTTTCCAAAATAAAAAAAACTCTTAAAAATAAACGTGTATAGTTCCATGTTTTATATAGCATGGAATTCCCTTGATCCCATCCTTGACCTTATTCCACATTAAGTCCTGTGAAAAACATTTCAAAAAAACTTGGGGTGAGCATAAAAAGCTCAGTAAGGGATACACAAAGAACGAAAACTGTTAGTTTTTTCAAAATCAAGTAAACCATATATACTCTATCAAAGTAATACCTTCACCTTCATGAAGTAGTAAAAACTCTTCACTGAATAAAGTATCATTACTTACCTTTTTGTAACCAAAGGATTACCATAAAATCCATAAAAAGAACACATAACATATATAAAGGTAACTTGAGACATAAACATACTTAAGTGGAATAACCATACGGTCGACTTCCACACATATCACTTAATGGAATAGCCATACGACCAATTTCCATACATAATTAATGGAATAGCCATACGGCCGACTTCCATACCCAATGCATTGGAGGTTATAACGTAACCACCCGTCCTGGTATTCACGGCACCACCCGTCATATGGTTTATAACGTAACCACCCGTTAAAATGTCCAAGTACCAATATAAAATCATAAAACATAAAACCAATATAAAGGAATGATAACATTTCCACATTTCAATCACAATATATCATAAATATATTGACATAATAGAATCCTTTTTCAAAACCATTTTCAATACCAAAATACATAAAAGAGTATATGGTATTTATTTTATTCTAAAAACATTACAGCTTGTTGAGAAAGCCAAAGATCAAATAATACTCGCGGCGGCGGAAAAGGTCGTTGTCACCGTGTACGTTAAAAAAAAATTCCTTTTTATCATTTAGTAAAACGCTTAATAGAAAAATATTCCTTTTGTATAAAAGTAAAAGTCAAAGGAGTTTATATACCGTATAAAAGAAAGTTGTGTATAAAAAGAAATATGCCTCAATGAAAGGAGATTGAGACGAAGTCCCTTACCACGGGTCCGACTTGACTCGATCGTTCTTTAACGTCCTGAATAATAAACTTGAGTTAATTTCTACTTGATTAAGAACCTTTTTAGAGTTCATTATTCCTTTTATATCACTTATTTCCATGTTATAAACATTATGTAACCAGTTAAGTTAATAATGTTTGTTTTGTCGATATTTGGTTCTTAAGTCGAAAGTGGACTTCTTACAATTACATGTTGTTCGTGTGGTCAAAGGTTCTTTATATCCAGAATGAAATTCCTGATTTGGATATCATATATATCCAGCATATACATGTATTTATAATATTACATAATCATTTAGAGGTCAGAAATGAAATGCACCGTTCATGGAGACGGTAAGCCGTACGTACGCATGAACGCTACTTTCATTTCTTTGTCATATTAGTGGAATTAAAACTAAATGAGAGGTATGTATATTTTAATTCCAGAATTATATTCATCATTTAGATATATCATTAATTATATATATACATTATATACATGAAATTTTAATAGTACATTACATTTGGGGATAAGAAATGAAATGCACCGTTCATGGAGACGGTAAGCCGTACGTACGCATGAACGCTACTTTCATTTCTATCTCATACTTTAATGGAAAGAAATAATAATGATATAGAGGTATATTATAATTCCAGTATAACATCATATATAATAACTTTAAATCCATCCTTTACACGTCCCACATATGGCATTAACGAATCACATCACTTTTAGGGGGCGGTAGTCCGCACTTCCTTAAATGAAGATATCGTGTTTACCCATAATGGAAACCATAAAGGTATGCCAAAAATGAAAAATACATAAGCTTAAAGAAAAAATAAACATATTATATATCATATATAAAAATAGTGACATCATAATGCCCACCCTTGAAGGTGATAAATGAGTATTAAACAATCATCGTTTCGGGAGGCAGAATTTCGCCATCCATGGAAACCGTATGTTCTTTAACCATTTTATGTAGTTGTGTGAGAGTGTAGATCAGATAAATATTATAACAACATCCTAGTATATTGAAGATACTGGTGTTGTTACAAAAGAAGTAAATAAAAGAGTTTAGAGGGTTGGAGAAGAAAAATAAAACAAAAGAACAAGAGAGAATGAATTACCTTTAAAAGTGTAACTCCCTTTTGATTTGAGACTAAAGGCTTCCTTTGAAAGGATTCTGCCCAAAGGGAATCCTCTAGGATGAGGAGAGGGATGTGGAGAGAGTAAATGGTCAGGGTTTGTCCGAGCCAAAGGCTTGAGGAGTGTGTGAAATGAGGTAGAGGTGGGGGCCTTTTATAAGAGGAGAGGAGGGGCACTTTTGGAAAGTAAAGAAATATTACTTTATTTGAAAATGTGTTTCGGTTTTAAAAGGTCCCACATTGATATAATTCGTGGATAAGTTGATAAGGGTTCGAAATCCACTCATCCAATTGGTTTTGGACATGTGTAGGTTTTAGATTTTTTATTATCTTTCCATTTTATTTAAATCGTCTAATAATGATGTCATCGCTGCATCATTATTATGTCATATATAATTTAATTTATTTAATGTCTAAAAATTATAAAAAAACTACTATGATGTAGGAAATATTTTTATTTTTCCAATGACTATTTATAATCAAAATTTGGACTTGTATAACCCCACTTAAAAATTATTTTAGTAAAACAATTTATGTTAGTGTCATTTTCACTTTAACATTAAATAAAAATATATTAATGTCATTTTCCAACTAAAGTGGCTCCATGGGGTCCCCAAGTTGGCCCATGGCTTTTCTTGGTCGGCCATGACTCACCCAATAGGTGTAGGACAAGTGTCATGGTGTTTTCACATTCTTATAATACCATTTTTACCTTAAACTACACTAATTACCTCTAATCGCGATTAATGAAAAAAAGTTACTATTCACCAAAAAATTATTTTAATCTCATTGAACCACATTTTACTTCTTAATGACAACCATGTATGTCGGATTTTTGAAATTCAAAACACAATGATGGAAAAATTTCATTTAAATGGAAAATTAGTCTTTATAAGTACCACTTAGTGGTTTCACTATTCATCAAAAATTGAAGTTTTTCAGAAAATTACCAAAAATTCACCATAAGCTATATTTGATATTACTAATTAAAAAATGAAGTCTATTTTAAAAAATTCAATACATATAAGTCAAATTAATTAATTTAATAATTAATTCCTGCTGCCAGAGCAAATAGCGTGTTTTTACAAAACAATAAGTATCAAAATATTGACACCAGTTTAAGTCTAATTTCAAAGTGAAATTGATTCCAATGACCACCATTGGATAAAATGGTAAAAATATTTTCTAATTTCACTTTAAAACCAATTAAAATAATAATCTAATCATATAAATAAATTAGATTAAAAAGAGGTTTTGAATTAAAATACAACATTTTACACTATTCATAAAAAAAATGAACTTTATCAGAAAGGTACCAAAAATTTACACAAAGTAAATTTTGATGTCCCGATTCTAAAGAAGAGTTATATTTGGTCCAAAATAAAGTATAAGAGTGATCAAAACTATATTTAATGACGGATCACCATTAAAAGGTGATAAGTGAACCATTAGTGAAAATTAGAGTATATATACCCGTAAAATTGAACTCTTTCCGTATTTTAAGCTTTTATCTTTTATTGGGAAAATGTAAAAACATTTAAAAACATATCTAATCATATTTTAGTTATTTCTATTCATTCCTGCCAGTACAACGGCTACTTGTTAACTAACATTTAAAATAATACTATTTTATTACTAGTGTGCTACGTAAGTTTCAAAGAAACTCATCGTTGCGTATCGGGTACGCTATCGAACATAGCAACCCCTTTAAAATAAAATTAATATTTAATTCGTAAATATTAATAAATATGAAAATTCTTTATTCTTTATTTACCTGGGATGTTACATCCTTCCCCCTTTTGGGAATTGCATCCTCGCAATTTTATTCACTTATCAAAATAAGTGGGGGTATTTATCCCTCATAGCATTTTCAGATTCCCACTTTGCCTCTTAAATCACATGGGTTTTCCACAAAACCTTTACCTGATGAATCACCTTATTCCGTAACACTTGCTCCTTGTGGTCAAGAATCTGGACTGGTTGTTCCTCATAAGATAGGTTCTCTTCCAGCTGAACTACCTCTGGGCTCAAAACATGAGATGGATCTGGCATATAATTTCTCAACATCGAAACGTGAAAAACATTGTGTACCTGAGATAAAATTGGAGGTAAAGCCACTCGGTATGCAACTGATCCAACTATTTCTAGAATTTTGTATGGTCCAACGAACCTTGGACTCAACTTTCCTTTCTTACCAAATCTCGTCACACTTTTCCAATGAGAAACCTTGAGAAAAACATGATCACCTACCTCGAAAGATAGATCCTTCATCCAGTTATCCGCATAACTCTTCTGCATGCTCTGAGCTGTTCTCATGTGCTTCTGAATCAACCGAACTTTTTCTGTCATCTCTTCTACCAATTCTGGTCCCATCAGTTTCCTTTCACCCACTTCATTCCGAAATGCTGGAGTTCGACACTGCTTCCCATATAATGCCTCAAATGGTGCCATCTGTATACTGGAATGAAAACTGTTATTATAAGAAAATTCAACCAATGAAAGATGTTGGTCCCAACTTCCCTGATAATCCATCGAACAAGCTCGTAGCATATCCTCCAAGGTCTGAATTGTTCGTTCTGACTTCCCATCTGATTGAGGATGAAAAGATGTACTAAAATTTAATTCAGTACCAAACGACTTCTGAAGTCCTTTCCAAAAGTTAGAAGTAAACCTGGGATCACGATCTGATACAATGGAGAGAGGAACTCCATGTAACCTGACTATCTCTTTAAGATACAAACGGGAAAGTTTATCTAGAGAGAAATTATCTCGTATAGAAATGAAATGAGAAGATTTGGTCAAGCGATCAACAATAACCCAGATTGCATTATTACCTCGAGATGTCCTCGGTAATCCCACAACAAAGTCCATGGATATGTTTTCCCATTTCCACTCTGGCACTGGTAAAGGCTGAAGCATCCCTTTCGGTAACTGCTGCTCTGCATTAACCTGTTGACATGTCAAACACTTCACAGTAAAATCAGCAATGTCTCTTTTCATTCCATCCCACCAGTAATACTCCCACAGACCTCTGTACATCTTAGTACTTCCAGGATGAAAAAAACAACTCATTCTTCAACTGTGAATCACAAGGCACACATAACCTCTTCACAAACCTCAAAACACAAACACAAACTTATCCAAGAACTCATGGAAAATTTTATTCATAAGGTCCATGAATACAACATGTGCATTGGTTAACCCAAAAGGTATAACTACAAATTCATAATGGCCATATCTAGTACGGAACGCAGTCTTCGGAACGTCTGCTTCTTTTACTTTCAACTGATGGTACCCCGACCTCAAGTCAATCTTCGAAAAATACTGAGCTCCCTGGAGTTGATACCACTTCATTCGATGGCCCAACATCTGCTGAAGTTGTTGCAAAGGATTTTACCACCCCTTTCTGCTTGTAGTCTAACTGCTTCCCATCACTCAAGCTCCTTGTCGGACACTCGTCTGCATAATGACCCATTTCATTACACTTAAAACATCTTACCGTTGGCTTTTCATTTCCTGCTTGATCATCTTCCTTACAGTTACGAGCAATATGACCAGACTTACCACACCGAAATCACTTACCAGACTTGGATAAACATTCTCCAGGATGCATTTTACCACACTTCTCACAGGATGGATATTTGGTTTTCTTACCTCCTTGCTTCTTTGATGAATTCTTCCCCTTTTCCTGCCAACTAGACCTCTTATTCTGTTGTTTGTCATAGAACACCTGATCATCGGCAAACTCCATTTCCACCTTCTCCGTACATTGAACAAGTTTTTCATAACTTTTGAACTCACGAGAAGCTAAAGCCCTTCGATACTTTGGCTTTAACCCTGAGTAAAAACGGTTTATTTTACTATCAAGATCTCGTATGAAGTTTGGAGCATACCTTGCCAATCGAGTGAACTTTTCTTCATAAGTAGCCATTGAATCATCCTCCTGCCTCAATTCTAGGAACTGTTTTTCCATTCTAAGACGAACCACCTTAGGAAATAATTTCTCAAGAAACATACCTTTGAATTCGTCCCAATGAAGATCCTCAATCTCATCACTATCCCTTATATTTTTCACCATCGACCACCACTGATCAGCTTCACCTTCAAAACGGTAAACAGCAAGACTAACCTTTTGATGTTCTGAACACCCCATGACATCAAAAATCTTCTCCAGTGCTTTAATCCACCCTTCAGCTTGGACAGGGTCAGATGATCCTCTGAATGATGGGGGATGTTGCCTCATGAAATGTTCCACCACTGACATGTTCCTCTGCGGTTGATCTGGCTGATCTCGTGCTTGGATACCACCACCATTTATAGCCTGAGTCAACTGTGCCATCACTGCAACAAACTGTTCAGTTCCGATTCCGACCATCTAAGGTTGCTGATTTGGAAGGTTATCTTCCTCCTGATGTCGTCCCTACATAGCTGCTTTGTTTCCTCTGCGGAAAACCATTCTGAACACAGAAATATCTTAGGGGAAGCAACATGGTAATCCGTAAATGCTATATCATTTCAATCATATTATAATTTAACACTTTTCTAATTCCTAAAGTTGTCTAAACCGTCCTCTGATACCAACTATATGGCCCCGACCTTAAACCTTACTTAATATTGAATTAAAAGAATAATTCATGTTGAGGATCTTTTCAGGTTTAGAGTTTTAGAGAATTAGAACATAACTATTACATCTCAAAAGATTACAAAGTAGTCACTTCTACTAAGTTTCCAAAATAAAAAAAACTCTTAAAAAGAAACGTGTCTAGTTCCATGTTTTATATAGCATGGAATTCCCTTGATCCCATCCTTGACCTTATTCCACATTAAGTCCTGTGAAAAACATTTCAAAAAAACATGGGGTGAGCATAAAAAGCTCAGTAAGGGATACACAAAGAATGAAAACTGTTAGTTTTTTCAAAATCAAGTAAACCATATATACTCTATCAAAGTAATACCTTAACCTTCATGAAGTAGTAAAAACTATTCACTGAATAAAGTATCATTACTTACCTTTTTGTAACCAAAGGATTACCATAAAATCCATAAAAAGAACACATAACATATATAAAGGTAACTTGAGACATAAACATACTTAAGTGGAATAACCATACTGTCGACTTCCACACATATCACTTAATGGAATAGCCATTCGGCCAATTTCCATACATACTTAATGGAATAGACATACGGCCGTCTTCCATACCCAATGCATTGGAGGTTATAACGTAACCACCCGTCCTGGTATTCACGGCACCACCCGTCATATGGTTTATAACATAACCACCCGTTAAAATGTCCAAGTACCAATATAAAATCATAAAACATAAAACCAATATAAAGGAATGATAACATTTCCACATTTCAATCACAATATATCATAAATATATTGACATAATAGAATCCTTTTTCAAAACCATTTTCAATACCAAAATACATAAAAGAGTATATGGTATTTATTTTATTCTAAAAACATTACGGCTTGTTGAGAAAGCCAAAGATCAAATAATACTCGCGGCGACGGAAAAGGTCGTTGTCACCGCGTACGTTAAAAAAAACATTCCTTTTTGTCGTTTAGTAAAACTCTTCGTAGAAAAATATTCCTTTTGTATAAAAGTAAAAGTCAAAAGAGTTTATATACCGTATAAAAGAAAGTTGTGTATAAAACGAAATATGCCTCAATGAAAGGAGATTGAGACGAAGTCCCTTACCTCGGGTCCGACTTGACTCGATCGTTCTTTAACGTCCTGAATAATAAACTTGAGTTAATTTCTACTTGATTAAGAACCTTTTTAGAGTTAATTATTCCTTTTATATCACTTATTTCCATGTTATAAACATTATGTAACCAGTTAAGTTAATAATGTTTGTTTTGTCGATATTTGGTTCTTAAGTCGAAAGTGGACTTCTTACAATTACATGTTGTTCGTGTGGTAAAAGGATCTTTATATCCAGAATGAAATTCCTGATTTGGATATCATATATATCCAGCATATACATGTATTTATAATATTACATAATCATTTAGAGGTAAGAAATGAAATGCACCGTTCATGGAGATGGTAAGTCGTTCGTACGCATGAACGCTACTTTCATTTCTTTGTCATATTAGTGGAATTAAAACTAAATGAGAGGTATGTATATTTTAAATACAGAATTATATTCATAATTTAGATATATCATTAATTATATATATACATTATATACATGTAATTTTAATAGTACATTACATTTGGGGATAAGAAATGAAATGCACCGTTCATGGAGACGGTAAGCCGTACGTACGCATGAACGCTACTTTCATTTCTATATAATAATTTAATGGAAAGAAATAATAATGATATAGAGGTATATTATAATTCCAATATAACATCATATATAATAACTTTAAATCCATCCTTTACACGTCCCACATATGGCATTAACGAATCACATCACTTTTAGGGGGCGGTAGTCCGCACTTCCTTAAATGAAGATATCGTGTTTACCCATAATGGAAACCATAAAGGTATGCCAAAAATGAAAAATAAAGAATCTTAAAGAAAACATAAACATATTATATATCATATATAAAAATAGTGACATCATAATGGCCACCCTTGAAGGTGTTAAATGAGTATTGAACAATCATCGTTTCGGGAGGCAGAATTTCGCCATCCACGGAAACCGTATGTTCTTTAACCATTTGATGTAGTTGTGTGAGAGTGTAGCTCAAATAAATTTTATAACAACATCCTAGTATATTGAAGATACTTTTTTTGTTAAAAAAGAAGTAACTAAAAGAGTTTAGAGGGTTGGAGAAGAAAAATAAAACAAAAGAACAAGAGAGAATGAATTACCTTTAAAAGTGTAACTCCCTTTTGATTTGAGACTAAAGGCTTCCTTTGAAAGGATTCTACCCAAAGGGAATCCTCTAGGATGAGGAGAGGGATGTGGAGAGAGTAAATGGGCATGGTTTGGCCGAGCCAAAGGCTTGAGGTGTGTATGAAATGAGGTAGAGGTGGGGGCCTTTTATAAGAGGAGAGGAAGGACACTTTTGGAAAGTAAAGAAATATTACTTTATTTGAAAATGTGTTTCGGTTTTAAAAGGTCTCACATTGATATAACTCGTGGACAAGGTGATAAGGGTTCGAAATCCACTCATCCAATTGGTTTTGGACATGTTTAGGTTTTAGATTTTTCATTATCTTTCCAATTTATTTAAATCGTCTAATAATGATGTCATCGCTGCATCATTATTATGTCATATATAATTTAATTTATTTAATGTCTAAAAAATATAAAAAAAATACTATGATGTAGGAAATCTTTTCATATTTCCAATGACTATTTATAATCAAAATTTTGACTTGTATAACCCCACTAAAAAATTATTTTAGTAAACCGATTTATGTTAGTGTCATTTTCACTTTAACATTAAATAAAAATATATTAATGTCATTTTCTAACTAAAGTGGCTCCATGGGGTCCCCAAGTTGTCCCATGGCTTGTCTTGGTCGGCCATGACTCACCCAATAGGTGTAGGACAAGTGTCATGGTGTTTTCACATTCTTATAATACCATTTTTACCATAAACTACACTAATTACCTCTAATCGCGATTAATGAAAAAAAGTTACTATTCACCAAAAAATTATTTTAATCTCATTGAACCACATTTTACTTATTAATGACAACCATGTATGTAGGATTTTTGAAATTCAAAACACAATGTTGGAAAAATTTCATTTAAACGGAAAATCAGTCTTTATAAGTACCACTTAGTGGTTTCACTATTCATCAAAAATTGAAGTTTTTCAGAAAATTACCAAAAATTCACCCTAAGCTATATTTGATATTACGAATTCAAAAATGAAGTATCTTTTACAAAATTCAATACATATAAGTCAAATTAATTAATTTAATAATTAATTCCCGCTTCCAGAGAAAATAGCGTGTTTTTACAAAATAATAAGTATCAAAAGATTGACACCAGTTTAAGTCTAATTTCAAAGTGAAATTGATTCCAATGACCACCATTGGATAAAATTGTAAAAATATTTTCTAATTTCACTTTAAAACCAATTAAAATAATAATCTAATCATATAAATAAATTAGATTAAAAAGAGGTTTTGAATTAAAATACAACATTTTACACTATTCATAAAAAAATGAACTTTATCAGAAAGGTACCAAAAATTTACACAAAGTAAATTTTGATGTCCCGATTCTAAAGAAGAGTTATATTTGGTCCAAAATAAAGTATAAGAGTGATCAAAACTATATTTAATGACGGTTCACCATTAAAAGGTGATAAGTGAACCTTTAGTGAAAATTAGAGTATATATACCCGTAAAATTGAACTCTTTCCGTATTTTAAGCTTTTATCTTTTATTGGGTAAATTTAAAAACATTTAAAAACATATATAATCATATTTTAGTTATTTATATCCATTCCCGCCAGTACAACGGCTACTTGTTAACTAACATTTAAAATAATACTATTTTATTACTAGTGTGCTACGTAAGTTTCAAAGAAACTCATCGTTGCGTATCGGGTACGCTATCGAACATAGCAACCCCTTTAAAATAAAATTAATATTTAATTCGTAAATATTAATAAATATGAAAATTCTTTATTCTTTATTTACCTGGGATGTTACAAAAACATTCCCTTTTTGTCGTTTAGTAAAATGCTTCGTATAAAAAATATTCCTTTTGAATAAACGTAAAAGTCAAAGGGGTTTATACACCGTATAAAAGAAAGTTGTGTATAAAATCAAATATGCCTCAATGAAAGGAGATTGAGACGAAGTCCTTAAAAAGATCATTTTTTTAAATAAAGTACATCTATCATGTGTATTTACTATAATTACACATAAATAAAGTACAAATACAATATAGGACATAATAATATCATGACATAATTTGAAAGTAGGAGATTAACCCAAAGAATAGAAATTGGGTTAAGAAGTTCCCTTACCTTGTGTCCGACTTGATTCGACCATTATTTAAACTCCTGAATAATAAACTAGAGTTAATATCTACCATTTTAAATTTTCATTATCCTTTTTATATCACTTATTACAGTGTTATGAACATTATGTAATTATTTAAGTTAATAACGGTCGTTTTGTCGATCTTTGGTACTTGTGTGAACAATAAACTTCTTATAATTACAAGTTGTTTATGTGGTAGAATATCCATTATATCCAGAATTATATTCCTGATTTAGATTTCATATATATCATATATATCCAGTATATACATTCATTCAAAATATTACGTAACATTTAGAGGTAAGAAATGAAATACACCGTTCATGGAGACGGTAAGCCGTACATACACATGAACGCTACTTTCATTTCTATTTCGTATTTAATGGAATGAAGTTATAATTATATAAAGTTATAATATAATTCCAGTATAATATAATGTATAATACCATTTACTCCATCCTTTATACATCCCACATATGGCATTAACGATTCAAATCACTTTGAGGGGGCGGTAGTCCGCACTTCCTAAAATGAAATTTTCGTGTTTACCCATAATGGAAATCATAAAGGTATGCCATAAATGAAAAATTCAGAAGCTTAAGTAGAACATAAACATATTATATATCATATATAAATATAGTGTCATCATAATGGCCACCATTAGAGGTGTTATATGAGTGTTGAACAATCATCATTTTGTGAGGCAAAAATTCGCCATCCACAGAAACAGTATGTTCTTTAACCATTAGATGTAGGTGTGTGTAAGTGTAGCTCTAATAATTCTTATAACAACAACCTAGTATATTGAGGATACTGGTTTTGTTACAAAATAAATGAATAAAAAGAGTTTAGGGGGTTGGAGAAGCAAAATAAAAAATAAGAACACAAGAGAAAACACTACCTTTAAAACGGGTAACTCTTTTTTGATTTGACCCAAAGGCTTCCTTGGTAAGAATTATGCCCAAAGTGAGGCTTATAGGAGTAAGAGAGGGAAGTTGGGAGAGTATTTGGGAAGATTTTGGCCAAGCCAAATGGCTTGAAAGTGTGAATAAGGTGGGAGTGGTGGGGGCCTTTTATAAGTGGAGAGGAGGGGAACTCTTGGAAAGTAATGAAATATTACTTTATTAAACAATGCTTTTCTGATTATAAAGGTCCCAAACTTCTATAATTCTAGGATAAGGTGATAAGGGTTCGAAATATCCTCATCCAATAGGTTTTTGACAAGTGTAAGACTTATATTTTACATTATCCTTTCATTTTATTTAAATCGTTAATTAATGAGGTAATCGCTGCATCATCATGCTGTCATAAATAATTTAATTTATTTAATGGCTAAAAATTATTAAAAAAATTATCATGATGTAGGAAAATCTTTTTATCTTTCTAATGAATATTTATAGTCAAAAATATGACTTGAATAACCCCATTTAAAAATTGTTTTAGTAAAACAACTCTTGTTTGTGACCTTTTTATTTTATTAAATAAAAAGTTATTTACGTCCTTTTCCTACCAAAGTGGCTCCATGGGGTCCCCAAGTTGACCCATGTATTGTCTTGGTCGGCCATGACACATACAATGAGGGAAGGACATGTGTCAAGCTCATCTCATATTATTAAAACATTATTTTTACCTTAAACTACACTAATTACCTCTAATCGTGATTAAGAACTTAAAAGTTACTATTCACCAAAAATTATTTTAATCTAATTGAACCACATTTTACTTATTAATGACAAACATGTATGTCGGATTTTTGAAATTCAAAACACATAAGTGGTAAAATTTCATTTAAACGAAAAATCAGTTTTTATAAGTACCACTTAGTGGTTTCACTATTCATCAAAAATTGAAGTTTTTCAGAAAAATCCCAAAAATTCACCCTAAGATATATTTGATATTCTGATTTCAAAAATGATGTATATTTTACAAAATTCCAAACATATAAGTTGCATTAATTAATTTTATAATTATTTCCCGCTGTCACAACAAATAGCGTGTTTT
Organism: Viscum album; assembly: GCA_963277665.1. Classification (NCBI taxonomy): domain Eukaryota; kingdom Viridiplantae; phylum Streptophyta; class Magnoliopsida; order Santalales; family Viscaceae; genus Viscum; species Viscum album. The sequence goes on from OY728150.1 coordinate 786,836,586, forward strand.
TAAGAAACAATTTATATCAAAAGATTGACAATTGTTCATGCCCAATTTCAATGTTAAGATAATTCTAATGACCACCATTGGATAAAATGGTAAAAATATATTCTAATTATACTTTAAAACCAATGAATAGTATAATTTATCAAAATAAATTATTTTGATTAAAAAAGTTGTTTTAAGTATTTTTCACTATTCATAAAAAATTGGAAGTTCTCAGAAAGTTACAAAAAAGTCAACTTAGGATAATTTTGATATTACGAATACAGAAATGAAGTCCATTTGGAAAAATAAAATTTATAAAATTTCAAAAATTAGGTATTACTATTCATAACGGCTTCTTTGATTAGTCGTGGTGTGTTAGAATCTCGAACTTGTGTATAATGCAAGCTATTGCATTATTGAAAGAGAATCGTATCGTGGAAGATCGGGGTGTTACATTCTCCCATCCTTCAATAAATTGAGTCCTCGCAATTTGAAATTTTTCTTTGAAAATAAAAGGTTGAAAATAGGAAATACCTTTGTGGAAAACCCACATCGGAAACAAGGTTAATAAAATTTAGCCTTAATAATAGGGAAAGGGAAATGAAAAAGTCACCACCCAATTATGATCTCGGTTAGGAGAACATTGGTTGAAATTAGAGACATATAATTTGAGGAAAAACTAAATACTTATAGGGAGTTATTGAGGTCATCAATCACAAACAAGTTTCAAATTGAGGGCCTCAAAGCCTTCAATCTATGTTGATTTAAAATATCATCAGTTCAACAAGACATAAGGTATTGGGATAACACATTTTTTTGTTTTAATATCCCATTACTAAAGTTTAAAAATTAATTTATTCATAGAATATGATATAGGTATATATATATATATTTATGCTTGACAAGTAGAGTTTCAACCTTCAACTAATTTCTACCATAGACTCATCTTTCACTCAAAAAGATAATAGAAGTCAAAAATATTATATTTATCCTAATCGTACAAGGTTAAAAATATTAACACATACCATTTAGATTACGAAAACTATTTTGTAATAACCAGGGACTTCCTGTAGGCTAGTGGTAGGTCATAAAGGCCTGTCGCAATATGGTTGTGGGTTCGATTCCTGCAGCTTTGTCCGAAGCGACGGTTTATGCCCCACCCTGCAGGTTGTCCTTTTCCTAAAACTATAGTATTATAATATTGCAAAAATAATATTCATAAATGTTTTAACCTTAAACAATACTATCCAAAGATCAACTTAATCCATTCCAACCTTTATAGTTATCCAAAATACCTCTGTCCAGACTTTCTCTAAAAGGTCTCTAAATTCCAAAATCAATTGTAACCTCAGATTCCACAAACAAAGTAATGTTTCTCTTATTGTCACAGACTAAAAATATGATTACCTTCATCATATTAAATCCTTAATGAAAAAAACATGTACTGCAGTACAATCCTTATATATATCACATTATTCTTATAACCATAATCTAGTTCTTGAGTCCAAAAACATAAATACAATAATTATTCAACTTCATCTGTAGTAACAACATAAGCTTGGCCTTGATCCCTTGGCCTTTTCTGAGGTAAGTTTTCTTGACGCTTAGGACATTCATTTGCATAATGCCCCATTTCCCTACAATTGTAGCATTCAACATTGATAGCCTTTTTCTTTCCCTTGCAATCACGCTCCTGGTGACCTTTTTCTCCACATTTATAACAAACTCCCATTCCTTTTAGGCAAGTACCGGGGTGATTCCTCCCACAATTATCACATAATGGAAAATATTTCTTTCCCTTTTCCCTTTATCTGTCTCTTCTTCCACCGTTCTCTTCTTTTCTTGCTTTACTTTAAAGTCATGAGACTTAGAGAATTCCTTTTCCGTCTTGATAGCACATGAGACAATATCTTCGTATAACGATAAGGTTTGTGAGACTAATGCTCGACGGAGAAACGGTTTTAACCCATCAAATAAATGATCAATCTTACTTCTTGGGTTACATATATAATCTGTTGCATGGCTCGCTAACCGTGTAAAATTAGACTCACACTTTGCGTCATTCTCATCCTCCTTCTTCCTCAGACTCAGAAATTACCTTTCCATATCTGCTCAATGGTCATGGGGAAAGTATTTTTCTAAGAAAAGATCTTTGAACTATCTACATTCCATACTCGATACTTATTCATCTTCCTTTGTATTTTGAATCAATGACCACCATTGATTGGCATCTCCAGTGAGGCGGTAAACTGACATGATAACCTTCTCCCTTTCGCTACTCCCCAAGGCGTGGAATATTTTCTCTAAGGAGTTTATCCATTGCTCAGATACTAATGGATTTGTACCCCCATTAAATGTTGGTGGTTGTAGCCTAATGAAGCGGTCTAACATTGATCCTCCACGTTGCAGATCAGGGTGCTCCATACGAGTAAGGTTATTATTCATAACCTGAGTGAGTTGTCCCAGTATGGTAATAAGTTGATCATCACCAGTTGTATCTCCAGATCCACAATAATTATCTTGAGCAGGAGGGGAATCCCTACACGGAGTGCGTGCATTGATACGGTTTCCATTCTTTCCACTAGGTTCCATTTCTAAACAATGGCATAAACTATATTTGTTTATGAATCAAAATACATAATTCCATACTTATAAAATACATAACATAAATTGAACTATTTATGGATATAATCCATAATTATAAAAAAAAATTCTTTGAGGAAGTATATACTCATAACCCTTCATAGTGGTTTGTAAAGAAAACAAAAATTATCCTAAGCATATCCCCCGGGAGTGTCGTAACCAAGAGTGAAGCAAGGCCCGTTGTCGTGCACTAGTTCCCATTCGAGTCTAGCACAAAGCGGTGTTTTCAGGTTTTACCCCTAGGTACATCATTTCCAGAGCCACCTCTACCTGCTCGTATCCAGACAGGGATGTATTGCTCGGAAAACTCACAAAATCTATATAATACCAAAATTCTAGGAAGTTCTTCTATACAAATCCTAAAAGTCTATATTTGGTCTATGTTCTCTAATCAGAGTTTATCTAAATCTATCTTCCAAGGTTAGTACTAAATTGCCTCTGATACCAACTGTAATGCCCCGACCCCAGCTACCCAGAGTCGGTGCATTACTTCGTAACATTGGCATGATCACAAAAGATCAAGTCTCGAAAGACCGATTAGTTTAGTAGCCTTGGAAACACTAGATATATTAATAAGTCTTACATTACATCATAAAGTAAAACAAAACTACAACATCTTCTCTTCATATCCCCTTATATTATCCCTGTAGGTTATTCATATTATACTTCTTCACATCCTGAAAAATATTAAAACATTGAAAGGGGTGAGCTCAGATGCTCAGTAAGGATAACAATATAGCGGAAGCTTTCATAAATAAACATAAACATTTAAGGCAATGTATAACTAAAACAAAAACCTTTTAAACTTGATCTTCAACATAATATGGCAAAATTAAAATGAGATAATTCCATTTACTTATTCACATGGATATTCTATTGGTCGAATAATCACATGCAATATCAATAACCACTTTCATAATGATGGAATGCATAATGCCAGACTATCATAACCACGTAGCCAAGGCCTTGTGCCAAGACCACAAATAAGATTTTGTCGAGGCCTCGTGCCAAGACACTAGTTTGTCTCATGAGACCTACCGATGCATCGAGTAGCTATAGCGGGCTCCACCCGTCACTTATTAAGTCCAATGCATTCCTCATATGAATAGGTTTAAACATATCATAAACCATAACATAATCGTATCACATAAAACATGCATAAAGGAAACATAACATTTCCACATTTCAATCACAAGATATCAATACAAAACATTGATATAATAAAAACGCTTTCAAAACCATTTTCAATACCAAAATAAAATAAAGTTAAAACTTTTTATTTATTTTTCATTTAAAAAAAATTGATGGCTTGTAGAGGAAGCCGAAACTCAAATAATGGTCACGGCGGTAGAGAAGTCGTTGTCGCCGCATAAGTACGGAAAGAAAAACATTCCCTTTTTGTCGTTTAGTAAAACTCTTCGTATAAAAAATATTCCTTTTGAATAAACATAAAAGTCAAAGGGGTTTATAGACCGTATAAAAGAAAGTTGTGTATAAAATCAAATATACCTCAATGAAAGGAGATGGAGACGAAGTCCTTAAAAAGATCATTTTTTAAATAAAGAACATATATCATGTGTATTCACTATAAGTACACATAAATAAAGTACAAATACAAGATAGGACATAATAATATCATGAAATAATTTGAAAGTAGGAGATTAACCCAAAGAATAGAAATTGGGTTAAGAAGTTCCCTTACCTTGTGTCCGACTTGATTCGACCGTTCTTTAAACTCCTGAATAATAAACTAGAGTTAATATCTACCATTTTCAATTTCATTATCCTTCTTATATCACTTATTACAATGTTATGAACATTACGTAATTATTTAAGTTAATAACGGTCATTTTGTCGATCTTTGGTACTTGAGTCAACAATAAACTTCTTATAATTACAAGTTGTTTATGTGGTAGAATATCCATTATCTCCAGAATTATATTCATGATTTAGATTTTATATATATTATATATATCCAGTATATACATTCATTCATAATATTACGTAACATTTAGAGGTAAGAAATGAAATGCACCGTTCATGGAGACGGTAAGCCGTACGTACGCATGAACGCTACTTTCATTTCTATTTCATATTTAATGGAATGAAGTTATAATTATATAAAGGTATAATATAATTCCAGTATAATATAATGTATAATACCATTTACTCCATCCTTTATACATCCCACATATGGTTTTAACGATTAAAATCACTTTGAGGGTGCGGTAGTCCGCACTTCCTAAAATAAAATTATTGTGTTTACCCATAATGGAAATCGTAAAGGTATTCCATAAATGAAAAATACATAAGCTTAAGTAGAACATAAAAATATTATATATCATATATAAATATAGTGTCATCATAATGGCCACCATTAGAGGTGTTATATGAGTGTTGAACAATCAGCGTTTCGTGAGGAAAAAATTCGCCATCCACAGAAACAGTATGTTCTTTAACCATTAGATGTAGGTGTGTATAAGTGTAGCTCTAATAATTATTATAAAAACACCCTAGTATATTGAGGATACTGGCGTTGTTACAAAATAAATGAATAAAAAGAGTTTAGGGGGTTGGAGAAGCAAAATAAAACATAAGAACACAAGAGAAAACACTACCTTTAAAACGGGTAACTCTTTTTTGATTTGAGCCAAAGGCTTCCTTGGGAAGAATTCTGCCCAAAGTGAGGCTTCTAGGTGTAAGAGAGGGAATTTGGGAGAGTATTTGGGCAGAGTTTGGCCGATCCAAATGGCTTGAAAGTGTGAATAAGGTGGGAGTGGTGGGGGGCTTTTATAAGTGGAGAGGAGGGGCACTCTTGGAAAGTAATGAAATATTACATTATTACACAATGCTTTTCGGATTATAAAGGTCCCACACTTCTATAATTCTAGCCTAAGGTGATAAGGGTTCGAAATATCCTCATCCAATAGGTTTTTGACAAGTGTAAGTCTTAGATTTTACATTATCCTTTCATTTTATTTAAATCGTTAATTAATGAGGTAATCGCTGCATCATCATGGTGTCATAAATAATTTAATTTATTTAATTTCTAAAAATTATAAAAAAAAAATATCATGATGTAGGAAATATTTTTATCTTTCTAATGAATATTTATAGTCAAAAATATGACTTGTATAACCCCATTTAATAATTGTTTTAGTAAAACAACTCTTGTTTGTGACCTTTTTATTTTATTAAATAAAAAGTTATTTACGTTCTTTTCCTACCAAAGTGGCTCCATGGGGTCCCCAAGTTGACCCATGGATTTTCTTAGTCGGCCATGGCACATCCAATGAGGGTAGGACATGTGTTAAGCTCATCTCATATTATTAAAACATTATTTTTACCTTAAACTACACTAATTATCTCTAATCGCGATTAAGAACTTAAAAGTTACTATTCACCAAAAATTATTTTAATCTCATTGAACCACATTTTACTTATTAATGACAACCATGTATGTCGGATTTTTGAAATTCAAAACACAGAAGTGGTAAAATTTTATTTAAACGAAAAATCAGTTTTTATAAGTACCACTTAGTGGTTTCACTATTCATCAAAAATTGAAGTTTTCCAGAAAAATCCCAAAAATTCACCCTAAGATATATTTGATATTCTGATTTCAAAAATGATGTCTATTTTACAAAATTACAAACATATAAGTTGAAATAATTAATTTTATAATTAATTCCCGCTGTCACAACAAATAGCGTGTTTTTAAGAAACAATTTATATCAAAAAATTGACAATTGTTCATGCCCAATTTCAATGTTAAATTAATTCTAATGACCACCATTGGATAAAATGGTAAAAATATATTCTAATTATACTTTAAAACCAATGAATAGTATAACTTATCACAATAAATTATTTTGATTAAAAAAGTTGTTTTAAGTATTTTTCACTATTCATAAAAAATTGGAAGTTCTCAGAAAGTTACAAAAAATTCAACTTAGGATAATTTTGATATTACGAATACAAAAACGAAGTCCATTTGGAAAAATAAAATTTATAAAATTTCAAAAATTAGGTATTACTATTCATAACGGCTTCTTTGATTAGTCGCGGTGTGTTAGAATCTCGAACTTGCGTATAATGCAAGCTATTGCATTATTGAAAGAGAAGCGTATAGTGGAAGCTCGAGGTGTTACAATTTATAATTATAATTATAAATAAAAAAATTTGAAAATATATTTATATAATTATATATATATTTAATAAATATATATATAGTATATATATTCATTATTTAAATATGTTTATTATAATTTTATAATTATTTAAATATATAATTATTTATTTTTAATTATATAAATAATTTTCAAAAAATAATATTTATATATTTATATATTTATATCATTATATATATTAAATATAGATAAATATAAATATAGTAAATATATTCATTATTTAAATAATATTTGAAAATTTTATTATTTTATAAATAAAAATAATTATTTATTTATAATTATATTCCTATTTTTGTAAGAAAATTATATTTATCTGTTTATAATTAAAAATATATAAATGTATAAATATAGTAAATATACATTTATAAATATATTTATTATTAAATATATTTTTTACATTATTAACGAATATTTAATCTTTAGTGGATGATCTTAAAAATGACTGAAATTAAATAATTAATAATGAATACACTTTAAAAATATTGAAAATATAGATTAGTTTTATCAATTAAATATAAATTATTTAAAAAACATGGATATATATTGATGTAAAGGTGAATAATTATTGAAATTATTTAAAAATATAGTAAATAAATATATTGAAATAATGAATAGAAAATGAATAAGTTAAAAAATAACAAAATAAAAAATAAAAATATTAAAAATGAATTAATACCTAACTATAATAAATTTAAAAAAAAATATATAATATTTTACAATTAAAGACATGAGATATTAAATATATCATGATATAATGAAATTATAAAATTATTATTTAAATTTGAATAAATTACATAAATATTAGCTGAGTGTGTTTCAATATAAAATTTCATTAACTACATAAATATTTGTGTGTGTTTGTTGTATATGAAAATTCATTAATTATGTATCAGAATGTGAAATAAATATAACAATATATATATATATATATAGTATTACATATATATATTTGTGTGTGTGCATTAAAATAAAAAATCAAATGACATCAATTATGTACATTACTCAATGTAATTAATCTATATTTTTAATTCATATTAATTTTTTGTTATATCTCATTCTTCACTAAATATATGACTTATTTAATGTGAATAATAACTATTTTGTAATATATAAATCATATTTATTTAATATTTTATACATTCATATACAACTATATTTAATATATAATATTTATTAATATTTATAATCAATATATAAGTATATTAATTTTATTAATTTTTAACAATAATTATTTATCTAATAAAATGTTAAATATTTTTATTAGTTTACATATTTTTAATATTTCTAATTATTTAATTTTAGAAATCTATATATTTATTATATATTACTTATTAATATTTATAAATTATATACAGTTAATTATTTTTTTTTCATTTTAATCAATAATTATTGAATTTATAAAATTTAAAAAAATATATAAACTGGTTTTTAATTTTTATTTATTTAATTATTTCATTTTATTAGGCACCATTATCTTCACTAAAAATAAAGAACTAATAAAGGGTACTTTTATTATCACTAAAATATAGCACTGATAAATGGTACCTTTTATCAGTGCTAAAGAAAAGCATTGATAAAGGATACCTTTTATCAGTGCTAAAAAATGCCCTAATATAAGGTATCACTTATCAGTGATTGTTTTAGTGATGTAATGGTCTATTTTATAGTATTTAAAAAAATCATAGTAAGGGATATAAAAATAAAATAATCATGTTTGCTGAGTGATAAAATGTAAAAAACCCATGAGGACATTTACCTTTTTCACACTAAAACATGAAGAACCTAAATAAAACTTTTCTATAAGTGAAACTTAATATTTTCCCTATTAAAACCCTTGAAAACCATTATAAAAATTAGTAAAAACCCTGAAAGCATCTTGATACATGTGGGAAGTCATGAAAATATTCCGTTCTCAATGTGAACCTTTCATATTAAAACATTCCTTATCTCATGAAATCAAAATATTTCCATAAAAAAACTTTTCCCAGGAATAATTTTAGGACCCACTATTTCTGATATGCAACACATTATTTATGCGTTTTATTTATATAAATTATAAGGGTCAATGTTGGGAGAGATTAAAACACTTTTTGAGAGTTTTTAGGGATCTTCTTCAGGTGTACGGGTGATGCATGGTTTGTGAAAACTGGGGAACACTTGTAGAAAATTGGGCATGGTGATGAAGGGACTAAAGGAGAGGACATGGACTAGATCTTATTTTTCCAAACCATGGGGAAGCCTAGTAGAAACTGTATGTCATGGTGAAAATTTTGGATAATGATCTTCAGCATGGTTGGATGCATGTTTTGGAAGTCAGGCGATCCAACCATGTGAGGCCTTTCTTAAGACAAAAGCCGGATCATGTTTAGTGCGCGTTTTATCTAACCATGAAACTAAACCATGCGCAGGTAAAATGTTAGATCCTTAAATGGTGGATCTAACAAATTTTCCCCTCTATGTGTTTTTATTTTACTTCTATATTGTCCTAACTTTCTATTTTTCATTAAAAATCCCAAATAAGGTTCTCTCATAGATTTAGAGGTGATTTGAAGGCTTCCCTTGTTGATTAGAAGCGGTTTCTTCATTGTATGTGATAATTCTTCGTCGTTCTTGATTTTTTCAGAGATCTACCTCATCTCCTGTCTCGGTTTCTTAAATATAGACATTTTATGTGTAGATATACTACTTTGGATAATAAATATGTCTATATTTGGTCTTGATTATGTAAGGGTAATAGATCTACAATTGGTTCGTGGAGATTCAACCTAATTTTTTTGATGTTTTCATTCCTTTTATCATTTTTTTTCAAAACTCTTGAGGTAGGTGGCTTCACTCATGACTCCTCTTAATAAAACTGATTGTCTTGATTTTGAATAGATTATTTTTTGTGGGATTTTTTTTCAATTGGAAGTGTAATGATTGTTGAAAATCCTCCATAGTGACGGTTTGGGGAAATATAGAAATTGGGTGTTCATGTATAAGGTTCTTTAGTTCTTGGTTTTAAAATGTTGATTTTAAAATGGGGGGTTTTCAAAAATCATGTTAAATGGAGTAATCTAAATGTTTTCGTGGAAAGGAATGATTTTTTTGAAATGTAATGATTGATTTGAACTGGTTTTTTGATGTTTTTTTAATAAAATAGTAGTTTTATTGAATTGGATAAAATGATTTTTTGGCATCGATTTGGACATACTTGGTGTGTGTGTTCATATTTCATTTCTAAGGAATGGTTGAAATAAAAACATATTCTTGGTAAAAATAGTTTAATGGAACATGGGATATAATTATCTTGTGATGAGTTAGTAGATCAATGAGAAATAGCTCATGTGTATGGAACTATCACCACAATGCATGCATGACAGGTATTGTGGATATATAGAATAGAATGGTTATTCCTAATGGATCTTTTGAAGTGATTTTAAAGCATGGTTTGGTTGTTTAATTGAAAAAATATTTTTTTAGAAAATTGGGTGACATGTAACTGGTTTTTGTTTGGTTATAAACTATTTTAGTACTTTTTTATATTTAGTTACGAACTATTTTGTAAATTGTTATAAATAAACTATTTTGTATAAATATATCTAAATTTTTTACCCTAGTAGCCTAAGTAGGTAAGTCATTGGGGAATGCCTACTAAGTTTTAGTACTCATCCCTTCTTTAGAACTCTAGCTATTTTGAATATGTCATTAACTATGACATGTGTAAAGGTGAATTATCACATATCTTTAACACTACTTTGTGATACATGGACTATTGTTAGAGCTTGAAGCTTGGATAATATGAATCTATGGAGTATTATATTTGTCTTGTAGTTTTCATAGTGTCTTCCAATATTTACATTGATATTGTAGACTTCTTCTATGGTATTTTGGTCGTATAAGGATTTTGATAAATCAAATGTTGAGTTTTCTATCATTTTTCATGCATCATAGTGGCTCATTTTTTTGGATTTTGTGGTTAAATTTTTTATTCTTAAATGGTAAATTTCCCCCCACTTATTTTAAAACCAATTGGAATTTATTTCTAGACTTTGTCATCTTGGGGGTGTTGCCTAAGGCCTAGTAACATCCTCCCACCTTCTCAAGCTAATGAGGAGAAAGAGGGATGTTACAAATGCCATCAGTTTTGTTCAATCCAAAAAACTCTATTTAGAAAAATGGTATCAGCTTGTGAGATAAAAGGGATCATCTTGTGAGATAAAAGGTATCATCTTGTGCCTTTCCATGTAGAACAAGTAGTTATATGTCTTTTCAGTCTTGGAGTTGCATTCATTCTTGTAAATTTCTTTGGATGGAATCTTAGAACAGATTGGGATTGTTGAAACATGAAATGTAAAGCATAAAAATATGTATCAATCCTTTTTATGCTGAACTTAAATTTACCTGGGATTTGGGTACATATGTGTTTTGGAGACACTAATAGTATTTTCAATCTCATTGTCATGGTTTTAGGCAACGAGACGAACATGACATGTATTAGAGGAATTCATTCACTCTATGATTTCATACTTCATTTTGAGTAATAACATATAATTTGGTTCAATGTAATAATTTTTGAAAAATGATAAAATTAGTTTCAAATGAAATATTTTGAAAAAGTACATGATTGTGGTTATAGAGACCCCAACTTTTCTTACATTACTATTACATCATTTCAAAGATAAATAACATAATTTTATTACACATAGAGGTTCCAAAGGTTTAGTGTCTTGGGAAAACTAGGACCACACATAACAAATACAACATCAACCATAATCATTTATTTAATTTCATCTTCACTAGCTTCTTAGTGGAACCTGTCCTCTCCTTAGTATATGTAGCCACCTGAGGATATACATCAAGAAGGGGTGATCTAGAAGCCTAGTAAGATGATATATAAGAACAATATATCATGGGGTGAGCATAATCATAACATAGGAAAAAGATCATGAACATGAGAGGAGCATAAATAAAAGACTTCAAATGTGGCAATGCATAAAAATGAAACATCATGTCTTAGTGGTTAACTACCACACATACTTATGAACCAGGATAGCATCTTATTCACACATAATTTCACATTTACTCATGAGATTCATCACTTTACCCAATGCATTGAAGCACTATATAATTCCAGGCACACCCATCACATTTAAACATTCATATTGCGCTATATAATTCCGGGCGCACCCGTCAAATAATAAAATTATCATTTATCATGAATGCCACAATGATCATAAATCAACATAATGAACCCATGAAAATTAATGGGTTTGATCTCATAATTACACTTTCATAACCTTGGGTTCCCAAAAGAAAGAGGGAACAATATACTTGATACAAGAACCATCAACCTTGAATGAGAGGTAAAAGGTGAGTTCTTGAAAGAAGAGTTCATTTGGAAAACATTTTAATAGACATAAAAACCAGTGACAAACATGTATATCCCAGAAAAGTAAAGTAAATGATGAAAAAATGATATTTTAGGAGTCACCATATCAAAAATGGAGTGAAAGAGGGAGAACCCGAAGGAAGAAAATTGGGTTCGAGATTTCCCCTTACCTTGTACCCGAATGCTTCCTTATCTTTAATGTCATGTATAATGACATTATATTCATTAATTAGAAATCCAGAACCATGTGTACGTTAATAGGGTTCATTCTGGTTTCATTATGCCATATTATGTTTATTTGGATGACTTATAGAGTTTAAAAACATTGTTCGGGGATGTTCGTTTTTATGGTTTTCTTAAGCGATCCACTTGTATTCTTAAATTGAAGTTTGGGTAGAACATGAGTAGACATACAGAACAGATATTACATGTTATTAATTATATTACAGGAGTTTGAATGATATTATAATCAACCACATTATATCCATGTGGATGAATCATTAGATAAGAAATAAATGATGATTATTTGGGTTAATTTGAGCGGTTTTTGGATCACAACGAACTTGTTTTAACTTTTCACATAGTAATATAGCCATAGGTTATTTCTAGAAATTAAAATAGAACATAATAGATATAACATATTCTGGTTCAAACATAAAAATTGTTTCATGACCAGATCTGAAGGTAGAAATGGAAGAAGAGAGCATGTCGTCTTTGAAGGTGATAAATTAACACCTCATGAACAACGTTCTCTTTAATGAAATAAAAGGAAGAGGGAAAGGGTGGGGGTGATATAATATCCCATTAGAATCATAAAATTACATTATATGTATAATACTGAAGTTACAAAACAATTTGGATGAATATTGGTGGGGAGATATCAAGAAAGGAACTTGAACTTGAAAGGAAATTAAAGGAGAAGAGGGAGGGAAATTACCTCTTAAATCTTCCTCTTGAGATCCTCATTAAGGAAGCTAGTCTTGGTCTTTTGATGAGACAAAAAGTTTTTGGACGTGGGGGAGGTTATAGGGAAGATTTTTTGGAAGAGTTTAGAGAAGGTTTGGAGCTTGAGAGGTGTGAGGAAAAGAGGGAGTGAAGGGTGGATTTTATAGTGGATGGGAGAGGGGTTTGCTTAATATAAAATTGATTTGTTTTGTAATTTCACCTAAGACAAGGAATAGCGAGTCTTGAATGACCAAAAATAGTAATTTTATAATATAATCCCGAACCATGTGGGCTTACATCAGCATAACATCATCGATGACTCAATTAATACATTATTTAGCATTTATTGTGAATTATCGGATTCAACTACTCATAAAAAATTCAAGTATCTCAGAAAAATCCAAAAAATTTACCCCAACCATTTTTCAACGTATAGAATCCAAAAATGAATTCCAGTTTTCAAAAATAAAATCCTAAATATTATTATTTTAATATTAAATTAAAATCAAAATATACTCAAAAAACAGTTTTTAAGTTTAAACTGATTTTATAGTTCTTTCAAAAATTACATAGGGTCTCATAACATTATCTAAAAACTGTTAGAAATTGATTCAATAATTTATGAATACATTTCAGGGAAATAAATATTATTTTAAATTAATTAATTAATTATAATTAGTTATTTATGACTTATAAAATACCAAAAACGTTTACTAAGGTCAAATTTTCACTTTCTAAGATGTCTAAATTTTATTTTATTATTCATAGGTAATGTTACTCTTATTTACTATTAATAAGGGTCATATTACTATTCATAAGGGTATGTTACTATTCATAAGGGTAAGTCACTATTTACCAAAAATTATTTTTGTTTCAATAGACTCCAAAAATCATCTTGAACACAACCGTGTATGTTGGATTTTCCAAATTCCAAACATAGAAGTGACAAACTTATGTTTAAAGGTTACTTATCACTTAGTATTTCATTTTTTTGTGTTTTCATGTTATTTTATGACATATTTATAAGAAGGTAATTTCCATTGAAAAACTTTGGGTTGTTACATTCTTCCCCCCTAAAGAAATTTCGCCCCTGAAATTTCACTTTACATAAACAGGTGAGGGTACTTCTCCTTCATTGCCGCTTCTGGTTCCCAAGTTGCTTCCTCAAACTTATGGTTCCTCCACAACACTTTGACAAGATGGGTTGTCTTGTTGCGTAGAACCTTATCACTTCGGTCTAGAATCTTTACTGGCTGCTCCTCATAGGAGAGATCATCTTCCAACTACACCACCTCTGAGTTTAGTACATGTGAGTGGTCTGGTATGTACTTCTTCAGTAGTGATACATGAAACACATCATGAAATTGAGCCATATTCGGTGGAAGTCCTAGACGATAGGTCACAGCTCCTATGCGGTCAAGGATTTCAAAGGGGCCAATGTACCTTGGGTTTAGCTTCCATTTCTTCTCGAATCACACGACTCTATTCCATGGAGATATTCGAAGGAAGACTTTATCTCCAACGTCGAACTCCAAGTCCCTTCGATGATTGTCAGCATAGCTCTTTTGCCGACTTTGAGAAGCTTTGATGTGTTTCTGGATGACTTGAACCTTCTAGGGCATCTGTTAAACAAGATCAATCCCAAGTAGCTTTCTTTCTCCAACATCATCCCAACAGGTTGGAGTTCTACATCGCTTCCCATTAAGAGCTTCATACGGAGCCAGCTTAATACTCGAGTGGAAGCTATTGTTTTATGAGAACTCGACTAATGGGAGATTCTGACCTCAACCACCTTTGAATTCAAGAGAGTAGGCTCTTAGAATATCTTCAAGTGTCTGAATAGTCCTTTCAGACTTTCCATCGGTTTGGGGGTGATAGGTCGTGTTGAAATTTAATTCAATACTCAAAGCATGTTGAAGGCTCCTCCAGAACATAGATGTGAACCTTGGATCATGGTCAGAGACAATTGAGAGTGGAACACCGTTCAGTCTCACCACTTCCTTCACATATATCTTTGTAAGTTGTTCAAGCGACAGGTCTTCCCGAATATCGATAAAATGGGCAGTATTGGTGAGTCGGTCAACCATAACCCATATCGCATTATTCCCCTTTGACATCTTCGGGAGACCCATGAAAAAGTCCATAGTAACATTTTCCCACTTCCACATGGATATAGGAAATGGATGCATCATACCTTTGGACTTTTTTTGCTTAGCTTTAACTTGCTGACATACCAAGCACCTTGATATAAATTCCGCAATCTCCTTCTTCATGTTATCCCACCAGAAGTGTTCTCAGAGATCACGGTACATCTTGGTACTCCCAGGATGGATAGAGAAAGTTGAGCTATGTGAATTATCCAATAGATCCTTCTTTATCTCAGGTGATGAAGGTACACAAAGCCGCACTCCAAACCGAATCACACCATCATCGCCGATATGGAACTCTTTCAACTTCCCTTCCTTTACTGCATTCACCCTCTTTTGTATCTCCACATCATCCCTTTGTTCTTCCTTAATCTTCTCTTGGATGGATGTTTGTGAAATCATTTGGGCAAGGTAGGATGTATCCCCTGCCCTTAAGATTCCAAAATCCATCTTTTGTGCATCAATGAAGATAGGGTCTTTCTCAATCCTCAACTTGGATACAGTAGCAGGTTCTTTTCTTCTTAGAGCATCAGCTACCTTGTTCGCCTTTCTAGGATGATAGTGAATAGAGAAATTGTAATCCTTGATTAGCTCTAACGATCTCCTTTGATGAATGTTGAGCTCCTTTTGTGTGAATATATACTTCAGGCTCTTGTGGTCGGTGTATATGTCACACTTCTCGCCATAAAGGTAGTACCTCCAGATTTTCAAGGAAAAAATCACGGCTGCCAGATCTAGATCATGTGTCGGGTAGTTCTGCTCATGGATCTTCAACTGTCGTGAGGTTTAGTCTATCACATTATCATTTTTCATGAGTACACAAGCCAAGCCTTTCTTTGAAGCATCACTGTATATCACAAAACTTTCTCCACTTTTTGGCAGTGTGAGTACAGGTGTAGTGATCAGCCTACTCTTTAGCTCCTTGAAGCTTCCCTCACATTCTTCCATCCGAACATACTTTCCCTCTTTCCTTGTAAACATAGTTAGCAGGCTTGACAATCATGAGAAGTTTCTCACAAAACGTAAGTAGTACCAAGCTAATCCAAGAAAACTACTGATTTCTGTGACACTAGAGGGCCTGTGCCATTCCTCAATCGCCATTTTTTGAAGAATCCATAGAAATTCCCTCACTTATGATCACATGTCCCAAGAACATGACTTGATTCATCCAAAAGTCACACTTTCTGAACTTGGCGTACAACTTCTCCTTTCTCAATGTTGCCAACATAAGTATTAGATGTTCTTCATGTTCCTCATTTCTCTTGGAGTAGATGAGAATATCATCGATAAACACTACCACAAATTTGTCGAGGTAATGTCTAAAGACTCTATTAATCAAATCCATGAAGATTTACGGGGCATTATTATGTCTAAAGGGCATCACCAAAAACTCATAGTGCCCATACCTTGTACGGAAGGCAGTCTTATGAATATCTTCTTTCTTCACCTTCACTTGATGATATACAGAACGAAGATCCACCTTTGAGAAGTATTGAGCTCCTCTTAACAGATCAAACAAGTCATCAATCCTTGGGAGAGGATACTTGTTCTTTATGGAGATCTTGTTGAGTTCTTGATAATCGATACACAACCTCATGGTTCCATCCTTCTTCTTCACAAAGAGCATTGGTGCACCCCAATGTAATGCACTAGGGCATATGAACCCTTTGTCCAGATGCTCTTGTAGCTGCTTCTTTAACTCATCCAGTTCGATAGGAGCCATCCTATATGGATATTACGAGATAGGAGTAGCTCTAGGTATGAGTTCAATTGAGACCTCTACCTCACGATCCGGGGGAATTCTGGGTAACTCTTCGGGAAATACATCGCCATATTCCCTCACGATGGGCATTTCCTCAAGGTTGGAACTTTCCTTCGACTCAACCATTTTGGTGAGGTATGCTTCTTCATAGGGAATCAACACCCACACCATTGAAGGATTTTTCAAAGGGGATTCATGATCTCCCTTGCATTTGTAGAGGATCATGGGATAGTTCGGAATATGAAAATATATTTCCTTTTCCCGACAGTTGATATGTGCTCTATATAACGAGATCCAATCCATTCCCATTATATCGTCGAATTCCACCAAGGGAAGTATTACGAGATTTTCTGGAAGATTATTCCCACATACATCAATATACGAAGAGTAAAACACTTGGGCTGCAATGATTGCACCACTTGGTGTTTTTACAAATATCTCTACTTCATGGTTTCGGGGCTTCGATTCTATAGTTCTAGCAAACTTTCAAGAAATAATGGAATGCATAGAACTAGAATCAAATACGACTTTTTCCATTCTTGAGTGAATATGAAGTGTACCTTGTATGACTTCATTATCATGCTCCACCTCCGCAGTAGTGATGGCATAAGCCTTCCCTTGTTCCTTTGGCTTTGGTGGCTACTGACGCTGATTACCCTCGAGAGCTCGAAGTTTAGTGCACTGGTTTGCAAAGTGCCCTAACTCCCTATAGTTGTAGCATTGAACCATGGGTGGTTCTTTCCTTTCATCGACTAAATTCTACTTCCTTTTCATGTCTTTTAGACACTCTTGAGCATGGTGTCCTTATTTCCCACACTTGAAGCATTTCCCCATCCCTTTGAGGCAGTTCCCATGGTGAAACTTCCCACATTTTTGGCATGTGGGTTGATGATTTTTCTTCCCACCTTTCTCATTAGATCCACCAGCTTGAAAATCCATCTTTCTTTTCTTATCACCATAGCCATGGGACCATTCTCCAAACACCATATACACTTTTATAGCACACCAAACAACTTCTTCATAACTCCTAAAGTCTCGAATTGCAAGAGCCTTTTGAAGGTGTGGTTTTAATCCACTAAATAATCTATCAATTTTTCTATCATTGTTGATAACAAAACCCCAAGCATACCTTGAAAGTCTTGTGAAATTTTCTTCATAGGTTGTGACATATTCTCCTTATTTTTTCTTGAGCTCAATGAATTCTCTCTCCATATTCATGTGAAGAGTTATTGGGAAATACTTTTTAAGAAACATTATCTTAAAGTCTTCCCATTCCATCTCTTCAATTTCCTCCCTTGGCATGGTATTCTTAATCAATTCCCACCATTGATCAGCTTCTCCATCTAGATGATAGACGGCTAGAGTCACCTTCTCTGTCTCAGAACAGTGAATCACAAAAAATATCTTCTCCATGGAGTTGACCCATTGTTCCGTAATTAGTGGATCAGAAGATCCACAAAACGCCGGTGGTCGTTGCCACATAAAACATTCAATATCTAGTTGCTACCTCTTCGGTGAAGGAGGAAGTTCCCCATTATTATGGTTATTATTCATAAGTTGAGATAATTGGGTAATAATCTCCATGATGTTTTGAACTCCACCTCCCAAATCATTGGGGAAGTTGTTCGGGCAATCATTGCATTGGCCCTCACATGAGTTGTTGGCCTGATTTCTCCTGGTTCCCACCATTTTCTAAAATAAAAAAGTATAGAACAAAACATAAGTAAACAAGTCATGAATAACTTATTAATTTAAACAATTATACCAAAAACATAACATATGAGATCCCGAGGTAAAAACTCTTGTGTCCATATTTGTAATCTCATACTAGAGGTTTTCTCTAGGGTTCACTAATCCTAATTCCCAAATTAACTAAACCTTTCCTTTGATACCAACTATAGAAACCCTTCCTTTTCATAAATTACTATTACATAATTTCAAATATAAACAACATAATAGTATTAAACATAAGGTATCCAAAGGTTTAGTTTCTTGGGAAAACTAGGACCACACATAACAAATACAACATCAACCATAAACATTTATTTAATTTCTTCTTCACTAGCTTCTTAGTGGCACTTGTCCTCTCCTTAGTACATGTAGCCACCTATGGATATACATCAAAAAGGGGTGAGATAGAAGCCCAGTAATATGATAGATAAGAACAATATAGCATGGGGTGAGCATAATCATAACATAGGCAAAAGATCATGAACATGAGAGGAGCATAAATAAAAGACTTTAAATGTGGCAATGCATAAAAAAGAAACATCATGTCTTACTGGTTAACTACCACACATACATGTGAACCAATCTAGAATCTTGTTCACACATCATTTCACATTCAATCACGAGATTCATCACTTTACCCAATGCATTGGAGTGCTATATAAATCCGGGCGCACCCGTCACATTTAAACATTCATATTGCGCTATATAATTCCAGGCGCACCTGTCACATCATAACATTATCATTTATAATGCATGCCACAATGAAAATAAATAAAAATAATGAACCCATGAAAAGGAATGTGTTTCATCTCATAATAACACCTTCATAAGCTTGGGTTCCCAAAATAAAGAGGGAACACCATACTTGATACAAGTACCAACAACCTTGAATGAGAGGTAAAAGGTTAGTTCTTGAAAGAAGAGTTCTTTTGGAAAAAATTTTGATGGACATAAAAACCAGTGACAAACATGTACATCCCAGAAAAGTAAAGGCAATGATAAAAAAATGATCTTTGAGGAGTAACCATATCAAAAATGGAGTGAAAGAGGGAGAACCCGAAAAAAGAAAATTGGGTTCGAGATTTCCCCTTACCTTGTACCCGAATGCTTCCTTCTATTTAATGTCCTATATAATGACATTATATTCATTAATTAGAAATCCAAAACCATGTGTACATTAATAGTGTTCATTCTGGTTTCATTATGTCATATTATGTTCCTTTGGATGACTTATAGAGTTTAAAAACATTGTTCGGGGATGTTCGTTTTTATGGTTTTCTTGAGCGATCCACTTGTATTCTTAAATTGAAGTTTGGGTAGAACATGAGTAGACATCCCGTACTGATATTAAATATTATTAATGATATTACAAGAGTTTTAATGATCTTATAATGAACCAAATTACATCCATGTGGATGAATCATTATATAAAAATTAAATGATGATTATTTCGGTTAATTTGAGCGTTTTTTGGATCACAACGAACTTTTCTTAAATTTTCACATAGTGATATGGCCATAGGTTACTTCCAGAACTTAAAATAGAACATCATATATATAAAATATTATGTTTCAACCATAAAAATGGTTTCATGACCATATCTGAAGGTAGGAATGGAAGAAGATATCATGTCGTTTTTGAAGGTGAGAAATTAACACCTCATGAACAACGTTCTCTTTAATGAAATAAAAGGAAGAGGGAAAGGTTGTGGGGTGATATAATATCCCATTAGAATCAAAAAATTAAATTATATTTGTAATAATGGAGTTAAAAAACATTTTTGATGAATATTGGTGGGGAGAGATCAAGAAATGAACTTGAACTTGAAAGGAAATTAAAGGAGAAGAGGGAGGGAAATTACCTCTTAAATCTTCCTCTTGAGATCCTCCTTAAGGAAGCTAGTATTGGTATTTTTATGAGACCAGAAGTTTTTTGACATGGGGGAGGTGCTCGGGAAGTTGTTTGGGCAGTGTTTAGAGAAGGCATGGAGCTTGAGAGGTGTGAGGAAAAGAGGGAGTGAATGGTAGCTTTTATAGTGGAGGGGAGAGAGGTTTCCTTAATATAAAATTGATTAGTTTATTAATTTCACCTAAGACAAGGAATAGTGAGTCTTGAACGACGAAGAATAGTAATTTAATAATGTAATTCAGAACCAAGTGGGCTTACATCAGCATAAAATCATCTATGACTCAATTAATACATTATTTAGCATTTATTGTGAATTATCGGATTCAACTATTCATCAAAAATACAAGTATCTCAGAAAAATACCAAAACTTTTCCCCAACCATTTTTCGATGTGTAGAATCCAAAAATGAAGTCCATTTTTCAAAAATAATTTCCTAAATATTATTAATTTAATATTCAATTAAAATCATAATATACTTAAAAAAGCAGTTTTTAAGATTAAAACTGATTTTATAGTTCATTCAAAAATGACATAGGGTCTCATAACATTATCTAAAAACTATTAAACATTGACTAAATAATTTATGAATACATTTCAGGGAAATAAATATTCTTTTAAATTAATTAATTAATTATAATTATTTATTTATGACTTATAAAATACAAAAAACGTTTACTAAGGTCAAATTTTCACTTTCTATGATGTCTAAATTTTATTTTATTATTCATAGGTAATGTTACTCTTATTTACTATTCATAAGGGTCATATTACTATTCATAAGGGTACGTTACTATTCATAAGGGTAGATAACTATTCACCAAAAATTATTTTTGTTTCAATAGACTCAAAAAATCATCTTGAACACAACTGTGTATGTCGGATTTTTAAAATTCAAACATAGAAGTGAAAAACTTATGTTTAAAGGTTACTTATCACTTAGTAGTTCATTTTGTTGTGTTTTCATGTTATTTTATGACATATTTATAAGAAGGGAATTTCCTTTGAAAAACTTTGGGTCGTTACATTCCCCCGGGTCCCGGTGATAGCACAACCACCCCGCCTTAACATGGTCGTCGGGTGCTGGCCTACCAGGTACCACCAGTTGCCCCGCAGACACGTGGGGCCCACCCCAGGGTCCACCCACATGCCTGAACGGGTCATACTACTAATGACAGTCATAACAGGCCAGCACATGTCCTTTCCAGTGTGCTTCGTCCTCACTCACACACACCCTGTGAAACTTCCCAGAAGGTCACCCATCCTAATCACTACTTCATGCCAACCATTCTTAACTGTGGAGTTCTAATCAGATAGGCTCTCGAAAAGGAAGGTACACCTTGTGGACATTAGTCATATCATTTAGTCATTTAACCCTTTATCATTTGGGGATGTTACAATCACCCCCCCCCCCCTTTAGAGCACACCACCCTCGTTGTGGGCCCTACATCTCAACCCAGGCAGTGCCCCATACTTAAGGCTGGGTTCCTCCTCTGATACCAAATGTGAAAACCGGGTCCCGGTGATAGCACAACCCCCCGCTTAACATGGCCGTCGGGTCCTGGCCTACCAGGTACCACCAATTGCCCCGCAGACACGTGGGGCCCACCCCAGGGTCCACCCACTTGCCTGAACGGGTCATCTGACTAATGATAGTCCCCACAGGCCATCACATGTCATTTCCAGTGTGCTTTGTCCTCACTCACACACACCCTGGGAAACTTCCGAGAAGGTCACCCATCCTGATCACTACTCCAGGCCAAGTACGCTTAACTGTAGAGTTCTAATCAGATAGGCTCTCGAAAAGGAATGTGCACCTTGTGGACATGAGTCATATCATTTATTCATTTATCCCTTTATCATTTGGGGATGTTATAGTGGTATTTTGAATATAGATTGATTTTCAAAATTAAGTAAAAAATTTTCAAATACGATTGAACATGGAAAATGTTTATTTTGGAAAGAAAGGTTGTGATAGTTGATGTGAAGGAATTTGAAATGATAATCCTTCAGTTGCTAGGGAGTGTGAATTATGAAGTTTGTTGTTTTTTTAGAAAATAAAACCTACTAGACATCATAGGAATGAATCAGAAGAGGTTGTTGAGAATGTGGTTACACCTGAGCCACATGTGAACCAATAGTTGGTTCAAAGCATTACTCAAGATTTTAAACCCATTAAGTCAAGACTGTAACTAGATACTCTTTTTATGATATCTATCACTACTGGAAATCCAAGTGAAGGAAGAATTGTTTTTTTATGAGAGGAGGTGAGAACTTCAGCACTAAGAGAAAATGGAAGAGAGACACCAATTCTCAAGGAGGTGGAACACATAGAAATTAGACCACATGAGAAGGTAATCCTACACCAAGTCCCGAGAACAATTTTGGATATTTTTAGTGTGTTTCAATAAGTAACATTAAGAGAAATATTTTCACGTCACCAAGAGCAAGACACAATTATTGCATGATGGGGCATCTTCAACACTATTTTTGCATTGCTCTATGGTCAGTTGTTCAAAAAACTACCCTTATACCGAAAACATTGTATGATTATATGGAACAAGGGAAAAAAATTCTCATCAGTAGAAAAAAAATGGTGAATCTAGGAATACCATTACTCCTTAGCAAGGTAAATATTAGCAAGGAAATAAGAAACAAAGTGCATCGACAAAGAAATCATATAGATCTGAGCAGGTGAGTACTGATGATCAGGATGTACCATCTACAGTGAGAGGTACGATTCTTTTGAATTATACCATTATGCAAGTATTGTTTTATACTGGTGAATATAATTCATTTATCGCTTCTTCTACTGTTGATTTATTAATTTTAAAACATGAGATAATGCCTTCTATAATAAAAATTCAAAACCCTCTTGGACAAAGAGAATGTTGATCCATTATGTATAGAGTATGTTATATAAATGTTGATAGAGAAAAGATGAAATTGGATTTCTCAGTATAGAATATCGAATTATATGATGTAATCCTCAGTATGGATGGGTTGACAACATTCAAGGCTCACATAAACAATTAAAGAAGACTAGTTATTTTCACGACTGAGGAAAATATCGATCATTTCTTCAGAGGATAAATAGTTGTAAAGAATGGTGCAACAACCTTGTTAGAACCATAAGTGATAAACCCCCCTTACCAGTTAGGTGTGGTGACATTGGAATTGATGGAAGAGATAGAGGATTACAGTTTAACAGTAGTCGTAGTTCAATTTTCAGTGGATTTTTCCAAGAAATTCCATGTGTTGCCACCTATAAGGGTTGTGGAGTTTATGATTGATATCTTTATGGGGACCAGTACCATTTCCCTTCAATATTAAAGTAAGTCACGAAAATAATTAAGATAGATGATAGTGCGTTGGAAGATTTGGAAAGAAAGGGTTTCATTTGGAAAGTCATGTGTCTGTGGGCAGCACCGGTCTTGTTTGTGAGGAAAAAAGATGAAATCCTTTGGCTATGTATGGAATATATTATGATTAACCAAGTTA